>CM044443.1:68696214-68710385 GCA_024363595.1 Xenopus borealis | reverse complement strand
GGAGTCAACGCGCCACAGGAGTTTAGCTAATACTACTTCTATATTAATTGAAAGCAAGGTTGGACTAACCACACACCTCACAAAACCCAATAAAAGCTTATCCTGGTGCCCAGTGATAGAGGAATCGGCCACCTCCAATCCAAGGTACGAAGAGAATCCACTGTCACACAGGACTTAGGAAAGCAGGGCAAGCCCTTGCAATTTTATTGATGCACTGCATTAATAAAATTGCGAGGACTTGCCTTGCTATCCTAAGTCCTGCGTGACAGTGAAGTTTCTTCATTCTGTATGAATTAATTGAACCTGGTATATAGCTGTTCAATCCAATCCAAAATCAACTAGTATTGTTCTTAGAAACAGAATTGCTCCTGCCACATCCTCCATCATAGAAGCACTTAAGACTGATTAAATTATTTTCAGAACTTGTATTTATAGTTATTAGGAGTATTAAGTACACTGGCGACTGACTCCATGTACCCAAAATTGCTTCCGACTCCACGACTCCAACTTTACAGCTCTGGCCTAAGTGGGCAAGATAAGAGTTTAACACTAAGAAAGTAATTAAATACAAACCTTGTAAGAGATGTAATAGAAATAGACTGCATCATTTAAGTCTCCCCTTTATTTCTGCTTAGTAGGTTATTTATAGCTTCTACTTGGTTATTATTAACTCCACTGGCATCACTGTGTGATCAGTCAGATTTAAGTTGCATACAGCCGGCTTGAATGTAAAATGCAGAGTAAATGACGGCATCAGTGATTTCTCAACCAAGTGATTGTGATGGCTTTTTTGTTACTATTTCCAGGATTTTATAAGGCTCAAAGACAGTGATTTTCATAGTCTCCTTATGATGTATAATATAATCTCAGGGTTTCTTAATGGTGCAAAATATAAATAACCCCCTGTATCAGTGAATAGGTTCATCATAACATTTCTTTTTTATTGAAACAGTGTAAATGACAAATGCCAAAGATTTTTTTAAACCAAAAATGACTAAATTGAGTGTAGTTCCTCATGCTCTGATAAACATTACTGGTATATGGACTTACTAAGGTTCAAGCACCACTTGTTGCAAATAAACATGGGCTCAGGTCCCACTCAGCTTATGAAATGTTTACATATATATATTAAAAATATTCTTGTATTAGTCACCTTGTGAGCTACTAGCATTTATCCCAGATTGCTTTTTTAACTGTCCTTCAGGCTGGTTTCTTCTCCCCCTTATTACATCTGCCTTAAAATGATATGTTTGTAACTTATTTTGAAAGTCTTTTTACCCAATCTTATCATGCTCATGCTTTCTTTTTCAGAGTTGTATTATGATCGTGGAAATCACCATGAGTTTGTATCATTGGTGAAGGATTTGGCTCGACCTGGAGAGATTTCTCAGTCTCAGAGCTTTGACTTTGAATTTACCCACGTGGAAAAGCCCTATGAATCGTATACTGGTCAGAATGTTAAATTAAGGTATGCTGATTGTGACCATTTTGTGCTCATCTGTACCTAAAGTTTTTAGTACGTTTTCAGAGGCAGATGAAGTAAAAATCCTAGGAATTCAGTGGCAGATACAGATATCACTTATAATACTCCTACTTTTCATAGTGGTCTAATGGAGATATGTCTTATACACTGCAAAAGGGAATTATCAAAATCCCTAAGAAATTGGTAGTGTCCTGGATGGTATGTCATTCCAATTACAAGTATCACCTTTTGCATATTTGTACTTCTCTCTGCTACCCATAATCATACACATTTACAGATTTATCAGAACTTGAGCTTAGTAAATAAAAACCTGCCCACATTCTATTCATTCCTATGGGATTTTTAGAACCGTATTTTTCAAATGGCGAGTTCTAACTATTCACCCATTTATAAATACAATTCTAAAAATCTCATAGGAATGAATAGAACTTGGAAGAGCTGGAAACTCACATTTTGATAAATGTGCTCCTTGGAGCTGAAAGAATTTTTTTTACCCATGAGCTTTCTTTTTTTTGCAGTTTAAAGAAGAGGAAGCCCAAGTCTTTAAAGCTTGCTTTGCAAATGTCTATATAGTCAGGCTGCATAATTATATATTTTAATGGCTAAGTGCAAAACTGCAAGCTTGTATCTTCTGCAAAATCTGAATGCTAACTAGGGATGCACTGAATCTAGGATTCGGCCTTTTTCAGTGTGTGGCCGAACTTAATCCTAATTTGAATATATAAATTAGGTGTGGGAAGGGAAATCACGTTACTTTTCGTCTCAAAATAAGGAAGTAAAACATTCTTTTTCTACTTTTCCTTTACCACCTCTAATTTGCATTTGCAGATTTGGTTCGGTATTCGGACAAATCTTTCAAAAAGGATTCAGCCGAATCCCACATAGCGGGTCCTCTACCCAGTTCTTGTTTGGGTGTTCTAAATCTATTAAAAGCAGGTGAAAGTTATACAGGGAAAAGTTCTGAGTGACTGTTACATTTTGTGTACATCACTGCAGTCAATTAAAATTTGTAAACAAATGAATGTAAATTTTATTTTTGCATTTAACTCTGCCATGCCATTCTGCCAATACTTGCACTGGCTTCCACTGCCCTTCAGAATTAAATTCAAATTAATGACCCTGACATTCAAAGCACTTGATAACTCTGCCCCTCCCTACATCTCTGAACTAATCTCCATATACTCACCCAACCGCTTACTACACTCCTCTACTGACCTGCTACTCAACTCTTCTCTCATTATCTCCTCACATGCTCGCATTCAAGACTTTGCAAGGGCTGCACCTCTCCACTGGAATTCTCTCCCACGGTCTGTCTGACTTTCTCCAAATCTTTCAGCTTTCAAGAAATCTCTTAAAACCCACTTTTTTAGAGAAGCCTACCATCACTGTTAACTACTCAATGCAATACCGCTTACAGTACTACATCTCTCAACCACTTTACTCTGATCTTGCCCACTCCCACACCTTGTGTATCATTCCCTTCCCTTTAGATTGTAAGCTTTTTCTGTACAGGGCCTTCCTCACCTCCTGTACCGGTATTTATGGTGATGTATGTAACTCCTTATGTTCTATGTATGTAATTGATATGATTTAGTTGTATAATCACATTCACTTTACAGCGCTACTAAATAAGTTGGCGCTATAGAAATACATAATAATAATAACTGGCTTACCATTTGCTTATGTGCAATTGCAGACTTAACTAATGTTATTTACGCTTGGTACGGTTTGGCTTTTGCAACACTGTGCAGTATTTCATAGAATCTCTAAACATTAGGTTGGAGCTAACCATTTCCACGTTCCCTTATTCAGGTATTTCTTGCGTGCAACTCTCAGTCGCCGTCTTAATGATGTTGTGAAGGAAATGGATATTGTTGTTCACACCTTAAGCACTTACCCAGAGCTGAATTCTTCGATCAAAATGGAGGTTGGTATTGAGGATTGTCTTCACATTGAGTTTGAGTACAACAAGTCCAAGTAAGTATGAGTAGGAAATTGATATTTAATGGTCTGCTTTTTCTCTAAATCCAAGGGTTACTCCTGTCTGAGGATGATTGATCTATTGTGCAAAGTAGTGTAAATTTGGGGCCAAAATGAATACCTGTAGTGTGGAAATTCTGTTTCCTTTCAGTGCTTGAAAGAGTTGTGATTTGCATGGTACTCCTGTGCTTGATTTTTAACTTTAACTTTTTTTAAGCTTGATCTAGAGCAGTGATACCCAACCAGTGGCTTGTGTGCACCATATTGCTTAACAACCCCTTGAGTTTCGTTCCCAGTGGCCTCAAAGCAGGTGCTTATTTTTGACTGTGGTTTGAAGGCAAGTTTTGGTTGCATAAAAACCAGGTTTACTGACAATCACAGCCTTTATTTGGCACCCCCAGGAACTTTTTTTTTTTCTTGCTTCCAAACAAACATTTGAATGTGGCTCATGGGTAAAAAAAAATGTTGGAGACTCCTGATCTATAGTATTATTCACAAAATAATCAGGACAGGTTGTTGTTTATTTATTAAGGGCTGGTTCAATTCCTCATTGTCCCTGTGTTCCACTAGCTTTGCAACCAACATATTTAGCACCCCTGTACAATTTAAAGGGCACCTGTTGGGTAAAAATGTTATCCCCAACCAAAGGTGTGGGCTGATAGAGCCCGCATTCCAGTTCGGGATAACAGTATTTTTTTTTTTTTTTTAAAAGCGCCCCCCAGCAGCACTAAGAGGGAACTCCCGGTGCGAGTAGCCATAACGCGCGTTGTCATGCGCATACTGAGATTTTCACTTTTCATTATGCGCATGTGAGTGACCGGACACAGCTGCTCGCACTGGGAGCTCCCTACTGTTGAGAGTAGCCTAGTGCTGGCGTTTATTTATTTTTTTAAACTACTTTTATCCCCAGCCGGAATGCGGGCTCTATCAGTCCACAACTTTGGTTGGGGATTACATTTTTACCCAACAGGTGCCCTTTAAGGGGCAGATTAATGAAAGTGTAGGATTAGTATTAACCACAGGAAAAAATACTTACTTTCTGTTCAGTCTTATAGGATTTTTAAAAGCATATTCATTTAAAAATGGTGGATTTTCGTTCAAATAGAAGTAATGTAACCCCCCCATTACTTCTGCAATGATTTAACAATCCAACAAGCGTGTTAATTGTGAATCGTTACTATACGGTTACTATATATAAATCATTTCTCATTCTTTTAAAATTAGTTATGAAATCCGTGATTTTAAATATGAATTAAAAAGCAATTGATAAAATGAGCTATATCCACAAAATGCATGATTAAAGGAGAAGGAAAGGCCAAAACTAAGTCAGCCTTATTAGAAAGGTCCACCTGGGCTTCTGTATCAGACTTCCTGTCTTCAGCTTAAATCTCATTGCCCTGGGCGTGAGCATGCTCAGTTTGCTCCACTCTGCTGTAATCAGAGCCCAGAGCTATAAGTGAGCAGGGAGGGACTCGGGAAGGAAGTAATGTCACAGGAAGCTAATAATGCAGCTGCTATCCTAAACAAACAATGAGCTTCTATAGCTTTTTACTCAGGTATGGTAAAACATACTACAGAATAAAAAACCTGTCTTAGGGCACCTTTATAGACCTTTGCTTGTGGATCACCTGCCTATCATAGAGATGGCCACATCCTGCACACATTTTAATTGGGTTTGCTCAAATTGTGACTAAAATATTATGATCATGTGTGCGACTCACCAAAGGAACAACTACACCTACATTTATTATGCAACATGGAGCAATCAGACAACCGCTGATCTGATTTTGTGTGTGTGTATAATGGGGTATTTGTTAATGTGTCTTGAATAAACCTTGTGGGGGGCTTTAAAAATGTATAAACCAGTTTTTTTACATACTCTAACAGCAGTGTGGATTTTTTTATATACAGTGTGATGGCAATACTTCTAAAGGTTTGAGACAAAATGAACAACTTCCATTTGTTTCAGATATCATCTCAAAGATGTCATTGTGGGAAAAATTTATTTCCTCCTTGTACGAATTAAGATTAAGCACATGGAAATAGATATAATTAAGAGAGAAACTACAGGAACAGGACCAAATGTTTACCACGAAAATGACACAATTGCAAAGTATGAGATCATGGATGGCGCGCCAGTAAGAGGTGAGTGAACGTAATAAGAAGAGATAAACAGGATCCCCTTCAACTATGGTTCATTTCTGTGATCCAGAATCGTTCTAATCCTATTCATAATAATTGCTTACTGTTGTACCTGAAATATGTTGCAGTCACGATTATGCTTTAAAATTCATTCCAGGAATGACTCTGTGCTCCTTTTTCTGTAGGGGAATCAATACCGATCCGGCTATTCTTAGCTGGTTATGAATTGACTCCAACTATGAGGGACATCAATAAGAAGTTTAGCGTGCGCTATTACCTTAACCTGGTGCTGATAGATGAGGAGGAAAGGCGTTATTTCAAACAGCAGGTTAGTCAAACTACTGTATATTTAACATGACATTTATACTATACAAAAAGATATTCGGCCTTTGTGGTAATCCTATATTTAGGTTCACACAGTCTTAAAACAAAAACATTAAACCATTTTGTGATGTAAGCAAACATCTATGATGGATGTCACTAGTTTCCTTTTTGGTAGTTGAATATGTGGCATGTAATTTGGGCTTCAATACATACAGTGCCTTGCAAAAGTATTCAACCAGTGCCTGGCATTTTTCATGTTTTCTTGCCTCAACCTGGAATTAAAATGGATTGTTTGAGAGTTTGCACTATTTCATTTACAGAACATGCCTACAACTTTGAATGTGGTTTTTTTTTATTATTGTGAAGCAAACAACAAATTGGACAACATATCAGAAATCTTCAGCATGCATTCCTGTTCACCCCCTAAAGTCAGTACTTTGTAGAGCCACCTTTTGCGGCAATTACAGCTGCAAGTCGCTTTGGATAAGTCAATATGAGCTTGCCACATCTTACCACTGGGATTTTTGCCCATTCCTCAAGGCAAAAATGCTCCAACTCCTTGATGTTGTTTGGTTTTTGCTTGTGAAACGCAATCTTCAAGACTGATCAAAGATTCTCAATTGGATTGAGGTCTGGACTTTGACTAGGCCATTCCAACACATTTAAATGTTCCCCTTAAACCATTCGAGTGTTCCTATAACATGCTGCAGGTCATTGTCCTGCTGGAAGTTGAACCTCCGTCCCAGTCTCAAATCACTGGCAGACTGACACAGGTTTTGCTCAAGAATATCCCTGTATTTGGTTTCATTCATATTTCCCTTGACTCAGACCTGTTTCCCAGTACTTGCTGCTGAAAAACATCCCTACAGTATGATGCTGCCACCATCATGGTTCACTGTGGCAATGGTGTTCTTGGGGTGATGGGATGTGTTGGTTTTCTAGCAGACATAACATTTTCCTTGGTGTCCAAAAAGTAAAATTTTTGTCTGTTCTGACCAGAGCACTTTCCTCCATACATTTCTGGAGCCGCCTACAAAACTTCCAATCTTATTTTCAACTTTAAGTAATGGCTTTTTATTCTGGCCATTCCATAAAGCTTTATAGAGTGTACAGCTTATTCTATCTATGGACAGATGTACTCTGCAACTCCTTCAGGGTTACTTTTGGTCTCTGTGCTGCCTCTCGGATTAATGCCCTCCTTGCCCAGGCTGTGAGTTTTGGTTGGCGGACCTTTCTTGGCAGGTTTGTTGTGGTACCATTTGAATATGATGGATTTGATGGTGCTCTGGGGGATCATCAGCAATTTGGATATTTTTTTCTTTATAACCCAACCCTTACTTCAACAACTTTGTCTGGGACTTGTTTGGAGAGCTCTTTGATCTTTGTGGTGTGATGCCTCTTGTTTAGTGGTGTTGTAGTCTCTGGGGCCTTTCAGAAAAGGTGTTTTTATACTGACAGATCATGTGACACTTTGATTGCATACAGGTGTACTTTATTTCACTAATTATGTGACTTTTGAAAGTAATTGGTTGCACCATGATATTTTATGGGTTTCGTGGCAAAGAGGATGAATACATATGCACATGACAATTTTCAGTTTTTTTTTTATATACATTTTTCTCATTTCACTTCATCAACTTAGACTATTTTGTACAGATCCATCACATATTACAGGTTGTAATGTAACAAAATAGGTAAAAAGCCAAGGGGGTGAATACTTTTGCAAGGAATTGTATGCTGCTGAGGAAAATAATTGCCTATAGCAGTTCTCCTTATTTTTTACAGATGAGCGTTCATTTTGGAAAATGTAAATTCTGCCGTTTCAAGTTAATTCTAATCTGTAAAGTTTGTATCTCCCTTTTCTTTTAAAGGGCAAGGAAAGTGTAAAATAGAATAAGGCTAGAAATGCTGTATTTTGTGTACTAAACATAAATATGAACTTACTGCACCACAAGCCTAATCAAACAAATGATTTATGCTTTCAAAGTTGGGCACAGGGGGCTGTCATCTTGTAACTTTGTTATACATTTCTGCCTGACACTGACACTGGCACTGCACATGCTCAGTGTGGTCTGTGCTGCTTAGGGATCGTCATAAATGATAAAAAAACAAACTGAGTTCTGCATGGCTGGTAAGTAAGGCAGGGGCTCCCCCTGCTGTTCATAAGTATGATTGTTTCCCTCCCAGAAGTTAGGGACTGTCTGACAATTCCTATCCACAGCACTAAATGAAGGGAGAATTTCACTGCATACATTCAGGTTTCTTATAAAAATGGTACACATTTTTAAATTAAAGTATATTGGAGATATTTCTTTTTCATTAACGAAAGTAAAAATGGGATTTTATTTCTTTTGCCTTTCCTTGCCCTTTAATGTTTGTATATTCATTTATATGGAAAGACACGACACCAACTCTTTTTTAGAACAAATTATAACTTGGCATTCAAGTATCCATCTACTAAAATATTCAGGCACTACATTTAGAGGCACATTTATCAAGGGTCGAGTTTCAAATTCATGTGAGTTTTTATAAACTCCCATGAACTCGAAATTTGAACAAACAAAATTTTTATAAAGAAAAATCTAATTTTTAAAACGCTGATGAACAGAATTGACCCGCAAACTCGAATCGAATCTAAATCAATTGGAGTTTTTTCTCCAAAAAAATTTTGATTGTCAGGAAGGCTGCAAGCAACTCAAAATTGATCCCTGGACCTCTCCCATTGATGTAAACGGCAATTTGCCAGGTTTTAGGTGGCAATTAGTTGAATTTTATTTCTTAAAGAGCCAGACTATGCTAAAGCTCGAAAATCTAAGTCCCTGTAGGGCAGGGCCAGACAATGGCTAGGGGTTTAGGCAGAAACACAAAATTATGCATTTGTGCCAAAATCCGTCAGCATTTAAAAGGTTAGGAGGGCAGCGTATTCACTGTAGTGTAATACATTGTCAAGCCTTAGCTATCCCTTTGCAAGGCTTTGCAGTCCATGTTTCCTAAGAAAGACCCCTTCTTAGCCATTTTTTCTCCAGTGTATCAGAGGGGGAAATTCGCTAGCGTTGGCTTCGCTAATGTTCGCCGCACTTCGCCAGGCGAATTTTCGCCAGCACTACGCAAATTCAACAACATGCGAATTTGCGCTCAGGGCGGTGAACATTAGCAAAGTAGCGCTACCGTTAGTTCTCCAGGCAAAGCGCATTTATGCTAGCGATGCCTAATTTGCATACAGCTGGAACTTAAGCGTGTAATAGAAGTATATGTTACAGCCACTACACAAGCCCAGGAAACCTTTAATAAATTAAATAAAGTTGTCCTATTGCCCTACATGTGCCCCCTGTATAGTTGAGTTGCCATATGTTAGGAAATGTAGGGGGGAAGGAGGGTAACCCCCCCCCCCCAAAAAAAACGTTTTTTTTCAGACTATCACCCTAGAATGGTAAAACACGCCAGCGCCTGGTGTAAGGGTGCAAATTTGCGCAAGTCTATTTTGGTCATAATCATGTTAGTGACACTTTCCAACTCTTGTCATTTTTAGGAGATTGTGTTGTGGCGAAAAGGTGACATTGTAAGAAAGAGTATGTCCCACCAAGCAGCCATTGCCTCTCAGCGATTTGAGGGGACAAGTCACCCAGAGACCAGACCACATTACAGCGGAGCTGCTGCAGTTGAACAAGAGCATGAGTGATATCTTGTCCTAAAACTGCCAGGTCTCACTGATCAGATATGACTGGACCTCTCCTATTCACACCCCAGTGCTTAACACCTTGGCACAGACTATCAGTGGGTCATTGCTGGCAAAGGGATGAGACCAGCCTCTCATACCAAGCAAGGCAAATCCTCTCTTTGGGCTGCTATTTTACATTCAGCAAAATGGGGGAAGGGGTGGAGTATTTGTCCTTTCACATTTTAGTTAAAATTTTTATGCTCTCATTGCCTTATTAGTTATTAGGCTTACCAGCCTTAAAAACCCAAGGTTTTCAGAGACCGGTCAATTGGGAGAGTGGCAAAACACAGTATTTTAAATCAGCATTTTTACAAATGAGACATGCCCTTAATTCTTAGCTTCTGTTTTACAAGTGCTAGGAAAGAACCTTTCTATGCCTGTTCTGCCCACTGTATCCAGTTCTGATCACTCCTGGAGCACCAACAGTCTGCAAAACCTCTTCATTGTTCGATTGCATATGATCATTTCCTTAAAAATATTATATAAAATTTCTCTAAAAAAAATTGGTTATGCCAAAATACTGTGTGTTTCCATTAATATTCCATTCCATACAATCTAATATTTGAGAACCAAAATCAAAATGGCATTTTCTTAAGCAGGTCTGTTGTCAAGGGACTGGAATATTGGGGAGAGGGGAAAGGACCAGATAATATATTTTTTAATAGCTTATTCATTTGAACTTGCTGGTAAAATCACCTTAAAATTTAGAAGCCATCGTGGTTGCTGCAATTGATAGTCACCACCCTAGAAAATGGTTACAGCTACTGCATACCACCATTATTATTGACTGGTTTCTATTGGTTCTGCCCAGCAGATGCCTTAGATGTGCTGCGCTGTTGTAGCCATCAGATAAAATGAATACTATATTACTGGTACATTTGCAGAGATTTTTGTAACAGAGGAAAAGCAGTATCCCACAATTACAATTTGGCCTCGATTTTCTGTGAAAGATATTGAATCAGCCTTGCTTTAACCTTTGAAAATATGAATGATCAAATGGATATTTTAAGATTTTTTTTTTATGGACCATGTATTCCACAGTATTTCATTTCTGTATCCCGCACTAATATACAAATGAAAAAATATATACATATTAATGTGAAAAGGGTGGGTTCAGATAAAGAAATTAGCACTTTTTAATTTTCCCAGTGATTTTTTAATGGAGTCACAAGCATCAAACCCACCATCTCTAAATAGAAATATTATTTAAGTGGTCTACACTTTAAAAATGTGTGCCTCCTTATATAATGCTAAAGTGTTAGCTCGCTGGAGCAGTGCCTGCATCATTTATAAAGCACTGCATGTTAGTAGTGCTCAAAACTCCAAATCCCTTTACAGAATTTAGTGATAAGCTCTTCACTATGGCCACGCCAGAACTTCACATTATCATTCCAGCTGCAGTGTTTTTCATGTGTTTGTGTTTTAAATGTCAGTTTTATGTTGGTTTTATTAGTATCAGATTAAAAAAATATTCTCAGTAAACTACTAAACCAGTTTCTCAGTCATTAAATATATATTTTTTAAATTATAAATAGTATAGTCTGTTTGAAGATGTACAACTGTAGCGCTGGTTACGAAGACCTGTCATGTGAAATGCATCATTGTCCACCATTAGAGCAACCTCTCATTTCTTCTGTCTATGGGGGCCTAGTTTTCATGCTGTCTAAGGGCTCCTACACACGGGCGTTTTTGACCTGCGCTCCCCTGCGTTGCGTTTGGCTGCGTTCAGCCGCAGGGGAGCGCAGGTCTAGACGCACCTCATTTTGTTCAATGAGGTTGTACCCACGAGACGCGTGTAAGCGCCGAACGCAGATTCAGACACAACATGCTGCGTTTTTCCTGCGTTCGTGTGAGTACAGCCCCATTGAAAATAATTGAGTGCGTCTATAGCTGTGCTCCCCTGCGTTTGAATGCAGCAAAATGCAACGCAGGGGAGCGCAGGTAAAAACGCCCGTGTGTAGGAGCCCTAACACTGGAGATAAACCATCACTGGTGATGTTGCCTATAGCAACCAATCAGCAATTAGAAAACAAAAGTAAAGATCTGATTGATTGTTTTGGGAAACCTCACCGCTGATATTTTTCTCCACTGATAACTGTGCCCTTAGGTGTGTTTCACGCTCTGTGATAAACAGACCTTTAGAAGGAGAATCAGAAATTAAGCAAAACACAAAGGGAAATGAAGTCTTGGCTGGAGAAGAGCTTACTGTTGTCACAACAATACATGTAAGCGTTCATTTAGTAATGTAGGTGCTAAACTGCACTAGTGCAATTTCCACAATTAATTGCAGCAATTTAGCACAATATAAACAAGCTCCGTAGTAAGAACCAGCAGTGCAGTAAATAGCAATTACATTTACAAATAAGATCAGGTTTCCAATACTGGTTTTCATTCACTAAACATTATTATTAACATGTATTTATAAAGTGCCAACATATTCAACAGCGCTGTAAATAAACAGGTGAAAACTAACACTGATTAAAGTGTCCCTTTACTTTACAGGTATTTTCAAGCCAAATATCGTTGTAAATTGCCTGGTCTTGAATTTGAATCTCTCATGTGGATAGGTTGGATGGCAGATTGCTCTGATGCCTATATCAAAGCAAGACAAGTATTCAAGAGTACAGTCGTTTTTTTTAATAATTCTTAATGTTATGTTTTAAATAGATGTAAAAAGTAGGGATAATCCACTATTTTATATTTGGCCAAATACCAAACTAATCCTAATGTGGGAAGGGGAAAACATTTTTTACTTCCTTGTTTTGTGACAAGAACACGATCTCTCCCCCAGCCCCTAATTTGCATATGCAAATTTAATTCGGCCTGGCTGAAGGATTCATCTGAATCCTACTGAAAATGGCAGAATCCTGGCCGAATCCCGAACCAAATCCTGGGTTCGGTGCATCCCTAGTAAAAAGATCCTATGTTTAGATGATATGAGGAAAGAAAGAGAAATCAGGAAGTTAAAAATCATTAAAGAACATAGCCCGCTAAATGGATTTGCATCAATATTTGCACACATTTTAGGATAATATCTGGAAACCCATTATCCAGAAAGCTCTGAATAACGGAAAGAGTCTCCTATAGACTCCATTTTATCCAAATAATCCACCTTTTTAAAAATTATTTCCTTTTACTCTGTAATAGCAAAACAGTAGCTTGTACTTGACCCCAACTAAGATATAATGAATCCTTATTGGAAGCAAAACCAACTTATTGTGATTATATTTGTTTACATTATTTTTAAGTAGAAAGAGATCTCAACCCAAAAGTTAAAAAAACCCTACCCCCCAGCCTAGCTGCTACCCCGGCAAATGCCCCTAACTATTTTTCTTACCCCTCCATGCAGATTCAGGGATCAGAGTTCACGGCAGCCATCTTCCTGGTCTTCGGTAAGCTTTGTCTTCTGCTGGCACGTAGTCCATTTCAGCTCATTTGCAGTTGTTGCAAACCAGGAAATCACTCCAACGGTGCATGCACCAAAACGCAGCTCCATTCACGAAGATTACCTGAGGATGGAGGCCGTGAACTCAGATCCCTGAATCTGCACGGAGGGTTAAGTAAAAAGTTAGGGGTAGCAGCTGAGGAGGGAGGGGGCAGCTTATGTGGGGTAGGGTTTTTTAACTTTTGGGTTGAGTCCTCCTTTAAGGTATGTACCAAATTTAGAAAAGATCCCTTATCCAGAAAAACCTAGGTCCTGAGCATTCTGGATAACAGGTCCCATACCTGTACAAAAGTAGCATAGTATATTTTAATAAGTAGCATTCTAATCTATGAAAATACCCAGGTTTCGGTCAGGTAACAAGGGCCCAAACTTATTGTCCAGGTAACTGGCCCTTGGATGTTTAGTATGGACCAAGGAAGAAGCAGGAACTGGGGCACCAGCAGGACTTGGTAAATAGGCACACACTTTAGTAAAGGCACAGGTAGGTTAGTAAGGTACAGTAGGTACAAGAAACAGTTATGTACAAGCAAAGAGCCCAGGGCAAAGCAAAAGTTTCAGAGCAAGTAATATAGAAAGTTACAGAGGTTTAAATCAAGGGACCAGAAGTGCACACACTAGGGGCAGATTTATCAAACTGCAAGTTTAGATTTTAATAAAAACACTCACATTCAATTCATTTGGATTGGATTTTTAGAACCATGTTTATCAAATGGTGAGTTTTAACTTCTACCCACTGATAAATTCATAATCCCATAGGAATGGGGGGAGTTTATTTATTAATCTCTAGGGATGTACCAAATCCACTACTTCGGACTTGGAAAAATCCTCGAGAGATTTGGCAGAATACCGAACAGAATCTTAATTTGCAAATTAGGGGTGGGAAGGGGAAAACATTTTTTTTTTTACTTTCTTGTTTTGTGACAAAAAGTCACTCAATTTCCCTCCTGCCCCCAATTTGCATATGCAAATTAGGATTTGGTTCAGACGGGTAAAAGGATTCGGATGAATTCCAAACTGAATCCTGGATTTAGTGCAACACAGGCATGGTGCACTAACACTAGCCCAGTCCTTGACATCTG
>CM044443.1:68640611-68650620 GCA_024363595.1 Xenopus borealis | reverse complement strand
CTGCCACTATAGAAAGTTATAACCAGAACTGGAATGCAATGGTTTATCTTAGAAATACAAAAAATAAATAGAACATACAGTACTTTGATTAAAGCAGATGATACTCAAGCTAGACTCTGCTGCACTGACTGCCGTGTATTGGTTTTAATCACTCCACTCACCAGTTCTGAGTTCACAAGGTGACCTAGCTTCACAGGTTGAGAAATCAGGTCTTATAATGCAGTTTCTCCTACTGTTTGTCTAACAGCAGGTGTTTATTATGCTACTCAGGAAAAGGCAAACTTTAGAGTATTTGGAGCTGCCCTTTTCATCTCCATGTAATTTGCATGGCTACTTAATAAATTATATCTTGTCAATTGTCCAAAACCTTTTTATTTATATGTTATTAGGGAAGAACACAACAGAGAATCAGTGAAATCATGTTTACTATCCTTACCTGACATGACGGTTTAGGAAAATAGAAAAAGGGGCCATATTTCATGGCAAAGAAAAGAACGGATCCTACTTTAGACACACACAATTCCAGACTATTGTGCTACACTGATGCCACTGCTCTTATACTTTTGTATTTTTTTTCTTTGCAGTACTTGCAATTCAAACTAGCAGATATGGCAACACGCTTGGTCACAGCACGGCTCATTGTTCGGCATGCAGCTGACGCCTTGCAAAATGGTACTGGGGATGCAGCAACTCTCTGTGCTATGGCAAAATTGTTTGCAACAGATGAATGCTTTACGGTAGGGTGGTGAATTATTATTCATGCAGAATTATTAAAAATGGTATATAAGGATGTCTGTCAGAGAAGGCATGCCCACTTTTAAAGGGGTTATTCACCTTAAAAATTTTTATGTGAAGTTGAGATTGATATTTTTAGACAGTTTACCTTCGCTTCTGTTTTTTTTCAATTATTTAGGTTTTTGCTCAGCAGTTCCCCAGTTTGGAATTTTAGCAGGTATATAGCTGCTAGGGTCCAAATTGCCCTAACATGAGAGATTGGAATATGTGTATGTGTGGGGCTAAATAGAATGTTATGTACAGTAATAAAAAGTAACAATAAAATTGCAGCCTCACAGAGCAATATTTTTGGCTGCTAGGGTTATTTACCCTCTTTTGAAAGCTGGAATAGAGAAGGCAAATAATTAAAAAATTTAAGGAATAAAAATGAAGAACAATTGAAAAGTTGGTCTGTAGGAAATTAATATAGTGTTATAATTTGAAACTGAAACGTAGGACAACTACCTTCTTTCATTTGCATTTTAATGGCCATCTTTATAACTATGAAAAACAGTTAACTAGCCTTTGGCAACTCCTTCATTCCTCCTCCCACTCACACACATATAATAAACCAGAAAAGAATTTTGCTTAACTAGAAAAGTCCTAGTTCTAGTGAGGAAGCCCAGGGTGACTCCTAAAATTTCCATTTATATGTTTGGAACATACTATAGACTGAACCTCGCATTCTAGGTTTTTTGAAGCACAGCCAGGGCTGTATGTTCATCAGACTCCCAAATGCAGACAGGTTTCACACTTATTGTGGCTTATTCTCTAGAAGAGCATTTTGGTTGAGGAGAGATGTCCTCATTCGTAAGTGTATACTGCCCATTGGGTGAGGTTCAATGTATAGGATATTCAGTGTAAATGGAAACGTTAGCAGAGATCCTGGGCATCCATCTCAGAATTCCTTTTGCTTTGCATATGAATGAGGACATCTTTCATTAACCAAAATGCTTTGGTGAAATGATGTATTGTTTCTTCTAGACCCACTCAAAAAAATTTCTAAGCTAAACCTCAACAAAGGCCCTTATGACCTTGTTTATGTACAATTTGCTCCCATCTGCTTGCTTCTCTCTTTCTCATCACTGGAAAACCCCTTGCTTGTTTTTAAAAAAAAAAAATATATATATATATATCTCTTTAGAGCTACATATGTTAAAGGGAGTAGCTTACAGAACTCAAACAGTATACATTTTTCTTTTTTAACCATATGAGTGAAAGCAGTCTTCCAAGCAGACAAATAAAAATCAAGGTACGTTTATTGAAGCACAACAAGAGGTAGACTTAAAGCATTTTATGTCCTTTCATATTACATAAGGCTACCTCTTGCTATACTTCAGTAAACTTCTACCTTGATTTTTATATGCCTGCTTGGAGGAATTCTCATTGAGTGCCTGCTCTCACACATATGGAGACATTTGCTCCCCTAGCTGAAGGCATAGGGTGGTGCACCTAAGCCTCCTTATAAATGTGGCAATTTTTGACCATTTTGTTTATTATGTTTTCTTTTTTTACCTCTAATCATAAGGAGCTATTGTCTTTTTTTCTTTAGATTTGTAATCAAGCTTTGCAAATGCACGGAGGATACGGATACCTGAAAGATTATGCAGTGCAACAGTTTGTACGTGATATTCGTGTCCATCAGATCCTTGAGGGTGAGTAAATTCATTACGTTAGTGGTAATATATAACAATATTTCAGTTATAGAATAAACATCAGAACCTTTATATTTTATATGTATGTATTTTGTATCCCCAAAGGGACCTTAGAGGATTGGTGGGCACTTACTTAATCCATTTGGAATTATTCCCTTTATTATGTTAGCATTTTTATTGTATCATCAGGACCTTTTTATTAATAAAGAATCTGCTTTTTGTTATATTGAGAGTTTACAAACTAGAGGAAAGAGTTAGGGCTGAATTAGTGCAGCCTCCCTAGTCCCGTCTCCCTCTCTCCTCAACTTCCAGATCAGTGCATGCTTATCATAACATTTGTGTCCAGTGGTGGGTAAGAACTCAAAAGAAAGATAAATATTTTTTATTTAAACAGGTACCTATATGCCTCCCCCCCCCTCATTATAGTCATTATCATGCTTCCTACTAATTGTCTAGCCAACATAAAATGCAGCTGTTTTTTTTTTTTTAAACAATTTGAATCGATTTTTATCATGGCACATTTAACTCACAATGGAATTCAAGTATGTACTTACAGGATGTTTAACTTTATTTGTAAAGCCCTGCTAGGAAATGCATCAGTTTGAGAATTTACAATGTAGAAAAGTAAAAATACTAAGGATAAATATTATAGTAAATAAAGATGTATAAATATGCAGAGATTACAATTGCTCCATGAGGCTGCAATTCCGTTACTTTTTATTACTTATCTTTTTTATTTATTCAGTGGAGATATTTGCTGAAATTACAAATTGCAGAACTGCTGAACACAAAGCTAAATAATTCAAATACCGTTAAAAATTAAGCCCATTCACATATTGTCTCAGAATATCTCTGTCTACAGATTAATCTAAAGGTGAACTACCACTACCCACTGGCACGTGGGGAGATTTGTAGCTTGCTGTTAAATCTTTGCTCTCATGGGCGACAGATCTCCCCAAAAAACACTTTTCTAAGCATGGCATTAAGATCCCTGCAAGTAAAAACTTGAGGCAATCTGGTTTGCCTACAGGAAAATGCAAAGGGAAGCAATTTCCCATGATTTAGGCAGAGTGCCCTGAGTAATAGTTTATCCTTGTGGAGATTTTAATGTTATCCTATTTTACAGGAGACTTGTTGCCCACAGCAGCAAAGATTTACCATGGCCCTTAAGTACCATGTTATAAAGATACAATAGGGAGGCATCCCCTACTCCATCGAGCTTGCAGTCTATGTGAGTGAATAGCACACAGGCACAAATAATACAAAATGTACAAAGCTTTGTGCATAGTTCAAAATAAGACTGAACAGGTAATGTTCTCGTACTCCAGAAGGAGGTTGAAAATACCTTTATGTTTAGAGGTTAAATGGCTATAAAATCAGGAATGCTTATTATTTTTGTTGGAATAACTACCTGATGTCCGCTCTATAGAAAGCTTGAAACAAATACCCTTTAATTTTTGTCTTCAAAACAGGAACTAATGAAGTGATGAGGATGATTGTGGCCAGAAGCATTTTACAAGAATAGCTAAGGGCCACAACATAATGCTGCAGTGGCACAATGACAGACCTCACTATGACAATAAAACCTTGTTTTTTATCGGACCCATAACTTTGTTCTAGCTATTTAGCATTACATAGTTTATGGGCATTATCAGTGATGGTTGTGAAGCACAGGCACAGCCAATGAAATGTTTGTCTACATTGATAGTAAGGGAAGGCATTTGCCCAAGATGTGGACTAAGGAACAAGACTGGCAGACCTGAAGCAGATGTTAGAGCTGAATAACTACTGCTTTTCCTGGAAAGCAATGCTGCTAGTCCTTCTTCAAACTTTCTGTTACTTACAAAGAAAAGCCTAATGGTGCAGGTGTATTGTTGTTCAGATTTATATTCCACTCCTGCTGTCTTTGCTAATTTATCCTTATTAAACATTATGATTAATTTACAATGATAAATGAAATGTTTTAAATTGTATTGCCACTTTTTAACTGTATTTATTAATCTTTATCATTAGCCTCCCTCTGTTTGTGTCACTTTAGATAGGGTATGTGGTGGGTACAGAAAATGGAAATTTAAGTTCTATAGACTGGAGTCTGTAGCATTAAATGCCAGATGCTATCCCTTGTAATATCTACTATGAGCTTTGCACTGAGCCTTCATTATACAGCAATGTATAAACTGTATAATAAGGCTACAATGCCAACTGTGCTTATATGTATTTTGTTTTTTCAACTTGACATCCAGTTTTACACTTGAGACAGTAAAGACACCTTTTTTTTTATTAACTTTTTTCATGATGTTGAATGACACTATTAAAATAGTTGTTTTGTATTTCTCTGTTTGTGCATGTTAAGCTGTTTTAAGGGAGTCATATGCCCGCTCAGTGAGTTCAGTGACTAGGGCATGTGTAAAATATTTTTACCAATTATTTAAAATAAGAAAGAATATATGTTTAGTTCAATACCTCTATATATCTATATATATATAAACTTCGACTATAGTCCGCCAAAACGTCAGTCAGTGGCTTGTATTAATAAAAAAGGTTTTTCTTTTAAGTCCTGAGAGTGCGGACTCTACTCGAAATTTGTGTTATATTTACTTGATTCTGCTTTTTTCTAGAGTGCTGGTATCTCCTTGGACTATATACTGTATATAGTATATCTATATATATGAGTAGTGATGAGAGAATAAGCAGCATGACTTTAGGCCATCGCAGGCAGGCCATACTAGTTTAAAGATTTTTTTTTTTGTTGCTGGTAAGATTGTAGGTGACTCACCATTTTCTACAGACAGATAGAAAGTAGGATCCAGTTTGACCCAGCCTCTGAGACACAGTAGAACCAATGAGTGACATGCCCTACCAAGAGAAACATTGCATTGCACATTTGCCCAGTTTGACTTTTACAGATGCCAGCCAACTTACTGCAAAAATATACATTTGATATAAGTTTACTAAAATAAAACTTTCTAACGTCCAGTGACGTCACAAGAGGGGCGGTCGCGAGTCTATAATTTTAGGGACCAGAAGCCGGCAATGCTAAGTCACGGGTGGGGAGAGCAGGAGAAGTGCTTTACCCAGACCCACCCACAACCTGAAGATGACTAATGTGGTTATCAGTGTGGATGGTGTTTAGGACACATATGAGCGGTGGGGGGGCGGGGCAGGTGATGTTGCTGCTGCATCCTTGCCAACAATATACTGGTAGTGAGGAATCTGCAAAAGTTTGATGATCCTACATGCCTTCATTCAACGTGGTGGTTCTTCAGGATGCCCAGCATCATAAGATTGATCACAGGTGGAAGCAAGTCGTACAGTCTTGGTGGGGATGGTGGGAGGTATAGTTGACCTGAGCCTGGACAGTAGCTAGAATCTCAAGCCTTAAAATGGTTACCTACTGGCACAGTTGAGACACCTAAGAGGCAATAAAGGAAATATACTGCTTATGCTCATGTCTGCTGGTCCAAATGCCACTAGTGTAGTTCACCTTGCTGTCAAAAGCATGATCTAGTGACAGGGACACATTATACACCTCTTTCTAGTGGAGGGAAGAGACAAAAGGGGTGATGTAATAAGGCATTAAGTTTGCCCAGGGGCAATAACCCATAACAACCAATCAGCAGGTAGCATTTACTGGTCATCTGTTTAAAAGCAAGCATCTTATTGGTTGCTAGGGGTTACTGTCCCTGGGCAAACTTAGTGCCTTTAATTACATATGGGGGAAAGTAATGACAGCTTTGGACTCACCAGTTAGTGGCCATGCAGACCATCACCTGTCTTCCCTACAATTCATTAACTAATTACTAGCTAAACTAATAATGTTAATTTAGATTAGAGAGCAGGAAATTTAATCTACAAGGGTTGCACACAGACATACTTCGCTCTGAAAAGGGCTTTTGCATCTCACTGTAGGAGACAGAACTGGGAAAACTAAAATGATGCTTCATGTTATTTCATGTGAAGGTCCATTCCTTTTAAAGACCTGCTTTTAAAAATGGTATCACAGCAGTTTAGTTATAACAGATGCTATACCAGGGGTGTTCAACCTTTTGGCTTCCCTTGGCCACATTGGAAAAAGAAAAATTGTCTGGGGCCGCACATAAAATACACAAACTTTTGATTTGTAAAAGTAAAGAAAATGCACAAAAAAGTACTACAATACCACCTACTATCCACCTACTTTTAAGCTACCACTAACACCAAGTACATGATAATTGGTGCAACAGCCACACCTGACACCCAGGCATTGTGCAATATGCATTTAAATGCTGCAAAGCAAGGGAGTGGTTATTAATTGTGATTTCTCATTGTGATTGTCATTGCAGTATATCATAACAAGCAAACCACATATATGAGAATGTCACTAACTCAACCTTCAAAGAAAAAGTAAAGACAATGCACAAAAAAGAACTACAATACCAAGTGAATAACCAGATGGAGCTATACAATGGTATATGGGACACCTGGATATTAAATAGACTTATTATATTATTACTACTAACTGGGCAATGGGCAGATGCCCCCCTCCTGCCTACTTCTATATCCTTTGCAACATAATTGAAACACTAATAATAGCGTTTCAAGTTGGGCCACAGGTTGAACACCCCTGTGCTATATGTATAGCAATGAACACTGCGGTTCTCATTAAAGGAAAACTATACCCCCAAAATGAATACTTGAGCAACAGACAGTTTTATCAAATTAAGTGTCATATTAAAGAGTCTTATCAAACTGGTATATATATTTAAGTAAATATGGCACACACACCCCTAAACACACACACACCCCTACACTCTTTCACACAAACCATATGCCCATAGCTATACTAAATGTAGAGAAGTGTGGAAGCAAAACACACAACTCTGTGTGTTAATTGGCTCATGTGACCTAACTTTATAGTTTGTTTGGTTGGTTTGTGTGCACCGTTGAATCTTACGATCCCAGGAGGCTGTCCTTATTTTTAGTAAAATAGCTACTTTCTATTTATGATTACCCAATGGCACATGATACTAACAATGTATATTATGTCGAAAATGGTTTATTTACATGAAGCAAGGTTTTGCATATGCGTTTTTTTATGCAATAACTTTTTATAGAGACCTACATTGTCTGGGGGGTATAGTTTTCCTTTAAACAAATATCTAATACTGATAATCCAAGATATAAGGGCTAATTTACAAGCACAAGGACAGTAAGCAACCCATAGTTCTATCATAATTGCAGCAATGTGGTGGAGTTGTGCTTGGTCTAGTTGTTTGGGATGCATTAAAACACGTGCAACTGCATTCTTATTTTGTGGTGAAACAGATGCAAGTTCAGTATCAGTTGTGTTGGGTGTAGTGTTTAGTGTACAATTTTCAGTAACAAAACCCTGGAGCTACTGCAATATTTGAGGTGACTATGGCCTC
Source organism: Xenopus borealis (assembly GCA_024363595.1). Taxonomy (NCBI): domain Eukaryota; kingdom Metazoa; phylum Chordata; class Amphibia; order Anura; family Pipidae; genus Xenopus; species Xenopus borealis. The sequence goes on along the minus strand of CM044443.1, from coordinate 68,642,786 downwards.
ATGGATCAATAGACACTTTGGGGGAAATTCACTAAAGTGAAGCGTCTAGCGCTAATTCGCCAGCGGGACGTCAATTCGTAACTTGACAAATTCACGAACACTGACACTGGCGAATTTTCGCTAGCGAAGTAGATGGACTCACCCTTACACCGGGCGAAGTTGCGCACTGACGAGGGATGGTAATTACGAAAATTCACTAAGATGACCATTTTACTGGACGTTACCACCTACGCTAGACGTTACTTCGCCAGGTCAGACCAAGTTCAATACAATAGATAGGAGTTTGAGTCCCAAAAAAACGCTAGCGTGTTTTACCTTTCTAGGGTGATAGAGCGAAATTTTTTTGAGGGGTTACCATCCTTCCCCCCTACATCTCCTAACATATGGCAACTCAACTATACTGGGGGCACATGTTTAGGGCAATAGGACAACTTATTTTTTTTATTAAAGGTTTCCTGGGCTTGTGTAGTGTAATGTAGTGGCTGTAACATATACTTGTATTAGAATTTGAAATTCGCGCTGTATGCAAATTAGGCATCGCTAGCGTAAATGCGTTTTGCCTGTGAAGTAACAGTAGCCAACTACGCTACGGTTCGACGTCCTTAGCGTAACTTTGCACTTTAGTGAATTTGCGCAGCGTTTGCGAAAATTCACCTGGCGAAGTGCGGCGAACGTTACCGAAGGCAACCCTAGCGAATTTTCGCTGCTTAGTGAATTTCCCACATTGTGTCAATTCATCCAAACTAGACTAACAAGTGCATTTCTGCTTTGCACCAAAATGCCAAGTGCAAGTATGATATCTCAGTGTGTTATTTACACCCAGTTCACAGAGACACACTTATAGTGAAAATGTGTCCATGTGCACTTGAGCAGATATGAAAAGAGGGGCACTGCATTTATTCAAATAATCCACCTCCACTTCAGCAACTTGGCCACTTTAAGGTTACCTTCATTTTTGATGACCCATAGAGTAATGGATTTTAAAATGAAGTTTAAATATAAATCACACCTCTGCTGAAGCTCCACTAATGTATCCGATAGCGAATGTTTCCTAAATTTGTATAGTTTCAAAATCATTTGATACTGTGACTAGTTTTCAGGACTGGTTCTTGCACACAAGCATTTCCCCTTTGGTTGTTTTTTAGTTGCACTTTAAGGGAACAATAATGCAGCCAGTGCTTTGCTATTTGTTTGCACCCCGTCTGCTGCATCAAACTACCAAAAGCAACAATATTGTGTTAGAGCCATTAGGCTAATGTCACACATAGTATTTTTTCAATATATATGAAAATGCCAGGCTGCTGCCATCCAGGGTGGATTTTCTTCAGAAAAAGGAACACAAACACTTTTAGGCTGTAATTTGCCCGTTTCATCACTGACAAGAGGATAGCATGTTTGTCAGTGATCAGGGCCAATGGAAGCATGAAAATGACAGCTGAAAAAATGCCACGGACGATTGAGCTACAGTGTTGTTTGGGCATAACAAGCGGTGTAGTTAGGCCAGCCTGTAGTCAATGTCCTAGTAATATAGGTCCTCTAGTAATTTTATTTATAGTGCAAAGAGTTGTACTGCCATAAATTCTACATAAATTCTATCATTCATATTGTTATTTAAAATTTGTCTGTTCTAAACCTAAAAGTCAAGGGACACTCCTTTCAAGAAAGCAATGTCCAAATCTTAGGTAAAGAAGACCGATGGTTTGAAAGAGACAAAAGGCAATTCATGTCAAGGCGGAATAACCATCCCTGAACAGACACAGGGGGCCTTCAACACCACCAACGGGGGCCTTCAACACCACCTGTTACAATGCTGTTCTCACATCTGTACCCTGGCAGTTTCAGAATACTTCACACATTCATTCATGCAACTCACACGACACATTGAATACAAGTCATTTAGGTTGAGGAGACTGCCTCATACAGAATTAAATAACAAAAGGAAATCTGGGAATGAATTCCAAACAAGCTCCAAGAGAATCCATTTACATGGGTTCATCCTATAGACTAAAGCTCACCTACTGGGTTTTTAAGCAAAAGCCAGGATAATAATGATCATATTCCCAACTACAGACCGGTTTTGCCTTTCTTGCGGCTCATCAGTGTAGTGCAGCGTTGTCTTATCAGCTTAGATAGAGCCACCGTGTGGTTTTGAAAACAAGTCATTTAGGTTGAGTA
>CM044443.1:68606588-68618411 GCA_024363595.1 Xenopus borealis | reverse complement strand
TAAACATATTAAAACAAATAAATACAAGGTAATTGAATAAAAGTATTATTTGTGCTATATACATTTTGTAAAGATGAACTAGCCCTTTAACTCATTTAAATTTCCAGCCAATTGAGCCCAAATGTTTGCAAGAAATGCAATTTGACTGAATTTGTGTGTAATTTCACTTCTGTAAAAAAAAGATATGTGATTCTTAATTCAAAGAAAAGGTTTAGGGAGAATGTCCCACCAGCAGGATATACATCCCATCCTATGACTTTTGTGGTCACCTGCGTGTTTCATGCCTCATTCTGGCCCTTCATCAGAGGGGATGTCAGCAATTGCTCTAAATCTTATTTAGCACCTTCAATTAAAAACATCAACCAACTTAAAGACACTATTTTTGCATATTACAGATCATATCAATTCAAGCAAAAGTTATGATGAATTTCAATGTTTTTACAATACCATTATAAATGTGAGTGGAGTATTGAGGGATAATCCATAAACACAATTACAGCTATAGAAAACAGAAAACTTCCCAATCACTGTTTAACCCTTGCGGGTAACACGTTTTTATAGTAAATATCCAATATACATCTCTTTGATCAATTATTCTCCTGATATCATCACCTCTTACGCCTAACTTCACACTTTCAATGCCTTGAAACTTAATATGGTTAAAATCACCATAATGTTTATGCATGATATGTCTACCTATAGCTGAGACCCTTCTATTATTATGACGATAGTCCTACTCCAGTTTTTCCATATCAAGAGGTATGAGATGCTCTCGATCCTGTTTTTTAAGAGATCTATATGTCCTACCAATGTATTGTTTGTGACTACAATTCTGCGAAACGCTGCTGATTCGCCCATCACTATGTATGAATGATGGTGGCAGGATAACATTGGATTTTATCCATTGCACTGCAGTAGTGGTCTGTCTCATGAAATATCTATATAGTCCAGTGCCCTGTATTACTGACATGTCCTAGGTATTATGCCCAAATCTGTCCCGCGAAATTTCACGAAACACGTTGCAGTCTTTGGGCATTTTTGCACGCAACAATTTTTCTTGCTCCAAATGAATTAAAGTCAATGCACATTTCTTTTCTATGGCGACTTTTTTGTCCTAATGCATTAAAGTCAATGGGCATTTTTTTATGGTGCCTTTTTGTCTCCTAATGCATTAGTGTCAATGGGCATTTTTTCTTTGTCCCAATGCAGTAAAGTAATTGTTTGGTGTAACAATAAAACTGGGTGAATAGATATGCAAAAAATTTTTTTTCAATATGGTTACTTAGTCAAAAATGTAATGTATAAAGGCTGGAGTGACTGGATATTCAACATAAAAGACAGAACACTACTTCCTGCTTTTCAGCTCTCTTGGCTCGACTGATTGGCTACCAGGCAGTAACCAATCAGTGACTTGAGGGGGGAGGCACATGGGTCATAAATGTTTGCATTTGAATCTGAGCTGAATGCTGCGGATCAATTGCAAACTCACTGAACAGTTATGTCCCCTGTGGGCCCCCATCAAGTTGCTGAAAAGCAAGTTGTGTTCTGGCTTTTATGTTACACATCCAGTCACTCCAGCCTTTATACATTAAAATTTAAACTAACTATATTAAAAACATTTTTTATTTTCCCCATTTTATCACATTTTTTATTATTACACTGAACTGTTCCTTTAAAGTCAATGGGTGTTTTTTTCTTATGGTGACTTTTTCTCCAGAGGCATTAAAGTAAATGGGTGTTTTTTCTTATGGGCAATTTTTTTTCGCCACAATTTCACAAAAAAAATTCACACATGACGAAATTCAGAATTTCACTGCAAATTCATGGCTTGTGAATTAATTTGCACATCACTACTGGACTGTCTCTTTGGCGACAAAGAGCCACTATTTGTAAATTTTAAAATGGCTCAGTTACTGTTTCTGTTTCCAATGATTTCAATAATATGTTTGACAAGAGGGAATGAAAGGTGCCATGAAAGGCTAAAGCATAATTTAACTGAAATACATTTTTTCTTTCTTGCAGATTATCTCTCCCACCACATCAGAAATCCGTTGTGATGCTGCCTCGAAAGAGTGGCTTGTTGGCTGAAGATTCTCACTTTCTGTTAAATGGTATACCCTATAGAATTCTGGGTGGCTCCATGCACTATTTTAGGGTACCAGTGGCATATTGGAGGGACCGTATGCAGAAGATGAAGGCATGTGGAATTAATACCCTCACTACGTATGTATGATGCTCTCTGTTGAGCAGAAAACAAAATTTATACTTTATCACGATGATGTTATTAATCCCTGACACATATTGAAATCAACTTCTGTAACATACATAAAGGTAATGCTACTTTTTTGACATGGAAACCTAGAGTGAAACCAATGAACACAATCAGACATTTTGAAAAAAGACATATAACACTAGTTTATAGCCTTTCCTTACTTAAGCTAATTCATCTAAGAACCCTAATTCAAATGACAGAAGAGAGAAGAAATTAGTTAACATTTAGAACTAGGGATGCACTGCATCCACTCTTTTCAGTTGAATACCGTACCGAATTTGCAAATTAGAAACTCATTCTTGTTTTGCGACAAAAAGCCACACGATTTTAAGGATTCAGATTCTGCCAGGCACAAGGATTCGGTTTAATCCGAATCCTGCTGAAAACACTGAATCCTCAATTATCAAACCAAATCCTCAGGGCCAATCCTGAGGCGGCTCCTGAAATGCTGCCCCCCCCTGTTGGGAGGGGAGGCAGGAACACTAGTGCAGAGAGCGCAATTGCGCTCTCTCACACTAGTAAAGCCAAATTTCCGATTTAAAAACCGAAAATTCGTCTCTTAAAGGTACTGAGAGCCGCCTTTTCCCGCCCCTGGAAACCTCTGTGGTGCTCGACTCGCCTCATTGGCAGAGCGCCCCTGCAAATCCTGGATTTGGTGCACCCCTATTTAGAACACAAAGCCACCTGAACTCTTTCCCCCTGAAAGTGTGAGCGGCACATTTTATGGTATATAAACTATGGGTATGAGATCCGTTATTTTGAATTCTGTTATCTAGAAAGCTTTGAATTATAGAAAGGTTGTCCCTGATAGACTCCATTTTATCCAAATAATCCAATTCCCATTTTTCTGTAATAATAAAACAGTGTCTTGCACTTATTCCAAACTAAGACATAATTAATCCTTATTGGAAGCAAAACAAGCTTTTCTAGTGGACTTAAGATCCAAATTATGTAAAGATCCGTTATCCAGAAAACCCTAGGTCCCAAGCATTCTGGATAAGAGGTCCTATATTTGTACTAAAATGAAAGCACTCTGTACCCATTTTATGGGCAGTGGTGTAACTAGGGATCAACATACTTATTTGCAAAAACTGAACCTTGTCCCCTTCATATTGTTGTAGGGGACACAGCTACAATAGCTCATGTAAATTACATTTTATCATCATACAAAACTGCACTAATATCTAAAGAGAAATGTTAATACAGCCATGTAACATACTAATAAATGTACGTATTGTTAATTGATTCTTTTATTTTTACCTATTATAATTGGTTTTAAAGGGCAAGGAAAGGCAAATGAATAAAATCCCACTTTTACTTTCTTTAATGAAAAAGAAATCTATCTCCGATATACTTTAATTAAAAAATGTGTACCGTTTTTATAAGAAACCTGACTGTATGCAGTGAAATTCTCCCTTCATTTAGTTCTGTGGATAGGAATTGTCAGACAGTCCCTAACTTCTGGCAGGGAAACAATCATACTTATGAACAGCAGGGGGAGCCCTTGCCTTTCTTGCCAGCCATGCAGAACTCAAGCAGCTTTGTTTTTTGATCATTTATGACTACCCCCAAGAAGCCCAGATCACACTGAGCATGTGCAAGTAGTCTAGTCTTGCAAAGATGTATAACAAAGTTACAAGATGACAGCCCCCTGTGGCCAACTTTGAAAGCATAAATAATTTGTTTGATTAGGCTTGTGGTGCAGTAAGTTCATGTTTATGTTTAGTATACAAAATACAGCATTTCTAGCCATTTTCTATTTTACACTTTCCTTGCCCTTTAACAATAGTTTGACTAATTTAAAAATAACGGATTGCAGAACCACACTTGCCTTTATAATCTTTAATTCTTGCTCCTAGATATGTGCCCTGGAATTTGCATGAGCCAAGAAAAGGGAAGTTTGACTTCACTAACGGCCTTGACATAAGGTAAACTAATAGTCAATGAATTTAACAGAAGTATAGTGTTCTGCCACAGTGCATGTTAAAGCAAGGAGACTTACACAAGATAAAAATAAGGGAGTGGGTCGAGGAAGGAGGGAATATGACCTATTTTTAAATGAAAATATTTAAAACTGTATATGTGTATTGTATTTGTTATGTATTTTCTTTTTATAGAAATCTCCAATCACATCACTTATCTTAAATGATGCCACTGGGGCTGCATCACCCATCTATGGAAATATGGCATAATGGGCCAATAGTATACAGTTTGATAAATTGTTCTAAGCTAGGCATGTGGATTTGGCTTGAGGAGTTATTAATTATTATTGTATTTGTAAATATAGTAACATTATAGTCAAAGCTTCATCCTGGTTATAAACTATATCAGTCTATATTGGGGGACTGCATATTATTTTAGATTAGAAAGTAACTTTATTTGTGGAAAGAAAAAAAAAACATTAGCTTAGTTTTAAATAAACTAATAATATGATGTTGTTATTCAAATTCTACTGAAATAATCTTCCATGATTAACTTTTTCAAGCTCGTTCAGAACAACTAATTGTGAGTACTTACTTTCCCTAAGAATGAAATGGGAGAGGTCCTGAAATAAAGCTTCCCCAAAGGGTTGTAGTTCGAAAAAAAATATTTTCAAAGAAAATAGGTGCAATATTTATGAATAATTTAGTGTTATTTATAAGACATAAGGGGTCATTGACCATGAGCACTCAGCAAGCACTCATTCTCCCAGTCTGCATGTGGTTTCCACCATACACCAGATAAAGAATTCTGGCACGAGGTGGAGGGGGAACACTCTGAACAGGATCTGTGTCCTTACTGCTTGGCGCCCAGATTGAGGGCTGGAAGGGGGATAACTTTTTGCCTTTCTCACTTGTCCCAGATGCAGTTAGTGTTGTAGTCACTACATACAGTAAAAGGGACTGTAATCACATTTTTTTGTCTGGATGAATAGGCATAAAAATGGACATCCCTAAATGACCCCTACAAATACACAGTTTTACATGGAAGATTATTTCAGATTTATTTCTGTATGGAGGTATTACATTTTTGACATGTAGGAGGTAATTATTTATTTAGTTAGGATGTGGTTGATTAGTGCTTTGTCACATCACTAGTGCACATGTACAAGTAGCAATTTTGACAAAGAGAGTGTTGGCTGGAGAAGGGCTGATTGCTGCTACACTGGTTCAATGATATACTGTACATTATCAGAACCAGCAGTGCAGTGAATATTCAGTGGCAGACAGACACCACTTTTGAGTAGCAATTATATATATGCATAACTATAAAATGTATTATGCCAATTACATTTCAAAAAATATTACACTCAAGGCACAATATATGTGGTTTCTGAAAAAAAGACATGCTTTTAAAATGTCAGTTTTTTTGTCTGTATAAATGATGACAAGCATTTGCAAATATTTTCCATGTTCTTGGACCACCCTTAAGATGGTGGAGGAGTTGTAAACAGGAATCTTACATGTAAATATGATAAAAGGTGTATAGGTAGCTACTGCTCTAATTACTTAGAACAACCAATCAGCAGGAAATATTAACTGGACACCTGCTTAAAACCAATATCTTATTGGTTGCTGTGGGTTACTGGACATGGGAAAATTATATTATTACCATGCAATAGACTGGTAAACAAATTCGATTATTTGAACACTACAAAAATGTATGGACAAGCTCTGCTTTTTCTCATGTCAAAGTTCACATGTATGTTTTAGTTTTGATAGAGGATATTGATTTGTCTTTTTCAATGTTGCAGAGGGCAAAGACTATGGAGCAGCTTTGCAAAGGGATTGACATTCCCTGTGTGCAAACAGCCATACCCATGCTATCCAGTTTATTGACTAACCTTCATATGTATAACATACTGTATTATATGAGAGCACACCTCCTGTTTATGCACCCTTAGGCTAGGGACAGACAGGGAGATTCGGGGAGATTCAGTCGCCTGGCGTTTAATAGCAGGCGACAATCTCCCCGAACGTCCTTCTCCCTGTCCCTCGCTAGTTGAAATGTAAAAGCGCCGGCTCTGTGCACACGCGGTGCGGCGATTTCTGGAATCGCCCGAAGTTTCCTCACGAAGTAACTTCCGGCGCTTTTACATTTCAACTAGCGATGGACAGGGAGAAGGACGTTCGGGGAGATTGTCGCCTGCTATTAAACGCCAGGCGACTGAATCTCCCCGAATCTCCCTGTCTGTCCCCAGCCTTTATTTTGACAGTATGTTTTTATATGCTTTAAAAGGGAGTTACATATAATGAATTTGTGTACTTGTTAACATTCAGGGTATTTACTGTTTTGTTGAACTGTTACATCACTCTGTTTACCTTTCAGTGAGTTTTTAGCTGTAGCAGGTGAAATGGGATTATGGGTAATATTGCGCCCTGGTCCATACATATGTGCAGAATGGGACCTTGGAGGTTTACCAAGGTAAGATACTGCTATCCTGTACATACAAATGTTTGATGGGACCTTTTTTAGCCTTTTATTATTTTGATAAATTTGTTAAGTTCAAAGTTCAAATACTTAACTGTAAATAAAAATATAACCTTGTTTATTATGCTTATCTAAGAAGTCAACCACTATTAAAGGTGCTAATAGAATCTGCCATCACAACATCACTGGTAGGGTATTCCACAGCCTCACTGTCCCCTCACGGTGAGGAACTACCTTTGCTGCTTCAAATGAAAGTTCTGTTCCAAAAGTCTTAAACGGTGGCCTCCAGTATATTGATCTGTCCAATTTGAACCTCCCCACTATACAGTATGTTTATTGTATCAGGTAATGTACTTTTAACAAGTAAGCATGTCTCCTCTCAAGTACCTTTTTTTCAGAAAAACCAAACAACAGTCTTGCTAGTTTATACAACCTTTATACAGTTTTTCAAATCATGATCATGTGGAAAATGTTATGAAAGTTGAAAGTTGAGCCCCTGTGACATCAATGCAGACATGCTAAATTACTTCATTGGATCCCAATCTGAGGTGGTGTAAAAGCAATGTTTGCAGCTTTAGATATTAACCATTTAGTGAGATTTGAGGACCTTTGTATGTTGTACAAGACATGTTTGGAATTTGTATCAGGAAATCTCTTAATCTTATGTAGGGTTGCCACCTTTATTGTGTTGGGAAAATGGGCAGATGACAGGCTGGGTAATGCCAGGGGGCGGACCAGGTGATGTGGGGTGATGATGTCAGGGGGCGGGCAGCATGACATTGGCAGTGATGTAGGGGGTTGGTGATGTGGGGGAGTGGATTGATGATGTGGCGACTGGCTGGTTCACTTAAATGTCCTGTCCGGATGTCCTAATTTAAAAATCCTGAAAGGCACTTTTAACCTGGGCAGCCCTTCCAAAAACTTGGCTGTCCGTGTGAAATACGGACAGGTGTCAACCCTAATTTTATGACAAGTTGTTATATATCTGTAAGCTTGTGTCGAGATGGGAATTGCTGATCATGTTGCACCTTGCAAAATACAATGCAATTTCCACCCTACCCTGCATATAGTATATGCCCCCCTCCGTGTTGTAATCTGTTATTGAATTTACAGAAATTACTGTTTAACACATCTATGCCACTATCAGTAAAAAATGTGCTTGCTTGACAGAGATTAGAGGAAGTGATTATGATGTGCAATAAAATACCAATATACTTCTCTTACATGTGTTGTGTTAGAAAACACATTTTTCCATTTCATTGAAAGACCTGATGGGATAAGGATTGCAACCACAAAATGCCAACTAAAAATTGTAGCTGTTTAAACAGATGAATCAAGATACCTTTTTGCATCTCAGATTCACTTCTTGAATAATGTTCTGCAAGGTGCTGATTGCTTCTTTATGAACTTGATGCAGGCCTACCAGTGTGTAACCACCAATATTAAATTCTATTGTTCCAAGGTATTTGAACTACTGAGACTCATGATTTCTGCTACTGCATTGCTACCACATGCATGAGAGATAACTTATAGGCATTCCTCTGGTATATAACTGATCTGCCACATTCACTAGTATAAAATGTTAAATGTGTTAAATATTATAGAACCTCTGCTATCCTGAAAAACTACAGAATGTTGTCTTGGCTTTACCTATAAATAACCACTGGAAATAGCATGTACCGTTGTTTACTAGAAAGGGAAAAGTCATATAGATTTTTGATGTTTTAAGATTTCCCTGTTGGTGGAAACCCCTATTTAATTACGGTGAGTTGTTCTGCTGCATTGGACTAGACACATTTTAAATTAAATTGATGTAACAATGATTTAGTTTTGTATTTCTTATTTAGCTGGCTACTCCGTGATAAAGATATGAAGCTGCGCACAACCTACAAAGGTTTCACTGAGGCAACAGAGGCCTATTTTGATGAACTCATACCAAGGGTAGCCAAGTATCAGGTATTTTTACTTCTACACATTTAAAGAGCCAAATAAAGACCATACTTGTGCTTTGGTGTCTGAAGACTAACACCTGCTGTTACTTTGTTAGTATTATAATGGTGGACCAATCATAGGAGTTCAGGTGGAAAACGAGTATGGTTCATATGCCAAGGACACCAACTACATGGAGTTTATAAAGAATGTAAGTACTGTATAATGGGCACGTCTATCTCAGTTCTTGTTTATCTCTCTGTATATCCATTCAGATATCTGATTTTCTGTTCTTCTACAAAATATTCACAATTTTTTTTCCTTCATGGAATGATTATGGAAATAACAGCTTTGGATCACACAGGGAAATCTTGAAAAAAGCACAGTTGAATAGCTACAGCATATTGAATGACGGATAACTGTGTTGTTGCAAACTGTGTTATCTTCAAAAGTTAAAACAGTCCTTTGCATTATTGTTTTTTACTCTCACTGCTGTCTGGAACTTTGTAGAAAGGTCAGTGATTTTTCCTGAATCTGTGCTATTTCTGTGTGAACCAGGCCCTTGTTGATAGAGGAATTGTGGAACTTCTACTTACATCTGATAACAAAGATGGAATAAGCTCTGGAAGTCTGGAAGGCGGTAATAAAAGTTCTTTAACAAATCACATAAATCAGAACTCATTTAAAGGGGTGGTTCACCTTCAGAATAAAGTCAGTAAATTAATTCATGGGCATATATAATTCATTTTACTAATATACATTAATAAGCAAAAATGAACGATTACATTGTTAACTAACCCGAAAGATGGGACTCCACCATACTAAATCTTCTGAGAATGTCTCTTTCAGAAGGGTTTGCTGCCGACACCTGCTCCCCAGTCCTCCCCCCTCCCTTCACTGAAATGTTGTCATCGCTACAGCTGGTTCAAACACTTACTGCACAGACTCCGGTGCCTCCTTAATGTATTTAATTTACAACCGTTCACTGGCCGTGCGAATCTAGTTGAGGTCTAAGGTCTCCTGTCACAAATGCTGGGGGAGGGAAGGGGAGCAGGGGAAGTCAAACCATTTTTATGGCCCAAGGCTGCAGTTTGAACTGATCTGATAAGGAAGGATTTGTAAGGATTTGTTTACTTTCATGCACAAATAAAGACTTCTGTTATCGATGGGGGAATGTGCTGCTTAGACAAGCAGGACAATTTAACTCTTACTGAAACACCTCTGCATTAGGCAAGGTAACATGTTCTATTACTCTACATGCATCAGAAACTACACATTAGGGTTGCCACCTTTCCCTGCTGCTGAAGCCGGGCAGGGGGGTGGTCCTGTGACGTCACGGGGCGGTCCCGTGATGTCAGTGGGCGGTCCTGTGACGTCAGTGGGCGGTCCCGTGATGTCACAGGGCGGAGCTATGATGCCGCGATCGCCGATTGGCCGATTGCGACGTCAATCAAGCTAATCCCGCCCGGTTTTCCTTATATGGAAAACCGGGCAGGAAGCATTGAACCGGGCAGCCCTTCGAAATACCGGGCTGTCCGGTTCAAAACCGGACAGGTGGCAACCCTACTACACATGTATAGCCAATCAGAGGCTAGTAGGGAAAAATCTTAGTCTCTGATGCTCGCACTAGTTGCTCCACCCCTTTCAAAACTTTCTCCTAAGCCTATGTGAGAACTGCAGCTTTTTCGGGGTGACCTGTACAGTTGGCAAATTAGGTACACGAATATTGCGAAAAGTAGATTATCATGCTTAGGTGACTATAATCTTTTGTTTTTTGAGTAGCAGTAAAGAAAGGTGAACAACCCCTTTAATTTAAATTTGTTTTTGATTAAAGGGTTTCTTTTTTCATTCTTTTTAAAGTGTATGTCTCTTTAGTGCTTTCTTTACATTTCAGTTCTGGCCACGGTTAATTTCCAGAAGTTTGAACCAGTGCTCTTCTCATATCTGAGCTCTATCCAGGTAAGGTATAACAAGGCATTACTCATTAGGGGTCATTTACTGATGACAAAGCAGGGAGCAAAATGCAAATAACAATTGCAAGTCTTTATGGTGATAGCACTACTCCGCTGTCAGTGACTGTGGACACAGGGTTTTGCACTACAGAATGGATTTTAAGGACCTGTGCCCACCTCTGTTCCGTAACACTGTATTCATGAGGGCAAAGGGAGGCACATAGGTATTCCCTCTCCAACATTCTACCTGTTGGCCACTTCAGGGTGCAATGGAGCACCGTACTTAACAGTCCTATTGCAGGCACTAAGGACACTAACAGTAATGCATGTTGAGCACTTAGTGCTCCAGGGTCTTCTGTGACTTGATGGAGTTCACTTAAGTAGGAATTCTAAACCATAACTGGAAATCCATAAATGGAAAACATTTTATTTAGATATTTTCAGATATTTTGTCAGGGATCCCAACTTAATTTATAATAGGTTTTACACCATGTAGAGATTGATAATTCATATTATTCAGGGTTGGACTGGGTCGGTGGGAGATGGAAACAGAAAAAACCCTGCAACAGCCGTGAGGTCCACCCTTACCCTCAAAACTGATCGTGGCTGCAAAAATAGAGGCCAAGGTAGGCAACAAGGTACCTGCTGGGAGAGAGGGGGATTGTTGTGCTGGATGGACCTCACGGCTGGTGCAGGGGGAACCTAAGGTGGTGCCTGGACCACTTAGTCCAATGCTTAACAATACAAATATTAGTATATATAATACTAATAGAAAAAAAGTAATATTTTGATCTAGAAAAGAGGTCAAACTGCTTGGTTGTGCCTAGAAACAAATTTTGTTATGATTAGGATTAGGTATACTAGACTTGAGCAGCATTTACTACGAGGGCTACATTGAGTGGGCTTTACTGCAATGATGTAAATAATAAATATACAGTACTGTCAGTTCAACTCAAAAATTCCACACTTTATAGAGGTTAATGGATTAAAAACAATTGGGAAATAATTATTATACATTAACCTTTTTATATTTCTGTATGAAAAATAAAGGCTTGGTATAGATGACTTTTAACTGCATATTACAAAAAACTCCCTATTGGTTTCCAAAAATAAAGCTCTCATGAACAGTAAGTGACGAGTTATAACAAATTTTGCATTTTTCTAGAGTAAGAAACCTGTTATGGTGATGGAATTTTGGACAGGCTGGTTTGACTACTGGGGAGGGAAACACCATCTTTTTGATGTTGATGGTAAGTGCTA
>CM044443.1:68575720-68604370 GCA_024363595.1 Xenopus borealis | reverse complement strand
GGATTTTACTTCCCTACTTATTCACATGGTCGAATCTCGAATTTTTTTCAATTCGAAATTCGACCAATAGTAAATCTGCCCCTTAATTAGGTTATCTTCTGCATTGTCGTGAATAGGATTGTTTTGTGTAAAATACTGCTTAACTATATCTTAGTTGGTATCAAGTACAAGGTACTGTTTTATAATTACAGAGAAAAGGGAATACTTTCTAAAAATGTGAATTATTTGGTTAAAATGGAGTCTCTGGTAAATGGCCTTCCCATAATTCAGAACTTTCTAGATAACGGGTTTCTAGATAATGTATCCCGTACCTGTATATTCTAAAAAGGAATTTTTTGTATGACATTGTGGAGTCCACATACAGTAGCATGTAATTTTATTAGCAATTAACAATATACTGTTTCCACTACAAAGTAGTTTCAAATTATAATTATGTCTAAATAAATAACAGCAAACAAAGAAATTTACGATATATATGGTGGAAATAAAGTGGCACAGTAATGTTAACAGAGATCTTTAATACAAAAAAGTATATAAAAACTGATAGATATTCTGAGGCTAACAAAAAGCCACTTTAAAGAGATTGCTTTTCAAGGGATGTAGGAAAGATGAACAAAAGGTGATTAAGTACAGAATATACTTTGAAGTGGAGTCTTACAGCAGGACAAAATGTTTTTTCATATTTTTTCAGTGGAAATCAGATGGATAAAGAACAAGTCTTGGGTAAACTTGATCTACTGGTACATTTAGTACAAATATAAGGATTCATTAGCTAACACAGGTGCAATTTTTACCAGTGCAGTTATCAGTAAAAACTATGGTATAAATGCATTGATGCCAATGTGTGCATTGTAAATTAGAACTAGAATCAGGTTTAGGGTCAAGTTGCAGGCACTAGGTGACATCCATGTGCAGGCATGAATCAGCCCTTGGCATGAATTTACTATGGAGGTAATGCAAGACTTCAAAGACATCCAATTCCTGTAAATTCATTGGTTGGAAACATTTACCAATATGATTTGTGTTCTTCATTGTAGATTATGATGCCCCACTTACAGAGGCTGGTGATTATACGTCAAAATATTTTAAGCTGCGAGAACTTTTTGGCGTTTACAATGGTAATGATGTAATATATTTTGCATGTTCTAGTTTCTTGACAATCTTCTTCTTCTTATTTTCTTTTCCAGTGCTATAATCAGTGCTAAACCCCACTGCATTTTTTACATGACCTGCATCCTAAACATATAGTGACAATGTGCTTCAACTCAGTCCTGCTGGACCCTTTACATTGCTATGCCCCCTAACATCTGCCGGGTCTGTTGCCACTGCTACCATTATTCTGCTCTGTTATATATGCTACTGGAATATATATAGCATGCTTTGACAAATCATGTGATCATAACTAAATAATAAATAATATGTTATTATTTTCACCTAGAGGAGAAACCTCTTCCACCAGTGCCAAGCCTTATCTTAAAGACTTCCTATGGTGCTGTAGATCTGAAACGCTGTTTGCCTTTGTGGGAAGTTTTGCACCTTGCAGGAGAGGTAAGGTGATGGTAAAGCAAACACCCCTGATGTGTAGCATTACAACATTGAATGCCTTATGGATTAAATTTATAATTAGTTGTTTGAGGAACAAAATACTCCATAGTCTCCCTCTGTATAGAATCTATATAGAGGGAGACTCTCCCTCCCATAGAATCTATTTTAATAGAATATATCTATTTTTTTAATCTCCCTTTTCTGTGCAATAATAAAATAGTACCTTGCACTTATAGGTAGCTAAGCTGCATAAATTCATATTGGTGGGAAAACAATCTACTGGGTTTATCTAATGTCTACATCTTATCCAGAATGCTTGGGACCTGGAGCTTTCCGGATAACAGGTCTTTCCGTAATTTGGATCTTCACACCTTAAGACTACTAGAAAATCATGTAAACATTAAATAAACCCAATATGTTGGTTTTGCTTTCAATAAGAATGAATTAAATCTTAGTTTGGATCAAGTACAAGCTACTGTTTTGCTATATCAAAGAAAAAGGAAATAATTTTAAAAAATTTGGATTATTTGATTATAATGGAGTCTATGGGAAATATCCTTTCCGTAATTTGGAACTTTCTGGATAAAGAGTTTCTGGATAATGGATCCCATAACTGAATATGTTGGAAATAAAATGGCACAGTAATTTTAACAGTTCTTTACTCCAAAAATTATATGAAAACTGATAGATATTCTGAGGCTTAGACAAAAGGTCTCTTTAAAGAGATTTCTTTTCTAGGGATGTAGGAAAGATGAACAAAAGATTGAATGGATACTGTAATGGGAAAACATGTTTTTTTTCAAAACACATCAGTTAATAATGCTGCTCCAGTAGACTTCTGCACTGAAATCCGTTTCTCAAAAGAGCAAACAGATTTTTTTTATATTCAATTTTGAAATCTGACATGGGGCTAGACATATTGTCAATTTCCCAGCTGCCCCATGTCATATGACTTGTGCCAGCACTTTAGGAGGGAACCGCTTTCTGGCAGGCTGTTGTTTTTCCTTCTCAATGTAACTCAATGGAATGCAGTGGGACATGGGTTTTTACTACTGAGTGTTGTTCTTAGATCTAACCACCAGCTGTTATCTTATGTTAGGGAGCTGTTATCTGGTTATGTAGTAAAAGGATATTGAAAGGTTCTAGCAGTCCACTTCCTCTGATGGTTTTCAAGTGTCGGTTCCCCCTTCAGACCTGTAGTAGAAATTCAAATAGTGTTGGAAACCAGCTCTCAACAGCACGATGTCAGGCAAATGAAGGAAGTTTAATTTAGATATAGTGCAGTATTCTTTTACTTATATGGGTACGCCCTTAGTGAGTATTTAATCCAATTGTGTTGGATATTCCTTCACCCCTCAATCAATCATATCCATATGTCCAGTTATCCGTTCCTTTAAACCACAGGCTATAACAACTTGTATAGTGAGGTACTTACTAACGTTAAGGAAATAATGTGCTTTAAGTAGAGCTTTCAATGGTGGGTCCTCCGCGTTCCAACTCTCATAACTCTATAAGAATGCGCTGACATACTGTAAAATTGTAAACATTTTAATAGCCTTTATAATAAAAGTTAAACTCACAATGATCCTGTTAAAAACTCGCATATAAACTGTTAGAATCAGCCACTCCACCCCTTTCTGAGTTCTTTCTGGTAATTGGGGCAGTTGGTGAATGCCGGCTTCTCCCGTCACTGCCTTGACGGTTTCGTCTATCGACTTTCTCAAAAGGCATCATAATTCACAATGCGCATGTCCCTTAAATGAGGAAGGTCCCTCCGATGACGTGCTTACCCTCCCGCCTATTACATTGTTTGTTGATAAATCGCCATGGCAGCAATGTTTCTCTTAAAGTTCCTCGCTTTGCATATCTGCTCTACACACGTTGCTATAGTAACCTGCTTGTTTCAAATCTGTCAAAATTGCCGATTCTTCCTATTTCTTTCTAGACAATAGCATACCCTAAAGATTATATATACTGTTCTATATTAAAAACAGGAGATTGTCAACTTACATGAACATTACCAATTCAATAAATATTAAATGTGCAGAACATAGCTTCAACAATATACCAACCATGATCATTTATAAAAGAAATTATATATATTTATACACATCATAAAAATCATAAAAATGCCCGCAAATTTATATCAACATGGGAGTTTTTAACAGGATCATTGGGAGTTTAACTTTTATTATAAAGGCTATTAAAATGTTTACAATTTTAAACTATATCAGTGCATTCTTATAGAGTTATGAGAGTTGGAACGCGGAGGACCCACCATTGAAAGCCTCTACTTAAAGCACATTATTTCCTAAACATTTTTAAGTACCTCCCTATACAAGCTGTTATAGCCTGTGGTTTAAAGGAACGGATAACTGGATATCTGGATATGAGCTGTTATCTGGTTACCTTCCCATTGTTCTGTTGTTAGGCTGCTGGGGGGGGAAGGTAGGGGTGATATCACTCCAACTTGCAGTACAGCAGTAAAGACTGATTGAAGTTTATCAGAGCACAAGTCACATGACTTGGGGCAGCTGGGAAGTTGACAATATGTCTAGCCCCATGTCAGATTTCAAAATGAAATATAAAAAAATCTGTTTGCTCTTTTGAGAAATGGATTCTGATGCAGAATTCTGCTGGAGCAGCACTATTAACTGATGCATTTTGAAAAATTTTTTTTTCCTGTGACAGTATCCCTTTACAGACTTTGAAGTGGAGTCTTACAGCAGGACAAAATGTGTTTTCATACAGATGAGGGAGGGAATTTCTTTTTAAAACATAGCTTATCTACCTTTTTGGTCTTTAAACTTGATTAGTTTAATTCTTTTGCTTAAAACTATTGTCTACTCCAGCCATTTAAATCAGCAGAACCAATAAATATGGAAAACCTACCAGTGAACGATGGAAATGGACAGTCATATGGTTATACCTTGTATGAGACCGTTATTTATGGAGGAGGAAAATTCCATACCAAGGGAAATGTTCGGGACAGAGCCCAGGTAACGTGCCAGATGAAGAGGTCAACAATGACAATTGCAAGTTCAAATGCAAGGAACACTGACATCATTTAAAAAAATCATTTTTTAAATGAAAATAAACGAAAACAGAGATAAATCTTTAAAATCGGTAAGGAAATTACTTACCGATTCTCTGCATGCGCTCCCCTTCTGAGATGGCGATATGGCGACGATCCAATGTGCAGCGCTTGATTTCTACTCCCTGCCTGATTAAAAACTTACAGATTTTAAAGATTTATCTCTGTTTTAGTTTATTTTAATTAAAAAAATATGTTAGTGTTCTTTTAAGCTCAAGTTGTGTGTGTTTAGATGCTATTTATTAACAGTAATTATGTCTAAACATACATTACTGCATTGAGTTCCTGCATGTTTATTAAGAAAGTCTTACTTTACTCTGTCTATTGACACATGGGAACCCTGGAACTACCACCACCAAGAACATGGTGGTAATTCCAGGGTTCTGTGTAAGTAGGTGCAACAGATCTGTGCCAAAAATATCACGATAATGACATTCTGACATGAAACATCAGAAGTAATGCCTTCCCTACTATGAATTTTTTGTTGCAACATGTGCCCAATTAAAACTTAATTGGTAAAATAAATGATGCATGCAAAAGTTCATTTTGCACACCATACTTACATTATTTTAAATAAATTTGTTTTTAGGAAAATGTATATCTGTGTAACTGCCTATTCATGTGTATCTTCTCTTGCAGGTGTTTGCAAGCAGCCAGTCTGTTGGTACTGTAGATTATAAAAATGAAGCAGTTCACATTCCGGAGATTCCTGTAAGCTTAGGATTTTATAGTTCATATTTTGTAGATGTGAAATAGTGAAATCATTTTTCATGCTGTCTCTTTGTACATGATTTTTATATCTAAATAAACTTAAAGTGGACCCGTCACCCCAAAAAAATATTCAAAATCCTATTTTATCACATTAGTCAAGCAAATTGAACATGAATTAAACCATATAAATTATTTTAATCTTGTTTTCTTCAGTCTGGGAATTCATAATTATAACAAGCAGGCAGGAGCCATTTTGTGGACACTGTTATTAAGGCAAGCCTTGCATCATCTCAGAATCTTGTTTGTGCACCAGAACGGGGGACCCAATGTCCATCCGCATGCCCTGGCTACACAATTAAATGGTTAAGAGAACTGGGGGAATGTGTGGAGAGAGGTGGCATCTAGGAAGTGCTGAATGGAAAGTGAAAGTAATTATCTGCCCCACCTCTATGCCTAAGGCATAGAGGAGTGGCAGACAATATTTGATTGACAGCTGAGATTTTTTAAATGAGTTTAAAACAGCTATGAATGCTTTAATAAAAATTTGAAATTGGATTTCATGTTTAATTTGAAAAGGACTTTTATTATACAGATTTTTGTGTCTGGGTGATAATTTTAAATGTAATGCATACAGATTCGTTCATGATTTAATTTGATTTTTTTTAATTTACCTGTATGAACATTAGTTGATTTGCCCAATAAAAATGTGATGCACACACTACAGTAGATAGGGAAAGGCAGAGAATCCAGCCCACACTTCCAACAACTTCGTTGACTATTTAGACTGTTTAGAAGTAGACTATGCATGTCACCAAATTGTATATATTTATGACTACCTTTTGCCATATTTCCCAAAAGTGTGTGTGTCAATCAACAGCCACAACGAATTTAGCATGAATTAGCTGATTTTAAAATTAGTTTAATTTACAAGTATACTACTATGGTGGTTATATAATAAAAGACACTAAGAGGCAGATTTATGAAAGGTCGAATTGAAAATTAAAATTTTCTATTTTTTTTATTGTCAAAACTGTCATTGGGAATTATCCAAACTCCTTTATTAACAACACCAATTATCAACACAATTATCAAAGATTTATCATACTCTCGCCCTTTAAGAATTAAAATTCGACTCTTCACCCAGGGATCAATTTGGTGATGTTTGTAGCCTTCATGACATTCAAGTTTTTTTTTCGAGTTTTGTGTAATTCAAATCTAATTCGATTCAAGTTTTTAGATTGGTAAAATTAGATTTTTCAATACATTGCCCCCAATCAAATTTTGAATTCAATCAAATTTGATTTGAGTTTAAAAATACTCGAATGAATTCGAAATTCAATCCTTGATAAACGTGCCCCCCTGAGGCAAATTTATCAAATGTCGAATTTCTAATTCATGTGAATTTTATTTTTAATTTGAATATACTCACAATTCGAGTGGGAGGTTATTTAAGAAAAATTTTGAATGCCTAATATTCTATCAAATGGTTCCAACCCGAAAAATTAAATTAAAAAGTGAAATCGTATTCGATTCTTATTCAATTCGTACAAATGGAATGGCTATTGAACCTCTTCCATTGACTTGTAAATGAACTCGGCAGGTTTTAGGTGGCGCATATTTGAATTAGGACTGCTTCCATGGTCAAGGTATGATAAATCTCACATTCAAATTTACATTTAAATAGAGGGATTACAATTCAAATGTGTGAGTTTTAACAATTGTCAATTCGTGAATTTACTATTCTTGACTCAATTTGATAAATCTGCCCCTAAGATTGCTCAGGAGCAGTAGCCCATAGCAGCCAACCTGCAAGTAGAATTTACTGGTGACCTGTTTAACAGTAAACCTATTATTGTTTGGTATGGATTACTGTTGCTGGGCAGACTTTTTCACTTTTATTACCTAAGGGGTGTAAGAATATCTTTCAGGATGAAAAAGTATATTTATTTTAATTAAATTTCCATTTTAATTTATAGGCTTACAGAAAACTGGCAATACTGGTAGAGAACTGTGGAAGAGTGAATTATGGGCCCATGATAGATAATCAGCGCAAAGGTGCGTGCTACAAATGCTGTGTGTTGGAAGGAACCGAAAACACAAATTAGCTATATATTTATTTGTGTAGGGAAACTTCAAGACTAACAGGCACGCAGAAATTTCTATCACATTTATTATTAATGAACAATTGAACATTAATGTTCCACACAAAATCATCAATATGTGAAAAAAAGATAAAACATATATAAAATGTAAGCACATGCATTTTCTTTTTTAAATCAGTGAAACCATGTCACTTTTAGGCTAATGTATGGATGTACCCATATACAATATTTCACGTAATCTCAGTTTGGGTTATGTTATTCACTAGGGTAAAACTTGTTTATAAAAACACTTTGGTGCATCCGTCCAAATAGCTGCTGCCTTTTGCAAATTT
The DNA here is from genome assembly GCA_024363595.1 of Xenopus borealis. Classification (NCBI taxonomy): domain Eukaryota; kingdom Metazoa; phylum Chordata; class Amphibia; order Anura; family Pipidae; genus Xenopus; species Xenopus borealis. The sequence continues at coordinate 68,596,586 of CM044443.1, read as the reverse complement.
TTCTCCAATTCCCGACAACCATGATTTACTTAATTACTGCACAAATTCCTATGACCTTGAGCAGAATCTCATTATCAGTGTGTATTAATATGCAGAGTTACTAGCACAGACATCTGGAAGCAAACTAAACAACTACTCCAAAACTGTAACTGATACTTTACATATCTCTGTATAAGCAAATGCTCTCCATTTGCCAGTCTTTATTTATGATATATCACATGTAGCTGTCCCGCACATGAATGATTCCTGGCCTGTATTAGACATTTAGCTGTGCTGGCACCCAGAAGAGATGGAGAATATGATTGATATTCATGAATCTTGCTTGAATTTTAAGAAGCCTGAGTTTCTTAAAAAACAATAAAACACTCTGTGGCCACAGCAAATAGAAGTTTGAAGGTACATTTATTTTATTGATCATTTACTTCAGGTTTCTTGATAGTTTCACATCTAAGAACAGCACTTTATCATTGTTACTGATTGCAGTAGAATTGCAGGTATGAGCAGATCAGGTCTCACCAGTGGGTTATTGCTGGGATTCTTCTGGTCACTAAGGACCCATTAATATTGTTATGAACCCTCAGTCTAAGTAATAAGGCTTTACTTTCATGCAGCAAAGCATCTGATAATGTGCCCCACAAGAATTCTCTTACTTTGATTTTCGAGGGAATTCTGATATGTGGCATGTGTATACTGTATGTTCACGGAGCCTTCTCTTAAGTAGTTGCTTGCAGCAATTCACATCAAATAGAGAGCACATTTAAGCTCCTCAGAACAGGATTCATTAAAGGAGAACCAAACCCTTAATTAAAAAAACCCTACCTGCTACCCTACATAGACCCCCCTCCCCCCCCAGCCTAGGTGCAGATTCTGTGCAGAGGAGTTCACAGGCTCCATCATCTTCTCTTTGGTAATCTTTGGAATGACAGCAGCGTATCGGTGCATGCGCAGTTGAAGCAGTTTTCCGGTTTTTGACAACTGCACATGCACTGAAAGTCACGGAGATTGCTGAAGTGCCAGAAGAAGACCCGAAGATAATTTACTTAGGGTACTACCTAGGCAGGGGTGGGGAGCAGGTCTATGTAAGGTAGGGTTTTTTTTTTGGTTCTCGTGAAGGCAATAAAAATATGATACAATGTTGCCCTGCCCTTTATGAACTATAGTAGTGTTTCTAAAGCAAACAAGTCAGTTTTACCAGTGCAGGGCAATATTACATGATATTTTCATTACTTTAAAACACTTTCATTTTTTGGTGTTACTGTTCCTTTAACATATTATAAAGTTCTTCATGCTTTTATTCAACAACATTAATTATTAAGCAGTACTGTTTGATGAACCTCTCCCAAGATCCAGAGGGCTAGCAGCTCTGACACTCAATGCAGGATGATTTTATGTGACTCATACCTGTTATTACTACACCTAGATTCCGGATCTTTATTTTTGCAGTTTAGGCACATTTGTTTATGCAGTTAAGCACATTAAGCACATGAGCCTTGGACTCATAAAACACTCTATATCAGCTATTCTGATTTTTAAGTATTTTAATAGGAGGGTTGATTTAATGTTGATATTCAGCATATAAATCAACCCTCTTACATCTGTTTACAGTATAGGTTTAGACCTTCTGCCTTAGAAAGATATGGAGTATAATAGGAGAGTTTATACATAATTATATTTATATGCTATTTTTAAGCAAAGAAGTTTTAGTTGTACACTGTCCCTTTAAGCCATTTCATGGTTATAACGACTCAAAACCAAGAGCTGATAGCATCTTTTGTATGCAAATCTGTATGAAAAATAATAAAGATATAAGGGAAACTCAAGCAGAAAAGTCTCTGAACTAGAATTAAGAAACAAATAAATAAAAATAATAAGCTTATGCACAAAAGATGTGCTTCCACCTCTTTTTATAATGATTGCATATTTGCTTTGTTCTCCCTAAGGTCTTGTTGGAGATGTGTATCTGAGAAACAAACCTTTAAGGAATTTTAAAACTTACAGTTTGGAGATGAATTCAACTTTCATGAGCAGGTGAGAGAAATTAATTCTATAAATATATATTTATATATAAATGTCTCAATGTCTTAAATATATTGATAATGGATTGAGTGCACAGGACCTCTTGCATTTGTATATTTATATATACATGTATATTATATACATGCGCAGTAGCAAATTCCACGGACTAAGGGGACTGGACGCAGAGACACTTGAACTTTATTATATAGGATAATAATGTATATAACTCTAGCTCACAAGAGGGCTAAGTGAATAATTGTATTAATGGGTTATTTTATTGCACAAGGTGTGTGAAGAAGTGTATTGTTTTCACAAATGCTACACTAAGGGGTGGATTTATCAAGGGTCGACCATCAAATTTTTTTAAAAGTGTCATTTGATTTGAACAATTCAAATGTTTTTCCCCAAAAAATGTGATTTTCAAAAATACTCCTTAAAGGTTATAGGAGGTCCCCCATAGGCTAAAACAGCAATTCGGCAGGTTTAAGGTGGCGAAGGGTTGAATTTAAATTTTTTAAAGAGATAGTTCTATTTTCTAATGGTCGAACTTTTGAATTTAAATCAAATTTTTTTCAATTCATATAAAATTTTTTCAAATCAATTTTTTTTCAATTCAAATCGAATTTTGGCCTCTTCGATAGTTGAAGGTCCCAAAAATTACTTCCAAATTTGAATTTTTTTATTCGAATTTTCACTTCGACCCTTCGATTAATCTGCCCCTTAGAATTGTTTATTTTTTAAATTTTTAAATTTGTCTCCATCTGTTTAGTTTTTTTTGTGTGCTTTGGTGACTTGAGATAAAGGGGCAGATTTATCAAATTCATATGAATAATTTGAAATTCGATTGAATTTTTAAAAAGATTCTAATTAGAATTTTCGAATATTTTTGAAGCCCACTTCGACCATAGAATTTTGAAAATTCAATTGAATCGAATGATTTGAATAATTTGAACAAAATTCTATTAGAATATTCGAAAAATTCGACAGTCGAATAACTTGCCCTTTAAATTTTTATTCGACTGCCTAGTTCGCCAGATTCAACCTACCGAATTGGATTTAGCTATTTTTGATCGAATAAAAAAATTCGATCGAATGGTTAAAATTGTTCGAATTGTTCGATTCGAACGATTTTATCGAACAATCAAATTATTTCTATTCAAATTGCGGTAAAATCCTTGTAATTCTATGTTAGACAACAATTCGATTGGTCGAATTCGAGGGTAAAATTCACCCTCGAATTTGACCAATAGTAAATCTGCCCCATAGTGTCTGACTTTACATGTCTCTAGAGTACACTAGAGTACCTATGCTATTCTTACACCTAGGGTATTGACCAGATCCACTGTTTCCCTGCATTATCAATTATGCTTTTTGAGCCAATAATGCTTACATTGATTGTTCCTTTATTAGACTATTTTTTTAAGTTAATACATTGTTTTAATTTACAGTATTAATGAAGTCCACTGGTCTGACCTATCAGACTGCAAAACTGGGCCTACATTCTACCAAGGGGCATTAAATGTTGAAGGTCCACCAACAGACACCTTTCTTAGGATGAAGGTATGACAGTGGAGTGTTCCTACTCTTTACTACACAACTCATCTGATCATATTTATAAAAAATGGAAATATAGGTAGTCATTTCTCAATGCCCTGGATGGAAGTGCTAAAGGAACAATTTACTCATTTACTCAGTGCCCAATTTCTTGTTACAGCTCCTAGAGGTTGTCCCCAGCTGATGCCCACCCCCCTTCTGATTGCACATATGTGCAGCCTTCACTTTGACAAATGACAGGATGTGCAGGAGATTTCCTGCATTTACTGTTTGGCACAAAGCATCCCTGTGCTATAGTCTGGTCTCCATTGCAACCTGCACCTTCCAGTGCTCCCTTACATGCCGTACAATTTAAGGGGTGGGTAAGGTCCAGGATTGTGGAGTCACAGTGCAAAAAGTACAAAGTAAAAAACGCTTGGCAGCTTGCATCTGTTTGCACTTTGCACCTTCCCAGACATTAGTAGATGATACCTATAATTTCAGTATTTCAGAATATCAGCTTTTTTCTTGCAATAGAATATAGAATGTTCAAGAAGTTGCCATATTTGTAAGGACATGCAGTATTTATTAGAGAAAGTAACAAGGGTTAATTTACCAAATTGCTCATGCCCCAGAACTTCAGCTTAGGGGAGGTAATAAACACACTCTTGTCCTCAGGTACGAGCTGGCACAAACTGGGCATCATATGGAAGTTGATGCAGTTAAAAGGTAGTTTGTTTAAAGGGAAAATATCTCAGTATGTAGCCTTATGCCTTGTGGGCACTTAGTTATAAGCTGTAACAATGACTAAGTGCCCACAAGGCACAAAATCTTTAAAGCTGCATATTGATATATTTTTTTAAACTACCCTTTAAATGCATCAACTTCCATATGTTTTCCAATTTGTTCCAGCTTGTATCTGAGGACAAGAATAGTATACAGTATATAAGGCAGAAACTCTTCTAATTATATCCTTGCATATATAATTTTTGTAAATTAACAGTGATACATTGACTTCAGGGCTGCCCTCACAAAACCATTGGCCTTGGCTCACAATGGGAAAAGTATTTTTTGGTTTACTATATTTGCCCCTACCAATGACTTTCTTAAAGTGATGTCTTCATATGCAACATAGTCATAAGAATATCTACAACTATCAAGTATATATAATACAGCAGTCCATGTTAGCATATGAACATGCCACATAAACAAAAGGATACAATGTAATTGTAAAAAATTGCCATAACGTGTGTCCTTTTATGCAACCTATACTGTCCCAGTTCAACATTTGTTTCCTGCATTAACTGTAAATCTTTCAGTTTCCTTGTGCTGCTGTTCAACACATTAGTCTCTTTAAAACATATTGTACTCGGGTATTATTGTATACTTGGAAATTGCCAGTCTCAAGGCCCCCATACACAGGCCGATAAAAGCTGCCGACAGACCAAGTCGGCAGCTTATTGGCCTGTGTATGAGGCCATCCGACGGGCTTCCCCAATCGTTATCTGGCCGAAAGTCAGCTAGATCTCGATCGGGCAGGTTAAAAAACCTAGTCGGATCGCGGGCACATCTGTGCGTCTATGCGGTCCCGCGATCCGACCGCCCGTATCACCTTCATTATGATCCGAACGTTGGGCCCTTGGGCCCACGATCGGATCATCCCGATATTGCCCACTTCAATCTCACTGCCTATGGCCACCTTTAATCTTCGACCTCCCCCCAGCTACTGTGCAGAACGTTGGAAGAAAAATAAAAAAGCTTTCATGAAATCTTCAGATTCATCCTCCACTGACTTCATTAGAATCTTGACCAGTTTTTGATGGCTTCAGCCTGGTAATTGCAATTTCTAATGGAAACTCACTCTATCTTGAGTGTCTCAAAGCTTAAGTAGTACCATGTAATCCTGCAGGTTATATTAGACATCAATATCTCTTGATGATCCGCTCAGTAGGCCTCAGGACAAAATGTCTTGCAGATACTTGGTTAATTAGCACTAAAAAGAATATTTACATCATTTTTTTACCATAATTACCATTTTTTCAAGGAATTCAGGAATATTTTTCATTGTGCTAGGCAATGAGACTGCAGTTAAGCTTCAACATGAATACCTACACCAGCTGCAAATACATGTAGAGTGATAGCATATTCAAAGTTCAAATGTTATGGAAGACATTGTCCTTTAGTAAGAAATAATATGTTGTGCTCTTTTCACAGGGCTGGAAAAAAGGAGTTGTGTTTATAAATAGCAAAAACTTGGGACGTTACTGGGATCTTGGACCTCAAGAGACTCTTTATATCCCTGGACCATGGTTATGGCCAGGGGTCAATGAAGTAAGTTGTCTACCTCTAAGAACAACAGACTAAAGTGTAACAAGTTATCTTGAAGAGTGAATTATCTTCTTTAGAATGAAACAGATTATTTGGGGTGAATAATGTATATTATGTATAATACAATTCAAAGTTGGGTTAATTTATCATCACTGTGCAGTTTGCACATGGGGACTAATGCATAGGAACCAATCAATATATTTTTCCAGCCACTTGTATATATAACAATGAAAAATAACATTTTATTGGTTGCTAATGGCTATTGCCCAGGTGCAAATATGCCCAACGTTTTTATATGAACCCATCTATAGTATGTTAAGCATGCAGGCAATGCAAGGACTGGAGTTTCAACTGTCCCTACCCCTAATCACTATGTATTGCATAGGTCTACATGCTGAATTCGGGTTTAGATGTGCCAAAAATCATATGGAGGAGTAGGCACATATCTGTACATGCCTAAAGGTTTCTGCTTCCAATTGAGTATATTTTATTTTACAGATTACAATATTTGAGGAGTACGAGGCTGGGCAGACGTTGTTCACTGTGGATACACCAATACTTGGGAAAATGCAATATGTGGAATAAATGGCATCAGCTTCCAGTACTGAGGCTTCATATTCAGAATGCCCGAGATTACTTTTTATTATGGAGCATTTGAAGGTGAAGCTCAAGACAAAAACAAACTGAATTATGGGATTAAGAAATCATTTTTGTTTGGGTTTTTCTGAACAAGAGATGAACCAGTACTAAATCATGGCACTATAGACTTAATTTTTGTTTCAATCAATACCTATGATATTTTACCACCCAAATTGGGATTTCACAGCCAGCAAAGTTACCTGCAGCCTAGATGGCTGAACTATGGCATGCAATACACAATGACAATGAAATAATCAAGTGGAATGTTCTCTGAGTGCTGTTCACCCTTCTCCATCACTGCACAGTTTTCTGGATTTAATATTGGACATACATAAGGATTGGATGCTGTTGGTTTAAGTCAGGTTTTATTAACAAAAAAAAACTTGGTTGGATGCTTAAAACTGTATTTTGTATTCAAGGACTGTCTACTGTGTGCTTGACACCAAAGTCTCTTTTTTTTTTTTTTAAACAAGCATTGCTACAGGCTATGCCCTTGTCCATAGTGACAGTGTATTTACTCAGGGGTAAGAATAGACACTTCTTGTCTTTACAGGTCGCCTTTAATTTATTATTTCTAAAAACAGAGCTACTTGAATGTATTTAATTTTAATTGTACAGATGAATGCTGTTGTTTCAACTGTCTGCCATGTGTGCAGTTTTGCTTTCCCAGTCCCCCCTAATACCAACCCAACTCTGTTAATTCAGGTCTCTGTCATCTCCACATGGAAGATCTTATGCAGTTATTTAAAACAGATTCATACTCAATCATGTAGACTATTTCCAGATATATTTAATTCTATTTGCAATTATTAATAATATAGTGTCTTTAGTCATCAGCCCATCAAGCCTTCTATCTTACAGCTATCTTTGGTTCTGAATCTACTTTCAGTCCTCATAGCCAATCCCTGCTGAAATCAAGTGCTTTTAGATACCAAGTACAGTTATGATTTTACTTTATAATCTCCGAATCCTTCGAGAAAGATTCAGCCGAATATCAAATCTGAATTTGCATATGCAAATTAGGGACGGGAAAGGTAAAGGTGGGAATTTTTTTCCCTTGTTTTGTGAATTAGGATTCGGTTCGGCCATGCACAAGGATTCGGGCAAATCCTGCTGAAAAAGGACGAATCCTGGGCTATGTGCATCCCTACTATCCCTATCACATGCACTGCCAATGACGCCCATTTTTGCCATTCCCTGCGTAGGCTACTGCTACAGACAAAATATATCACTTGTCAAATCGGACCCACCTCCAATTTAGTATGTTATAGATTGGCCTATTCTAATTAACTTTTTAACAAGTCTTGATTTTACTATAGTTTTTAGTTATTCAACCTGGTTAGTTGAGCAAATGTAGTAAATGGAACTCTAGCAACTACATAGTTGATGATATTCTAAACTGGAGAGGTGCTGAACAAAAAGTTCAACAATTTAAGTACCACAAAAAAATTATTGTAATCATATATAATCATTTTAATTTAAACTGTCCCTACATATATCATTTTCGAATATGTATGGGATCAGATTCTCTTTGCATATCTGTTGTCTCCCTTCCTCTGCAGATGAAGGGCCCTGTGTACACGTTCCATTAAATATATTTGTATGTCTTACTGTTATTGTATAGCCATATGTACTATGTCTGTGCTTTAGATATACTTGATAATAAAGTCCTTAAAGGAGAACTAAACCCTAAAAATGTATATGGCTAAAACGGCCATGTTTTATATACTCTACTTATTGCACCAGCCTAAAGTTTCAGCTTGTCAATAGCAGCAATGATCCAGGACTTCAAACTTGTCATGGGGGGTCACCATCTTGGAAAGTGTCTGCGACATGCACATGCTCAGTGGGCTCTGAGCAGCTGTTTAGAAGCTAAACTTAGGGGTTGTCACAAATTATCAAGCAGAAAATGAAATGAGGTTGTCTATAATATAAGCTGATGGTACAGAGCCGATTATTCAATTCTGATGCTAGTTGCACTGGTTTCTGTAGTTATTACTCATATTAATTACTAATCAGCCTTATACTGTGACATTTCTATTCTATGTATACTGTATATTTTGAGTCAGTCCCTAAGCTCAGTAAGCGACAGCAGCAAAGAGCATGTGCAATGAATCAGCAGAAAAGAAGATGAGGAGCTACTGGAGCATCTTTGGAGACACAGATCTTTACTGCTAAAGGCCTGTGGTTGCCTTGGGCTTTTACAAAAACCCAAAACATAATGTATAACATTTCTAGCTACTTCTTTAGTTTAACTTTCCTTGTCCTTTAATATTAAGGTGATCTTGTAGCTTTAATCATCGGACTGGTTAACAGTGGAAATCAACCGGATTTCACGTATGTGTTACCCTGTACATCCAAATTAAGATTTAAGCTAATTGTCATTTGAACATTTTTCATGCAGGAATCTGTATTAATTTCCTACAGCGAGATCACGCATTTCAAATTATAGTTAATCTTTGTTGGTGTAGGTTTTATAGACCACAAACTGGAAAACCAGAAACCGTTAACTCTGATGCTTCAAAATAATTAGCGATATTGTAAATGCTTTCATAAAAAAAACGACACATACACAACAAGCTTGTTTTATAGACACTTTTTTCACAAACATTCATTTTTTCAATTTTAAATATGCCAAAAGAAAGAAAAAAACCTCCAAAACAAATATTGTTTCAGTAAAACAACATACTGTAACTGTTAAAAACAGCAGCTTGTTGTGTCTGCAGAAGTAGCGCATGTAAAGTAATGTATTGAGGGCTGGGCCCCCTGTTTTATTATCAATTTGAACCTTGTACAGTATTGCTCATACTTTGCATTATTATTTTCATTTCTCTGGGATTGTTCATAGTAAAATATCCTACTGGCAGGAACTCACCATTGTGTTGCACCCTGGATTACCTCATTACAGGTGCCCTCTGATGGAAAAGAAACTATAATATATATGTTTTGGTACCCATTATTTTGCCAGGAAGCACAATGTTTACATGCCGACTGAAAGTAAACAGATCCTAACATTCAATATAAAAACCTCTTTCATGACATTTCAGGGTCTATGAGTCCAAACTCTAAATACATTTTTTCCCACACTTAGGGGCAGATTTACTAATGGTCGAATTTCAAATGAAATTTTTTTTTTCGAAATTCGACCATGGGAATAGTGGGGAAGTAAAATCCTTCAAATTCGACTATCGCATTCAAAGGATTTTACCACAATTCGATCGGTCGAACGATCGAATATAAAAAATTTGATTCAAATTTTTTTTATTCAATCTCAGCTAATGATTCCCAATTCGGTAGCTTGATCCTGGCGAAGTAGGTGGTCGAATAAAAATTTAAAGGGGAAGTATTTGACCATCGAATATTTGAATAAAATTTTATTCGAATATTCGAATTCGAATATTCGATGGTCAAATTTGCCTAATTTGCATATTCGAATTTATATAAAATTTGATCGAACTTCTAATTATTCACGTGAATTTTGTAAATCTGCCCCTTGCAGTTTGAATGTTATTTATATTAAATAAGAATTGATGAGATGTATTGTGATATTAAAAAACAATAAGTAGTTATGAGGTCAGCTGCTATCAGTAACATAACTAGCGGGGGACGGGCGAGGGATGTGCAGCCGGGCCCCCCCCCAACCGTATGCGATTTTCTGTCCAAAATCAGCAGACATCGGAGCTACTGGGGGGCCCAGAGGGGGTGCAGACCCTGGTGCAATCACACCCCCTGCCCCCCCCGCTAGTTCTGCCACTGGCTGCTGTTAAGATTCTATCACAATCTGATCTTTAGAAAAGATTTACAGCTATACAAAGACATAGATGACTGATGCTACACAATAGTGGTCATTTACTCCCCCCCCCCCGCAGAAATGGAAGAGCTTTAAAGGGTGTGGGGTGCACATACCTGTCCTATTGCAGACTAAAGGCACAGGGTCCCATTGCAGCCTGTGTCCTCTGTCACTCCCTAACTCGCACATCAAAAACTTGATTTTCAAGTTGGAATGAGTAAGGAGGACCAAAACAGAGTGTACCTGTGGAAATTCTCTGTATATAAAGGCAGTGTGCAAAAAGGGCTCATGTGGCCGTATTCTGCACTTTACACAATGCCTTCCTTGTAGTAAATGACTCCTATTATGTTTTGAACATTTTTCTCAGCCCATGGCGGCCAAGCTTTTTTAGCTGTGAATATGTTTGCAGCAGAAGATGCTCCAGTAACCCTCCATCTTCTTTTCTGCTGATGCTTAGCACATGTTCTGGGTTATTGTCAGTTGTCTGGGATTAGGGACAGCTGCCCAAAGCAACAGTTGATTAACAAAGAGTCTGCTAAAGTCTGAGGGGACCTTTTAGTTCCACCCTACCTGCTAGCTGTCACTGCTCACAGTTCCCCACTCTCTGCTCTTCAATCACCACTGAAATAAAAGGTATCTGTGTGTTCCACTGTGGAATACATGCTAATCTTTGATTTCTTTTTTTTTACAGAAGTTTCAGCTAGGCACATGAGGCAGAGAGAGATTAGCAGCATTGGGTAGGAAGAAAAGTTTGTGGTATCTTATTGGCATGTGTGGGGTTAAAGAATTGCTCACTGGCAATTTCAGCAGTGATCTAGAGGTATGGCTCTACCAGCCAGTGTGCTTAATTAGCCCTATAAAGGGGAGAGGGCCCTCCATATTTGTCTCCAAGGGAGACCCTAAACTCTGATTACACCACTGCAGAGCACACTGAGCATGTGCAGTAGTAATGAACATAAAAGATAGCATAACAAAGGCCTAAACGGTGCACTTCTGTGGACAGATTTGAAGGCATGGGTCATTACTGTAAGAACTCTGCTGATGCTCTCTGCTGATACTGTGGGGTAAATTTATTAAAGTGAAGTCACCGCCACTAGAGTGAAATTCCACAGCTCTCAATTGATTTCTATGGGATTTTGAAAGGCGTATTTATCAATGGGTGAAGTTTGACCCTTAGATAAATACGCTTCAAAAATCCCATAGAAATGAATTGAGAGCTGCGGAATTTCCCTCTAGTGGTGGAACTTCACTCTTAACTTCACTCTTTGATAAATATACCCCTGTAAGTTCAGTATATAAAATCTAGCTTTTCTTTATTTGTAGGCTTTCATGCTCTATACTGCAACATCTCTCATACCTGAACTAACTTGATTGCATGTGGCATTCTTGCAAGTCAATGAAATATTTCACCATATCCATTTTTGTAGCATTTGTACACAAAAATATATTTTCTTGGATGTATTGCTTAACAGCTGAGCTCCCTTTGTATGGGCTACCCCTTGTCTAGTTGAAAGGAAAATACTCCTTTGCAAGTAGTTGTTTGTCATCTATTTAAAGGCATAGAAAATTCTTTCTCTGCATATCTATATTAGAGTAATGGTCCACACATGCACCTATAATCTAGCAGTGCCAAAGGCCTACTTTTAGATTTAGAAATAGGCAGGCACAAATGCTTCCTTGGTGGCATTATTATATTAGTAAACCGAGTTACTGAAATATTGCTGGAGAATTAAGTGGCAGCTGTCTGGGCAATAACTTTGGGTGACACTTTACCAGCTTAATTATTGTTTGCAGTTGTTATCATGAATTTTGTGAATGCTTGTGGTAACCATAGTGGTGTAAAAAGTCTGTATTCTAAACTGCTGGATACACAGTCCATAGGATTCAGCACTACAGTACTAGGGATGTAGCGAACGTTGGAAAAAATGTTCGCAAACATGTTCGCGAACTTCCGGACAAAAATGCGAACGGTTCGCGAACCCCATAGACTTCAATGGGAAGGCGAATTTTAAAAGCTAGAAAAGACATTTCTGGCCAGAAAAATGATTTTAAAGTTGTTTAAAGGGTGCAACGACCTGGACAGTGGCATGCCAGGGGGGATCAAGGGCAAAAATGTTTCTAAAAAATACATTGTTGACACAGCGCTGCGTTTTGTGCTGTAAAGGGCAGAAATCACACTACGTCACTCAGGTGATGTTTCTGGACACGGAATGTGAAAAAGCTCACACAGCTACGTGGCACTTGGTTAAAGACTGGGCAAACAATGCCTACAAGGTCAACGTATACACTACTACAGCAGTGGATACGGATTACGGAAAATATTATTGCTGCTTGAAAAACGTCACTCAGGATGGTGTTTCTGGAGACGGTATTATTATTGATATTTAGACAGAATGTGAACAAGCTCACACAGCTAGATGGCAGTTGTTTGAAGAACAGTAGATTACTAGCCAGCAAACTTACTATCAACTGTCCCTCAAATCACTAAAAGCTCTCTCCCTACACTAGCTCTTCCAAGCACACACAGGCAGAATGAAAAAACGCTGCAGGGCTTCAGTTTATATATGGAAGGGGAGTGGTCCAGGGGGTGTGGGGGTGGTCCAGGAGGGAGAGCTTCCTGATTGGCTGCCATGTATCTGCTGGTCTGGGGGAGAAATGGCAAAAAAAAGCGCCAGCTAAGGCGAACCCAAATTGGCGAACGTCGCGCGACGTTCGCGAACATTCGGCGAGCGCGAACAGCCGATGTTCGCGCGAACAAGTTCGCCGGCGAACAGTCCGCGACATCCCTATACAGTACTGGCCTTTAAAAATATGCTAAAGTCTACTTGCACATGTAAGGGAAAATCTGCACATTCTATAAAGAAGGCTTTTCTATGTCATTTTGTTGTCCATAACTTTGAAACAGTGTCCTATTCAGAGTTTGCATTGGCATTCAGGGAATCACTAATTTACTCAATATGCACCAGATTTTCCATTAAAAAGTATTTGTTTATCAGGATGAACGGTTTCTTATATTATTGCTACCAGACATTTTTTAAAGTTCTGGTTCTGCCCTATTTTTTAGGTAACTAATTCTTATCTATTGTTTAGAGTGCTGCATGTACGTAATATATTTACAATTCAATAATTATTAAAAGGGTTGTTTCCCTTTAAATTATCTTTCAGTATGATGTAGAGAGCAATATCAGCAATCTGGTTGCTAGGATCCAAATAATCCTAGCAACAATGCATTGATTGAACAAGAGACTGGCATATAAGAGAGTGGGCCTCAAGAAAGATATAAGAGAGTGGGCCTCAGAAAGATAAATAAAAAAGTAGCAATAACAACAAAATTGTAGCTTTGCAGAATATTTGATTTTACATGGAGGCCCCCATTTGAAAGCTGGAAAGAGTAAGAAGAAGAATGCAATTAATTCAAAGGCTAGTTAAAAATTTTCTTAGAAATAGCCATTCTATAATATACTAAAAGTTAACCAAAAGGTGAAAAACCCTTTAAATTGATGGCTATAATGGACTTATGCCATATGGACAATCTCAGATTTTGTTTCTGTATTCAGCTTTGACATACACAATAATATCATTGCCCAATGAGGCCCAATTTAGTGCAACATTTTGGTGCATGTTGGATCAATGTTGTGATTAGGGAAACTACGGAAAAGTAAGTGATAACATTTGTGGTATCTAAAGAAGTGGGATAAATCTGCCTGGTTTAAGGAAATATAGGTATTGTCTAGTGATTGGCGAATTCGCAGTGAATTCCCGCGATTCGCCGCTGGCGAATAAATTCGCGAAACGCAAGCTAAAATTCGCCAAAAAAACAAGACGCGACGCAACGAAAATGACTCGCGACTCGTTTCGTGAATTTTTTCGGAAATTCGCTAATTTTTCGGCGAAGCGAAACTGTGTAGATTCGCCCATCACTAGTATTGTCTTGTGGCTAGACAGGGAGATTTAGTCGCTTGGCGAAGCGACAATTTCCCTGAACTGCCTGCTCCCTTCCCACCGCCTGTTTGAATGAAAAAACGCCAGCGCCAATGCACTTGCAGCATTTTGATTTCCGGAATCGCCCAAAGTTTCCTTGCTAGGCAACTTCGTGCGATTCTGGAAATTGAAGCAACGCGAGTGCATTGGAGCTGGCGTTTTTTCATTCAAACAGGCGGCGGGAAGGGAGCAGGCAGTTCGGGGAGATTGTCTCATCGCAGAAGAGGCGATTAATCGACTAAATCTCCCTGTCTGTCACAGCCCAAAAGGAACAGTAACAAAATAACTATAGATTATATAAACAAGCTGCTGTGTAGCCATGGGAGCGGCAATTCAAATCTTAAAAAAGGATAAAAGGCACAGGATACACAGCAAATAACAGATAAGCTCTGCAGTATACAATAGAATTCTTCATAACTTATCTGCTGTCTACTGTGTATCCTGGCCACCCCCATGGCTACACAGCAGCTTGTTTATATAAACTATAGTAGTCTTTCTGAAGAAAACACACCAGTTTTACTAGTGCAGTGCAACAGTACATTATATTTTCATTACTTTAAGACAATTTAATTTTTTGGTGTTACAGTTCCTTTAGTAACATATTTAATGAGGATCCTTAAATTGTAAATATACAGCTAGCACGATTAGCAGCAGCATTATCAGAACATTACAGGGCTGCTTTATGAACAATTGAACTGGAAGGCCTGGCCTATTGATTTAATTGATCTAGAAACAGGATATTTTTAAAGGCCACCCTATATATGCCAGGCTTTCAGTAAAGTCCAAATTGAACGTTTGAATACTTTTGGAGTAGCTATTTTATGGTTTATGGTTATTTTTACGGTACCTCCATAATTGGGTTGATGTATAAGTTAATATCTGAGCTGTGCTTAGTTAATTGTCTCAGGTAAAAGCATGAATGGTGCTGCACATTTGCTACTCGTTAATAACTGAAACAGAATATGCCTGGACACAGTGCTTGTTTAAGTTCCCAGGTCTGATTGTTTATGTGGACTCCAAGGCTTTGCCATTTTTCTGTAAAAATCCTATTTAAAATATCATTCAAAATAACAATCAAAAGTCTCCCTGTGTGACAATACTGACTAGAAAGTCCTCTGCTCTTTATTTTCAGTGAGCATGCAAACAACTTTGTGCAGTTTTGACGTCTCCTGTATACACCTACAGGCTCCCTGCGGTGGAACATGTGAAGCAGAGCCTTGTAACCCACTTTCTGCAGCAGATCCTATTGTTGCTCTGCAAAAGTGGGTACACTAGAGTGGGGGCATTTGCTCACACCTTCCTGCAGGTGGCAGAATAGATCGCTATACCTCTGGCTTCCCTATGTTTTGCTCTATTTTTTTATATCATTCGAACAGCACCGGAGAACACCATGGATTAAGCTGTGGTACTGTAAAACAGGGTTCTTCATGCCTTGCCAACTCCATCATTCCCTCCATCACATGTGCTGTGCTTCTTGGATAAAATTACATACACATGGAGTCCCGTGCAAGCTGCGGGGCAGGGGAAGGTGGATTTAAGTGCTGGAGAATGTGCTTCCAAAAGCACTCTCTTGATCCACCAGGCTGAGAATAGGAAATGTTTAGTACCATGCCTGCAAGCAGTCCCTATAAAGAAAATATAACAGAGAGAAAAAAAAAGTGAAATCCAGGCATGAGCTTCTTTTCTACAAAAAGTTACTAAATGCACAGACAATGAATAAAACAAAAAATATACATGTATAAGATCTATTATCCAGAATGCATGAGACCTGGTATTTTACAGAAAAGGGATTTTTCCACCATTTGGGTCACCACATCTGCTTGTTTTATTATTACAGAGAAAAATGTCTTTTGTGTAATTTGGAACTTTCTGAATAACAGGTTTCTGTATAAGGGATTCTATAAGTCTACATATTGCCCAAGAGGAATTTACCATTTACACAAATGGGGATGTAAAGGCAAAGAAAATATAATGCCATTTTTACTTTCTTTAATGAAAAAGAGACCTATCTCCAATTAAAAATGTGTACAGTTTTTATAAGAATCCTGACTGTATGCAGTGAAATTCCCCCTTCTTTTACTTGCTCTGACTGCTGCAGATAGGAAGCTTCAGACGGTCCCTTACTGCTCTGCAGGGAAACATTCATACTTTCAAATGGCAGGGGGCAGACTTGTTTGTTTCCCTGTTGAGCAGCCGGCAACTGTGTAGATTTGTATCTGCAGTCCCAGCGCAGTCTGTATGTTCTGATTATTTAATCAGTCTTGGCTTATGTGGCAGATATTATTTGACTTGTGATGTTTTGATATTTTATGACAATCCCTAGGCTTAACCTCCCAACTGAAGCCCAGATCACACTGAGCATGTGCACAGTCTTGGTATTACAAAGATTGTTAAAGTTTCAAGATGACAGCCCCCTGTGCCAACTTTGAAAGCATTAATAATATGTTTAATTAGACTTCTAGGGCAGTAAGTTCATGTTTATATTTAGTATACAAAATACAGCATTTCTAGCATTACTCTATTTTAGACTTTAATTACCTTTTAATATGCAAATGTACCATGTCCCAAGGTTTAAGAAGTTTCCTGCATAATCGTTTAACGGTGTAATGTCTGTTCTGTTGATGCTACAGCTCAATATTTGGCACATTATTGTTTGCTTTTTTTCTTTAAAATCACTCTTTTGCATATTAAAAGTCAGAAACCGCATCCTCATCAAACCTCATGCTGTAAGGGTGACTAACAAGCGAGTGTTTTATTGCATTTTATGGCGCTCTACAATATTGCTATTGTCATCTAAATCTGAATTAGTGAAATGCCTGAATCTGCAGTTTGTATTGTATAGACACTGTAAGGACTGTAAATTGGTCTGCAGCCTTTACTTTCATATGGACTGCGGCTAGTTACTTGTTTCATATACAATGGATTAACTATCTGCAAATAATAATGTTACCCATAGAGAAGCAATGTAAAATGTATGTCGCAGTGGTGACATCCAGGGGCAGATTTACTAAATTCACATGAAGGATTTGAAGTTCGATCAAATTTTCAAAAAGATTCGAATTTTCAAATGTTTTTGAAGACCACTTCGACCAGTGAATTTTGAAAATTCGATCGAATTTAATGACTCGAATAAAAATTTCGAATATTCGACTATTCGACAGTAAAAGTACTTCCCCTTTAAATTTTTATTCAACTGCCTAGTTCGCCAGATCAAAGCTACTGAATTGGTTTTCATTATTTTTGATCGATTCGAACAATTTTATCGATCGCTCAATCAAATATTTTCTATTCTATCGTTCGACCAATTGAATTGCAGTAAAATCCTTTGAATTCGATTTTACTTCCCACACTGTTCCCAACTATTCCCATGGTCAAATTTGAGGCTTTTTTAACACTCGAATTCGACCCTTAGTAAATCTGCCCCCTAGTGTTTAAGAAAACAATAGAAAATACTGCTGTAGTAGGAATGGACATCTTCAGTGCAACAGACACATTTAAAACCTTGAATCTGATGACACAAAATATCTAAGATCTTAGGGGCAGACTTATCAAAATGTGAGTTTAGAGCTTAATAAATAAAAACTCACGTTTGAGATTTTTAGGACTGGATTTATCAAATGGTGAGCTCTAACTTACACCCATTTATAAATACAATTGTAAAAATCCCATAGGAATGAATACAACATGGGAATATTTTCCGCTGCACCTTATGAATATGCAAATTACAGGTTGGATTCGGCCAAATCCTTCATGAAAAATTTGGAATTCATCTGAATCCCAGAATAGTAGACTCACTTCTATTTGTGGAACTTATAGGGTTGAAACATCACATAATATGCTCAGCAATTATATTGATAAACACAGTAATATGATATAGGGACAGACACACTTCCTGCATATAAAATTATTTTAAATCAACCATAAATTTGTCTTCACCTAACAGAACATTTTCTACAGTATGACATTTTTTAATCTCAACCTCCCTACCATGGGGACCATCAGACTATGGGGCTGCCCCTAAAAAATATACACTGGCCACAAAGACCCAGTTCCAAACAACATATCAGGGATCATGTATTATTTGCAGGACAGGGACCAATCAACCATGGTTTTTACCTCTTGCGTCCAGTCAATGAATATAGAATTGTTGCAAGTTTCTGCAGATATACCTAAGGGCTCATTCACTTATTATATTTCTGAAAATTACATAGTTATTTACACCACCTTAAGGACTCCCTATGACTAAGTGCTAGGTAAGCATGAAATGCGTTAGACTCCATGTGGGTTTTTTTGTTGATTTTTAATATGATGTAATAAAGTATTTTTTATTAAATGCATGGATATAGAGAAACATTTTTTTACACTACCTTAAACCTTGTTTAACCCATATAATTCAGCAGGACCAAAGAATTTCTGGAATGAATGATGATGTCAAAAACTGTGTAAAAAGCTGCAGCACTGAATACTGTTTTATAAGCTCTTTCCAAACTAACACCTGTTGTCAGAATTTCACACTCAACTACACATTTGCATACATTTATTACACAGCTTTATAAATATGCATTATTCTATACAGTGTAGCATGGACTTAGATATAAAGCCCCTTCATTCTCTTACCTGTGCTCGACTTTTCTCAGATCTCCACATTGGGATCCGTGAACCCTTTTTTTCCTTCATTTACAAGCACTGGCTTCTCTGTCCGAGTATGCCAAACCAGAATCTAGAAAAAAGGCAAACAATAAGCAAAAAATCATTATTTACTGGCCAAAAATATTATATTTCATAATTGAATGAAGACCATAAGGTAAAAGAACCAGACCCGCCCTAGTGTGTTCCATTTTTTAAGCCTTTTGCCCATATTTGATATAGCCACCTCACCTCAAAGTATTACATTATACATGCAGATTAGTCGCCCTAGCGACAAATCGCCTCTTCTTTGGGGCGACTAATCTCCCCGAACTGCTTCCCCTGTCTTGCATTGGTTAAATTGAGAATCGCCTGCAGCAATTTGCACGCGGTACTTCAGAATTCACTTCGGGCAATTTCAGAAATTGGGTGATTCTCATTTCAACCGGTGCAAGATAGGGGGAAGTGGTTCGGGGAGAAGAAAGAAAAGAAGATTTGTCACTGGGGCGACTAATCTCCCCGAATCTCCTTGTGTAGACCTTCCCTTATACCAATTTAGTCTATAATGTACTTCAGTAGTATAAAGAAATGCTGTACTCCAAATTCCAAATTTAGAAGAATAATGAAACTCCAAACTGTACCATCACATACTCACAACGTGGATTGATTCTTGTGAATCTGACATATTTTAACTGCAATTATTAACTTCAGTAATATTACCCCAATTTCAAGTTAATCCACATTTGTTGATTACCCCTCTAGAAGAATGAGGATGGCACTTAAACAGGTCTTGCTAAAGGTCTTAGACAGAGACTTGTTTTTAATTTTGTATTTTTAAAAAGCTCTTCTTCAAAACCTCCTGGTGTGCACCCAAGTATCTTGGATCAAAACGTTGGCTGTACATACCACTTAGGGGCAAATTTACTAAAATTCATCTAAAATCCCTCGAATC
The DNA here is from genome assembly GCA_024363595.1 of Xenopus borealis. Lineage (NCBI taxonomy): Eukaryota > Metazoa > Chordata > Amphibia > Anura > Pipidae > Xenopus > Xenopus borealis. Next base: position 68,576,721 of record CM044443.1, on the reverse strand, counting down.
CCCTCGAAATTCGATAAGTATTCGACTATCAAATGCTTATCGAATAGGTTTAGCCTATTATTTCCTCGATATTCGATTTCTCGATGAAATCGTACAATCGAATACCGATCGTTCGATTTCATGAAAAAATCGTACTTTTGCCTTCGAGCCTCTGAAGAATTTGTACGATTGGAACGATCGAGGCGTTCGATCGTAAGAATGGTATTCGAGCAGGTGTTTGTAAAAGAAGCCTATGGGTAGGGGTTCCCATAGGCTTCTATTGATATTCTGTAGGTTCAATCTGGCGAAGAAGGCATTAGAAGAAATTTAAAAGTTAAAATCCTTCGATCATCGAATGGTTGAATGATTGGATATTCGATCATTCGATCTATTTGATAATTCGAATATTCAGTATTCGATGATTGAAGTGGCCAAATTTGCATATTCGATCCTCCGGAAAAAAAACGTACGATCGGTATTCGATCGAATTCGATCGAACTTCGATCTCTTCACACAAATTTTGTAAATTTGCCCCTTAGAATATATATATATATATATGTACACAGTATATGCCTGTGTGTGTAAGTGTATGCTTGTACTCACCCACTGAATTCTACATACCAGGCAAACTAAAATGACATTAAGGACCAAAGGAAAAAAGCTAAGACTCACTAAAGGACCCATTACTTCATAGTGAGTCACTTGAGATGAAGTAATACAGTATAAAAGGTTATCAAACAACTTTAATATCTTTATGACTGCATTTGAATTTCAGCCCAGCTTAAAATAAAACCACAAAAAGGCCTATAATAATTGATCACATCTCTAATTATATGAAAAAAAAAACTGTAAAAAAAACATTGTAGTCGGTGAATGTTTAAAATTATCTTTATTTGGGCCCCTTATACTTCCTTGCCCCCCTTGCAGCTATATGCAGGGTCTGCTTATTCTATAGTTACTCCCCTGAGTACTTTACAATACATATTTCAGCATGAGCAAACTCAGTCTGTCTGCAGCTTTTA
>CM044443.1:68550582-68574556 GCA_024363595.1 Xenopus borealis | reverse complement strand
ATCAGTGATCTCCAACCAGTGGCTTGTGTGCAACATGTTCTCTGACCCCTTGGATGTTGCTCCGAGTGGCCTCAAAGCAGGTGTTTATTTTTTAATTCTTGACTAGAAGGCAAGTTTTAGTTGCCTAAAAACCATGTGACTACCAAACAGATGCTCTCGTAGGCTGTCAATCAACATAGGGGCTACAAATGTCCAGTCAAATCTCATATTTTGCACCCTAGGAACTTTTTGCATGATTATGTTGCTCTTCAACTTTTTTTTACATTTAAATATGGCTCACGGGTAAAAAAATGTTTGGGACCCCTGTCTTGAAGAGATAAGTTGCACATTGGTAAAAATGCTCCAAAGACTTTACCATACAGGTTATGTTACTCTGAAAGTAAACTGCTGAAGTGAGCATTCACTGCTCGTAGCCAATGCTAGATATTAAACTCCGGCTCAATAGAGATAATTGATGAGGACTCTTTCTTTACCTCTGCAACAGCCTTAATACGATTTCTGGACTAGGTTCCGATGACTGTCTGGTTATACATACCTTAGTGCAATTGTCAGCTTTGGGTTCCAGATCATTTAGAGTCACAAGCTCTCTCAACAAGCTGCTTTCTTGATAACCTCCTTTAACCCCTCTTAATTTAAAATAAGCCTGTGGCCGTTGAAGGATGAGCCGAAGATTAATAGCAAAGCCAGCCATGTCTATGGCGAACGGTCTATGTGGGTCAAAAACAGTCTTCCATCCAAAAACCTTTCCAGCTGCATTAACTTTTGGAGATTCGTATCGCAGACCTCCTACAAAAGCCACGGGCCACACTGATACCTTCCTTGTATTTCTCATCTAGAGAAAAAACATCTGATTAGAGTTAAGACAATATTCTTTTTGCCAGTTCTCTTCAATTCAATCAGTGCAAATGTACATTCCAAAAGGTTCAATAATGTTCAGTAAAGTTAGGTCAACAGTTCCCATGCTGTGGTGCTGTGTCATTTACAATCTGGTCCAAGACAACTGGGTTCCCTAGGCAACATGACTGTCTTTGTCGCTCCTTCCACCCCTGTGTGTACATGTGTTTGACTCACATACACGGGATGGGGGTGCGGTTACACAGGGGAGATCACCAGTGGGGAGAGCAAAGTGGCAGAGGGGAGAGCAAAGTGGCAGAGAGGAGAAAGGGGGAGGAGAGGGCAGCAGAGGGGAGGAGAGGGAGCAAACTAAGAATAGGTGTAGGCTAAAGACCCATTAACAGGTACCTGCCCAGCTCCCCCCTATTGTTGCACCCTGGGCAGCTGCTTCTTCTGCCTATGCCTAGGACCACCCCTGTTTATAGTGTGTGCAAGGAAAGCTATTTGTTCCTGCTTCCATGAGAGACATCAGCCAATTTAAGCAGCTAATTACCATTAATACTGGCAGAAACCCACTTTTCCAGGCAACTCTGCTAACAAAGATCACCCTTTTGTATATTTATGAACGTAGACCATTCCGGTGCCTTAAATCTCAAACTATCCAGTGAAGTAAAACAGTGTTTTAATGAACAATAATTCGAATAATAATTTCCAAATAATGTACACTGGTAGTAACACAGAAAAATAGATATTCTAACAATGTCTGCTTATAGCTTGTTTGAATATAGCGTAGTTATGGACTCCTCTTCAGAGGTAAATAAAATAGATTTTTTTTTTTATAAGAAATATATGGTTTAGATCTTGGTATAGGAATTTACATACCTTAGAAATATCATTAGAAATGCAATTTTAAATACAAGCACCATACAGAATAACTTAATTTGGCCTCTCTCAGCAGACTGACGCACCTCGACAACGGTTATGCTATTGGTCTTATTTTATGCTGTTCTTGTCACCTTTCCAAGCTCATTTACTATCTTTTCCTTGTATCTGGCCATGACTTAATTTCCTTTCAAATAACACTTTCAACTAAGTTATCACAACCAACTCTTTCAACCCACACATACAGAAATCATAACGCATGTGACCCACAACATCAGAAGCACATCATATCTCCTGTCATAGTCATCAAGTTTAACCCCAACCATGGCTTACTAGCTCAACTCAATACCGCAGAAGATCCATTCCAGTTTCCCTTCTTCCATTTGCATCCAAATTTTGGATTGTTTGCGGTTGTTGTTTACCACCGCCTAGTCCAGAATCTCACTCACAACTCCATTCTTGAACCCCTGTGATCTGGCTTCCACCAAACATATCCCTGTAGCTGATTGCACACACAGTCAATAACATAACCTTTCAAACAACCACACAGACATACTGCCTAGGAATCTTGTCATATTCATCTCTTCAAACACAAATCCTCATATTCAGTCTTTTATTATTTCCTGCCTTGACTACTACAACTTACTCCTTGCAGGCATTTTAACATATCACTTTTCACAGCTCCAATTTTCTAAAAGCTGATGCTTCACTCCACATCAACCCGCTCCTCTATGCATATCTCTTCACTGGCTCCAACTCTCCTCTAGATTCCAATTCAAATGACTACCAACAAAATGACAATCAAGGCCCTTAACACTGAAACTCCTCCCTATATTAAAGCTATCATTTTAAAATACACTCCTTCATGCAACCTGCACTCTGATTCTGACCTTCTCCTCATAACTTCATCCCATTCCCAACCGAAAGACTTCCTTTGGGCTTCTGTCTGTCTCTGGAGCTCTCTCCTTTGAGCTATCCCACCCCCTCCTTCGAAATGCTCCCTGTTTAGGGAAGTACGTTCAATATATCTTGATTGAGCAGACATGAACTCATTATGAATCACCAATTATTTTCATATTCCTTATGTTTTTTCTAATGTACCCTAATAATTTAGATTGTATGCTCTTCCGAGTAGGGATCTCTGATTTTATTTCTGCTCTGTAACCCTTGTGTTATTGTAAGACTGTTCTAAATTAATGTAAATCACTTGGTAACTTGCTGGGGTTATATTAAGAAATGATGACGATGAAGCACAAGAGCTTGATAGAAATGTAAGACCCTTTTTAATCTTGCTTTTTAATTATGTAGAAATGGGAGCTAGAATGAACAGGACTCATTTACTACTAACACAGGCATAAGTGCCCTTACGACCCCCTGATAGAGTAACTGCACCTCTATCATTGTGGGGTACAGACTGAGCACTGCACTGGCTTAAAAATCCTGTGCAAGGTGGAGTATGTAGATCCACTCTTTGATGGGTGACAGCTGTCCATCAAAGCTGTGAGCTGGGTGGTGCTGGTGTGATATACCACCAGCGCAGTATTCTAAACTCTGTGTCTGCATTTTCAAATTCATAATTGCACCCAAATAGGGATTTTATCCCTGTTTAAGCAGAATACAGAGCTCTAATAAGTGCTTTGAATATCAGTTGTGCTAAGAAGAAGTTTCAAATTTGCACAATCTACTGTGTTAATGAATTACTTATGAGAGTTTTTACTTTTTAATTGCCATTGATGAATTCTACTATTGATGAATGTTTCATATGAAGTAAGTAGACTGGCCAGCCACTGTTTTTAATTTATGTAATTTATTAAACATTGATGGACTCAAAGGTATAGAGTTTTTTTTCTTGTACTAATCCAATGAAGTTTGGGTATCACTAGTAGGGTAGTTCTCAGACCCTAAGGATTTGAACCACTAATGCCTATTTAAAAAACATTATAAAACAGGACCCCATAGGTATGTTGGTTTGCTGTTTTCATTCTGACATCTGTAAAATCCAGCGAATCAGCCATTCCCTCCGGCACAAAAGACCCCAAAATATCTTCTCAAGAATTAAAATAATTGTACATAGGGTGAAATTACCTATGTGTCATCATAGGTTTTAAATTTATTTCTTGAAAACAATTTCTAAAAAATAAGGATCTCTGTGCATAAATGATGTGTGTTTACATCTGAATAATAAATTAACAGGTCAAGATTACTGCTTTACACCTAATTGCTTTTATTTAAACTGGAAAATTCCATGGTGGTAACCCACCTACACAAAGACCCTAGCAACCAGAGAGAAGTTTGGAAGTTAGAATGGAAGATGAATTACCTGAAAACAGCATTTTTCAACTGTAGTTAAAGGGACTAAGTGCTCTACCATACTGGCGGTGACTTTTCTATGTATTCCACTGCATGGGGAAGAGGACTTAATAGAGTCCAATTCTTTTCAACGGTCCCTTGTAACCACATAGCTGCCCTGAACTGCCAAATACAGGTGAGATGGTGCATGGGAAGTGCATAAAACAGCCACCACATGGGAACCCAGCATTACTGGGTTTATGCATATGATGGTTTGTACACTTTGTTGCTAATGTAAACAATATAGACTGTATTTCTTAAACTTGAGCGTACTTGAATTATTAGCATTCTTCTACTTTTTTTTAGTTTAGAAATGAAAAATGCTGTTTGCTTGGATGGTTAAGCTCTAGCAACCAGATAGTATTTCAAATTCCATGGCTGAGTGCTGCAGGAAAACATTGAAAAAAAATTAAATCATAAACTGAATGTGAAATGCAGATAGTAGTAAACTACAACATATTTAGGGGGTTATTTACTCGAGTTTATCTGAGTTTTTTTTTATTAAAACAACATTGATCAAACTCCCTTCCATGAACTGAACTAATTTATCAATAATGTTTCATAAAAAAGTTGGAGTGAAAAAACTTTTGAAAAAACGAGTATCAATTTGAATTGTACGACTGAAACTCTGAAAACTCGACCTTAACAAATTGTTGCTGTGAAAACTCAACTTCGTTGGATTATTGGATGAAAACCCTGACTTTATCGGATTATCCAGAGCAGATCACAAAGTCTAAAAAGAACTTCAGGGACATCTGCCATTGACTTCTACATGACCTAGGCAGGTTTGAGATTTTTAGCAGTTTCGGGGTACAATAAATCTCAAAAAACAAGGGGTGATGATCTTTTAAGTCTTATGTCCGCCCACATTTAATAACACAGAGCAGTCAATCAGTCACATGGGTGCTATGGGTTTATATATATATATATATATATATATATATAGTTCCAGCTGTGGTGCACTCCAATTAAAGCAAAGTTAATGCCTGGGTGCTGTCATATGAAGTGTAGATAATCCTTTTCCAAAGAATGACGCACTCCAGGACTTCATAGTAGAATCAACCAACGTTTGGGCCAGTCTGGACCTTTCTCAAGACATATATTATATAATAAATAAACCACTTAGATACATCAAACATCCAGTTTGATGTAATAAGCATCATCTCATACACCAGTCCAGATGAGATATACAAGCAAGTGTAATTAATACACAGGAACTTGTCTTATGATAACAGTGGCGTAAATATCGAAGAAGCAGACTGGGGGAACAGGGGGACTTGACTGTAGAGTCTGATCCCTCTATAGCTAATAAGAAAACCACCTCCTCTCCAGCCGCTCTCCCCCGGCAAGGAAGGGGGATGCAAGTTGAGTCGGGATGTGGGTGGAGTCATGGCAGGGTGTGGGCGGGGCAGAGGTGGGGCATTGGAGAGATGATGGGGGTTGGAGAGCACACTGAATAATACCCAGCTCTAGTACTGGCTGCTACGGTAGTTAAAGAGTTTAAGATTATCCCTCCATACTCACCTCTTCGAACAGGTCAAGGCTGTATGTGTTATCATCATCAGCAAAATAAACAACCCCGGGTAAGCTGTTGTTTCTATTGAAGGTCTCCCTGAGCCAGCGCAGGGCCAGATTCCTTTGCATTGTCCCACGAGGTATCCGTGGGTCACGTGTATCACCTCTTAGTTTGTAATTACGTGGTGTCTCTACATTGAGATGTGTATAGTTGAGGCCAGAATCCTGAAGCAATCTGGTGACTAGAGGAGTGCGTCTTTGGGAATCCTCCACCAGGATCCAGTGCAGGTTGGGTACATGCAGTAAGGTGTTGGACAGGCGTGTCAGCTCAGCTTTCTGCACTGGTCTGCTGTATGTTGGGGTAATGACATGGATAATTGGCAGGTTCCCCATCCATGGTGGGGGACGTGTATACACATATTCTGTCCTCACAACCTCCACAATATCCCGATCAGAGGAACAATATTCCCTGGAATCAGAGCCTTGGCTCCCATCCCTCCGACCCTCACTCCCGTCTTCTGTAATGAATAAAGCAGAGTCAGGGTTATGCCTAGTGCGAGAAATGACATTCTTATAGCCAGGGAAGTTACTTTTTATGATAAGCCGCGGAGACAGATGAACATTTCACTGTTCATTCTACACTGTTAATATGTACTTGGATGATTTTATTTCCTAATGGCTATTCTTTGCCAAAACTATTTGTATCAAACTGTTATAAAAACCTACGCCAAGTGTCTAATCATATTTGCTGTAATTTACTCAAAACTGTTTTTTTTCTGATTTCACTCAGTATTCAGCTGAGCAAACTGCAGTACATATTTGTGACTCTATAGGCCATATAATACTATTCCATTAGCATGCCAGAGTCATGGAATTCCTCTTCAAATCACTGCAGGATTCATTCACTGTGGATTTTTCAGCATGAATTGTTAAACTGACCTACATCTTTAATCAACTGAATAATTTACTGTACAGTTCTCACTGCAACATCTACATTTAGGGGGTTATTTATCAAAGGTCAAGATCGGTTTTTCCCCACAAAATTTGATGGCAGTATAAATAAGAACACAAATTTTTCTGGTTTAAAAAAAAAAACTGAGGTCATGTAGAAGTCAATGGCAGAGCTCCCTTGAATCATTTGAAGATGTTTATAGCCTTCATGATGACTGGTTTTTTTATATGGTTTTCGCTCGAAAGCTCATCAATTCAAGTATTCGAGTTTTTCACCCTGATTGCACTGATTAAAGTTTTTTTACATTTGAGTTTTCCATAAATAAGAAAACATTCTAGTTGTGAGTTTATTCGAGGTATAAAAAAAACTCACAAACTCGACCTTTGACAAATAACCCCCTTAATTTTCTATATAAAATAAAAATGTAATTGCTTTGAATGAGATGCATTAGCCTTCGTTTGGCTTCTCTGGTATTTTCCATAAACAGGATACCTATCAGTCTAATTCATCTCTGTTAATGAGTATATTTTCACTACTATTTAATAAAGTACATGACTACAAAATAATTTTTAAGTTTCTGTTCATACTCTTACAACAAAAGACAAGGAATTCAATGGGCTTGTTCCTGTTACCATGTATCCCCTCCGGAAAGAATCATGTGAGCAAAGGACAAAGAAAGTTTCATCACTGAGGGAATCCAATATAATTTTCTAATATTATAATTGCTAACTTCAGATCCCTAGCCCAAGTTCCTCTTTGCTTCAGCCCATGTGTCATGCATCCAACTTGTATTTTGTCCCAGGGATCACTTGTGGCTGCCTGAGTAAGCAGAATAAATTCTGAATTTAGAGTGTAAAATGGTGCATTTTTCAATGAAGAGAAGCACTGGTCCAAGGTCTAAAGTCAGTGATAATAATCACGTCATCCTCCCAGTGATTGACCCTCCCCATGTCCTTTAAGTATGTGTACTTGTTTGCTAGCAAACGGAAGAAGCAATGCTTGAATTAAATGCTGACTCTAAAGTCAAAGCCCTGCAATAAAGGAAGGTTGGTGCCTATAATATTTTACAGTAACGAACAGGGAACAGGGACAAATATTGGGCTGAGCAAGGGGAAAGAAATGCTAAACTTTAATGTTTGGAAGGGTAAATGTGTGAATATGGCGTTTAAGAATTATTTGAAATGATTGTAGTTATAATGGTTTTGTGAATACAAGGCAAATATCACAACAGAAAAACCGGAATTGGGTTTCAAGCAATAGGTAGTATGTAACTGTTAAAAAAAAAGATAGCATTGTCATAGATAATGTAAGCGGTTAATGAGTCAGTCAACCAAGGACTTTTAACTTCCTGCCATAAAAGTCAAATCCCTACCATATTTTTTCAGACTTTGCCTGTATTTTTTTATTTTATTGTATTCATAGGACAATAATTTAAAATGTTTTTTTTCCCTTTCTTTGCATCCTTAACCTTCTTCTTTGGGTTATATTTGAGTTCACATGTTATGTTTGTTGAATGTGTATAACACAAGATACAGCCTAGTTTCCCATTGTTTCTATCTTATTGATAACATGCATTAAATCCACTTGCAGTATGTATGTAGGCTAAAGAACATAAATAAAATACAAGGCAAGCTGGTGATTATGAGTAATGTTGAAGTTGTGTTCATTGATATAGGATTGAGACACAGACTGATGATGTATAAAGTACATGGCAGTGGCATGATGGGATTGTGAAGGCTGATGGGAGTAGGGGTTGCAGAGTCTTCTCACCCTTGTGTGCAGTGAGCAGCGGGGACAGAGTGCTGTGGTGCCACACTGTGATGAGTAAAGTCCAGGGCAGAACGATCAGCACAATAGCCAGAATGTCCCTTCTTTTCAGCATCTCCAGGGTGGGCTGACCCCAGTGCTCCTCATTACCTGAGGAGAACACCCCGATAGCACAGAGAACAGCAAAGCAGACAGGAGAGAGATCAGTATACAGACAAAGAGGTGCAGGAGACACAGAACAGCTCACACAATCACCTCTTACCAGTGATTATAACCCACCCATTGCAGCAGGCTGGGGATCCCAGGAGCTGCCCTGAAGAAAAGGGAGGTCAAAGAGTTTCCGGCCCAAAGCCCCTCACTTCCCTGGACCTTGTGAAGTGTTGGTGGGAGGGCAACCTGTAAGGAGAAACAGATACAAACAATGAACACTAGATGGAGATAGTGATCCAAAAACAGAGGACTATCTTTTTTTTTAAGACTACTAATGAAAACACCCATTCTAACACTGAATAAAATCTTTTCTTTTATGTTTAAATCCTCTTTTTATGTGGTCTCATCTTAAACCATGTTGCTTAAAGGTCCTTTAAGTCTCTGTGCTGATGAATCATTATTAGTTATATTGTAAGTTCAAAGGTGCAAGGTGTATATACTGTGAAATTGTGCAGCACTGCACATCCTTCCTTGTTTTATATAGCTATATTGACACCCTGTATATTACATGCAATCTTTATAATTTATAAAAACATTTTCATCAAAAGCACACAATGTGGGAAAAAAATGAAGAGCAGGCATGACCAAATGTCTGAATTCTGGGGCTGCCTATTTCATTTTTCTAAAATAATGGTTGCTATCCTGCTAGGATCGACTTGTAGGGAATGTTCTTGGTATATTGTCACAACTGGTTCTAAATATCGCACACCAAAGTCTTCCACTAATGCTACCAAGTGAGGTTGTGTCACTGCACTGATACCTGGAAACCAAGAAACTAGGCAGACTGCAATGTTCTGTGATAATAACAAACTGCACAGCATGATAACCAAATGCTACTGCCGGAACCTTCTGCATGTATAGTACAGTACAGCCTGTCATACTCACCCGCAATATTCTGTTCAGTCTCATACAACAGAAAATCGTACTTTCATGAGCTTTTTTATTTACCAGTCAGATGGCCATTCCTCATCTCTAAGTGTAACTCAGATTGTGGGCATAGAAATGTATTGTTTCTTTTGCACAAACAAATTGGGTTTGTCTGAAAGGTGTTTTTCCTGTATCTTTGCACCATGCCTATGAATATTTTCTTTCACTATATGCACACAATTGCAAATGCTAAACAGCAACATCGATTCTCTTGTAGCACAGAGGTTTTTTTACCCTCTGTTTGTGATTATTATAATTGTGCCACAATATTCCACTGAGCTGTACAAACGGGGGATAATAAACATAAACAGAAATTCACCGTATTTTTTTTAATTTACAGTTGCTCATTGCATAATTAATTATATAAAAAATGAAACAAATGAAGCCTCCCGTATTAACCCATTCAGTGCCAGTTGTTTTGAGTCAATCATAGGCAATACATGGTGGGTAAATTTACCAGTACCTACACTCAATACCTACAAGAACACCAAGACGTGGATATGGATCTGTTGACATGAGAGAATGTATGGTGAGCTTATTGATTATCTATTGTATGCTACATTCTGCATGTTTGATAGGACCATACTTTCAATGAATTCAGAACAACTGATTAATTCAATGGCCCATAAATATGTGAACAGCCACACAGTCCATTCTGAATTAATAGAATGATTCATGTTGATATGATGTTACTACTGTAAATATGAGGATGGGTACAAACAAAACTAGTTGTTAATAGTTAAAATACAAATATTTAGATCGGAGGTGTCCAACCTTTTGGCTTTTCCTGGGCCACATTGGAAAAAGAAAAATTGTAAAAGTAAACAAAATACACATAAAACAACTACAATACCAGTTGGATAACCTGATGGAGCTATACACTGGAATATGGGACACCTGGATATTACAGTAAATAGAGGTATTCATTTTTTATTTTGACATTTCCTCAGGAACCAAGCATTTCCAGCTGGGCCACATTCAAATCCATCGTGGGCCACAGGTTGGATACCCCTGATATATATCCTCCTAGCATCATCTCAGGAACATTCAAGCAGACCAAGTACAGATGAAGCCACTTTGGATTTTGCATTTGACACAGAATAACTTAACTCAGACATCCCATCTTTCCAACTTTCAAATGGGGGTCACTGACCCTATCTAAAAAACAACTGCTCTGTAAAGCTACACATGTATTATTATTGCTACTTTTTATTACTCATCTTTCTATTCAGGCCCCCTCCAATTCATATTCCAGTCTCTTATTCAAATCAGTGCGTGGTTGCTAGGGTCATTTGGATCATAGCACCCATATTGCTGTAACTGCAAAGTGGAGAACTGCTGAATAAAAAGATAAATAACTCAAAAACCCCAAAAGATAAAAAATGAAAAACCAATCGCAAATGAATATTACTCTCTACGTCACACTTATAGTTTATTTAAAGGTGAACAACCGCTTTAAGTGTAAAATTGGATATAAACACAAGGCAAGAAGTCAGAGCATGTGTTAGCATAATATAGGTATAATGTTAGACACCAGGACAGGTGTTTGAAGGGCAACATAAATAAGCTGAAGGACAATTTGGCAGGAAACTAAGATATTATAGATACTGTTGGGCATTTACACTGGAAGAGGATAAGAGGAAAAATTATAAATCAGTATGTGCATATAGTAAACATTATTTGGGCAAATGTGTCAAACCCAAACCCCCACCACTAAAGGAACTGCTTGCTTACTCTTACTTTAACTGTATGTCTTGATTTTCAGATTGAAACAAATCAAATGTCCAAAAATGTTTGAGGTTCATGATCAAGTAACATTCTAAACAAACAAGTTAAGTAAATTTTACAATCCTTATCACCTTCTAGAAAACATATAAGTATTAAAGAATATGAATATTAAATAAAGTGCCTTCACTGCAAGAGCTTACTACATTAACTCTGTTATATTACCCAGCACTGACCTTTTACACACACAACTAATGTACACATTCTTCTTCTAAATGAGGCTTTTAAGACTCTGTTTATTGTATTTCCCTCATGTTATTATACAGTTTTTATTTATAGACTTGTACTAAATATACAGTATACTCCACTGGGTTGTAAAACGGAGCCACGCTATAGTTGTACATCTATTGGTCGCTGATTGAATATCATTGAAAATACTCAAAATAAGTTATATTATATTATCTCTCCAACTACTGATTCCAAGATAAAGTGGTAAGATATACCTACAAAGCAAAGATCAATTTGCATAGTTATATATAAAAGAAATTAGTACATTATTGAGAGAAGGTAGCCATAAACAACCAGATCTGCTCATGACAAGGTCTCCAAACAAGAAAATCTAGGCCTGATTTGAACTGAACTGAACCCTAGGACCAGCTGGATCATCCACTCCGTCATACAGAGACCTGTCTGATGAGAACTGTATCAATGTGCTTCTTATCCCAGGGGATTTGGATTCTTGTCCTACTATCTCGCCAATTTTTAGACAGATATCTGTTGAGCAGGCCCATTTGTGGGCACTTTACATGGGCACATAAGCTGCTGATTAGGTCTGAAGGGGCTGAATGGCCAGTTAAAACTGCCCATGTATGGCAGCCTTAAAACAAGCCTCCTTCAACTAGCCCATTTGGAATGCAGATGGATGTCACCATCTTACTCTTGACTGGTATGGTGTTATGTATGTGATCACAGTTATCAAAAGCTTCTGAAACTAATTCATTAATCTTGTAGTAAACAAAGTTTCAATGAAGTGAGTCTACAGTATACATACTAAGGGGAAAAAACTTACACCAATCAGACTTTTTCCCAGGGTCAACATATAGGGTTCCTTCAAAATCTTGGGGCACAGTGTGCAGATCTTGTATATACATACAAATACAGGAAATCTGCAATTACAAACTCAATTTCAGAAACATCTATAACTATTCTAATAATGTAGACCCCTTTATATTGAAGTGAGGGAAAAAAAGAGATTGGACTTAATTGTAAAGTGATCCATTCAAGTTATAAAGTTGGTGTAATGGCTCTGCTTTTTTCCTGTTTACCCATATTATTATTATTATGACCTAAGGCCTTACTGGGGGTTTAACCCTTGAGACAATGCTTCTATTTATACATGAAGGCATTTTGTTAAGTTTGCAGGCACTGATACACTATAGCACTGCAAAATGCAGTAACCTGCTGCTTGTCAGATGCTGGGTTTTTGACCATGTCAGCACAATGAGGAAATCAGTGCAAATGGCATGCACACATACCATCTTTCTCACCACAAATTAATTCAAAACTGTTTCTATTTAAACTATGGATATATACAGTATGATCAGAGTTACATGTCTGTGCCTCACTTTGTACTTCCTCATATGCTTATGCACCAAGGGGCTTATTTAGCAAACAGGATTGAAAAACATCTTCATACTCAGCTATATTTAGTTTACCATATCCTGAACAAACTGGTTAGCCAAGTTTTAGATGTTTTGACCACCATGGATATGGCATCACACCAACATTCCCCACAAATTTGAGCAAGTGATTAAATACAAGGTTTGGGATCTGTTAGCCTGTAACCTGCTTTAAGAAATCTCAGAATCAAGGGAAGGCCATCTCCTATAGATGCCATTTTATCCAAATAGGCCAAATGTAAAAAAAATGATGTCCTTTTTCTCTGTAATTAATGACATAAAAATAATCTATGCAATTTTCAGATTTATCCAAATACAGAATCCACCACAAAAGATTTGAATTGATCCTGAACGGAGACATAATTTTCATATGCAAATGAGCAAAATAATTAAAAAATATCCATCTTTTCTAAACTCCTGTGAAATTTAGAGTTTAGTTTCAGTTTAGCCAGGTACTCTTCAGCCTAGGGTTGCCACCTTTTCTGTCCTCCTTTCCAGACAGGGGGCGGAAGCTGACATCACAGGGAGAGTGGCTGTGATGTAGCAGGGGCGGGGTGATGATTTTGAGGTGCTGTCCGGGTCAAAACCAAGCAGGTGGCAACCAACTTTGGCAAAATTCAAATACTGCAAAAAAAGCTGGAATTTTCTGCATTCATAATCCCCAACTTATCTATTTCTCTTTTGAAAGGACAGCCATGGGATCACAGTTTTCACCAAATATACAAATATATTTATGGTTTAACTGGAGAAGGACTATATGTCTTACTGTCTCCTTTGTTGGTTGCCATGAAAGTTGGGTTCAATGTTCGCTCCAAGATGTGCACTCATGCACACAAGTTTAAAATGTGAATACAAAATCATTTTTTGTGCACATTGCCATGAAGGAATTAGAGTAAACATTTGTTTCGTTAATACTTATTTACCAGAGCTAGCTCAATTCAGTAAATTAATGGAGGAAATTTAAAGAACAGACGCTATTAAGAAAAGCTTCTATGCACTTTACAGGTAAATTATTGCATTCATGCAACAAATGTACAAATGTACTGCAGCAAATATATTTCCAATGTGTACTATACATTGACATCACCACTAATTTTCCAGCCTTCTGGTAGCTTAAAAGGATCACGTGCTAAAAGGAAAGTGGTTTCCTTTAAGATTCTATTTGATATATTCAGAGCATTTTTGAAGATATCAAGTGTTTTACAACCATGATTTACCCAGAATTTCCCTTTCTGTATAAATAAAAAACAACATACATACAAGATATGTTTACAAACTGGACATTTTTTAGTAGCCCAACTAAGCATTTGCTTTTGTTCCTTACAGTTGTTGTCTCTGAAGTAAAATCAATATTTGTTCATCTCTCTATAATCTTTATTCAACGACATTTATAGCCATTCTTTTAGAACATTTATTATTTATGATAGTGGCAAGTTAACCTTAAAAGCAAATGGCACACTCTGCCTTCATCAAATTCAATCTATATGAAGTTGTTTACAGTTATGAGTACCACTAATCAGTACCACTCAATGTAAAGGCATAACTGTGTGTGTGTGGGTGCTCTAAAATATACTAAGCTGCAATTCCAGATGCAAATCACCATGAATTTTACTAATAATGCAGCTGTTTTTACATAATTCTGATGCTTCAAAATGGATGCATTGTCAAATATGTGCAGAAACATGCTTGGACATAAGTACCATAACCAAATATGTCATTATGGGCTGTCAACTACATCCATTTTAGAGATTTGTTATAACTCCTATGCTTGCCAATTATGAATGGCATGTAATGATGCCTATTGATGGTGGGGAGCCCTGGAGCTATTGCCACCTAGACCTGGAGTAACTCCAGGGTTGACAGTGTCAATAGGCCAGTGAATCCAATTCATACACCATACTGAATGCACTACTAATACAGACGCAACCCTTCAGTGGAAAGGCTAGATGCAACCTCCTCCTGATTTGCCTCAAAATAGTGCTATTGCTCTCACCTTGATGTATTAGGTGCAGTTGCAGTGGTCACAACTCAGAGTAGAGGTGTATCTACTTGGGGTACAATTGCTCCCAGGCCTACACTCCCCTGGGGCCCACAGAAGACATAATGGCTTAAACATAGAAGATCTTTAAAGGTGTTTGTATATGTGAGTGTGCATGAGTCTGGGGGATATCTGGGTCTTCACCCATGTCCATGTGACCTTAGTTACACCACTATAATTACACTGGAATTATAAGAGAAAAATTATGTAAAAAGGCATGGTGATTTAACTTGAAATTTCACTTTGAACTGCATTTGTTTATGACCCCTTATATCTGTTAGTAAAGCAAAGTATAAGAAATAAAACTATTTCCACACACCCATAAGATCAACACAGATGGACACATGGTTGGAGGAAGGATGGACAAAAGTGCAAATATTGAGGGAAGCCCTCTCCTCCTGTCCCATGTACACTAAGGGGCAGGTTTATCAAAATGTGAGATTACAGCTCACCACAAAAATTTGACTCACTGTCTATTCATTCCTATGGGATTTTAAAATGGTATTTATCGCCCATTAATAAATGTATTTGTTAAAAAAATCCCATAGGAAGGAATAGAAAGTGTTTTTTTTTTGTGGTGAGCTCTAATCTCACATATTGATTAATCTGCCCCAAAGTGTACAAAAGTCACGAATTACCAAGCAATGTTCATTTTCGATAGAAATCAATACATGTATTTACTAAGACTACAATAGGTAGTTCACTATTGAATTAATATTCCCTTACAATTTGCCTTTTTTGTGTTCATTTAACTTTATGTTCAGCAGGCCTCCATTTTCAAATCTAAGCAGTTATCTGGTTGCCAGGGTACAGTTTACCACAGCAACCAGGTAGGGGGTTTGAATAATAGACTAATATAAATTAGAGAGAGCCTGAATTAAAGCACAAGGAAAGTTAAACTAAAGAAGTATAGTAGGGTTGAAATGTTGTACATTATGTTTTGGGCATCTGTACCAATGCCAGACAACCACAGCCCTTTAACAGTAAAGATCTGTGTCTCCCAGTAGCTCATCATCTTATTTTCTGCCGATTCATTGCACATGCTCTGTGCTGCTGTAACTTACTGAGCTTAGGGACCGATTCAAAATATACAGTACACATGGAATATAAATGTCACAGTATAAGACTGATTAGTAATTAATATGGATAATTACCGCATATGAGCACAGAAACCAGTGCAACTAGCATCAGAATTTAATAATCAGCCTTGTAGCATCAGCTTATATTATAGGCCAAACTCATTTTCATCTTGATAAATTGCAACAACTCCTAAGCTTAGCTTCTCAACAGCTGCTCAGAGTCCACTGAGCAGACACTTTCCAAGATGGTGACCCCCTGTGACAAAACTGAAGTCCTGGATCATTGCTGCTATTGACAAGCTGAAACTTTAGGCTGGTGTAATAAGTTCAGTATATAAAACATGACAATTCATTTTTAAGGTTTCCTTGTTAAAAGATAAATAATAAAGTAGTAATAAATAAGTAGCAACAATTTCAAAACTGTAACTTCAACAAGTAATAGTCTTTTGACTGTAAGGGTCAGTGCCAGTGGCATAACTACAGAGGAAGCAGACCCTGCAGCTGCAGGGGGGTCCAGGAAGTATAGGGGCCCCATGAGGCCCTAATTCATATACAATATCAATAAATATTGGTAAAACAATCAATCTCTAGACATTTTGGGGGCCTGAAAAATATTTTACTGTGGGGCCCAGTCATTTCTAGTTATGCCACTGGTCAGTGCCCCTATTTGAAAGCAGGAAAGAGGCAGATATTTTAAAAACAATAATGAAGACCAATCAAAATGTTGCTAAGGATAGGCTATTCTGTAACGTTACTTCATTTCATGTTTTTTTTCTTTTCATGGCATACAGTTTGCAGTCTTTTGTTGTGCTACACTCAACACCGAAACATTGTAAAATATCTTAGCAATACAAATAGCTGAATCTCTTTTGACTTAAAGAAAGTCTGCAGCACCTGTATTTAAAAAAGAAAAAAAAAAGATTTTAAATTAGCATTTAAAATAATGATTAGAGTTGCTATTAGTATTATCATCTTGTACATCGGTTCCCTGTCACTTTAAGAGCTTATACATTATTCACATCAGCACCTGCCTATGAGTAGCTTACAGTCTACTGTCTCTAATAACCTAGGTGCTGGCTGTTATTTTACTTTATATTTTAGTTTATATTATAGTTTATATTTTACTAGCACTGACCGGCTGTTCTTGTGGCTAAGAGTTGGTAACTATACATTTGGCCAAGTATAACCTAGATTAACGTATGTCACAGAAGCTATCAGTGTTCTCTCTTAACTGTCTTTTACAAGTATCTGAATAATTTATCACCTCAATGGCCTAAAGGACAGATGGAATTAGCTGGGAATACAAATGCATTATTGTAAGAAATCAGCTATATTCTTATACAAGAATTTGTATGAAAATCTTATTTTGCACTACTAAATAAAAGGTGTGTCTGAGTTATCCAAATCACTTGACCATTCCTCATTAAACTGTGCTTCTTGCATTCTTTTGAGATGCTTTAATAAAATATATCTTCTGCTTTACAACCAACTGACTGACATGGCATCTAAAGGCTTGTATTTTTGTACATAAATATTTTTCTTTAAAAATATTGTGTTAGAATATTAACTTTCAAATATACCACATCCATCATTTGTGTACATTCTTCTGGCACCGAAATGGCTTCGAGACATTTACTGAAATAAGGGGAAGGCTGGTTTAGAATTAGGACACGACATTTTGTTTCAGGTCAAACTAAAAGTCATGCTGGCTTCTTTTCACATTAAATGCTTTATGGGTAGTTTCAAGACAAAACAGTGACCCAGAATGCATGACTTCTACGTGACTTACATGTCTCAGACAGTATAAATCAGCTTGAAAGCAACATCAATAGCTTAGCATTAAGAAAACCACCCCAGGGGAATGGCTTTAATGCTTCAATTTAAACAATTATCTTATGTTTTATTATCTTGCCATTGTTTTACAGGGGCCAAAGGATACATTTGCATACAGGTATTGTGTAAGGAATACCTATAAAATCAATTAAAACATACATTTTGTTGGTCTAAATTTGCTTTTGAGTTGTTGTTTTTTATTTATTTTATAGTTTAACAATGTTCAAAATTAAATTATTGTCCCTTGATACAGTATTTTAGCATATTATTTAGAGTATGGATTTAACACATTTATTTTAATATTATGTGAACCATCAGGACATAGCATAGCACAGCATACAGTATATTTCTTTCAATAGTTTTTAATTGAGTTTTAACATATTAAAAGAAGTAAGCATTCATTACACCGTCAGATATTTGCTTAGATAAGGAAAGAGAGACGGAAGGATTAAGATAGAATCGGTCCTATCTCGGGACATACAGTATACTTCAATTAAAAATAGGTGTTATCTATTTGAATGGAATGGTATGATTGACCATAACTAGCCATATGATTTAAACTTTTATACAGGTATAGGATCTATTATCCAGAGTGCTCGGGACCTGGTGGATTCTGGATTTATACCTTAAGTTTACTAAACAATAATTTAAACAATACACAAACCAATAGGACTGTTAATCATTTCATGTAAAAAACTAAAATTGTCTTCCATATCTGTGTTATGTGATAATACCTGATTCTATAACTGTTGGCAATTCCTACTTCCATTACTAGCCGATATTTTAGAAAGCACTGCAAATTTGCTTTAAATTGCTGCTAACAACATCCAGTCATCCTGCCCTTTGAGATACACATCTTTCTATGCAGCATAACCAACAGATCACTATTAGAAAACAAGGACATACAATTATTAATAGGGATGCACTGAATCCAGGATTCGGTTCGGTATTTGGTAGGGTTGCCACCTGTCCGTTTTATCACCTGGACAGCCCGGTTTTCAGGAGGGCTGTCCATGACAAAAGTGCCTGTCCAGATTTCCAAATTAGGTAATCCGGACAGGTCCTTTAAAAGAGTGGAGTGGTGATCAGACAATCAGCGTTTGGCACCATCCCCAATATCACTGGCACACCCCTGGATGAGCAACCAACCTGCCTCCTGATGTCATCTGCCTACCCCCAATATCACCTGGCTTTGATGTCACCTGACCTGCCTTCTGCTCTCGTTGCTGGCAAAAGGTGGCAACCCTAGTATTCAGCCAGGATTTTTCCTTTTTCAGTAGGATTCAAATTCGGCTGAATCCTTGTTACTGGCCCAACAAAATCCTAAAGATCATGTAACTTTTCGTAACAAAGACTTTCCCCTCCCTGATTTACATATGAAAAAAAGAGTGCGGATTTGGTTAGGTATTTGGACAAATCTTTCACGAAGGATTCGGAAATTTGGCCAAATCCAAAATAGTTGATTTGGTGCATTCCTAATTATTAAATCAGGATAACCCTTTGCTTTTTTAATCTTATTAATTATATGGTTTTGAAAGACATATCTGTGAAAACACTGCTTAAACCTGTCCAGGTCATTTAGAAGTCAAGATCCCTGAAGTTGTTTCTCTTGACATCATGATCTGTGCTGGATAATCCAATTAAATTGGGGCTTTCGTCCTTTAATCTGATAAAGTCCAGTTTTCGTAGCGATAATTCGATAAAAGATTATTATGGCAACGTTTTTCTTCTCCGACTTTTTCAAGAAAAAGTATTGATAAATGAGTTAAAAACCTGGACATTTCTCACTTGAAGTCTTTTTGCTAACCAGGCCCGAACTGGCAATCTGTGGGTTCGGGCAAATGCCAGATGGGCCGCTTGCTTTAAAATGTAAATTAGCTGCTCACCTAAAAATGAAAATTTGGTCTGTCTTTAATATGTGAATGAGCCAATCACTTTAGAAATGTAAATGAGCTGTCTGTAATATCCAGCCACAGCTAAGCTGATGCCTGCATTTGTTAGCGCACATGCCTATTTTGGCATATGGGTGGAACCAGGGATTCTGACCAATTTCAGTTAGCAATATTAGAGTTGCTTGCTATATAGCCATTCCCTTATGATAGGTATGTTGGCAACATAAGGATTCATGCTCAGAACAATCATTTCAGCCTGTATATGGAAACTGTGATATGTAGCATTAATTGCCAGCCTAGACTCTTCATGTATGCCCCACTTGGGCCCTGTGACACTGTGGTAACTGAAGTTCTCTTATCAGATGCATGGTCTAGCTGGGGGCACACAAAGTAAAATTTAGAATATACTTTAACTGTAGGGTCACTAATCCATCAGATAGAATAGTTGTGATAGAAACTAGGGTGAGACATTTGTTGCAAGGGCCAGTTCCAGCACATAAGGTGGATAATATTGCTGGAGGTTATATGGCAATGGACTCTTAAAATATCCATTAATAAACACTAGTTAACCCTTGGGTTGGAAATATATATCATGCTTTACATGCGAGTGAATACATAGGCTGCTTTGATACTTTTGCCAGGGCTGCTTTTTCCTCCCAATCCAGCCCTGTTTCTAACCATAGTGTGTGATGCACAGATTCTTTGGAAAGCAAAAGGACAGAGTCAGAGTCCCAGTATTAATCATTTTACACTAGTACAAGGTGATGGAGGACTTGCATTACCATAAGAGTCTAGGGGCATTGGGAAATTAAATATACATACCGAAAACACACATAATATCATGGTTTCCTTTTAATCTGTTGTCTTGCTGAGCTTTCCTAGGCTGACTTGTACAGTCAGGGATACAGGGATAGAAATAAAACACACACACACTGATCAATATTAGATAAGAATAATTAATTAATTACATCACCGATTGAACACAAAGTCTAGCTGAGCTTCCCTTGGCAGACTTTTGAGAGGAACATCAGCTGGGGGACCCTGGGCCAAGTACAACAAACTCTGAAAGCCAGATCAATCGGTCATGGTTCTAAACAACACATCTGCTTGTAGATGGAAGTCCCGAAGCCCCTTCCGATGAGTTCCTTTTTATACTGATATAATAACAAAGTAATAAATGGTTACACACCCAGAACGATGACAATGAAAATAACCATGTGAATGAAATACAAGAAGGAATTTGTATATTGAATGAGATACAAGCTTAAAATGTTCATGAGTTCATTAACTCAACTCCTACTGTTCCCTTGTCTCCAACTAATGCTAATACATCCTAATAACATCTAAGAAGCAATATTGGATACACTTGATCACAGTCATACATGGGTTGCCATGTCACATTTGTATCACACCTATAGAATCAAGTATGACTGTTTAAAAATATAACATTTATATTTCTTTTTGGAAGTTTATATAGTGTGTTTATGAACTTATTATTTAATATACAGAATGCTGTTTTAGATGCCAAAAATAACAACTATTCTTCAGTAATGTAGTGGTTATTGACACCATACCACTGATGTATTAAAGCAGTTCCATGTGCCAAAACCTGGCAGAATTCACCATATTTTTTCCACAACTCAAAAAGAAGAAGAAAAAAAAAGGAGCTACACACAATGCTGAAATTGTGCAGCAACTACTGCAGTCAGTTGGTTAATTTGGATCATTAGTGGAACAGCGTGCAAATGTTTCATGGTCTGATAGTCTCTTCCTTAATGCACTGTTCCTATAGTACTTTACAAGAATTTCATTGCAGTTGTGTCCGCTTCAATGATGTGCAAAATGTTGTGCCAGATAGTGGAGGCACAGATATTAATTTCATTTATTGTCCTTTATTTATATAGCACCAACACATTTATGTAATGCTGTTACAGACACTGTTAATCATTCACTTCAGTTCCTGCCTCAATGAGCCTAACAAAACACACTAGGGTTGATTTCATCAGGAAGATTAACCAGCCTACAGTATATGTTGGAGGAAAGCAGAATTCTCAAGGAAAACATAAAAAACTCCTTGCAGAAAAAACACAAGTTGGCATTATAGGGAGGTCCTCATTAAATAACCAATGCAGGTGTTAAACAGGACTCCAATGCACTGGAACTCCTTGTGCACCAAATAAGAAGCAACCACATTATACTAGTATGAGTGCAAGTTTGGTTTTCTAAAATATACTCGTCACCAGTTGCTTTTATCATGTGCAAACTAGCATGAATAAAATAAAACACACAAGAATAAGTATTTCAAACATCCAAGCATAAACAGTAATTAGGTTTTGTTTCCGTGGAAAAAGAAAATGTCCAGAAACAAAAACACTATTTACTCTGATAGACCATTAAGAAACCTGCAGAGAATGTGCTGCATTAGCCAATTATCCTTTCCAGAGCCAATAAATCTTATTTTATGGCGTCACACAGATTCAAAATAATGGATATCAACCAGAAAATACTCTATGTTCATTGTTCTCAGCCATGGCAATGTAGGATTCCCTAACTCCATGGGTCTGTCCTGATGTTCATTTGTAATCTAGTGTGAAATATTAATATGATAGAGTCCCCTGATAAATGGAGGGCATGCAGTGGAGAGTGGCTATATGTTTATGGCACTATTAGTTCTATTATTGCAACTGTAGCTAAAAATGTTACAAATGACATAACAGCTCATTTTTGTGCATAATACATCCCTCTGGATTATTGTGCAGTTGAACAATATAAAGTAAATTGTCATGCTACTTAATTTCCATTGTTAGGTTTGTGCTCAAAGTTGCCAACAAAGTTCTATCACATAAATGAACATCCAGGCGCAGATGTCAAGATATGACACATTAAAAACTCATTAACAAAGTAACCTACTATAGATCTAATTAGCAGGGAGAAATTGTGCTCTTTAATGTGAAGCTTAATGCCATCAGGGCAGTGTTCATTAAACACTGGGGATTGATAAGCATTCAATATCTACCAAAAAAAATCAATAAACTGGAAGTTATGTCAGAATGTGTTGAATATCCAGTTTAAACTAGAATGTGGAAACATCCTACACTTTCTTGTATCGGGTGGCTTGCACAGTAGCTTCACAAGCAAAACAATTGCTTTAATTTGTACATTTGCATTATGCTTGAGATATCAATGAAACTGACTCCATGCAATCTAAATGTATTAGATGCAAATGTTATAGGCTGCACCAGTACACAGTGTATGTAATACTGAAAAATATTTGTTTCCTCAAGCCTGCCTTGTGCGCTGTGCTATGCACAATTAAAATCTGCAAGACAAAGACTGCCTAATGAAGAAATATTATATTGTGAAAAGCTGTTTCGTGACAAAATTATATCCTAATACTAGCTGGTAATGACTGCACTAAGGGGAAATATTTTTCTTCATCTGGGGTTTCTGTGTCTGTTTTATTACAGAGACATAATGGGCTACAAACTGGCTTCACTAAAACGTAAAAGTGACAGTATATTTCAACATGAGCTCAATGAATAGAGGTTGTGTTGGAATATACATTCTGCTTATTGTTTTTGCTATTTCTGGCACCAAACAAGAATATGAAGCAACTTCTTGTCCTGCAGAGCAATGGGGATCTGATCAAATTAAATTAAAGATCCACTGAGAAGCCTCTGATAAAGAGCTTCTCAAAGGTTGCTGCTTAGAGAATTGAGAGGGTTTGTCTGTTTAAAGGTAGATAAAGAACTCTGAACAAAACTGCTCTGTTTATAAAGGGGGGTGGTGGTAAGGTCAGTGAAAACAGACCAACCTTCAAATTAGAATGGCAAAAAATAGGAAAATATGTATTTTTTCTTACTATAAGAATAGGCAAAATGTATTTTCAAGTTATTTATTGTGCTAATTTTTGACAAACTGTTTTAGGTATAGAGAAGGGAGGGTGTTTGTTTTTTGATAGAACAGAAAGAACTCTGAGAACTCTGAACAAATTGATCTGTTTATAGATAGGGTGGTGGTGGAAAGGTCAGTAAAAACAGAACGTTCACATTAAAAAGAAAAATTGGAAAATATGTATTTTACAAGAATAGGCAGAATGTATTTTTAAAACAAGTTATATTTAATGCTCTAATTTTTAACAGTGTTGTAGGTTTATACTGCCCCTTTAAGTGGGATTATTAGGAAGTCAAGACAGCTAAATATGGAATTGCACAGAAGGGTCTCTTTCCATTGCTAAGAGTGAAGCGTGTACTTATCCAACTCGATTAAGCAAAGCATATGGTTTATTATGC
>CM044443.1:68528546-68544237 GCA_024363595.1 Xenopus borealis | reverse complement strand
TATGTTCTATGTAGAATGTTTCCATTTAATAAGAACACACAGTGAATCACAGCATGGGCACCTCTGCAGGTCAGACTGTTCACAGAACAATAGAATTACACATTAGTTAAAAATTAATAAATTATAACATATATATTTATCATGTTTAAAAGCCCTAGAAGGTAAAATAATTACAGCAACACTGCTGTCTACTGTAAAAATAGAAAATAGAAGACTTATTTTCCCCTTTATTTGATTCTTGGGAATCTAGGTAACCCTCGCTCCCTAACTTCATGTAAACAACTATTCATTTCTAGTCTAATCTCATTAGGAACCCCCAAGTTATTTCTCATATTGTCTTCTTGTATTGTAAGATGCATAGATATCTGGTTCCCTCTCACAAAATGATGCATGTACATTTCATGCTCTCCTGACTGCATCATACACATTTCTCTTTGTCGTTGCTGTAAAAGTCAATATCTTGAATTAACAAGAGAATTATTGTACTGAATGGCCATCAATTTCTTTCTGCCTGAACAAAGTCTACACTGCTGGCTATAAAAAATAACTACTAATAGCAATAAATGGTAACAGAGTGCTGGATCTAAGGAAAAAGGAATTTTTTAGAACTGTTTTAGATGATAGGGTATAAAATGCTATACAAATAAAAATCTCCCATGTACCTTACATAAACTGCATGTTTTTCACCTTCATTCATGAATTTATTTCAAAATGAACCAACCCTGATTTGAATTCTGTGGAGGCCTATTTATCAAAGGTCGGATTTTAGAAGTTTTTGAAACTACGGCTAAATTCACAAACTTTAAAACTATGAATGTCATGGAATGTATTAAAGATCCTAATAAAAAAAGTACACACTGAAAATAAAGCACAAAAAAATAAGAATACCTCGGAAACCTCTTAAAGGAATTGTTCAGTATAAAAATAAAAACTGGGTAAATTGATAGGCTGTGCGAAATAAAAAATGTTTCTAATATAGTTAGCCAAAAAAGTAATGTATAAAGGCTGGTGTGACTGGATGTGTAACAGAACAAAACACAACTTCCTGCTTTACAGCTCTCTTACCAGGCAGCAACCAATCAGTGTGGGTCATTTATCAACACTGGGTAAATTTGCCCATGGGCAGTAATCCATAGCAACCAATCAGATTGCTGTATTCATTGTTCTACTTGCAGCTGGCTTCAAAAAGCTAATCACTGATTGGTTGCTATAGGTAACTGCCCATGGGCAAATTTGCCCAGTGTTCATAAATGAGCCTGAGTGACTTAAGGGGGGTCACATGAGTCAGAACTGTTGATTTTGAATCTGAGCCGAATGCTGAGGATCAATTGCAAACTCACTGAACAGTTATGTTCCACGTGACCCACCTTAAAGTTGCTGACTAACTCAGAGTTAGAGAGCTGAAAAGCAGGAAGTAGTTTTCTGCCTATTATGTTAGACATCCAGTCACTCCAGCCTTTATACATTACATTTTTGTCTATATTAGTGAAGAAATATTCAAGTCAGCAAACACTCCTCAGTTCCCTCAGTGCAGGTTCCTAATAGTGGGCACATTCCACCTGGTACAGAAATTTCAACAATGGACAACATCATTTTCTTGAATAAAAAATCTTTATTGTATCATGGCTATGACCAGCTGTACTGTTTAGTTTGACAAAGAGAGAGAATGGGGCTCGTAACTTAACTGTATCGTTGGCCATAGCCATGATACAATAAAGGTTTTTTATTCAAGAAAACGGTGCTGTCCATTGTTGAAATAACTAACTATATTAGAAACATTTTTCTTTTGCACTACCTATCTATTTACACAATTTTTAATTTTACACTGAACTGTTCCTTTAAAAATCAAGTATTTCTGAAAATTCCTAGCAAGAAAAATCTGAAAACCTGTAAGTCCAAATTGATTTAAAAAGGTCCAATAGGATCAACGCAGCTCCTACTGACTTCTAGGATCTCAACAACTTTTACTGGCTGAAGTTTTGTATTAGTGGTATTCAGGTTTTTATGCTTACTAAATCTAGAAATGTTAAAGCTTTTTAAAATGAAATGGAAAAAAACATGAATTTTTTGTGATTTGTGGAAAAAAAAATCTAAATTTGATTGTTAGTTAATGGGCCCCTCAGTTTCATATTTTTTGGAAGATTGTATCTTCAGTATTCAACAGATTTAATAGAAAATTTAAATAGACTTTCTAAATTGGCATAAATATATTTGACTTTGAGCCACAATGTAGTTATGTTATGGTCTGTGTGCTCCCTCAGAGATCACATGAAAGGAATAAGTTCAGATGCTAACTGTAACAGGAAGAACTGTGAGGGTTATAGATAGGGCACTGTTCATTCTTTGGATCGATTAATCTAGTATGTATGTCTGCCCTTGGTTTGTGTGAAAACACAGAAAATTGTATAAGTCAGGGGGGTGGTCTTTAGTACTAAAAATGGCAGTTTTTCTGTTTGGAATTATCCAAGGGCATATGGTACTAGAAAGTAATTTTTTATATTTAGATAAAGCAGTGTTTTAATTATTGGCTGGCATATACTGTATACGGGTCTGCAGTGTTCACGGGTATACTGCAGTATACTGTATATATGTTATTGTATTCATAGTAAAACTATCACACCCAGGAAGCATGTAGTCGTGCAGACACTTTCTCATTATATATATATATATACACAAGTAGGTGGAGAAACCGGCACTCTCGACAACGCGAATTCAGGAGCCTGGGTGCAATCCCTCAAGGAGTAGAAGAATAATCCGCAGGAAACAGGTCGCACTCACAGGACTTATAGATAATCAATCGTTTTTTATTATAGGCAATAGACTAACGTTTCGGCTGCAACATCAGCCTTTCTCAAAGTGAAACATAATACAACACATCGGTTATTTAAACACTAAAAGTGGCGGGAACCCGTGAGTGGTGGGGGGGGGGGAGTGACGTGTACATAATGTGTGTGAACAAGGTCTCAATAAAGAAAGGAGGAAAAAGAAAAAAAGGGGAGAGAAAAAAAAGTGGGGACAAGTGAGTGTCACCGTGAAATACAAAAAATGCAAAGTGTCAGCGCGCATCGATGTACAATCAATATATCTAGATCAACACTTATTGGGGCGTTCAGGGAAATGTAACGATATGTGTAAACCATGGAGTGGTGAGAGTTACATTGTTAACAAAATCTGCAGGAAAGGTCATGCGAGTATACGGATACAAGGTATCTAGAAATAGTCATTCATCAAAATCGAATACATATCGGAACATTAATGTATCTTCTTTACATTAATGTTCCGATATGTATGACCTATTGCCTATAATAAAAAACGATTGATTATCTATAAGTCCTGTGAGTGCGACCTGTTTCCTGCGGATTATATATATATATATATATATATATATATATATATATAAATTAATTTAAAAAAAAACCAAAGGTTTATGAACTAGTGGTTGAGAAAACATCGGTTTAGATTATTCATTTTGCAGACAAATACAAAAAAAAGCATTTGTGCCGTAGTCTAGATTATTGGTGTTCTGTCTGCAATATTTGGCTAGATGGTTTTTTCAGTGATTCATAGATCCTAAAAGAACAGACTAAAATGTTTCAGTTCATGATGCGGAAACCTGTGAGTTTAAAGAAAAACAATTACTTTTACAGTCGCATGTTCATTCAAGCTTTAAACATAGACTTACACAACATTCTCATTCCTTTTTCTTAACCAAAAAGGTGCTCTTTTAGGCAGATATGACAGCCTTTACACCTACAAGAAAATATATTTATCAAAGGTTTACCGTTATGTTTCTGTAACTGTTTGATAAAAAGTTTGGAAAAGAACATTCTGAACAGAGACAAAAAAAATATCTCCAGTGCATAGGTACCATACCAGATAAAAGAGAATTGGAGAAAATCAGAAATAGTGGCTGGTCTAAAACTGAACTACGCTCTCTTAGAACCTGGGGGTGTATGCCACCAGGCCCTGCAGCCTTGTTTACATTAATTTTTATTAAAGCTTTATGAATCATATCCTGAGTCAGCCACTGACTAGATTGAGCTGAGCCATCAGTGCAGCTATGGAGTGAAGAAGTAAGCTTCTTTAGATGCTATTGGTAAAAATGCAGAGCTGCCAATATCTGGTTAAGATGTAAGCCTCTTTAGATGCTATTGAGTGGTGATTTAGGGACCACTTTATCAAAGGTCAAAGAGACAAAAAAACATTTGAGAGCTTAAACCTGCCAAGCCCTGCTGAAAGCAGGATTGCTTGTTTGACTGTAAATGCATTTTTTACTCTACTTATTCAAGAATTTATAAGACTGAGGATTCTCAAATTGCTTTGTCTACAAATACCTGAAAGCAAAGTGGGAAAACATCTTTCAGGCTTTTTCAGACAAAAAAGGCAAATAATGATTCCAATAAATGATAAGTACCATGTAATAAAAAAACCCAAGAAATATTACATTACTCACACTTAGGGGCCCATTAAACCTCGGTTTTTTCTAGTCGAGGTTTAGGGGGAAAACTCAGATTTTGTGGGGGAAAAAACTCAAATATTTATAGCTTTATGACACCACAAAGCTGCTAAAAATCAGAATCTGAAAATATGCCATCTTAAACCTGTTGAGGTCATATAGAAGTCATGCCCCTGAGTTGTTTCTGGACATCGTGATCTGAGCTAGATAATCTGAAAAATTCAGGGTTTTCAGACAATAATACAAAATAAAGTCGAGTTTTCGAAGAGAAAACTCAATAAAATAACATGATACAATTTGATGTTCGATTTTGTTGTGTTGTTTTGTCGCTCCAATTTTGTCGAGAAAAATTATTGATAAATGAGTGGAAGGGAGTTTGGTCAAATTTGTTTTCATAAAAAATTAGATTAATCTGAGTAATGTGCCCCTTATTCATGTTTCTACTATAGCCTAGTGCTATATTTTTGGCATCCCTTTGATTCATTGTGCACTTATATTCCTTGCCTTCTTACACTAAAGTTTTTGAGTATTTCTGTAATATTCACTGCATGATTAATGCTTCTTTCTTTTTCATTGACTGTGCATGTATATGAATAGCAAATCAACATTCTTTTTCTGTCCAGCAGTCAATAAAAGTATTAGAACCACATCATCAACTCCAAAAGAAAAAGCAACAAAATGTATAAAAGGATTTCATAATCAATTATTTTCTGCTTACCACAGAGAACACACACACACACACAAAACTAGAACAACTTACAATATGTGCTCAAACCCTAGTTTATGCCCCAAAAAGGTTTTAGATTCAGGTTTAGGCCTATGATATCTTGTTGAGAGCAGTAACAGTGAAATTGTCACTGTTTCCCATTGCAAGCAAGAAACCTTATTTCCATGGCACAAACTTGTGTTTATAGGCGACCTACAGAAAGAAAAGCTCACTGGTGTTTCAGAGCAGAGGCCACCTGTCACCCATAGCTTTCTGACATTTCCCACACTTTGCTATGGAAAGTGGTAGGTGATTTCACTGCAAGGGCACAGGGGGTGTCATAATGCCCAGTGCACCATAAAAATAAAGGAAACTTTGACAGAAAACATTCACAGGACACATAAAGCTTGCATGTCTGTGGTTAATTAAGTATAGAGGCATATTAATAAAGCATTTGAATTTGTAAGCTTTGAATAGTACTGCCCCTTAAGTCATTAGAAGTGTGTAAAGAATCCAATCTGAATTTGTTTCAGAATCACTTAGCAGTAATACTTGAAAACGGTGAAGGTGTTCATTGAACGTCTCACAAGCTAGCTTTATCATCACGATCAAAAATTAAGACATGTATTGCTGCTTTATCATTTTCGTTGACGTGGGAAGCATCAATTACACAGTATTCTTTCTCCTATTGGCCTCAGTCCATTCCCTGGCCTCCTTCTACAGCTTTCTCTGCTTTTCCTTGCTAAGCTCTTATTTCAGTGTCTTTAATGTCTAATGTGCTGAGAGAGACAGAATCAGCATTATTATCAATCATGACATAACAGACCCCTCCTTCATGCTTTATTCTGAGACCACTAAAACAACATGCAGATATTCCCCACCACTGAGCCTCAGTGATGCCCTATTTACATGGTTCTGCATTACTGACACACATTATCAAATATGAATAAAATGTACATGAATAATGAATGAACAAACAATGAGTATTTATATAAACATTGAATCTTAACAATGTTACATATTTTCATTTTATTACCTATACTTCATTGTGGTAAATTCCAAAAGGCACAAAATACCCATCCCAAGCAATAGTACTATCTGAAGGTTTTGCAATTTTTTAAAATTTAATTACAATATTCAAGAAGGCATGGCATATACAAAATGTATTATCATTAGCTATAATAATGAGCAATGCAAACTCTCTCCCTAAGCTTATATTGTATCCTGCAGCACACTGTGCAATAAAAGAGCTATTCCTGCTGATCAACAAATATAAGGTAATCATTGCAGTCATTTTTGCTACCTCCTTCAGAAACCTTGCAAATTTATATACAGTCGAAACTACACCGTGATCATGTATCCTAATTGTTGGGAGAGAAGATAATTATTTTCTGATCTCTAGCTCATTAATCTCACTAGATTGTACACCTCCTTCTCCTTAAATAAAGTGTCTGGCAATGCAGGAAAATGATATGATGATATTAACTTAATTCAGGGGTAAGATTTACCTGTCTCTTTGTAATAATCTCTAAAAAGATGAAGTGATTTTTATGCAGTGCCAATCCCTGACTTCCTCAAATGTTTTTTATGATGACCTCTAAATCCTATAGCAGAATGATGGCAACCATCTGCCCTCAGTGTGGCCTCATGTAACTCAATCACCTACATTTATTAACAGTATGTTTAAGGGATAGTTGTTTGAGAAACTAAGATGGGTGGCGAATGCGATAGCTTAATTATAACCTTACTTATACTGAGAGCTGAATAAAACTCAGAGGCTAATACAATCTAGCATTTATGTAACTGCTGCAGAACTTTTTGTAACTGATGCAATTGGTTGTATGTTTGCTTCTGTTGTTGTTGATTACAGCAATTAACCAGATTACATCTCAGCAAGACACATACCCCCATTTGTAATAAAGGGCACTTAGTTTTCCCAGGAGCAGTACCCCATAGAAACCAATAAGATGTTTGCTTTTAAACAGGTGGATAGTAAATGCTGCCTGCTGATTGGTAACTATGAGTTACTGATCCTGGGCAAATTTAGTGCCTTTTATTACATACCCCCTTACACCATTGCACTTGCGGGTTGATTGTAGCTTCATTCTACAAATATCAGAAAGGGAAGAGGTATTGGTGACACTATATACACAGCAACCTTTTTAATTTTCAATAAAAAGAATTGCCGTTCAGCCTCTGAGTACAGATATAATTAAATTCATGTAACTGTTGCTTCCCTGATCACCAGTTCCCCATGTCACACTGGTCTGCCAAGTGATTTTTTAATTCTCTAACAATTATTACCAAATGCAGTAAAGTTGATTGACATGCATTTTAGACAGGATGAAGCATCAAGCAGATGATCAAGAATTTTTTTTGCATTTTTGTGATACTTAAAGCAATCGGATAGGCTCTTGCTTGTGATTGTGGTTATAATACACTGGTGGGATTCGGCTCTGACCAAAATATTCACTTGTTTTTCTCTTTACTGTGCTGCTTTAAAACTGTTACATACGGTATATAACTGCATGGAAATGACACATCTCTTCTGATATTAGGTGTAATGCACATATTGTTTCTTACACTTTAACCCTATGCATTAAACTAAGCAACCCTGCAATATGTACTGCATTGCATTACCCTCTGGCAATGAAAAGATTGGCTGACATATTTAGCAGAATAAAAATGTTATCAGTATTTTTCAGAAATCAGTATTAGATATTGCTCTCCATGCATAAGTTTCTGGGATTTATTGATGCTGTCAATGTTCAATTGCTGAGTCTCATTCACTCTGTATTTCTGCTTATAGCCCACATGCCAGGACAATCATTGTCCAGCATGTGTAATTACAGTGCTCTGTATGGAATATGCCAGGCTGTTATATAACTCTATATCATAAGATATGCAGACGTCTTTTTCATTACAGGGAAAACCAGCAGTGGTGGAACTCACACGGGGCCCTGTGAACCAACCCTGCAAGATCACAGAGACAATTTGGGTTTAACACATTAGTACTGGCTGCAGATGAGAAATAAGAGTGGAGTTGCCATGTACTGTGCACAAAGATCTCTGTTCCTAGAAGTGCAGTGTTTTAGCATCTGCCAGGACAACTTGCTTTATTTTGATTATGAATGTAATTGTCCTTCAACTACCAATGTACAACACTTAGGGGCAGATTTACTAAGTGTACAATGCTCAATGGCTTTTAGCCCTCGAATTCGACCCTAGTACGATTTTTGAAGTAAAATCCGAAAAAATAAAACATCAAATTTGAAGGAGTACGATCAAACGATTTTACGAAAAAATAGTAAAATTTCTTTCAATTTCTCGAAAAAATCATACAAATCGAATGATCCAAGTGTTCGATCGTACGATTTTTATTTGATAAGAAAACTTTAAAAAAGCATATATATAGCAATTCGGTAGGTTTAATCTGGCGAAGTAAGCCATCGAATACATTTTTAAAGGGCAAGTACTTCGACCATCAAATGATCAAATAGATTTTTATTCGATCTATTCGAATCGAATTCGATTCATTCGAATTTTAAAGATTCGATGGTCAAAGTGGCCAGAAAAACTATTTAAAAATTTGAATTTGAATCTTTTTTAAAATTCTATCGAATTTCAAATTATTCACACAAATTTAGTAAATCTGCCTCTTTATGTAATCGAATTATTTCAGTTTATTTCACCACTAGCATGTGATGAACCCAAGCTGGTTTTGAAACTGTGTGACTCACGGACCAGATCCAAAACAGTAGCTGGACGCCTAGTTAAGGTGAAATTTAAGGATGAATGCTTATTTTCTTTAAAGGAGAAATGTACCCTCCATGCGCTAAACTCTCCCCCCTCCCCCGAAGGCCCCCCCGGCCTACCTTCCCTTCGGGCAAATGCCCCTAAGTTGCTACTTACCCCCTCAGTCAGGTCCTGTCCACTGAGTTTGCAGGCGCCATCTTCTCTCATGCAGTCTACTTCCAGGATCCATCAGCGTTTGGCGGCGCATGTGCAGTAGGAGGCATTTGCTGGTTCGGTTCTACTGCGTTTGCGCCGAAAGTTTTCCCATTTCAAGTTCTTGACTTTCGGGCATTCGCATTAGAGCTGAACCGGTATATGCTCCTACTGTGCCTGCACCGCCAAGCTCCGAAGAATCCAGGAAGTAGACTGCACGAGAGAAGATGGCGCCTGCAAACGACCTGCACTGAGGGGGTAAGTAGCAACTTAGGGGCATTTGCCCAGGGGGGGGGGTTTGTGAGGTAGGCAGGGGGGAAGGGAGCCTACAGGGGGAGGGGTAGAGGAGTTTAGCGCAAGGAGGGTAGACCTCCTTTAACATACCTGGAACTCTGTCAGAATTACTTTTCTGACACTGTTCTCTTCTACATTAAGGTAGAGGGTTGACTAAATGTTGAACTGCAAATTAGGAATGCACCAAATCCAGGATTAAGTTTGTGATATGGCTAAACAATCTAAAACAATAAAGTTGATTACACTGGGCAACTGAAGGCAACCAATTTCTTTCGGTTTTTGCAATTGTTTTGAAAAAAAAAAACAACTTTTTCTTTACTCTATGAGTGTTATTTGTGAAATAAAGAGGCTTAAAATTCTAACTAGATGTATATTTTGACTTGGTTCTGCCTGTAAATGGTCAATTCCAATTAGTCAGCCCCTTATACAGTCCTGTACCAATCACTT
This sequence comes from Xenopus borealis, assembly GCA_024363595.1. NCBI lineage: Eukaryota > Metazoa > Chordata > Amphibia > Anura > Pipidae > Xenopus > Xenopus borealis. The sequence goes on along the minus strand of CM044443.1, from coordinate 68,534,386 downwards.
ATTGCATTAGGTTGTGTATGTGATAGACATAGAGGCTTTACACATGCACCCCCCCCCATAGAGTAACATTAACACTGCAATGCTTAATCCTTGTTATAAACACAATAAATATTCTATCTCATAAGTAAAACGGACTCCTGTGCTTATTTTAACACATTTCCCTGAGTTTACATTTTCATGGAGTTTACATATTTTTTTCCTCTTCCCCTGAAAAACGTAAAATGGGGGTTCTACAGTATATAAATAAAATGTATTCACATAAGATTTGCCATTTGGTGCTAATAGAAGGCAAAGCTGTTGTGTGTCAGTCACACAATTATTCATTGAATGTATGTGGTCACCATAATAAAAAAGTTAAACGCCAGAAATAGAAACACATTTGTGATACAGCTTTACAAACTAAGTTAGCGCTATAGAAATACATGTTAATAATAATCTATCATCTCCCAGCAATCTATTCTGTTCCAGGGGCCTGCCACTGCCTTACACACAAGTATCTATGATTTAGGGTACCCTCCTCTGAAATTACAGCTTCATTATCAATAAAATAACATAACAGAAATAAGTAATTGTTAAACGTAATAGTTTTTGTGGACTGTAATTAGTTTATAGGTCATAAAGAGTCATTTTCAATGTAGGACACTGTGTAAAGTGCAAAAAAAAAAGGCCACAATCAGCCAATTTTTGCACTTTGCCTTTCTTGTATTGCCAAAATGGAGTGCAGAGACCTGCATGAGTAAATTGCTGACTTTGCTTCCTCTGTTACCCCTTACCCTTCCGTAACTTGCACAAGTTAGGGATCTGCATCCCACAATGGGGCCCTGTCTTTAAGGACAGAGCTCGGCTGTGCTTCCTGACGCTGCATTCTTCCTTGTACCAGATTTTTAATCCACCTCAAAGAGCAGAGTGCAGTTTACTCTGGGATACAAGCGCTTGCTTGAGCACTAAGGGGCATGCTCTTGTCTAGCACTTGTATCCTGGGTAATGTAAAAGGCCCCTATAATTTTGGGCAATTACATTCCTACTTGTTTTGATTTAGAGGATAAATGACCTGTACTCTGTACATATTATGTATGATAATACAGCAGTCCAATAACTAACCAGCAATATTTATATACCTATCACATATGTATAACCTAATGATGGTTTAAAGGATACATGACCAGCACTCTGTACATAGTAGGTATTATAAAACTGCCATATCATAACTAGCCAGCAGTATTTATGTATCCGTCACATAAACCCTAATGATGGCTGTGTGTAATCAGTGCTATAACACACTAAACATGCAGATGGACATCTGATATTAAGAAGCCCTAGAAAATCCAGAATGATAACATCTCAACACAAATGAAATGTTATTTACAGATTACTGTACACAGACTGCAAATCAACGATTGCTGTTGTAAGGGGGCTAGTATGCAGTTTATGGCTAGTTAAAAAAACCATGGCTTGGTTTCAATCCAGTGAAATAAAACTAAAATACTTTGTGGGGGAGGCAAAACTAACTTTGAGCCACCCCCACATCTGAATATGACCGACATATGAAGGCAGGGATTATGGAACTCATAGCCGATGGAACTACAAATTTATGAATGGACGGAAATGTTATCTTAGCACAAATACAGAATCAAGGCTGAAGCCACACTTAGTATGCCAATGACTTGTTTACAAGGCAGATAAGAATACTACATGCATGTATATGAGGGATGTCCAAACTGCAGCTCTGTGACTACAAACACCAGTGACAACCTTTCTGGAGCCTCTAGAAGTTGTAGTTCCAAATCTATGAATGATGAAAGCTTTGAATGACTGAGCATGTGTTTATGCACTGTGTGAATACCACTACAGTCTATAAATCTGTAATAGTTGTGGGTACATATGGTATTGAAGTCCCACTGTTACTTTTGGGTACATATGGCATCGAGGTTACAATGTAACATTGACTGGTTGACATTTAATGTGAATCTCCTGTGAAATCCCTGCTTTGCCCTGTAGATTTCTGTACCTCATTGTTGAAAGAAGAAATGCTTCATTCCCTGCTCTGAGCGTTGCCTTCCATTCATTCTATAATCCCTCCTGCTCTGGGAACAGAGCACAATTCACGTCTGATCACAGCATCCTTTGTGTTCCTGCAGCTCTACGGGCATAAGATCCCAGATCCCGAGCACAGGCAGCACTGCAAGATCTCCCAGGCTCCGCTTCTGTACCCTCAACCGATGAAGATTGACGGAGTCCGAACTTGTCTCCACATTTGACTGGAATGTAGGGCATAGAGCAGCGCAGTCCTTCTGAGGTACAGAGACCGACCGAGCCTCTGCGCTTGCAGCAGAAAAAATGCCCAGAGACAGACACAGTCAACAGTAGGAAGTGCTGCACAGTTCTTGGTCTATACCAAACACCCCCGCTTGGCAGGGGGAGACTGGGTGGAACGGAGATGGTTTGAGCGGAGACGCCTCATAGAATCCAAATGCAGTTTATTAGAGGCAGGTTGTTGGATGTGTTAAGAATGATTCCTACAGACCTAGAAGTAGCAGCAGCAGCAGCTGTATATTGCTTCCATTTTCTGTTCTGACGCACCTCTCTATTTACCCAGGGCTGGGGGTGAAACGAAATCATAAAACAATAAGAACGTGTGAAAGGATGTAGGTCTTTTTCAAAACACAAAGAACTAAATAGAAATTATGTATTGATTCAAGGTCAGGCTAAACTGTGGGGATTTAGAAGAATTTTATTCACGTGCAGCTTTGAGAGGACACGAAAAAAACCGTTTCTTTGCACAAAATACTCAATCTCCTCTGAAATGTGCAACTGGATATTAAGACTCCAACATGATTCTGTTCAGAAGTATTAGTTCATTACCACAACATTGCATTGGTATCAGTGGAATAACTAGATGCTACTGGCCCCCCAGCAAATTAATTGTTCCCCAACATATCCAGAGGTTGTCCTGTTTTTCCAATATATTCTGTAATTGCTCATTAATTAGTCCCTCACGGATCCCCTATACTTCTGAGGCCCCCTGCAGCCACAGTGTCTGCTTCCTCTGAAATTACACCCCTAAATGGTATTAAATATTACCTTTAAAGGAGAAGAAAAACCCTAAAAATGAATATGGCTAAAAATGTCATATTCTATATGCTACACTTATCGCATCAGCCTAAAGTTTCAGCTTGTCAATAGCAGCAATGATCCAGGACTTCAAGCTTGTCACAGGTGGTCACCATTTTGGAAAGAGTCTGTGACACTCACATGCTCAGTGGGCTCTGAGCTATTATGTTAGACTGGATGTCTAACATAATAGCCAGAACACTACTTCCTGCTTTTCAGCTCTCTAACTGAGATAGTCAGCGACTTGAAGGGGGGTCACATGTGGCATAAATGTTCAATGAATTTGCAATTGATCCTCAGCATTCAGCTTAGATTTAAAAGCAAACAGTTGTGGCCTCCCTCTAGTCACTTATTGGTTACTGCCTGGTAACCAATCAGTGGCAAGCAAGAGATTGCAAAGCATGCAGTAGTGTTCTCTCTTTTATGTTACACATCCAGTCACTCCAGCCTCTATACATTACATTTTTGGCTAACTATATTAGAAACATTTTTTATTTTGCATGGTCTATCTATTTACCCAGTTTTTATTCCTTGAAGTCCATATGACATTAAAGGAAAACTAAACCCTAAAAATAAATATGGCTAGAAATTCCATATTTTATATACTGAACTTATTGAACCACCCTAGTAATGATCCAACCTTCAAAGTTGTTTCTCACCTTGGATTTTGTAATGAGTGTCAGCGGCACCCACATTCACCAGTGCGCTTTGAAATCATGAAAAAAACTTTCAGTGCTAAGCCTATTGCTGTTGGAATGGACAGTCTCATAAAGAGCTATATGCTCAAATCCAGAGGCACTTGAAATTACTTTTAAAACAATTGGTTACAGCTGCCATTCAGCATTTTGTATGGTAGTATATTAGTATATACTAGTATGTTTGTTCATATGTATAATTATATTATTAGCTGCATATTAAAAAAGTACTTTGGTATTGAACAGGATTTTACTGTTCATTTACACATTAGAGCATACTGTTATTGGGGGATTAATGATTTTATAAGCACAATAAAACTGGCAAAGTTTGTGTCCTGCAGACTTTTTTTTCCTTTTTTTTCTTAAAGCTTTTAAGGTCTTACATGTCAGACAAGTTTACAGTAAATGAAACATTTAAAAAGAGTTAGCTTAATAATGCAGGCTACACAGTACGATACCTCTAGGGCTCCTACAAAATATGCATCATCCTCTGTGATCTATGATATGTTTGTAACCCGTCTGCTTGAACATCTCTTTTACATGTATATAATTATAAGCGATTGCATTAACAAGCTTTGTGACAGTCTCTTAGGGTTTCTAGCACTGAAAATTCACACATTTATTACATCTCAAATGCATGTCTCTAAGTGTGATTATATACCAGCCAGCGCTATGTGTTTATAATGAAGTAAAATAGAGACGCAATAGTAGTGTTTTGTACAACAAAAACAGAAAAATGTTTATTAACAGTTTACAGTGCCCTGAGGACCTTATTCCTTTTGAGGTCTTTCTAAAGGCAAGGAAAATGTTCATCTCTGAAGCTAAAAGGAGGTTAACGCTTGATTTGTTATTTGCGTTCTACACTGGGTTTGTTGTGAAGGTAGTACTTCAACAAGAATGAAGCTATATTATTATGTAGGGAATACTGCTATGCTTTTAATGTACTGAAGTTGTTTACAGGGGCGCTTCTACCATGAGGCAAGTTGAGAAACTTGCCTCAGGCTGGAGCAGCCAGCAAGTTGCCAGGGGGCGGAAAAAAAGCGGCTCCTGGTACTTTAAAAGTTACATTTGTGGTTACTAAACTCTAAATTTAGCTCCTTTAGTCCATTAGCAATGTGGCATCAGCATCACAGGAGTTGTCAACAGGCAGTTCAGGTGACAGAATCGTTATTTACAATATTTTTCAAACTTCCCTTGATTGATTATAACCTCCCTTGCATCATAAAAAGGCATATGAAAACATTGTTGCATCTTTTATCCACCTAAAATATTGAGCACAGCTAATGTGTTTTCCTTCCACATTGTTTCAAATTACAGATTGTTTTAAATGTGGGGATACTTTTACAGCCTGTGGCAATTTATATGGATACATTCCTAAAGAAGCTTTTACCCACTTTAAAGTTTTGCCTGGTGGATACTACCAAATAGATTGGGTATGATTACTCCTCCTACAACAAAGTTCTTATTATGCTCTTTTGCTGTAATGTAATCCCTCATGAGGAGGGGATTGAATGTGTACGAACGTATTTATCGAGGATCAGCCAATCAAATTTTAACATCAACTTTATTTGCACACTTTTGGAAATGTTTTTAACAAATAACTATTTTTGTTTTAACAGCCAATATTTTTTGTTATTACAAATATTGTGCCAACATACGCAAATATATTTATGGACAGGGTAAATTGAGAGACTGTAGTAATTTGTAGACTATGTGAATGGAATGCACTCAACCATACCTTAGACTGATAGTTATAATTGAGTTTTCATGAGGAATCTCTAAAAATGGTGCAAAAGTTTAGAAATAAAGTATATAAACAAAGTGAATTAAAGAAGGTTAAGAGTGATATTTGACATTAATTTAAAGATTATTAAGAGAACTGTTTTAAAATCCGGCGGGTGGTCAGAGCTGACCCTAAAGATGATAAATTGTTTAATACACACTGTTGTTCTCTTATAAGAGGGGGCATGCAGTGGGTGACCTGGTTAAACTTAAATTATGTACTGGCTTTAACACACAACAGACCATTATAAG
>CM044443.1:68508312-68521208 GCA_024363595.1 Xenopus borealis | reverse complement strand
GTGTGTGTGTGTATGCTGGGTTTTAATTTGGAGGGATTGAACTTGATGGACTTAAATATCCTAACACTGAGCTTGTGGACAAATGAAGGATTGAGAACTATATTTAAATTGTAGACCTCTCCATTTCACATCTTAGGTGCTTGTGAAGTTCACAAATGGTGAGGGTGTTTATAACACAAAATCAATTTTTTTCAGATAGGTATTGGTAGCAAAGCCTAACCCCTACTCTAGTTAAGAGAAAAAGCTTCCCTGTCTTACCTGGAGAGTCAGTTTCCATTCGCCCACACCCTCTGAAATCGAAAATAAATATACATTTTACAAATAGCAGAAGCCTCCTAGGCTTTTGTGTACATTACTATTTGTATTTTTTTTGTTTCTAGTCTCTGCACGTCATGATACCTTGCCAACTCTAACTATGTACAACCAAGTGGTAAATCTTCATTATTATATCTTCATTATCAACCACCACAAACTCATTAGTCACTCATAAATACTGCCATGCAGTGTTGTGCTTATGTCTTGCTTTTTAGTAATTTCTGGTCTATTATAACTCTGAAAGATTAAAAAGAAACAGCATCATATTAATAATAAAAGACAGATTAATAACCCTGACATTCAAAGCACTGCATAACTCTGCCCCTCCCTACATCTCTGAACTAATCTCTATATACTCACCCAACCCCATACTATGCTCATCTACTGACCTGCTACTCAACTCTTCTCTCATTACCTCCTCACATGCTCGCATTCAAGACTTTGCAAGGGCTGCACCCCTCCTCTGGAATTCTCTCCCACGGTCTGTCCAACAACGCACTTATTTAGAGAAGCCTGCCCTCACTCTTAACCACCCAATGCAATATCACTTACAGTACCGCATCTCTCACCAACTTAACTCTGATCTTGCCCACACCTTGCGTATCATTCCCTTCCCTTTAGTAAGAGCCTTCCTCACCTTCTGTACACGTATTTATTGTGATGAGTGTAACTCCATATTTATTGTGATGTATGTAACTCCATCACCCATATGTAATTAAAGGCACTAAGTTTGCCCAGGGACAGTAACCCATAGCAACCAATAAGATGCTTACTTTTAAACAGGTGAACAGTAAATGCTACCTACTGATTGGTTGTTATGGGTTATTGCCCCATGGCAAACTTTATGCCTTTTATTACATCACCCTACATATGTTCTATGTATGTGATTTAGTTGTATAATCACATTCACTTTACAGTGCTACAAAATAAGTTGGCACTATAGAAATACATGTTAATAATAATAACAATAATAATAATAAAGTAAGGAGGGTCAACATAAGGAAGACAAAAAAAATATATGCTTTGAATAATTTGTAGTCAACAATTTATCTGAGTAATGGTGTTTGTGGGAATTTGCTACATTAATTTAATCAAATGAATTTTTTATTATTTTTATTTTTTCTGTAAATAAACACTTGAGGTTTTACCTTTCTATAAACAGTGGCCGATTGTTAATAAGTACATGGTCCAAATATTACCTAGCATTTCTAATTTTTTATGCGAAAATATATATTTTTTTGTACTCTTAGTATGACTTTTAGTTTGTAAATATATATTTAACAATGTATTAGAACTAGAAACTAATAATGATCAATCTCTCCATCCCTGAGGACAGAAATCAGAAAGATATGTTAACTAATTCTGTTCTTAAGTCAAGTCCTTACAAAATCATTCTTAAAAATTGCCTTAGAGTAACAGTGCTATACTCTTGCAGGTAAACATTTTTTTAGACTGTATATATTAATGACAAAACCTTATCTGATAGAAGGCTAAACTGGCAGATGCAAGATGTGGTTGACTAAACATAAAATCCTTCAAGGAATTGTGAGGGCAGGTCAAAGATATTCCAAAATGCATTTGAATGTGATATATCTAGCTACAGTTCAGTCTGACAGGGTCTTATCTTTTCATTTACTGCAAAGAGAGCAACAGAGAGTTTGGATTGATGTTACTAATATTAAGAATACTAGGGGAAGACTCTTTACATAGCATGACGAATTTAGCAAAACGCACATGTCCCTCTTAAGTATAAATGCCCTCAATACTAATCAGTCCTTCCTGCCATCTGTTCTGTATTGAGCACAAGCAGGGCATTATGGGGAAAACATATTGCTATTCCACTTTGACTTTTCACACCACAACAAGCTAAGTGCATGCACCCTAATGCCTGCAATTAAACAATTTGAATTAGTAAACATAAACCATTCTGTATACAGTATTACCATAAGTACTTATAGTTTGTTCTTGTGAAATGTGATATGGGTTGTGTGCAATTTTAAAACATCCATAATTCACCTATAATAACACACCCCATGTCAGTTTTTGTTGTGGTGCACGTCTCATAGTACTTATAATGTAGTAATTATGCATCCAAAAACAGGACTGATGAAGGGAGGCAGCAAAACAATATAATGAGACATTAGGTTCCTTCTTAGAACACTTTTAGAAAATTACATAGGGGAACTATCAAGCCCATATGTAGACTTTGGTTGAAGTGGACTGGAGATAAGATCTGCCTGCCCCTTCAAACTTACTGTTTTATGTCTTCTCAAAGGAGAACAAACTTTAACAACATTTTGTACTATTGTAGCTCTGTGCAACCACTGCATGAAGATGTTTGCCTCCAAACACTTCTCTCTAATTCCATGTATGCTCTGTGCTGCTGTCAGTTACCTGAGCTTAGCGACCGAATCACAATCACAATACTGTATATACCATATAAAGGCAAATAAACAAGACTGATTCATTATTAATTAAAAATTTCATTACATGACAGCTCAGAAACCAGTACAGTTAAGTTATTAATGGATTTAATAATCAGTCCAGCAGCATTAACTTTTATGACAGCTTAAAGTGGACCCGTCACCCCAAAAATCAAAATCCTATTTTATCACATTAGTCAAGCAAAATGAACATTAATTACACTATATAAATTATTTTAATCTTGTTTTCTTCAGTCTGGGAATTCATAATTGTAGCAAGCAGGCAGGAGCCATTTTGTGGACACTGTTATTAAGGCAAGCCTTTCATCATCTCAGAATCTTGTTTGTGCACCAGAATGGGGGACCCGATGTCTATCCCCATGTCCTGGCTACACAATTAAATGGTTAAGAGAACTGGGGGAATGTGTGGGGAGCAGTGACATCTAGGAAGTGCTGAATGGAAAGTGAAAGTAATTATATGCCCCGCCTCTATGCCTAAGGCATAGAGGAGTGGCATACAACATTTGATTGACAGCTGAGATTTTTAAATGTGCTTAAAACAGCTATGAATACTTTAATAAAAATTTGAAATTCTATTTCATGTTTAATTTGAAAAGGACTTTTATTATACAGATTTTTGTGTCTGGGTGACAGGTCCACTTTAAAGTAAGCTTCTCCTTAACTTAGCTTCCCAAGAGCTACCTAGAGCTCATTTAGCATATGCAGAGCACAACAATCTGAGATGGTCAGCTCCTGTACAGAACTTTGTAAGTATGGATCATTTATGTTATAGAGATGCTGAACATGGTGCATTATAGTCAGTATATAAAATACAGCATTTCTAGGGTTTCACTTTTACACAAAATTATATCAGGGCTGAGCATCCCTTTTAAAGGTATAACCTTGTTTTCTTTTGTATTTGCTGTGGCCCAGTATTTACCAATACATTCCATTTCAGCTAATTGAGAGATCTGTATAAGTTTGTATTTTAATCTTTATAAAAGTGATAGAAATCAACATTGCATTGTGTCATTGCAGTATATATTTGAATCAAAGAACCCATACATAAAAGGCTGTGTTATAAAAGCCATTTGTAAACTAAACATGAAACCCAAATTATTTTAATGGATGCACTCATACCTGGTATAAAGGTATTTAAAAATGTCAGTTGTCAATCATATATTGCCTATCTCACCTCTATTCCTCAGGTATAGAGGCAGGACAGGCAATTGCTTTCACTTCCCATTCTGGATGCCACTGCCCTCCTCAAATTCCAACTGAGTATTCTTTAGCTTTTTTGGGAAAACCAAAATGTGTAGTAAGAATGTCCTTGTATTTATTATTAAACAAAATAACAGTACTGACTGATCCAAATTGTTATCTGACTGATGTTTACCACTTTGAGCTTGAATGTGGTGTGGACCTGTACTGAAGCAGCATGGTGTAGTGTGTGATTGTGTTTTCCTTATTAGCCTGTAAGGGCTTTTGGTTTAATTTAATTGAGGATTTCTGCAAAACTCAGATGGAAGTAAATGAATGTCCAAATACAAATAATAATAGAACTAGTTTACAGCAAACAGAAATTCTGAGCTCTATAATATTTTTTATATAATTTTTTTTAAGTGACGGGGATCACAAATTTATTAGCTACCAAACATAATAATTTGAACAATTATTGTGTTACTTTGTAACTAATTGCTGTCATCATACCGCTGCAGCATATTTCCCTTCAGCAAAATTAGAAAAAAATATGTGCGGGTGTTCATGTTCTGTAAATAATTAAAGCCTTTCACTAACATTCTTATGGAAAGTATAGTGGTTTGCTGAGCATTTCTTGTCATTCTATGATAGGTCCCACAAGTAATAAAACTAAAAAGCATTGCAGCATGGAGATCATGGCCTAGTTTATCTGTCTACATAGAAGCCAATTCAGTCTACATTATGCATATGAATGAGGATTCTGGCAGCCCTGTTCTCATGGCTGTTTAATTTACAGATGCAAGAGTGGGTGTGCTAAATTGCAATGGGTTCCTTTCGCTGTGTTGTGTCATTAGCTGTGACTTGTGCAAATAAGATGCTATTTCCATTTTTTATGCCTCTGTTGGAAGTGCGTTAATCCCCATTCTGAAGATATAGCCCCTGATTCACAGCACCATGTGATGCAGACAGTGTTGGACTGGCCCACAGGGATACCAGGAAAACTCCCTGTGGGCCCAGGTGTCAGTGGCCTCTTGCTTCTAAGAATTTGGCCTATTTCATGTTCATTCCCTATTTCTTTATATGAAAAAGAGGCTTAATAATGGAAGAATAGAGTATAGTATCTAGATCTTAAAGAAAAGGAGAATAAAGAGGTTAAGTGAGGAGAGAAGGAATAATAGTTTAGAAAGTTGGGCCCCTGGTCTAAGGTTTTCTGGTGGGCCCCTGGCATCCCAGTCCAACACTGGATGCAGACTTATATGGTTGCAATTACACTTGAGTTATGGGAAAACACTGTATGGTAATTGGTGTCCAAACGTTGTACTTTGCACACTGTACTGTATCCATAAAAGAGCCTTCCGCTGGAGATCTGATGCAAATAGTTGTTCAACAACAAATTTGCATCTGGGCAGTAACCAATAGCAGCTGGAGTTAGAACAATTAAAATACAATTTTAATTAAATGGTTCAGGTGCAAATTTGCCCAGTATTGATAAATGAGCCACAGTGTCTCCATCCTATGTATCTTTTGAAATTCTCAAAGCTTGATGTCATGGCTACATGTAGAGAAGGAAAGTTTTTATTGTTGATCTGCAGAGTACATTTTTGAAAAATTATCTGATAATTTGTTCTTAGCTGTTGGTTTTCAGTGGATGAGATAACACCCTTAGATAACATCAGTTTTGTTTGATCTATTTTAAGATTGCAAGATCAAGTCTTTAAAACACCTCAGGCACAACTCCAAGCCATCTAACTCATGATGCATACAACTGGTAGTGCATTCAAAGCATTTCTGCCCTACACAAGTTTTTTTGTTAAAGTTAAAAAAACAAATCATCTGCCAGTTTACCTAAAAATGCACTTTGATTACCAGTGTTTGATCCAGATACATGCTGTAGACTGCATTGTCTTCTACAACAACGAGGTAAACAGCTGAAATAGCTAACTTGTAAAGGAATAATTTGCTTAGCTGATCTTGCAGCTCTATCGTTTACATAAAAAAAAAACCCAGTAGAATTCATATATTGATGATTATAAATTCAAGTGTGTGTTGCCTGAACAAAAAACAATGCAGTTTGCTGTGTGGATAAGAGCTGTTTAAAAAGCACCACAGAATGGGAGGTTTTAAAGAGATTTGCTTCTGAATAGATGATGGAAACACCTAAGCTGCATGCTGAATTTTCTTATGTTTATGTTAACATGCTGTCTTTATTAGTAAATGATTAAACACTCACCAAATGTTCATGATGTTCTGGAAAACATGGCCCAGTATCACTCCTAAATTCCATTTACTCTCTCAAGGCTAAAGCTTACTCATTGAGTTTATTATCGTTCAAAATACAGTATAAAAAGGGCATATCAGCAGTCAATTTTATCAGCATGGATTTTGACTTATATGGTTTCACCCATATTTAATAAAAGAGTTTAATAAAGAGTTTGTTTGCCATTTAAGGAAAGCACTTTATTCTGTAGCAAAATATCAGTGTGCGGATGTGCTGTTCACAGTAAAACTCTTTTATAAATGCAGTGAAGGATGCAAGCATCAAGCGATCCATGATGATGCAGCAATTGTGGAGCTCTCTCCACGTGTCCCATCTCCTCTTCTGATCCCAGCTCTCTTGCTAGACCAGCTACCCCTCTCTGGCTCCAATATCAAATACTCACTTGTTTCAGAGCTTTCAGAGTAACAACTTTGGCTTTACTGAGGCACACATACAGATTACATTCTGACAGTGAGGGTGCAAAAACTAACGCGTTTTGAGTTATATGAATATATACTCTGATGAAGGGCCAAGTATGTAGGCACGAAACATGTTAGTTTTTGCACCCTCACTGTCGGAATGTAATCTGTATGTGTGCCTCAATAAAGCCAAAGTTGTTACTAGACCGACCGTTCTCCTGGATGTCTTGATCAGGGCTCTGAAGCAAGTGAGTATTTCATAAAGGATGCAAGCATTAGGATAGTTTTTTCTTTATTCACTCAAAGAAGACAACCTTACATATATCTGTGTATCAAATCTAACCTAGTTCTTTCATAGGGGATAGGTACAGTTAATCAGTTATTCTTAGTATATACTTCCATGTCTACTCCTGTGCAAGCAAAGCTGCACTCCAGTGTGTCAGTGGGGCCTATCGGCTCCCAGTGGGAGTTTAGTCAGGACTAAGGAGGAAGCAATAGGGTTAATAGTCCAATGCAAGGTACAGTAAAGGTTCAGGCAATATTCAGAGTCAAAATCCAGGCAAAGGGTCAATAGGCAGGTGGCAAGGTCAGGTGGCAAGTGGCAAGGTCAGGTGGCAAGTGGCAAGGTCAGGTTCAGGCAAAGGTCAGAAGTCCAGAAATCATTTAGGAGCAAACCCAGGGATAATTAGCTAAAGCTATTTGAACCCGGGTCTCAAGCGTCTTTTTATATTTGAATTTGTTGTGATGGCGTTGTGATGTCATCGCGCCGGCGCCGCTACCCACGTGGCGGCTATGGGTGCCGCCATTGTGGAAGCGACGCCGACAGCGCAGGACATGCCGCACGGAGCTTCCGGAAGGGCTCCGGGCAGCAATCACGACACAGTGACAGTTTTTACACAAAACTAGTAAATCTTATTGACTGATTTTTCTGAGCTCTAATTGAAGCTTGTTACTCCAGGAAATTTATTTGTAACTAGACCTTTATTATTGTAAACCAAATACATGCAAAAGATTATGTATGATTCATATAGAAGCTATAAGAGATGGTGTTTATTCAAAACAGTAAAATATAGAAATCCATACAAATTTAGTCGAAAGCAATAACAACAATTTTTGTAGCAATATAGAAAATGTAAATGCAAATGAATATTACAAGAGGAGGGTTCATACATTTAAATTAAATATTATGGAACAATTTCTGTCAGACCTATAATGAATTTGTGTTAATATCTTGCTACTCAATTGAATATAAATCTATTAATTATTTTGGTTTCAACATGCTTAAGAACTGTGACACATTTTGTATCTACATATACAGTACAAACACTCAAAGGGAACCACAATTCATAAATAAAGATATGGAATCTGTTATCATGAAAGCTTCCATACACTCCATGTTAATTAAATATTAAATATTTCACATTTTTAAAATGTATTTTCTTTTTATCTGTAATAATAAAACAGTACCATGTAGTTGATCTTAACTAAGATGTAATTGATCCTTATTGGAGGCAAAACGATACTATTCAGTTTAACTAACGTTTAAAGTATGTTTCATAATAATAAAGTTGGGCATAGACGCAAAGATCTGATCGTACAATTCCTCGATTCATACGATTTTCAGATCATGTTTGGTGTGTCCCAACTTTTATCTTGCCATGCCAATCAGTCATTCAGTCCATTGGATAGGTTTAAAGGATTTCAGTCGTCTGCCTATCATATCTCTGCATGAATTGCTGATCTAACGCTCTTCAGTGGGAGACTGTCACTGTCAGCTTTGCCGGACAAAAACATTCCTACGATTGCTGTGGGGCAGAACATTGGCTGATCTGTCCTCTGCACTCATTATCAATATATTTAAGACATTGAGACATTTTGTGTATACAGCTACTTAAAAATGCCTTACCCTTTAAACAAAACAGGGATTGTTTGTCCATATATTGCAATATATTTAAGCAGGCCAACTACATCAAAGCCATTACGATATACCATCTGAGGGGTTTGTAAGTAGGCACTTCAGCCAATTACTTTGGTGAAGGAAGGAAGCACACCTGTGGAGTCGTTATAATATAATCGTCACAAACCCCCATATTATAGCGGAAGTCTCACGGGTTTATCCCAAGGGGAAAGAGAAGAAACACTCTATTGTTGAGATATATATACACACACATGTATATATACATTAACTTTTAAACAGAGTATTTGCACAACCAATAAATTTTATTAAGAGCACAGGGTGATTCCCACATCTCCTGAAACTACTACACTATATTTCTAAAAATCTCCACTGCCTTAGGCGCTGTTCTCTACACAGAAAAATCTTTTTTTTCTCCGTTGGGATTCGTATACGCAGCAGGGAGACTGCGGAGAGAACGGCAGGAAATCTTTGGACCAACATCGTGAACTTGGGACACTTAGCAATAAGTTGTTTCTAATTAGTATTATTACATCAAAGCCATCCCATATCTGGCCAGTCCTACTCTCAAATTGCATCTGATTCATTAAGAATTATATTACTTCATTTTATATATTTTACAAAAGGGACTAAGTTTTACCTGCAACTTACTTGCTGCTTTCAAAGTAAAACTCTCAAACTTGGTTGTCCTTTTATTAGATCACCTGACTATAGTTGGGAAGGGGTGGCAGCTACAACAGAGAGCTGGTCACTACTCCAATATGAACTATAACTAACAAGAGAAAGTTGTGCTCACCACTAATTTTTTTGTGAATCAGATGCAATTTGAGCGTAGGACTGGCTTTAGGGTTTCCTCTAAAGTAGTGTAAATTATTATATTATTCTATGTTTTCCACATGTATAGTATATTAAAACCTTAGGGTTGACAGTTACTGTATAAATATTTTATAGGTTTCGTCTTTAAAGGAAAACTATAAGAAGGTAGGTCTCTATAAAAAGATATTGCATAAAACAGCTCATATGTAAAGCCCTGCTTCATGAAAATAAACCACGTTTTAGCATTGAGTAATTCTAAATAGATAATAGCCATTTTAAGAAATAAAGGCCCCCTGGGATCCTACAATTCAACAATACAAACAAACCATACATGTTAGGTCACATGAGCCAATTAATGGGCAAAGTTCTTTTGCTTCCAAATTTCTTCCTGTTACAGTTAGAGATGATAACCACACCTGCATGCAGCTGGAAGTGCAGTTATTGTGACAATATACATATCCCAAGACAGTAGATTCTGCACATCTCTAGATATGTATAATAACATATTATGGGTTAGATTATGTTGTGTTCAAAACTGCATTTTTTGCGGTTGGGACCACTCAACCTTTATCTAAAAACATGTTTTTTTTCATAACTAATCACAGTAGTGAAATCTAAATGTAATACATTATTAGTAAAATAATCCACAAAAATCAGAAAGTTATCATAATATGTAGCAAATCATTAAATTAAAAAACGAGTCGCGTGTCGTTTTTGACGCGACTCGCCGAAAACAACGCGACGCGCGCCGAAATTCGCGAATTTTTCGGCGAATCGCGGGAGATTCGCCCATCACTAGTCCAGAATCAAAACAAAAAAAATTGTTTGCTAACTTTTCATAGAAAGCAACGTCCCAACACAATATCAAAGGGCATTTTCAAATGCCACTAATGTGACAGCAACTCTACACTCAGACTGCTTGCCCTGAGTTCTAATAAACAGCATTTGGAAAGCTAATTACAAAGGAATTGTATTATAAGCTGATGCTACAAGGCTGTTTATTAAATTGTGATACTGGTTGCACTGATTCTGTGCTGCCATGCAGTAATTATCTGTAGTAATTACTAATCAGACTTATATTGTGACATTTATATTTTATATGAACTGGATATTTTGAGTTGGTCCTAAGCTCAGTAAGTGACAGCAGCAAAGAGCGTGTGCATGGAATCAGCAGAAAAGAAGATTGGGAGCTATTGTGGCATCTGTGGAGACACATATCTTCCCTGCTAAAGGGCTGTGATTTCCTTGGGCTGGTACAGAAACTTAAAACATAATGTACAACATTTCTAGCCTACTAGTTCTCTTGTAACTGAAGGTACCTATTAATCAAAGCCATATACCAGGAAACGTATTGGATATTTAAACTAAATTACCTGAAAACGAGTAGACTTAATCAAGGCCTATAGGTTTAGCATCTTAATAATCTGCTATTGTGCCTCATAATAGCAAGATTGATTTTACTTGGTAAAACTATAGTTTTATGTAATCTACATTATTTATAGTCATGGGCATACATAGTGACTTTTTATTACATCATTTTGCATAATATTGTAAAATATTTTGCACAAATTGTCTGAAGTAGTGGGGAAGTAGAATTATTTAGTTTCAAATTAGACTTTTTTAAAGCTCAGCTGTGGATATAAAATTGTGATTAAACTCAATCAAGTTATTTTCACTATACTTGGGCATAGTGGATGATGAATATGTGATACTTGCACATATTATTAAAATGTTTCCTATTTCTGTAAGAGCATCTGTAAGATGCCCGTGTATCTTGTTAATAGAGGCTGCATCTGGGTTTCACACACTCATTAGGTAAAGTATTATATGTCAAGATATTAGACTTTTTTATGAAATCTGTCATTGCTACAAAGCACCTTACAATGAGATTAAAACTTCATTAAATAAGCAAATATAGAACATTATTTAGAATGAATTTATATTTCTTAAAGTAACAAATGCACTAGTGAAAGCGCACACCAATTACTGCACAACACAGTCCCATCACAAAACTTGCATAGAAGGAGAAAAAGCTTACATGCAGCTGGCTTAGTATAAGTATCAGTGCAAGGCAGGGACATCCAAGCGTAACTATGATTATTTAGGGGTCTAGTCATTCATTGTAGCATAACTAGTTCATCCATGCTGCTCCTTTATCCAAATGTATTTGGATCAAAAGAATTGATGTAAAAAAAAATTGTTAAATTAAACTACCTATTTAAATAGAATAATGTGCAGAAGTGCAAGTGCATATACATATACTGTATATCATATCATACAAAGCATATGGATAACACATACTACTACCAAAGAAATTATTGTTTTTCTAATCAGCGCTCAGAAATAATAATATCAATTAAAAAAGGCTGGAGGGCTTGCAAAAGTCTCAATTTAAAAAAACCTAAATTGCAGTGATCAGACAAATAAAACACATAACATGAAATATTTTACAGGCTCAGCTGTGAACTTTCATTTTTCTATCGTATCACTTGAATCGCCTCTCCATGGTGCTTTATGGACTCTTAAAATGCCATGAACTTTATTCAATGCCATTACTGAGTTGCTTTCATTACAGATGTTCTCTTGTTTATCACTAATACACGATACATATATTGTACTCCCAGGACTGATTGGTTGGATATTAAATGTCCATGTCCTTGTCACCTATGCCAGTTTAGATTTGTTTGTTTTTTCATTACTAAGTCATACTTTCAGTTAGGCATGTGTTTCCTTAGTAAATGTAGACTTAAAAAGGAACAAAGGATATAGAAGCTGTCATTTTATCAAGGCACATATAGTTAATCAATGCTGATAAGGTCTTCTGTGTATAAAAGGTCCCTGCTTTTGGCCACAATGCTTATCATCAGAAATATGAAAAGCTTAGCCTCTAATATAGTATTTATTAAATAATAAACAGGGTTGAAGGTTGCTAAAGAATGTCTTGCCTGGATAATCATGCTAGTGCTTCCCATCTATGTTTCACCTGCACATCACTTGCTGAAGAAAATTGGGTACCATAAAATCTTTAATTCTTGAAATTGTTGGATGACACAACAAGGTATCTTGGGCACCAAGAAATAGAAAATAGAATAAAGTAGACATACAGTACTCACACTGCTAGGCAAATTACATTATAGAAAGACATAAAGGGCAGGGTTAGGTGTAAATCAGTATGATATGACGATATGACGATATGTGGGTTCTACAATATGCATTTTAACGCTGACAATTATTGCATAGTCTTGTCCCTTTTGTATTTAAAGGCAAAACCCTTCTCAGTGCCTAGCCAAAGGAAGGTAAATGAGGATGATGCTGAGCACATGAGAGTAGATCTTCTACTTACATAACTAATATAATATAATTATTATAGTTTCACTTACATGACAGAAATATATAGCAAAGTTGTACAATGGCAGTGCTACGTTTGTTTTGGAATTAAAACATGTTTAGATACCGGATATTGTCTTGCAGCTGAAAATAAGGATCTGATATGAAACTTGGACACATTAAACATCTTGTTAAGAGAAAATGCTGAGCATTGTGTTCCTCTT
>CM044443.1:68494254-68505540 GCA_024363595.1 Xenopus borealis | reverse complement strand
TTTAGAGTTTATACATATCACTGACCTGGTGCTAGACAAATAAACATTATGATGAATGAATATATATATATATAATGATTAAAAAATTGATAATACATTTGATCCAATCTTTGATAAATTGCATCTGTGCTTGCTAAAGAGGCATGTATGATATTCAATTTTCTCTCATTCTAATATCCCTTCCCCAAAGCCATCTAGTGAGACTAGTGTTGATTCATCTTTGGAGCTGATCACAATCTAGGAACATCATAACATTTTTTGTAACTAATCCTGTTTACTGCTTGATATTTGCAAAACCGTGTGCGTTTATAACAAAGTATATAGATTGCAATCTGCCCTGGCAATGCGGGACACAGAAGAGGATACAAATTTAAGTCTATAAATGAGTTATATAAAATTCAAACTACGTAATGTGCTTAAAATGTGGGTGCTCTGTGAGCTGAAGGATAAGTACATTCCAGCCTGCAGGTTTACTACAGCTGCATGGACTGCTTTTTCCTCAATACTGCCTCAGTGGTGCTTCAGTAGTCTGCTTTGCAAAATTACTAATTTAAACATGAAATTAGTTGATCAAAAACCTTATGAAATCCCTAACAATTTTTTTTAGTTAAAGATCTGGATTGTCTGAAGTCCTTTACTCAACCATGAGTTGAAAGAAAATTCTTACTTGACATACAATGTGGATCTTTGGATCATCAGTATTCGTTGTAGAAATTTCTCATAAATTTTTTAGAGGTCTAGCAGTACTGCGTTCATTTGTTAGAATGTTTTATTCAGATTAGTTAAATGGCTGCATCTGAAACTTAGCAGGAAAAGGGGTAAATTTTGTTGCCATTTGCCTTCATTTTAATGAGAGATACAAAGCTTGGATTGCCTTCTCTTTTACAAAGTTATATTGGATGAGTGGTGTCTGATTTAGTAGGTGTTATGGAGTAGATATCAGTTTTTCAGATATCTTTTTTGCCATTAAAATGAGGGGAATGTGTGTGGCATGGCAATTGTTATGATAATTTACTGTTTGGATTTGTTCAGAAATATAGAACTGATAGAAAGGAAAGCCTCTAAGCACAGGGGATGCATGACAAGGTATCCGAATGACCTGCAGCCAGATTAAATTAGTCTAGGTTAGAAATGTGCATGTAAATCACATGCAGCTCTGTGTTTAGGTGAGAAGGAATGAGTTAAAGCAGGAGATGGCCAGGTCCTGGTGGCAGGGCCACTCCAGCCATGAGGCAAGGTGAGAACCTTGTCTCAGGCTGCACGAAGCGGCCTGTTACCAGGGGCGGCAAAAAGCTGCCTCTGATAACTTTAAGAGCAGAATTTCTGCTCTTCAAGTGCAGCAAGCACAACAACGCTCACTGCACTAGTGATGCGGCCCCTACTCCACCTGCTCCGACGCTCCGATTGCTCAAGGCGAAGGATCAAATTCAAAAGAACAGAAAACAGTCACAGTCATGAAAAATTAGGAAACATTAGGAAACACAAACAAAGGAATACTCAGAGAGTTTATTCAACATACAACATACACAAATCTAACAATTTGTTTGAGATTGCCACCAAGTACACAGGGTACATCTATATTATATATGAACGGAATTTAGAAGAAGTTGCATTTGTTGCAATCACCACTCAGCAATAAATACAAAATTGTTTTAGGTTTAGGTATATCCCCATTATTGATATCTGGAGAAAGCAATGTAACAGTTGCTACATGTCATATACATTGTTTTACACTAAGGGTATCAAGGGTCGCATTTCGAGGGTTTTTTCGTATGATTTTTTAAAAAAATCTGATGATTTCTATTCGATCAAAAAGAACTTAGAAAAAGCCTATGGGAGCTTCCCATTGGCAAATATAGCAACTCAGTAGGGTTAATCTGGCGAAGTAGGCAACCCAATACATTTTTAAAGGGCAAGTACTTCAACCATCGACTGGTCGAATAGTCAAAAATTTTTCTTATTCGAATTGTACAATTTATTCGAATCATTCGATTCGATCGTATTTAGAAAATTTGATGGTCGAAGTAGCCCAAAAAAAAAAAATTCAAAACTCGAATTTCACCCGAGCTTAGTAAATCTGCCCCTTAAAGTATAAACTGATTAGATAGTTTAGGGTAAGTTACCATAAACAAGTTTTACTTAATTTCTTATAAGCAAATCAGTGCCTAATGTTGTCATATTGGTCAAATGGGTGACAATTTTATATGCTGCAGGTGCATACTTACAGTATATGGCACGCAGGTGTTGCATAAGGACATGACATATACATGCATGTTGGGACCAAATATTAACATGTTCAGATAGCATTTATAGCCTGACTGACAGCTGTTGTATGTTGCCAGTGTCATTTCCAGCACATTATACAAGTGTCCTAATGAAAAAAGTAGAGTTTTTGCAGTTGGAAAGTGGAGATTGGAAGTGACTTTCCAATTTGTTGTGATGTTTTTTCGCTCTGATTTTTTATGAGAAAAATTAGTGATAAGTGATTTAAAATTGTGGGAGGGAGTTTGGACGTATTTGTTTTCATAAAAGATTAATGTGAGTTTTAGTAAATGTACCCCATAGTCTACTTAAAAATAATATAAACATTAAATAAACTTCATATAATTGTTTTACCTCAAAAAAGGATGAATCATATCTTACTGTAGTTTGGTAAAGTAAAACATACTGTTTTAATATTACACAGAAAAAGCTAAATTATTTTTAAAATTTTAAGTATTTGATTAAAATGGAGTCTGTGAGATGGCGTTCACGCAACTCTGAGATTTCTGGGTAATGGGTTCCCATACTGTATTTCAATGGGTAATGCATTTCTATCATATAATACAAAAATATGGGTTTTGTATAATGAACAAAATATAGTAAAAGGCAGTGGTCACTTGCAACACAGACACATTATACATTCCCTGTAAAATGAGAAGTGGTGCTCAATCTGGACACCCTGCTGCACTAGGTTTTAGAAGCCAAAATATACCTAGAAAAAAAATCAGATGGCACTCACAGCAGCAAATGTGCTAAAATCCTTAGGGGCAAATTTACTAAAGTGCGAAGCGTCTAACGCTAGCGTTAATTCGCCAGTGTGACGTCATTTTGTAACTCCGGCTCTGGCGAATTTTCGCTAGTGAAGTAGATAGACTTGTGCAACTTCGCACCCTTGCGCCAGGCGAAGTTGCACACTGACGAAGGATCCTAATTATGCAAATTCACTAACATGAACATTTTCCTGAACGTTAGCACTTACGTCAGATGTTACTTTGCCTGGTCAGACCAGGCGAAGTTCAATACAATAGATAGGAGGTTAATAAAAAAAATGTTACATTTTTTCTGTCCCAAAAAAAAGCTGGCATAGTCTAAAAAAGATCGAAATTTTTTTGGGGGGTTACCCTCCTTCCCCCCTACATTTCCTAAAATATGACAACACAACTATACAGGGGCACATGTAGGGCAATAGGACAACTTTATTTAATGTATTAAAGGTTTCCTGGGCTTGTGTAGTGGAATGTAGTGGCTGTAACATATACTTCTATTATAACCTAAAGTTCCCGCCGTATGCAAAGTACGCTCTGCCTAGTGAAGTAACACTAGCGCAACTATGCTACCGTTCGCCGACCTGAGCGTAAATTCGCACTTTAGTGAATTTGCGTAGCTCTGGCGAAAATTTGCCTGGCGAAGTGCAGTGAACGCTAGCGAAGCTAACGCTAGTGACTTTAGTGAGATATCCACACAACGTTTCAGGAGTTCCTTCCCCTCTCTCAAGTGCTCATTCCTCTCCCTCCTGCAAATTACATAGCACAACACCACAAGGACAAAGGTTTAAGACCATGTAAATTATATATTGAATGACAGCACCCTACTCACCTTCTCTTTTGCTTTTCCATGCTCCCTATTTTTTTATGATCTCCCTTACTGCCACTATTTCTTATCATTTTGCCCTTTTTCCAGCACTGTCTGTGTTTGTGTTCATCTCCTATCTACCTTCTCACATCCCAATTTTCTTCTTCATTATTAAATCCTTTTTCATTAAACTCCCACTCTGCTTTCTCTTGTGATTGCTGGTTTAATGCACTCTCATTTTCTTTTTCTCCCATTCTCAGCAACTCTCTCTTCTATTGCTTATCAACACTCTTTCTCATTTCTATTTATCTTCTATCCATTGTGTTGGATTTCTGTCCTGCTTAATATGAATGTAATCTTTCCTCTTTTGTAATGTTGTCTTTATTAGTTTTTCCAACATGTACAATAGTTTGCAGACATTGTATACGTCAGTTCAATGACTCGTAATGCCAATTAAAAGTATAAATGTAAAATCAAAGAGAACAAGGAAAACAAAAACAAAGCAGAAAAAAATGAACACTACTTTATGGGGCAGATTTACTAAATTCACATGAATGATTCGAAATTCGATTGAATTTTCAAAAAGATTCAAATTTTCAAATATTTTTGAAGGCCACTTCGACCATCGAATTTTGAAGATTCGAATAATTCAAATAAAATTCTATTCGAATATTCGGCAGTTGAATTTCTTGCCCTTAAACTTTTAATTTGACTGCCTAGTTCGCCAGATTAAACCTACCGAATTGGTAGTAAACCCTATGGAAAGCTCCCATAGGGTTTTTTAAACTTTGTTAGATTGAATAAAAAAAATTTGATCAAATGTTTAAAATAGTTCAAATTATTCGACCAATGGTAAATCTGCCCCTATGTATGTACACAAATGATTTGCAAGATTATTTGCAGAACTTCACAAGCTAAATTGGTTTATAGTAAGTAAGATGGCAAAAGACTATTAGTGCTGTGACTCAGGGGTGGGAGTTGCAGCATTTCTGGTCTCATGGAGTAAAGCTTGAATATACTGATTTGCTTCCTGGAGTAGCAGATTGTCCCTCAGGATTTCTGTCATACTATGTTGTGTTTTGAAAAATATGCACTAGTAAGTATCTAAGTTGTCATGGGAGGTTATATATATATGTGGTCCAAGTAGAAAATTATTTGTTAACCTGTTGCTATTTTTTTGTCGTAGCTCCCAACCAGTCCATATGGAAAATGTGGTGTATTTTCGGTCTGGTGAGTGTAATTTAGGGAGTTTTTAGGATGCTGCTGCCAGTCTTCATGACAGACTTTTTCTGCCTTATTTAAGTGTGGGTAGGATGTTACGTTACTAAATAGGGCTCAGCCTATGATTGAAATGGTTTGTTAATCATCTACATCCAATAGGAGGTTACCTCCAGGCAGAAGGTTTGAATTTTCAGACACAGCCAAAACATATGTAATAGGTGTGCTTTAGAGGCTTGGCACTGGGTACACCTGTCAGAGGGCAGACTTCCCATTTTGAAACGTTTAATAATATGATTTATGAAGAAGTTGTAAGGCTATTTCTATGTCTACTAGTGGGTTATAATTTAATGTGCGTATAATTGTCAGATATCTACGTGATGCATTTGTGGTATAGTGGATGTCCATTTTAAAGGGATGATTCTGCCATGTCTATATTTATAACTATTTGTATTTTATGGTATATTTGTGTGGTTGATCACATTATAGTCGTTTCTTTCCAAAGATTATCAAAAAAGTTGTCATTTCCTGATTCCTTTTGATGAGGTCTTGTATATTGTATAATCTTTATTTTTTTAATGCAGTTCTTCCCTCTTACCTACCATTTTTCACTGCTTTCCTTCCCCTGTGATATTTTATACATTATTATCTTTCTTCTTGTGTCCTTTGGATACTATTCTCAACCTTCATGTTTTATGCTCCCCTTGTCTCCTGCCTTTACATTCTCATCTTTTTTAGTTCTCGTTTCCCATTCCATGTTATGATTTCTATTACTCAAGTCAGAAGGGAAATCACTTTCAGTATTACAGTGGGGAAATCACAGCCAGGATCTGATCAACTCTTGCCATTGCTGTGTGTAAAAAAAAAAAAGAAAAAGTTATTACAAATTTTAGGGGGTTATGGCCCCTATACTCCTCTCAACACCTTTGGGTTTTTTGTGCATAAAAGGCCCCCAAACAAACAAAGCATTGTTTTGCTTTACTTACAGTATAGGAGCAAATTAGAAAGCCATGGAATGGTTTACCATCATTAAACTTTACATTATTGTTGCAACAATACCCTGCACTGATTTCATTACGGGTTCACCGATGTTTTATTAAACAATTATATACAGTTATAGAATGTAACATATGTAACATAAACAGGGAAACCACTTTGGCATGAGCAGTTAAAGAACTTATCATAAGAAACAGAAGGCAAGAGCTAAGCAGTCACATCAATCCAATGACACAAGATGTAGTGCATTATATCATAATAACTGGCCAGAACATGGGTATGATTAGGCATCAGTAAAGGGGCATGTTGCTAGCGTCTTTGGCCTAACATTTAAACAGAGGGAGGAATCCCTCCTGCCAATATGAAAGAGCCTGAAAGGGGTTACATACACTCTGTATGTATCAACCACTCTCTCTAATCAAGTCAGTGGTCTCCTCAATTTCTTGATCCAGCTTTATAAAATCTCTTTGCTAATTGCAGGGAGATTTACTCACTATAAGCAGGCCAAATCATATCCTTCATTATTGCCTGAAAGTGTGCCAAATAGGAACTTTCCCACAACGGAAGTCCCAGGTACAATGTGGGCCATAACTGACATATTTTTAAGGACTTCAACCATGCTTTATGTGGAGTGGTAATAGTGGCATGTGAGATGGCAGCGTCTGAAAGTTTACAGAATAGTATATATTTCAGTGACTGAATTGATCTGACTGCCTTTAGGGTCAAATTGGGAGTAGAGACGTTAGGATTGCACTACCACTGAATATAGCATAGCTGGGAAGCTGTGAAGTAGAATCCATGCCCCCTATAACCGTCTCAGTTATAACAGCCTTCAGTTTGTATCTAGCAAATATTGGTGGTCTGTTTGCCTATGGAAAGACCACCTATGCAGTGCCTGCAATATATAGCAGTTTGGGCAGATAAATCATTTTCAGTAGATTCATAATGTGCTTAATTCTCAGAGGAAGTTCCATATATATACCTGTAACTTTGACAGTAAAATGAATATTCACGGGCTTTTACAGCCATGTGCCTTTGACCTACTAACTATCTTGTATCCTGTATATGTCAGTAGTATTACTCTTAATAAAATCAGATATTAAAGGAACAGTTCAGGGTAAAATTAAAACTGGGTAATTATTATTGTGCAAAATAAAAAATGTTTCTAATATAGTTAGTCAGGGGAAAATGCAAACTATAAAGGCTGGAGTGACTGGATGTCTAATATAATAGCCAGAATCCAACTTCCTGCTTTTCAGATCCCTAAATCTGAGTTAGTCAGCAACTTGAAGGGGGGCAGTGTTAACCAAGAGAGCTGAACTTACAGTCACTCCAGCCTTTATAAATTACATTTTTGCCTAACTAACTATATTGAAAATATTTTTTATTTTGCACAGCCTATCTATTTATCCAGTTTTTATTTTTATACTGAACAATTTCTTTAACACTCTTTAAATTTGGAGTTCAGGCGTCTGTTATTACTTCGGTTATTACTTCAAAACCTAACTTGTAAGAATGGACATTTCGATGCTAGTCCCTGCATGATAATAGTCTATATAGCTGGGTTATAATGACAATTTTTCAGTAGGAGGACTGCCAGGTTAACAACATCCATAGAACAAGCTTTCATTCCCTGCTGTGCAGCAGAGAATGTTGTAATGTAGACTGTTGCCATGGGAATGCTTGCACAGAGATAGTACAACTGAAAATAATGTTTAGGAGTTTATTATAATAGAGATGAAAATATTGCCATGGAACCAATCACCATGGCTGTCTTGAAAACCTGTACCCTGGCTACAGTTGCCTTAGTAAACATCACCATCAAGACCTTTGCCATGACAAACATTGTCAAGTATCAATACAGATAATTTTATCACAGCTATCACCATGAAAATGTGCCATTAAACTGTTGCTATCTTTTAAAGAGCTGTTGCATTGCATGATTATTACCATGGAGAAGTTTGTTGAGTCAACCTTTGTCACAAAAAATTGTTTCCATGGAGATCACGAAGGATTCCAAAAATTCACATTGAAATTGCTACTATCACTTTTTTTTTGGATAATGGTAATAAACTGTTTCCCTGGCAACCAATCAAATTGGAACTAGCAACCATGGAGATTGTTACTATGGCAACTATTTTTTTTACACTTGTTAAAAGAGTTAACTGCTGACATGGCAACCATTAGTGTGCTAACTGTTGTCACGGAAATGTTTTAAAAAAGGTAAAGGCAAGCAATAAATAGGTGCATTTATTAGTTGTACAAATAAAAAAAACAAAAATGTGGACAGCACCTCCATTTAAAACATCCTCCTTTGTTGCTGATTACTAGAAAAGTACATTGCCTGATGCGTTTCAGACTCATCTAGTCCATATGTTAAATGATGTTCAATTAGAAAATCATTTAAATGATAACATCACATGACTGCCTCTGGACAATCAGGTCAAGATTTACTATTGGTTGAGACTTGAATTAAAATAAATTCGACCATTGAATTTTCTTGGGGGTAATTTTTGATCGAAAATTACTGTTTTCAAATCAAATTAAAATCGTCTGAATCAAGCGATTTAAAAAAAAAAAACCAAACTTTGATTTACAGGAAAGAAAATTTCACACGAGGCTCTACGTTTTTCTAAGTTGCTCGAAATTGCCTCACAAAATCTCCTTGAATCTTGCGCTTAAGGTGGCGAATAGTCGAATTAGAATTTTTTTAAAGGGCCAATACTTTTCGATACTATTCGATAGTTGAAGTAGCCCAAAATTGCCCAAATTTTGAAAGTTCTAATTTCATTCGAAAATTCCCTTTGACTCTTAGTAAATGTGCCCTTTATACTCAAGCACTTCCGGAAGAGGATAAAGGAGAAAGAAATGGCAAATAAATCAAAATTTTCACCCATCTATCCTCAGATGGAAAACTGTTAACTGTTAAACCAAAATTTAGATTAAAGAGCATATTTAGTTGCTTAAGTTTATAAACTAATACCATTGTTATATCAAAACAAAGCAGTTTATATACCATTATTATGTACCTCAGGGCTTCTAGTGCCCGGTTTAAAAATCCAAAAAGCCTCATGGGGATTGATAGTCATTAATAAATCACCCTGTATGACTGAAGTGCCTTCTATCGCTGTCTTCCCACTTGGATTACCTGCTGGTTGGTATATGGATCTCATCAATTGATATTACTGGTGAATTCACACACACATTTTCACTCAATGTTCGACATTAAGGACACTTTAGGGAAGGTGGAGTCTATTGGGTATTTTAATGCTATTGGTTTGTAAATGCATTTGTGTACTATGTCACTGATGAAGGGGACGCGAGGCCCCTGAAACGTTTGATTTGTTCTCCACACAAATAAATATTTGAAGTTACTTCAGGTACACTGCATCGAGCTGTTACAGTGCATCTTTTTTCCTCCAATTTTTGGTCATATTGAATCCTAATTCAGTGCTTTTTTAAGGCCTGCGCTCAAATAAACCCTAGAAAGGGGGCTTATATTCACATACTCTTTCCCATTATGCTCTGAGTGACACAATGATAGGTTATTTATATACAAAAAACATTTTCAAATTAATCATTATCCATGCAGTGCAAAGTATATCCATAGAACTCCATACAAACATTTCTAAAAGAATACTTGTTTTTATGTGTTTGAAACATTGCTGATGGCTGCATTGATGGCTCTCAGCATCTACAAAGTTGGACAGCAGAACTAGCCAGGGCTAGAGCTTCCTTTTGTATTGCTTTAATAGCCTAAATATAAAACAGAATCACAGATTTCAGCTTAAAACTTTTATAGTGAGAATATATAAAAGACTAGTACTGTATCTTCATAGAAATACTTACTAAATAATTTAAAATTGTATAAATCCATAGTCAAGCCTCCTGGTGCCAAAAAACCCCACTTTTGAAAGAAGCTCATTCAGGTGGGCTTATGTTCAAAGGTGCATAAATACTATCTTAACTACCAAAAATACATATACTCTAAAAATATAAAGGTATGGTATCAGCTATCTGGAATATTGTATCCTAGCAAGACCCAAAGTACAGGAGGAACATCTGCTATAACGTCAATTTATCCAAATAACTGTAATTTTTAAAAATCATTTATTTTTCTCTGTAATAATGAACATCCCTATTGTGTTTACTTGTAGTGATGTGCGAAAAATGTCCCCATGTACAGATTCACAATCTTCTGGCACTGAAAATGTTCACAAAAAAGAATTCACCACAAAAGTTTAGAGAAAGTCTGAACACATTGCTAGGGGGGTTTATGTTTTATGTCTTGTTACATTTTTGCTATTGAAGGTGAATTGCCTTTTAAGCTGTAAGTCACAGTTCTCCCAAGTGACTTGCTTATCTTAAATAGTTACAAATGTATGTTTGCTTATCTTAAATAGTTACAAATGTACCAAAGTGCAGGTTCTGGGAATTCTGGGCTCTCTGCCAAAATGTCTCTTGTTTAATTACTTTGTAGAAACTTTGTATCTTTTTCCTGGAGTCAGTGCAGATCAAAGAGAAACTGATGACATTTCAGTGAGAAACCAGGACTGTGTCTGAGCTGTCAAAAGGACAGTTAGGAGATACAGTTAAGTGACTAGTCTTAGGGGTTATGGAAATGACTTTTGGGAGTCAGATGCAGCCTGTCATGGTTTCAATGTTTCAGTATGACTATGGAAGTATAGAAGATGCACTGCATGCAAGAGAATTAATAAAATGCCATGTGTGCCAGATGGGACAAGGCCAATTCAACACTTTTGGCTGACTCAGTAGTGCAGGCAATTTGTACTATAAGTTAAAACAACCATCCTATTTTTTACCTATATCATCAGTGGTGTTTATATCTGCCCAGTCTTCCTCTTTTAGACCCCAAGTGGCTCAATATCTTTACAGGTACATCTGGCAGGATTTATCACATCTCCCTCCTATCCTTTAAGTTAACTTTTGGTATGTTATAGAATGGGCAATTGTAAGCAACATTTCAATTGGTCTTCACTTTTTTTTAATGGTTTTTACGTAATTTGCCTTCTTCTTCTTCTGATTTTTTCCAGCTTTCAAATCGGGGGTCACTGACCCCATCTGAAAACAAATGCTCTGTAAGGTTATTAGTATATTGTTTATGCTACTTTTTATTACTCATAATTCTATTCAGGCCCTCTCCTGTTCATATACCAGTCTCTTATTTAAATCAATGCATGGTTGCTAGGGTAAATTGGACCCTAGAAATCAGATGTC
>CM044443.1:68450663-68492620 GCA_024363595.1 Xenopus borealis | reverse complement strand
TGCAACCAGGACATATATATAAATCACACCCAATATCTTAACAATGCTCAGTCCTTTATGGATGCCAAAGGACTCCACATTTTAGTTGTCATGAACTGATGAGCAGACACAGAGCTATCTGCTGGCGATGTGGAGTCTCAAAACTAATTCAGTTTACAAAGTTTCTTTGGGGGTCAGACTTAAATAGGTGCTATAGTCACTGACAGCACTTATCAGGTACAAATCATATCTTCTTGGAACCTGGCAGCTGCCCTGAGTGCATTAAACCATGAATGGAACAGCCTATGGCTGTATGGGGTCTCTCCTTTTCCTGCAATATTCAGAAAAATGTGGTATTACGGAATTAATGCAGTAGCGACCCTCTCAAAAAATCTGGGATTGTCTTGTTATTTGTGAAGCTAAACATAATACAGCTGTCTCTGCTCCCTTTGGTCACTCAATGGCGTCGATTAAACCTCCTTTCAGATTACAATAGGGATTTACCATTAGCTGGATCTTACAATTAAGGGTTCTTAACCCAAAAATTTATTAACTTGTTCATTCAGTCCCTTTGATCAATTTTGCAATTTATAGACATTTTATGTTCCAAGTGGCTTCTGAAATATTAGCCAGTTTTATACTGCTACTGAAGGCATGAAAGTTTCAGAGAACATTACTGTCTATGCACTTTTATGCACTTCTTGCATTCAGTTAACCCTTTAGCCCCTAGCTTGCAGTTGAGCCAAATGCCATAAAAATGCAAATATCTCACAAATCACAAAATAACAAACAAATGTAAATTGCAAATCATAATACTGTATTTAATTTAAATTAGATTCCCTAAACCACCAACGAGTCTTGTGACAGTGGTAGCATCAACTAAGCAAACTAAGCATATAATTTCATTAAACCTCTTTATATTTTTTGCCTAATTTAGTAATTGTTCATCCTATTACAGAATTTAAAAGGTGGCTTGTTCATTTCCTATTAATGGCTTAATTAATTTATTTTCCTAGCAGACTGTAATCCAGAAGAACCACCTTCTGATTAAGCTCCTAGGAAGGCAGATCCTGCTATAAGTTGTACCTAGAGAAAATGTCCTCATTTAGAGACACCAATAGACCATTAATTATGCCATTAGGAATGTTTTCATACAAATGCAAGTTTAACTATGAAGACAGTTGTAGTAGAACAATTACCATGGTTACAGTAATGGAAACTCACAGACAACATTGTTTTCTCTATGACTTATGACTTGAATGATTGCCTTTAAATAATAGTGTTAAATAGGGCAACCAGGTGCAGTAAAAGAAAATTACCAAAATTATTTTTCAGTGCAGTTTACATGCTTTCAGGAATTTTCCTGTATATAATACAATTGTTAAATAGGTTAATCTCCATTGAATTTAGTTGCTGAGAAAACTGATTGCTCTATTGACCATGGCAAAATACATAGTAAGCTTGGTTGAAAAAATCAAGTTCAAACTTTTAAGTCTATATATAACCTGCCTAAAGGTGGCCATAGACACACCGATAATATTGTACAAAATACATTTTTCTATTATAATTGGTGGGTGTATGGTGGGAGACGAGCAGACCAGATCGTTGATTGAGCCGACCAGAAAATTTTGATCGGGTGCCTTTGAAGGCAGCCCTAACATCAGCCATTAGTACTGAATTGTCAGATACAGGTAGAATTCTACTGTTTCTACTTGTATATCTGATGATTAATTCTAGAACTGCGTATTAAAATGAAGGATCATAATTGTAATGTCTAAAGCCATCTTGTGTTTGAGAGGGGGGGAAAATCATTCCTGAATCCAAGAAGGCCATTGGACCAGTCAACTTGCTCTATGAGCTGTCTTCCATAACCCTGTATTTCCATACTTGCTAATAAGCCATCCAACCTCTTCATAAAGCTATCTAATGTATCAGCCAGTACTACTGATTCAGGGAAATAATCCCACATTTTCCCAACTTCAATGAAAAAAAATCCCTTCAGAATATTTGGGGGCAAATTCACTAAAGCAAGAAGCGTCTCATGCTAGCGCTAATTTGCCAGCGTGACGTCATTTCGCAACTTCGCCAATTTACTAATAGTGTCCCTGGTGAAAATTCACTAGCGAAGTAGATAGACTAGCACAACTTCACACCCTTACACCAAACGAAGTTGTGCACTGACGAAGGGATGTAACTACGCTAATTAACTAAGATGACCATTTTACTGAACGTTAAATGCGCTAGATTTTACTTCGCCAGGTCAGACCTGGCGAAGTTCAATACAATAGATAGCAGTTTAAAAAAACTTAAAAATTTTTTCTAAGTCCTAAAAAAGGCTGGTGTCTTTTACTTTTTTTAGGGTGTTAGTCTGAGAAATAGCGTAATTTTTTTGGGGGGTTACCCTCCTTCCCCAACTACATTTCATAACATATGGCTGCTCAACTATACAGGGGGCACATGTTTAGGGCAATAGGACAACTTTATTTTATCTATTAAAGGTTTCCTGGGCTTGTGTAGGTTAATGTATTGGCTGTGTACTGTAGGTTAATGTATTGGCTGTAACATATACTTCTATTATACTTTCAACTTTGCGCCGTATGCAAATTAGGCATCGCTAGCATAAATGCCTGGCGAAGTAACTGTAGCACAACTTCACTACTTTTCACAATTTAGTGAATTAACGGTGGGTTGGCTAAAATTCACCTGGCGAAGTATGGCAAATTGTGGTGAATTAGTGAATTTGCCCCTTAGACGGAACTGCCTTTCTTTTAATCGGAATGGGTGCCCTCTTGTCAGCTGGAATGGCCTACTGGTAAATAAAGCATTAGAGAGATTATTATATGATCCCCTTATATATTTATACATAGATATCATATCCCCCCTTAAGCTCCTCTTCTCCAGTGTGAAGAACCCCAGCTTGGCCAGTCTTTCCTCACAGTCTTTCCATACAATTTACCAGCTTAGTTGCTCATCTCTGTACCCTCTCTTATTCAATAATGTCCCGTTTGAGCTCTGGAGACCAAATCTGTACAGCATATTCTAGATGGGACCTTACCAGCACTCTGTACAGTGGAAGAATGACCCCTTCCTGCTGTGCGCTACATGTGCTGTATGCAAGTTAGGCATCGCTAGCGTAAATGAGCCTTGCCTGGCGAAATAACGGTAGTACAACTTTGCTACTTTTTGCATTTTAGTGAATTAGTGGAGGGTTGGCGAAAATTCACCTGGAAAAGTGTGGCGAATTGTGGCGAAGCCGTCGCTAGCGCATTTTTGCTGCTTAGTGAATTTTCCCCTTGGACAGAACTGCCTTTCTTTTAATCAGAATAGGTGCCCTCTTGTCATGTGGAATGACCTACTGGTAAATAGAGCATTTGATAGGTTATTATATGATCCCTTTATATATTTATTCATAGATATCATATCCCCCCTTAAGCTCCTCTTCTCTAGTGTGAAGAACCCCAGCTTGTCCAGTCTTTCCTCACAGTCTTTCCATACATTTTACCAGCTTAGTTGCCCATCTCTGTACCATCTCTAATTCAATAATGTCCTGTTTGAGCACTGGAGACCAAAACTGTACATCATATTCTAGATGGGACCTTAACAGCACTCTGTACAGTGGAAGAATGACCCCTTCCTGTCGTGAATGCCCTTTCAATACAGCTCAAGTCCTTGTTTACATTGAAGCTGCTGACTGACATTGCTTGTTATAGACAAGTTTATTATCTACAAGGACTCCAAAGTCCTTTTCCATAATGGATTTGCCTAATGCAGTCAAATAGCTTGCATATTTTTACATACCCGGTGCATGACTTAACATTTATCAATGTTGAATCTCATCTGCCATCCAGATTGCCAATTTGTCAAGCTCCTGCTGCAAGAATGCATGGAATTAATTGGGCTGTATAGTTTTTCATCTGCAAACACTGAAACATTAGTTACAATATCTACCCCTAAGTCATAATGAACAAGTTATATTTAAAAAAAAAAATACTTTTTTTTCTTTTGATCAGGATTCAAGAGAATGTTAATTGACAACTTTGAATACTGAAAAACACTTCTCTTTGACTTCATTAGCAACTTGACAAGTTTTAGGGGGGCTAAATATTTATTCAAAATGAATGCTAATACATTTCCAGTTTATTTAATACATTTCCAGTCATGCTTTTTCTCGAGTTGTGGCAAGAATTTAACTCAGATTTTTTCTTATTGTAACTTAATTTCCCTTTATCATCTCTCAATTTATGTCTGATAAGTTCTACCATCAAAAATGTGATGCTTTTTTGGTTTTCACCTTATACATATGAAACATTTCTTCATATACTAACAACAGAACAGTCTTTGTTAAGCAAACAAAATCAAAGAGCAGTGGGAAAACAAACAGAGAGGCAGATATACTAGATATAAAGCCATTGAAAGGAACAGTAACACCAAAAAATTAAAGTGTTTTAAAGTAAAGAATATATCAAGTAGTGTTGCCCTGCGCTGTTAAAACTGATCTGTTAGCGTCAGAAACACTACTACAGCTCATATAAACAAGCTGCTCAGTAGCAATGGTGGAAATTGAAAAAAGGCTATAAGGCACAGGATAAATAATGGATAACAGACAACATTATGTTCTACAGAGCTTATCTGCTATCTGCTGTGTAACCTGAGCCTTTTCTCCTTTGACTAGTTGCCCCCATGGCTACACAGCAACTTATTTATATAAACAAGAGTAGTGCTTATGAAGGAAACACTGCAGTTTTACCAGTGCAGGGCAACACTGCATTATATTTTTATTACTTTAAAAAATTTCATTTTTTGATGTTACTGGTCCTTCAAGATAACAGGGAAAAGGGAAGGGAGACTTTTGAAGGTAACTGGAGAGAAGAAAATCATGACCGAGAGAGAGAGATTCTATTATTAGTGAGAATGTTGTACCCAAATA
This sequence comes from Xenopus borealis, assembly GCA_024363595.1. Taxonomy (NCBI): domain Eukaryota; kingdom Metazoa; phylum Chordata; class Amphibia; order Anura; family Pipidae; genus Xenopus; species Xenopus borealis. Next base: position 68,487,714 of record CM044443.1, on the reverse strand, counting down.
CAAGTGGGAACAGGGTCGTTTTAAGGCCTTGGTGGTACCTGGGCAAAGAGCCAACTAGTGCCCCCCCCATAACCCTCCCTTCCTCCCTGTGTTTCCTCCCTGCATCTACCTCCCTATGTGCATCCCCTCCATGTCTGTGTGTGTCCCCTCCCTCCATCTTCCTCCCTCCCTATTCCCCTCCTTCTGTCTTCCGTCCTGTGAGTGTACCCTCCCTCCATCTTCCTCCCTCCCTGTTCCCCTCCTTCCATCTTCCGCCCTGTCTGCGACCACTCCCTCCCTGCATCTTGCCCCGCCCCCAGCACAGTGGGCCCCCAAAAGCAGTGGGCTCTGGGCAGACGCCCCATAACTTCACCCTGAGTGCGAAGGTAGTATTTTGAGATTCAGGATAGTGATGAAATTGCTAATCAACTAAACAGATAATGAAAGAGCAACAAAAAAGTATGAAATATGAAAAAAGTAATATACATACACACACATACATACAGTTAATATATATACACACACACATACATATAGTTCACAAAGCCGGCACTCATGTCACTGAAAGAAAGAAGGTATCCACACTCTCAGGTCTTAAGGTGAAACAATAGGTTTTTTTATTGGGTGGAGACTAACAATTTGGCTAATCCTCTAAACTTTGTCAAAGTGCAGTCGACAATACAGACTCTAGTCTTAAAAAAAGACTAGGCCAGAGTCTAATTTTCTAATTACTGTATATTCTATCTAAATGTCATATTATCCTTGGCCATGCAATTTTCTAGTCTATTCAACAATTTAATAAATATTGCTTCTTCAAATAATGCAATCCAAATTTTACATAACCTTGATGTGCCATTCATAAGTTAATCAGTTCACAGAATAATTGTTTCCTTGCAGTTTTGACTAATCCACTAGACTGGATCATGCTTCACCCTGAGGTACTTTTACTTCTCTAACCATAATGAGACCATCTGTCAAATTGGACAGCGCTCTAAACTGAGTATTGTGTGCCCTGTGTTTCAACTGTCACATCCCTCTTAGCTTGCAAGTTCCCAGAGAAGGGACTTGATGCACAAGTTGCCACATGTCTTTTAATTAATATCAGTTTTAACTGTGCAAAGTACTTCCCTAGAGGTTTCTCAGATTTAAACCTTTATTTTTTCATGATCTGGACATTCACTGTTGGACATATCAGCATTATTAATAAAATGTAATTTTAAAATCAAAACTGCATAGTAAAGAGCCTGGTGTCTTACATCACACAAAATTTAAGTTACTTTAATGGAATATTTATTAAAGTATATTGAATCTGATTAAATATTTATTCTTTCATATGACACAAGTTTCTACTAGTTCCAGTTTCCATTATATATTCTGGGATATGTTAATTAACAATTTTTGCACTTCACTCATTACAATTTCATCTCATGCTCCTTGATTTACATTAAACCCTTTCATATATTTATTTACCACTTATATTAGGGAACTGTTCAAACAAAGCAATGCCTATCTGCAACTTTTCCAATTAAGTTAAAAAGTTAGTTTATAACTGGACATATAGGGGCAAATTCACTAACAGTCGAAGTTGCGCCAGGGAGAGCTTCACCGCACTTTGCCAGGCAAATTCACTCAAGGAGGTGAACGGTAGCGAAGTTGTGCTTCATCAGGCAAAGAGAAGTTATGCTAGCGATGTCTAATTTGCATATGGCGCCAACTTTAAAGTATAATGGATGTATATGCTGCTCCAACTACATTACACTACCCAAGCCCAGGAAACCTTTAATCAATAAAATAAAGCTGCTCTAATGCCCTACACATGTGCCCACTGTATAGTTGAGTTGCCATATGTTAGGAAATGTAGGTGGAAGGAGGGTATTCTAAAATAAAATTACGTTCTTTTTCTGCCTATCACCCTTAAAAAAGTGAAAGACGACAGTGTTTTCTGGGACTTAGAATAAACTTTGTTTTTAAAGAAACTCCTGTCTACTCTATTGGACTTCACCTGGTCTGAGGTGGCAAAGTCAAGTCTTGCCTGGCATAAGGGTGGGAAGTTGCGCTAGAGTCTGTCTACTTCGCTAGCGAAGTTACACCAGGGACTGTTAGTAAATTGGCGAAGTTCCAAAATGATGTCACGCAAGCAAATTTGCACTAGCGTTAGCTGCTTCATGCTTTAGTGAATTTTCCCCATAGTTAAATAGTTAAGTTGGATTTAAAAAAGACCAAAGTACAAGTTCAACCTGTCCATATGATCCCCAGTGCACATACATACAAATACTCATACCAACCTATTTATCGATTTGTATAAATTATATTTACAAATATCTTTATTAATTGTATAACACAATTTCTTATTCAGGTACTGTAAGAACCTTTTTCTTCTCTAAAATATCATTTACACCACATGCCTAAAATCAATAAGGAATAAGCAACCACTGCAACATATCTCAGACTTTTGAGGCCTTTTTAAGATCAAAGGATGTCTTTGGGCGCATCCACTTACTGTGATTCCATGCTGCCTCATGCCATTTGGGGTGTTTGTTGTGTGAGTGACATCTGTACCTAATTCTTAAGGTGAAACTGTGCTGCGGTGATTGATAAATGGTGCTGAGGGAACCTTTTAGTTAATGCCACCTCTTTACCAGGTGGCAGCTCTGGATTTCCCTTAGTGCCATGTGTCAATTGGCACAGCAGCATCTGATTCAGAATAAAAGGCAGAAAGGACTGAGCAGCACTGAGCACAACTATAGAAGTGTATAGAGCACATTTGGATGTACCTTGAATGAAAGTGGTTTTAGACGCAAGTCACCTTCTGGGTAAATTTCAAGTTGCCCATCACGTCTGTAAACATAAATTAAACCTCGTGACTGTTGATAAATCTGATGCTTAGAAGATGGACTATATCACTCTAAGGGGTATATAAAGAGTGAAGTTAAGAGTGAAGTTCCGCCACTAGAGTGAAATTCCGCCACTATCCATTCATTTCTATGGGATTTTTAAAAGCGTATTTATCAAAGGGTAAACTTTCACTTCACCCATTGATAAATATGCCTTTCAAAATCCCATAGAAATGAATGGAGAGTGGTGGAATTTCACTCTAGTGGCGGAACTTCACTCTTTGATAAATTTATCCCTAAATGCGACCATTCAAAAAGTGCAGACTTTAGACTAGATAGCAAACACATATATATATAATTTGTAAACTGGTTTTCACTAATAACTAACCTCTGTGAAAACATTCCAGGTACTCTGATTTTTGTGGACCACTCTGGCACTGGTCTACATATATGTTAAATATCTTTTTTTCCTGTAAGAACCTACTTTATTACATAACTTTGTTCCTTGGTGACTCCCTCAAGGGGGTAGACATGTACTGTGGTATGCAATGTTTGATTTTTTTGTTTAAAATGTAAATGTTTTTGTTTATTTCACAGAATTCAAATACAGTCCTTTATTTCCATACACTAGCCAACTCCCTGACGAAGCATTGCACATATTCTGATTTGTATTGCTTGCACGATTCCAAAACAGATCTACATCTCTGAACAGTACCCTTTTCACCTGTGAGAACCTCCCTTAGAACTACAAAAACAGAACATTGCTAACTACTTTTTTTTTTAATTAAAACTCAAGCCATTTAAATGTGTCATCTTTTACATTATCCTGATTGTTTTATGGCCATGCTTACTCTTCTATAATTGGTTAATAATGTCATTACTGTGCACTTTCCCCTTCAGCAGGCCCCTGTAATGTGGTGCAAGGTTCTTACATGTGGAGCCTTTCAACTCCATGGCTTCCACTGAACTGTAACCGCCAAGGCAATATCTAAATACAATATATAATTATTATTAATGTTATCATTATGAAATGTAGCAGTGTTTCCTCTTAAGTGGAAGTTAATTAGATAGAATAATGTTGCAGCTTGAGAACTCACATGTATGGTACTAAATCATCTCTGAAATGGCTCAGTCTAATTACAATATCTCTTAAAGCCATTTTCTTGCTTCGTCAACAGTTTTTTAAGCTAGTTAAATTATATAAGAATGGAGATAAGATATTCATTTGTAACAGTAACTTAACTTAAACGTTATGAAGCACCATGCAGTAGTACAATTCCTGCACAAAGTTACTTCTGTACATTTTTATTCATCTTTTGGTCATAAACATTGTTTGTACTTTTTACAGATATCTCTTTTATTTATAATTTTCCATAGAAAACATAGTTGTCGAGTAAACATTTATATTGTAACTGCGTCATATTTTAAGATGACGTCCAGAATTTTAGCATAGATGTTACATTTTGGAAATAAGGGATGTTAGTAAAGGGAGTCATCAAAAGAAAGAAGGAAAAGAAACTACCTGTACAGTTTCCTATTGTTTTTCACACTTCAGGATTTATGGTTTGGATTTGCCGTAGGTATTACATGGAGGACATATTGTTTGTCAATCTGGTCCATTAATAAAGCAGTTGAATGCAAAAATTCCTGCTTTGTGTTTCTTCTTTTTACTATACCATAGTCATTTTGGAATAATGTAAAACTTCATTTACTAATACCGTAAGTGCAAATTGAAAATAATCTTCAGAATTAACCATTTTTTTCACTAATAATGTAATATTGTACCTAGAAATGCAGGGTAATTTCAACTGCCTCATATTACTGCAAATGTTTTCATGCATTGTTAGGCACAAGTTAAACTTTTATGCAGGTGCAAAACACTTGGATGCTTGCAAGTGCGACGAGCTGCATTTTTGTTTTGCATTTTATGTGGTGGGTGAACAGCCATATCTGTCACACCCTCAATAGTAACAATACTGCAGCCACTAAACAGAGACCATATTAGTGCAGATCAGGTGACTGTCAACGGAGGTTGTTCTTTAGGTGTAATGTGAAGTAGCCAGAGCCCTGTAATAATGGTTGTCTCAGTGCAGATGGTCGTTACAAGTACACTGATTGTAGTAGTAGTAGCTGTTGTGTATTGTATATTTTCCCCAGAACAAGTTATAAATACACATTAAATTTCAGACTTTGATTTTCTCCTGTTTTGGAGGAATGCGATATTTGCAATAATCTGTAAATTCTGAGACATGGCAGCCACTAGTCACATAGTTGGCACTAACAGTGTGACAAACCACAGATGTCTATGGATATTAAAGCAATGTGGAAATGTAAAATAATCACAATTAGAAAGGATATTAAAATGTATGAAACACTGATGTCTTTATAATTTAAAAGCAAAATCTAAAATTGCCATCCACATGCAAAACCTCCAGTGGCATAAGAGAATGATTATACTCCCTGACAGATATAGACTTATCACTTGGGGGCCTTTGATATTTTCTTTCAAAGAAACAACAAAGCACCCATAAAAGATGCTGAAACAACAAATGTCTGCTGCTGAAGTGTGCAAAAAAAAGAATTTATGCCAGTTAATTATACAAGTTAAAATTCAGCTGGTTTGAAATGAAAGTCAAATCTACAGCCCGAGCATCATTGCTAGATAACCTGGTTTATTAAAATAACTAAGGAGTAATCTGTGGCAATCAAGCAAAGTATATTATTGGTAGTCATTGTTTGATTGGTTGCTCTGGGTTAATGCAATACAAATGTGCACCTGTATTAATAATAGATCCTTCATATGCCCCATTATTATCTGTGGCATATATTGATGCAGTTGATTTAAACTTGTCACTCTCTTTTAAGTTTAGGGTGCAACCTACATACTGAAGGTTTTAAAGTTAGTTAAAGGTTTTTAAGTTATACCCCATAACAAATATAGGGATGTTAGAAACATGCTAAGGATTTGATATATTTATCAAAGTTGATATGAATGATAAGAATGTGCCAGTTTGACTGAATTTGTATAATTGTATTAAGAGGAATAAGGTGTTAGTGACTGAACACTCTAACACCCATCAGAATCAGCCACTTCCAATGCAAATCACATTCAGGGATCAATGGATTGGACAATACTTTACAAATGGTTGTTACAAATGGAAATGTTATATTTTTTGAGCCTACAAAGGAACTGATGGATAACAGTGTTTGATTTATGGGTAATAATATAATGAGGACATTTTATACACAGGGTACATTTACATATGTAGGGGACTGAAAAAAATATCCCTATTAACTTTGCATTTCCCTTAGTCTAAGTAATGGAGTAATTTCTTGGATCATAGTATAACTGCTAGCTATCCCAGGTTGGGCCGCTAGGTGGTGCTTTTATAATATAAATACCTGGGCTCAGGGTCCATTTTGTTAAGCCCATTACCTAAGCAGACAGGAAGGGTGAAGTGGAACTTAAAATAAGCTCAAGTCTAGTAAGGATATGCTAACTCACTTTCATAGGTTACTCTTTGATGCCGTGAGTATAAATGCCTATGCACTGTTGTGCCATGTTCCTGCTCATCTCTATGTGAACTCCCTAGTGGATTACTCGCTAAATAAACATGTTCTCTGTTTAAGTTGCAATAACCACTGGTGCCCAATTATTGTGCATTGTATCCAGTTACAGGTGTTCAACACCCTGCCTTCACAACATTGCAGGGGCTCAACCTCTGGGAATTAAGGTGTCATCCGGAGCACATTATTGGGGTATAGCTCATAGTTAGAGCAATGGCGCCGCTCAGTTTACTATAGGCTTACACAAACATTGGTCAGGTTTACATTAGTGCAGTCACCCACATAATGTAAGCCAATATTTGGTATTGTTGTTTAAGTTACAGTTCAGTGATCAAAGTTTATTGCATATTGAGTATTGCAGCTTACTGTCCTGATGCAATTCTATCTACTGTTAGTAAATGGGCTTCAGATGATGTTAGATACATGTTAGCATTTCCATGAGGTTGTAGCAACCCCAAACCCATCTCTTTAGTGATGGTTTTATATTAAAACAATTATGCCATTTCCTATTTTTCACTGGCTACCACCTCCCTACCTGATCCTGACATGTGCCAATTGCCATATGTACCTCATAAAATTCAAAATAGTTTCATGACAGGTTTTGAATTCTGAATGCCACAGTGTCTCATATGTCTTGCGTCTGTTGGCTCCTAAGGGTAGCATTACTTCACTCACTACAAATTGAATGTACATGTATTTTTGTATTCACTCCTAGAAGTAAGAAGACTAATAGTTTTTTGCTTGTAAAACACCTTCTACCCATTAGTGCACTTTGTAAACCATTTCTTTCATTCAATAGTTCACCTTGGAATGGGTATGGTTGCTTGGCAATTTTATAATGATAAACTTTTGACTTGTGTTTTTGAAAGTGTATATATATTTGCATATAATTAATTACTAGTAGAAACTTTTGTTCAGGTAGCACTTTCATTAGTTCCATTATAGGAGTAATTTACGAATGCAAATGCAGTGTGCAGAGTGCAATTTCAGAAGCAATTACACCATGTTTTAGCTATAATGCATTATTTTCCTCCATATTTCCAGATTAATTGCAGCCATGTGGTACTAGTAAACCGGAATAGATCTTCTGAAGGGTATTTATCCTAGTTATGCCTCCAGACTTGCAGGAAATAGTTAACTGTAGGGGAGTAAGTAGAATCTTTGAGGTAATTAGTCCAGAGTAAATTACTGAGGAGGGTGTTTCCACAGAAAACGACTCTAATTGTGTCCAGAACGGAGATATTTCCAGAGCGGGGATGCCATTCCAGTATCTGGGCTAAAATTTGCCAGTGATGGCTTCAAAGCCATTGCAACATTTCTACAGGCTTAAAGTCGCTCAGACAACACTAATTTAATAAAATTTGAGGATTCATCCCAGCCAACGAATGCTGCAAAATTTCATTAGCATTACTTCGGCAGTGTGAGCTGATGAAAGCGAAAATGCGCTAGCATTCATTTCTGCGTAGCACAGCTTCGTTGGAGGTCTTTGGCTCATGCTTTGCATATGGTGGTAAATTTAAAGTTGAATGCACCTCTTTATGTTACATGGTGCATCTAATATATTACATTTACACTGATAACTATACATGCCAAGGGAACCTTAATAAAGTCAATAGAGTTATTATAATGCCCTACACATGTAAAATCTGCATTGTAGTGAATCTGCAGAGTAACGTCCATACATTTCATTCATAGAGTGAAAATTTGTCTGGCGCTAGTGTCTATCTCCTTCACTAGCAAAGTGACGCCTGCATCCATTATTAAATCGGAGTTCGGATTATGATTCACCAGCGTTAGTCACTTCTGCCCCTGAGTGTTTTTACATCAAAGGAAATGGGACACCAGAAACATGTTCTGTGCCCTTGTGCTAAGGTTATGGGAATCAGTAAACCTCAGCAACTGGTTTGATGGTATGTTTTTATGATTCAACCTCTCTCCCATTTAAATTTAGGTCTTGAACCCATATTCGCTATTCAGACTGCCCTCACCTTAATGGGTATAGGTGAAGGGCGTAACTCCTTTCCTATTTACTATGTTCATTATGTATATATAGTGAAAATGTATAGGAAACAAGAGAAGACATAATCAGCAAAGTGCTAAATGGGCTATTGGGTCTTTCGGGATTTCAGATCTAGAGCTGCAGTGATGCAATTATGTTATTATAGAACACTGGCTAACAGTCCCTGCAGAAAAGGCACTGATCAGATTGTATTCACTTCAATTGGAAATGAAAAGGAATCATTCAATGTGTGCATTTTCAGGGTGGATTGATAGCTTGGATTTATTTGCCCAGTAAGGGATTGCTATATACAGTATTTCCTTTTAAACTACCAAGGAAAATTTTCCAAAACTTAAGGATGGATTCTTTTTTAAGGTTTAACTTTTTGGATCAGTATTCCAGCAATTAGAAATAAAGTGGATATAATGTTCAACTGTCTATATTTATTATGAAACAAACTTTTAATTAAGGTGTTTATGTTGCAGTAACATGTGATTAAAGGGTTAAGTCACCTTTAAATGAACTTTTAGTATGATTTAGACGCTGATATTTTGAGACAGTTTGCAATTGGTCTGCATTTTTTATTTGTTATGGTTTCTCAGTTAATTGGCTTTCTGTTCAGCAGCTCCCTAGTTTGGCATTTCAGAAGTAATCCATATTTACCCTAGCATCCAAGCAGTGGTTTGAAAGAAAGGCTGGAATATGAGTAGGAGAGTGCTTGCAACAAACAAAAGAGTATTTATGCCTTAATATAGAACATTTCTTTTGTGATAAAATGAGAACCAATTTGCAAATAAATATTTGCATACCGCAATGTAGTATTCGTCATTAGGCTTTTATTGCATTATGAATCTTAATTATGCATTATAAAACTTTAAGACCTGCTTGACGTTGGCATAATCTTTTGGAGCAAACCTAACACCATTTTCATGAAGACGTTTTATTACATATAATGCGTGTGCAAACTATAAAATTCTCAATCACTATCCTACTGAAGTGTGAGGGACAAAGTATTCACAAAGGCAAAATTGTTCGCTTTGCAAATATTATTTCAGATTGCGCATGAATTGCGAACATTTTTTCCCCATTCATGTCTGTTATTGAGAAACATGTTAAGTAGTAATTATGGATCTGGTATGCAATAGCTTACATAAATTTGCTCTTTATAGCAAAAAAAAGCATCAAATAGTTTTGAAACATAAAGGAGTACATACTGCACAGTGGATCAAAATGTATTCTAACAAATGGTTATTTTACAAATAAAACAGGACATGGAATAATTGATTCCTGTTTTGAATAAAGGAAATCCCATTTGGGCTTTAGGGCTCTTCCATACGAGCATTTTGGGCTGCTTTCCCCTGCGTTTTGCTTCAATCTGTTCAACCGCAGGTTGCACATGCACTCAATTCTTCTCTATGGTCCCATTCCCACGATAATGCATTGTAAGTGCTGTGGAATGCAACATGCTCATGTGTAAGAGCCCTTATAGGTACTGACAACTTGATTCTATCATGGTTGAATTTCAAGGCGGTGCCCCCCATTCCCCCCACAGTTCACAACCAACCCCTCTGCTCGTACTTCCTTTGCAGACAGCCCCCACCACCACTCACAATCCTTGCACCAACCTTCTTCTTCTTGCCAATCTGAGGCCTGGGTGGGCAAGAGGTTCAAACCACTGTCAAAATCCCCCATCCATGCTGTGTCCCTGAATTTTTGCTACCCCTGGGCCTGGATTCCATGTAAGTAGGGTTGCCACCTAGCTGATATTTTACTGGCCTGGCCGGTAAAAATTATGGTATATCCCAATGTTATTAATAGGTAAAAAATATAAATCTGTAGGAAGGCCGGTATTTTTTCCAAAACAGGTGGCAACCCTACATCTATTTCATGCACGAATGGCATTTTATTGAGGTGCCTTTCACTAACTACTGTATGTATAGACTTATGTGCCCTGTGATTGATTAAAGTATTTTCTATCATGTTCAAAATTATCAGTCATGTAGTATTTAAAACAGATGTGAACAGCACTCAAAAATAGGAAAGAATTTGACTATTGTTTGTGTACTTAACCATTGAATGTGACTGCAGTGTTAAGTGATTAACAATGGTTTCCAGCATTATGTACTATTCTTTTCCTTTACAAAAACAATGCAGATGGTATGATGTGTTAGATGCTACTCTTTATTTAGTAGTACCTTTGTAAACATGAATTTATTAAGATGCTTTAAGGGGCAGTAAGTCAAACTGGTGTCCCACATGGACATATCAGGATCACTGACATGGCTCTCTTCAGAACATCATAGAGTCTGCAACTGCAGAAAAAAGATCTCAAAAGCACTTAGAAGGAAGACAAATGGCATGGAAATAGGCAGCATGCTGGCTTCAGCTTTACACAGTAATAATATAGGTTTTCAAAAGTAATAAAAATAATATAGTTGAATACATTTACATAAAGTATACTGGATTAATATCACTAAGGGGAAATTTTCCTCCTAAACCACCCCAGCATATCTCTGCTTTATTATCTGCTGGGTTACAAATAAAAGGGCTTTATACGTTTGAAACTACATTTGAACACATCTCTCTGTTATAAAAAGAATACATACAGTAAACTTTAAAAAGGTAAAGAAGCAGGAACAGGCAGTCTAGCTGCTTAGTGTTTTTAATGGCACAACATGTTTTGAGCACATGGCTCTTTATCAAGTGTTATACATTAGAGCAAAGTACAATTTTTATAATTTTTTCAAGGCACAGGAAGTGAGGTAGCAATACCTCCCCTATGAGTCACCAGCCATGACTCCAACAAAGTGTAAGAAAAAAATATTCTGTAAGCATAAATGTCCAAATATATGTAGAGTTCCAGTGCAATATGGGACCCGTTATGCAGAATGCTTGGGACCTGGGGTTTCCCGGATAAGTGATATTTCAGTAATTTAGATCTATGTGCCTTAAAGGAACAGTTCAGGGTAAAAATAAAAACTGGGTAAATAGATAGACTGTGCAAAATAAAAAATGTTTCTAATATAGTTAGTTAGCCAAAAATGTAATGTATAAAAACTGGAGTGAGTGGAACACAACATCCTGCTTTTCAGCTCTCTAAATCTGAGTAAGTCAGCGACTTGAGGGAGGGCCACATGGGACATAACTGTTCAGTGAGTTTGCAATTGAGCCTCAGCATTCAGCTCAGATTCAAAAGCAACATTTATGACCCATGTGGCCCTCCATCAAGTCATTGATTGGTTACTGCCTGGTAACCAGGGTAACCAGTCAGTGTAAACAAAAGAGAGCTGAAAAGCAAGAAGTAGTGTTCTGTTCTATTAGGTTAGACTTGCAGTCACTCCAGCTGTTGTACATTACATTTTTGCCTAACTAACTATATTGAAAACATGTTTTATTTTGCACAGCCTATCTATTTACCCAGTTTTTACTTTTATACTGAACAATTCCTTTAAATCTACTAAAAACATTTAAACTTTAAATAAACCCAATAGGCTTGTTTTTCTTCAATAAGAATGAATTATACTTTAGTTGGGATCAAGTACAAGCTACTGTTTTATTACAGTGAAAAGGGTAAAAAATGTAATCATTTGATTATAATGGAGTCTATAATCCCATAATTCAAACTTTCTGGATAACGGGTTTCCGGATAACGTTTGATAATGTACAAAAATGCTGTCCAAAAGACTCAAGACGCTTTCATTAGGCTAAATCTTTTTCCAGATCATGATTTGAAAAACCATTTGTTGCCCTAGAATGGCGGAAAGCTCTATTTATGGTAAGAGTAACTCCTGGTGCATGGTGCACCTGAGAAGGGTTGTTATGCTGAAACATGTTGTGTAAGACGAGTGTCTGCAATAACCACACAATGATGCTTTGATTCACACTGTGCTCTTTGGATTAAATTTTACTTTATTCAGATATTGAAAGTAAAATTTTTATTGTTGTCAGCTTTAAGGAAAAACCCCAACTCAAGACTCCCCATTGTGATTATGTTATATATTCGAATCTGGTAATTCCCATTATGAGTTTTGCTATAAACTGAGATTGTTTATCTCTGGAAATAATTTGTATACAGACCCTTAAACAAGCAGTAGGCCTCAGTAAATAATAGAAATAGCACTAATACTGAAATTAAATTCTGGCACCTTGCATTTTATTTTAAGCCACACACTGACTTGTGCAGTGTTTTTTTTGGGGGGGGGTAAACACTCCCTTCATTAGAAAGAGTGCAAGTGATGATCTTCTATTCTTTAAGTTGGCTTCTTTTTTTAATGCTTTCAGTTCCCTGGAAATCTATGGCAATTACTGAATTGTTACTTGCTTTTCTGCTTTACCTTGCAGAGGAAAGCCTTGTCTTCTACTTCCCATGACTATGCAATGTCTTTACTGACCTTCAGTGTCTGATACACTAATAACAGAAAAAATATCACTTAAAATATATCTATCTGTCTATCTATCTATCTATCTATCTATCTATCTATCTATCTATCTATCTAATCTATCATCTATCTATCTATCTATCTATCTATCTATCTATCTATCTATCTATCTATCTCCCTTGGGCCAGCTGCTTGTGAGGAAGAGATTTGCAGCACAAAGAGGCAGTGTTAACTGTCTGTACAATAGTGTCCGCAATGGTATTTACATTTTTGCCACTGTCCTTTCACCACCCTTAGCTCCATTTCTGTAGAGCTTGAAATAGTATTCATATGAAGTCTGAATTCATACAAGGGTAAACCTCCATATGTCATAAGAGACATAACATTTGGCAAGTTGCTTTATCCCTTAGAAACCAATGAGATTTTTGCTTTCAAACTAGGGATGCACCGAATCCAGGATTCGGTTCGGGATTCGGCCTTTTTCAGCAGGATTCGGCCGAATCCTTCTGCCTGGCCGAACCGAATCCTAAATTACATATGCAAATTAGGGCCAGGGAGGGAAATCACGTGACTTTTTTTGCACAAAACAAGGAAGTAAAAAAATGTTTTCCCCTTCCCACCCATAATTTGCATATGCAAATTAGGGTCCGTATTCCGTTCGGTATTCAGCCGAATCTTTCGGGAAGGGTTTGGGGATTCGGCCGAATCCAAAATAGTGGATTCGGTGCATCCCTGTTTCAAACAGTTGACTAGTAAATGTTGCCTGCTCTTTGGTTGATTTTTGCCCCTGTAGCAAATCTTTGCACCTTTTATTAAATAACCCCAAATCAATTTCACACACCTGATCAGCCCTCTCTAAACAAGCAATATTATTTCTTTTTGAGCCTCTTGAGCTGATGGTGCAAACAGTTGGCTTTTATTCATTCTAGTCTTGATATAATTTGGGTTATTCTATGCTCTTTTTGGTTTTCATTTCTCGTTGTTTGGTGGTTATTTATTGTGTTTCATATTATCAGGTAAATATACATCCTGCATTATTAATGGAGGCATCCAATCATCTTAATTTGCAGAAAGTTAGTGGTTTTCCACAGATGATCCCTTATTTTATCTGTCAGCAGATATTTACTGTGTGACTCGAGAAAAAATGTAGAACCTGCAGAATCAGATAGTGACAGAATGCAGATAGTGACAGAAATATTTTAGCAAAGGATACGTAACTTTAGGCTAAGCTATGTGTGAAGGTTATACTTATTTTTACTGCTATTTGTTCTATATTCTGCTTTCTGCACTCTGTGGCTCTTTTCTTTTCCAGTTATGTCTCCAATCAGGACATGGTAAGTACAAGCATGTGTTGTACAACAGATGTAGTACATTACTTCTTGAGGATTACAACTGAAATGCTACATGGACCATTGACCCTTCTAGCTTTTAAATAGTGTCACTATAGCACCTGGTATTCTTGCAAGAAGCCAAGAGGTAAGGAATCTTACCCACCTCAAAGTATAGGTAAGTTAAAGTGAACTTAATTAGAAAGCATATAAACCGTATTTATGTACTCGAGTGTAAGCCGAGGTACCTAATTTTTACCTAAGAAAACTGGGAAAATATATTGACTCAGGTGTAAGCCTAGGTTGAGAAAAGCATTTTAGACAATCTACAGCAGAACACACGCTCCTGCCTGCGCTCTGTAAGGGAAGAACTGGCACTTAAGTAAAATAAGTTTAGTGAAGATCAGATGAATGTCTATGGTGTTGTCCAGCATCTTTGTTGACAATAATACGTTAATCCCATAATGTTTTATGCTGTATTGTACGGTTTTGTTTTACAATGCAAATCAGTCTTCTAAAAAGTATACTGGTATGTTAAAGTTGCTGCTTACTCAGTGATACGAAGAGGCTGCAGTGACTCATCTGTGCTGCCCCCACACTTGCCATTGTAATCTCCCCCCTCGTGGCTTGGCCTTCCTTCCTTAGCCTTCAGCCCTCCCTTGTCAGCTCTCGTCATGCAGTCCTCCCTCCTGAACACCCCCTCTTATCCTTCCATGCTCAAAGCTGACATGACAGCGTTAGCTCACAAACCTGAATGGAGAGCATGGAGGGTTAAGAGGGGAAGGGGGAGATTACAACGGCAAGTGTGGGGGCAACACGGATAAGTCACTGCAGCCTCTTCGGATCATTGAGTAAGCAGCAGGGCCCTTACGTTCCATTTTGCTGCGTTCACCCGCAGGGGAGCACAGGTATAGACGCACTCAATGCTTTTCAATGGGGCTTTACGAACGCATGTAGCGCCAAACGCAGGAAAAATGCAGCATGTTGCATCTACATGCGTTCGTGTGAGTACAGCCTCATTGAAAATAATACCTGCGCTCCCCTGTGGCTGAACGCAGAAAAACGGAACGCAGGGGAGCGCAGGTAAAAACGCTTATGTGTAAAAGCCCTAACATACCGGTATACTTTTTAGAAGACTATTAAACTCCGTGCTGATGTCCATTGTGACAGTTCTTCCATAGCAGAGCGCACACAGGAGCATGTGTTCTGCTGAAGATTTCCTAAAATGCTTTCTGTTGATCAGCTGACTCGAGTATAAGCCGAGGCAGACTTTTTTTTGCTGAAAAACGCGGCTTATACTTGTGTATATATGGTATGTATGTGTATGACGAGAAAGAAATAGAAAGAGAGAGAGGGGTAAAACACCCTCTACAGTTATTTATAAGTCACAGAGTAGTAAGTTCAGTGACCATATAAAATCACAAGCCCAAACTCTTTTAAATGACAGTAGGGTTATATTATAATTAAAGGGGAACTATTGTAAAAAATTTATTTTTATTTCCCTCTCTCTCTCTTTGTTTCTTTTCATTCTGTCTTCATGCAGCAGTTGGTTGTTTGATATTTATTGATGGTTAGATGCATTATATCTTATAGGGGGGTTCCTTTCCTAGCAGATGTATTAGAGCTCATTCAAATAACTGGTTGCAGTACAAACAAAATCTAACAATATAACTGCGTGTTACCCAAATTCTGCATTTGGAGAGACAGAATTTCTGGGATTTTAATAGGGTGAGCTCTAATACATCTTATACGCAAAAAGAGCCCCCTATAAGATGTATTGGATCTAACTGTGAATGAATATCTGACCCAGCTCCTGCATGAAGAGAAACACATACTGAGAGAGGGAAAGTGAAGATGAACTTGATTATTTCAGAAACAGTACAGAAATGTTAAATGATTGTATATAGAAAGATTCTTATTTCAGTATGCTGAAGCTTATATAAAATTTTCTTTTTCGCGATAGTTCCCCTTTAATAACCTACAGTGCATTATGTTAAAATCTATCACTACTTCTGTTGATGCTATTATGAATACAATGTCAAAGAAGCTATTGTCAATCATTAGAAGTTTTGACACAGAAATAGAATTCCTGGGGTGTATTTATCAAAAAGTGAAGTTAGAAATCATCACAGTCGACTAGCACGAAATACCGCCTCTCTCCATTCATTTCTATGGGATTTTGAATGACGTGGTTATCAACTGGTGAACTTTCACTTTCACCCTATGATAAATACGCCTTAAACATCCCATAGAAATGAATGGAGAGAGGTGGTATTTCACACTAGTGGACTGTGATAATCTCTAATTCACTCTTTGTTAAATTTACAACTTGACACAACAGCAGGGTTCAGGGAGCAGGTAAGCGAGGTAAGTAAAAGAATAGAAGGAAAGAATAGCAGGAATAACAGGTTTTAGTTTTATCCACAACAAACAGAATAGGGCACAGTAAGTAAATCTACAATACAAAGGCAGAGTTACAGAAGGGTACAGGGAGTTGCAGATAAGTTAGTTGTCTAGTGGTAACTAAAATTGATTGGGAGAATCTTTTTCCAGGTAAACAGGTTAAGCTCAATACAAGGAAATAAGTCCAACAAAGAAATAGAAAACATGCTTGGTCAGCAAGAGCAAATGAGACAAGTTAGATTTACAATAAAAGGAGTTGTCAGACAGAACTGGTTCATAAGGATGAAGTGACAACTTGTCCTTCAGGCAAAGAAGGAGCATAAGGAATGCTGAGAAAAACAAGAGTTGGTGTGCTTCAGTTCTAAGCATGTGACCCAGAAGTGCAACACTGACATGTAGGCAGAAGGCAAGTCAGAAGCACTAGAGCAGGTCACAATAGGCTACTTGATTGTGAGGCAACGAATTGCAATGCAGGAAAACCTTAGGTGCACCTCTCTGTTATACAGATGCCAGAATACACCATTTGAGAAATTACTGTAGTAATAATAATGCACCCCTATAACATACATATAATATTATACCCCATATACAGGCAGAGCTGGGCCGCACAGTCGCCCTAGGCAAGCTGGGCGGCTGTGGCTCCGGCTAAGTGCGGCACTGGCATGTGCCAACGTGCACTCTAGAGCACATGCGCAGGAGTAAAAAAAAAAGCTTTAGAAGCGCAGAGAGATGGCCAGAGAGGGGATCAGACTCGGAGGGGACAGAGGAGGTACATACCTGGCACGCCCCCAGCTTTGCACCCTAGGCACGTGCCTACTCTGCTACCCCTTGGCATGGCCCTGTATACAGGTCACCATACTTCCAGGTGACTGAGTATGCTCGTATTTTGCAACAGGGGGTACATTACTTAATATGCTCGTATTTTGCAACAGGGGGTACATTATTTATTAAAATTCACAAGTTTAATGTTACAGAAATTACATCAATCAGCATCAATTGTAACTGATGGCATCACTAAGCCCTTGTTTATATATAATTATATATGGGAAATATTGTTCCTACTTAGCATGTAGATCAAATTGGGTGGGATTTTGGGGGGAAGCAATGCAATGTGTTGATATATCCATACCTTGTTATAAAATATGGGGGTCCCTCATCATAGGTTCAACTAGTGATGGGCGAATCTATCCCATTTTGGAAGGTGAATTTTCGCTGGCGTTTTGCGAATTTATTCGCAGGCGGCGAATCACGAACGTGAATCATGGGAATTCGCCGCAAATTTGTGCCTGGCGAATAAATTCGCGAAACGCCAGTGAAAATTCGCCTTCAGAAAATTTGCTGGCGTAAAAAAAAACTAGGTTCAACCTCTAAAAGTCTAAAGAGGGTCCTGAACTGAGAAAATGTTTAAAAACAATTGCTTTAGTGAGTGGTGTGAAAGCAAATAAAACAACAAATTGACAACTCCATTTTTGAAACCTTGGATAAATTCAAATACTCATATTCCCTCCCTAGATTTCCTGGGATTAGAATTACTTTTTCATTTATGCAAAGTAGTAGCAATCACAAGAATGGTTAGTCACAACCTAGAAATATAAGATGGCGTGAAATGTAACTGATAAATGGCTTAAAGTAATGAGACTACAGTGAAACTTCTATTTTAAGTACCCTGATCCCACATTTACATTTTTTATTTGTGGTCCCATCAATTTATAATGCGTTTCAATGGGTGCATTTCCCTGATTTTAAGTCATGTTTTCCTGGATTTTACATCTAAATTTTGTCCTGATGTACCCAAAAACTGTTTTTATCCTCTATGAATGTTCTTTGTGAAATAGAGATTTGAAATACTAACCAGATGTATAATTTGACATGGTTTTGCCTGTAAATGGTGAATTCCAATTAGTGTGCCCCTTATACAGTCCTGCACCAATCACTTATTGCTTTAGGTTGTGTATGTGACTGACAGAGAGGAAATGAGCAATGGTGTAACATTAATGCTGCCATGCTTATCCCTTATTATTTACACATTAAATATTGTATCTCAAAGTAAAAAGGACTCCTGTGCTTATATCCTTCCAGGACTTGAAGAAAAAGTTAATTTAACATATTCCCCTGATTTTTACATAATTTTTTCCTGGTCCCGAAAAGTGTAAAATAGGGGTTCTACTGTAGTTACTATGCTATATGCTGATGATGCAGAAACCTTTATGATTAAACACCATGTTACATAATATAAAAATTATTTTACATCTCCCTGACAGTCTACATTCTTATTTACATTCTTATTTACCTAAATACCTCTGCCTATCTTCATTCTAAATAATCAACTTTCATCAATTGCTTAAATAATTGTTCTTTCTTTTCATACCTGCATCTTTCTTACCAGAGATTATTGATTGAAAGCCTCACTTTCTGCAACAACAACTCCACTAATAAAAAGCTATTGGCAAGGTTCTAATGATTTCACTGATTGATTATGCCTAGACTGCAAGCATGGAGCCTGGTTTCTGAGAGATTGGTTGATACTATCTGTCATTAACCTTGTTTAACTCCTGCCTTCTAATGAAATTGCAATTTCTGCATTTCCTAGAATTTCATTCTTTATTAAAAGACAATTAAAAATATTTATATCAATAATCCTCTTCATTTTTAATACTTGTATTAGAACTTATGTATGTATGATGTTCAATAATACTGTGACTCTTTCTCAGTGCTGCCTCTATGACTTTTTACTGAATCATTTGAATCAAATGATTTCTAATATTTATTGCACTACAATCACTTATGACATCCATTGATAAGGTATTCCACTAAATTTATCTTGGAGAACCTCTTCATTTGCAGATGCTTATATTTCCAATTGCAGTGGCTAAGGCATATGAGAGAGAATAAAAATGTGAGGTAATGCAATTTATAGTGACTGGGGACATAACTATCTGCATCTTATAGACATAGCACAGATACAGTACATGTTTTGCACTGCAAACCTAATTACTGTACTGCGTATATCATATTGCTGGTCACAGACCAATGCTCTACTAAAACAAACACAGTTTCGCAAAACTTTCGTCAAGCTCAAGTTCTTTGGTCCCCTCTAAGTTTATTGCTATTCTAGGATGCTTTACTTGGCACTCTGTATTTTAGATTGGCCCTCAATGTAGGTATGGAGCAATGGGTTTCCACCTTGATTTTACACACACTGTACAGTTGTTAAATAACTTGGGTGCCAGTGGTTCTTTGAAAAAACTATTTTATAGTACTTCAATCAAAAATATGCTATTAGACACAGGCAGGGCATTAGTAACAACCAGCAGTAGTATTTGCTAGCAAGTATTCTTTCCCCAGGAAACAATGTCCTTACAAGTGGTGCTTCTTTTAGATATCTCTATCCCTGAGCCTGTCTGCTTAAGTCAAATGCTGGTGGGTGATACCCAGAGTAGTAACTCCTTCTGCTCTCCTCATTGGAGCCTCTGATTTCTCAGCTAACCTCAGTCTGACTCTTATTGCTACAGTAAGCTATAACCTACTAACCTACACTCCTACTGAGGCCTCTATCTCAGGCTTTCCAGCACCATCCACTGAATCCAGCAAATGTGATCTAAAGACACAGAACCATTTGGCAGCTCTTTGTTTAAATAATAGGGACACCTGACACCCCTGGTCCATAAAGAACTACCAGGCAATACTTGAACTTGCAAAGGGACACAGTTCCCCCATCCCAGCTTTGAATAGGCAGAGCACAATGCTGGGGTTACCTGGTAAGGGGAATAAAGAGAAGAAAAACTTTTACTATTCTACATAATGTTTTTATTTACTTTCTTAAAGGAATAGTTCAACATTAAATTAACTTTTAGATATTTTACTATTAAAAAGGTGGACCATCAATATGTCAAAAATATGCAAGAATTAAGCCTTCGGATATACTGCCAGTAGAATTACATGCACACACACACAGACACATATATATATATATATAGTGAGTGAACAGAGTGATGAAAATAAAGTACACTGTAATAGTGCTGTTGGTCCTCATGATGCTGAGTGGATACAAGTTAAGCAGTAGGGGGGCACAGTGGTCTGGCATACTGTATGTCTTCTGAGCCAGGTAATTTGGCGGCTAGAGGATATTATGGCTCAGTGTTGTAGAAGGGCGAACTGACAGGGGCTTGGGAGGCAGTGTTTTATTGTAATGACTAATTCTTTGCTTTCTACGCTACTATTATGTAATTTGATATGTATGTTCATATGCATAATGTTTTTTGGTGTTTTGCACTGTTGTAAATTTATGAAAGATGTAGCTTGTATCATTGCAAAGATGATTTTGTCACTCATTTCAATTGGCAAGTGAGTAGTTGGTGATGCCTGGATCATGCCTGCTAATTCATACCTCCTAATTCATCTAACTTCAACATCATTTTCAGGATAAAGACTTGTTTCCACTTCCAAAATATCCTTGTTCCTCTGTACATATTACCCTGTCCGACATCTCAAGATTCAACTGCAGACAGAAAATTGATTCATTTACAGATCGGTTTCTCTTTTAGATCAATAGAGCACAGAATGTCACCTCTACGTCTTAAAGTTTGTCCTTTCACATGCTTGGTAGGAGATTCATGACATAGATTTTTCTTTTAAAGGTGAATCTGATGAACAATAATTTGCTCTTGAATTTCAGTCTGTCCTCATAGTGTTTAACTCTGCAAACTGTGCCAGGAAATTAACCAGCCTTTCAACACTTAAAATAGTCACCCTACACGTATATGTCCTTATTTTTTCTGAATTACATAATAACAAAAATAATAGAGGAAACACCAGACAACAGCCTTGGGGCATGCACTATATGGAATCTATATTTTAACACAGGACAGTAAAGGGCAAATTTATTAAAATGTGACTTTAGAGATCACCACATAAATTCTGGTGACCCTAGTAAGCAAGCATATTGCAAATAAGCAAAGATTAAGGGGCAGATTTATTAATATTAATTAATTTGTGGGTATTTTTGAGTCAAAATTTGATTTAAAAAAATAGAATGTTTAGAGATTTATTATACTGCGACCCCGGAAATAGCATGAATCGAAAATACACCATCTAAAACCTGTCGAGGTCATGTAGAAGTCAATAGCAGAGGCCCCTTGAAACATTTGAAGATGTTAATAGTCTTCATGATGTTTGAGTATTTTTAGTGGATTTTGCTTGAGAACTCAATCAGTTCAAGAGATTTGAGTTTTTTTCTGGAAAACTCAGTTGTCAGGTTTTTGGGTTGTAAACCCCAAACTTACTGATCTGAGTTTTTCTATTCAAGTTTTTTCTTAAATTAGTAACCATTCAAGTTGTGAGTTCATCAAAGTCTAAAAAAGCTCACATAGCTCTAAAATTAAACCTTTGATAAATAACTCCCTAAATATTGACACTGAACTGTGAGTTTCCTGATTAAGCTTTAATATTGAGTTTCTTTTTACAAAAATGTCGCCTTTTCCCAAATGAGCTCTCAATGCTAGAGCTAGTGCTCTAAGTACAGATCTGTGCTCATGAATACTGAGCTACCTGGTTCTGGCAAAGCTGTGTTCATGAGTTACAGAATGGGGGTGGTACATATCATCAATCAGACACACAAATCTAGGAATGGGCACAAGATGCTACATTGCTGTACTTACTATCTGCCTATGACATGTAGACAGGCATATGTACCCACAGTGTTTAATTTGTCCCTTGTGCTGCTAAAATCACATGGGTAATTTGATCCATGGATATGCCCCTTAGCACTTGGGTCCATGGAATAAAAGAATAAAGCTTAATATGATTGTCTAAATAAAGATTTTTTCTACTTTTTAACTGATATTTTTGGTCTAATCTGCATGTGGGTCTCAGAGTGCCCTACACCTTTCATTGTTCCATATGGATTAACCTCTCCCTTAAGCTGAGGGCCTAGGGCAGGAGCACCTGGACCACCACTGCTTTACCTTGTTGAGTTTTCTACACGAAATAGACATATTTGTGCTTACATTTGCTTCTTTAATAATAAATGATGCCTAGTAAGTATTAGTATATAGTACAGGTATAGGATCCATTATCCAGAAACCTGTTATCTAGAATTATGGGAAAGACTCCATTTGAATCAAATAAGTAAGATTAAAAAAAAAAAAAAAAAAAAACTATTTATTTTTCTCTAATAATAGAACAGTACTATGTACTTGATCCTAACTAAGATATTATTAATCATTATTGGCACCAACATAATCATACCAGGTTTAATGTTTAAATCATTTTTTAGTATTAATACAGGAAGACATGGAAATCCAAATTATGGAAAGACCCCTTATCTGGAAAACCTCAGGTCCCAAGTATTCTGGATAACAGTTCCCATACCTGAATAGCATATGATACAAGCCACAACTATTTTGGTTTGTTATAGTTATGAGTGAACTGAGCCATTAGATTAAGATCACTGACATCAGTAGAATGGAGTAAGAGAAATAGTCATAAAACAGGACAATCTGAACAGGCATACGGTAGGACAGACTGGAACAAACAGCACCAGCTGGACCAGGCATAGAAAATGTCTGACTGGTGCATGAATAGAGTAGTACAGACTGGAAGGAGCATGCAAGAATAGAATAGCAAGGCCTACCTTGCTATTATATGTATTCTTATAATACACAAAAGCCATGAATATCTTGTAAATGATATCCTTATAAACAGCGAGTAGTGATGTCATCAGTTATAAATGGTGAGTATAAAACGTGTGTATTATAACAAATATAGTACTTCTTGTTGGAAAATATGAGGATATTAAAAATAACCTTTGAGTTCCATGACCTGTATAGAAGCATGAGACCTTTGGCCTTGTGCTTTTATATGGTCATGGAACTCCTCTGTGACTTATTTTATCCTTATATTTTACAATATTGGGTACTTTATTCACTAAATATATACCTTGCTATTAAACCCACCTTGTCTGAACACGCTAGGATGTTCAGACAAGGTAGATTTTGCAGACAAAGCAAGGATTCAGAGGCAAGGCACAAGCAACAAAAGCTAAGGACAATCCACCATACAGGTTACACAGACATGGCAAGACCTAGGGGCTCAATGCTCTTACCAGGTAATCATTTATATAGGTTGAACTAGGTTTTGATTGGCTTGAGCTAACTGGCCTGTGCTGCAGCTGGGAATTCAGACATACAATATGCAAGGTAGATAAACACAAATCCATGTGAACCCTCTAAATTGCCTTCCTGGACCAGTAGTTAGAGAAAGGCAGTCAGATGCAAGATTTTAGACACTCAAAAACACTATAGGGTCCATTTACTATAAGCGTGATAAATTTGACTATAAGTTTTTGCTTGTTATCACTGTGAATATTTTTCTGCCAGAATATTCACAGCGACTAAGTTTACTAAACAGCGATGGACTCAGAAGTCATTGCGATCACTTTCGGTAACTATGTTAATGAACCAGCTTAAGTTAGAGGTAATTTTAGCGAGTTGGAAATTTAAAGGTGACAAAGTTTACAAATATTTATGCTATAATATGATCTTGTTTTATAGCGGTTATTATGGCAATTTTTACTGTGCCGTTTATCGCCAGAAATGCATATTCAAAACTCAAACTTTATTGACTGATGATTATAAGATCCAACAACATTACCAGAGTAATACCAATCATACCAATCAAACATGTATGCATCATATAAACCGATACTTCATCCATCCAGTCACAAACTCTTTTTCAATAGAATCATATGAACAACAATTCATAACAGTCTCTCTTTTCATCAAATAAATGCACAGTTTAATGGAACCAATCACAATGAAACCAAAACCCCTGCCAAAAGTGTTGAGGCTGAGGAATCCTTGGATTGTGATGCCTGCTCCCAATAATACGCCTCTGAGCTGAAAATGCTGCTGTTGCAGCAGATAGAAGCAGATGCCAAAACATCCCGTCAGCAATAGCTACAGATCTCTCTCCTGTCAGCAATGGCTACAGTAAAGAATGCTGGTTAAAAAAAAAATTTAAGGGATATTTCCTGCCCCTTGAGAATATTCTGCCGAAAAAATACTTGGCGGTAAAATTTTGTGAATATTCTCGTGTAAATTTTGTCTTTTGCACATTTCGCTGTTTAGTAAACCCATCGTTAATGTGTATGTAGCGTTACTTTCAGCAAATGCAATAACTGGCGGCCACATATTCTGGCGTGAGAATATTTGCTAGTTTATATTTACCGCAGGTTAATAAACTGACGAAAACTGGTGATAATTTTGTCTATATTTTGTGCGCATATTTATACTGCACTTAAAACGGACCCCTCTCGTAAAAACCAATATGATGTTTGCTTTTGAACAATTGACAAGTAAATTCTTCCTAATGATTGGTTGCTATGGGTTACTGCTCCAGGGCAAACTTATTGCATTTAATTACATAACCCCCAAAATGTACTGGCTTTGTGCTCAGAATTGTACTTTGCTTACTGTTTGCTCACAGACATACAGGAGCCCTTCAGTTTTAACTCTCTGGCTGGGAAGTGGGAATATTGAGGATGCACTCAATCTATTTGGCCTATGAGGCTGCTGGAAGTTGATACTCATGCTAGGGAAAGCCCACATTCACCAGTTCAAATTCAAACACATCTATAGCAAATTGCTTAAGGATATTTTATGATACAATATTTACATTTTAAAATCTGCAAGGTGCACTGTTTTAATATGTAGAAAATGTGGTTGACAATATAATTTTAAAAGATGGTTTACCAGAACTACAAGTAAATCTACAAAGTGTTGATCATTTACTAGCACTAGGAAATTGTAAAATGGTATATCTAAAGTAATCAATGCAGCTTTGATCAATCTAATTCTGTATAACAACGAAAGCCACTCACTGTTTAATTGCTATAAGAAGCTGTATTACCGTAATAGCTTTCTACTGTAAGTAAATTAATCCTAGTGAGAAGTGCTTCTGCTACCATTTAACTGAGTGTGGAAGTATGGTAACTGTTAAAGGAGAATTCAACCTGTATGTGAAAAAAAACCCTCCCCTGTGTAGGCCCCCCAACCTGCCTGCCCGGGCAATTGCCCCTAACTTATTACTTACAAATTCAAGGGTAGGTGTGGATACAGACTGCTCAGACAGGTCTGCTGCAAAAGGTGCCTTTATTGTAGTATCAACACGACATGTTTCGAGCTTACGCTCTTTATCAAGTGTAAAGTAACAACATACTAGCCAACAAGTTAAATACCGAATGCCACGCCCCCACCATCAGTGATTGGCAAACCAAATTATCCCATTAATTAATAAAATTTCAAAAAACACTTCCAATAGGGATCAAAGGCCAATCACTGATGGTTTGCCAATCACTGATGGTGGGGGCGTGGCATTCGGTATTTAACTTGTTGGCTAGTATGTTGTTACTTTACACTTGATAAAGAGCGTAAGCTCGAAACATGTCGTGTTGATACTACAATAAAGGCACCTTTTGCAGCAGACCTGTCTGAGCAGTCTGTATCCACACCTACCCTTGAATTTGAATCTAATTGGCTTTTGGATGGAAGCAAGGTGTGTTGATACGAAAGAATTTCATTAAGGACTCCATGTACCAGTATACTCTGTGATTTAACTTATTACTTACCCCTCCTTCCAGGTCCTGTCCAGTGGAGTTCACAGGCAAAAAAAGAAATTGGAAACTTAGTCACTTTCAGGCGCATGCAGTTGCTCCAATTAAATGATCGGAAACTTTGAGAATTTCGATGCATGCACAGTAGCTCTGCATCGTACTGCACGTGCCTGAAAATGCCGGTCAGTACAGGATGAAGAGCGATCAAGACAAGATGGTGTCTGTGAACTCTGCTGGACAGGACCTGGAAGGAGGGGTAAGTAACAAGTTAGGGGCATTTGCCCGGGGGGGGGGCAGGTGAGCCGAGGGGAGGTGGTAGGGGGGTCTACACAGAGGAGGGTATTTTTCATATACAGGTTGAATTCTCTTTTAAGTAACTGATTTACTATGAACTAGCAATGCCCACTTTGACCAGTTCCCATTGTAAAAATATAGTTTCTCTGTTAAAGGAAAACTATACCCCCCGAACAATGTAGGTCTCTATAAAAAGATATTGTATAAAACAACTCATATGTAAAACCCTGCTTCATGTTAATAAACCATTTTCATAATAATACACTTTTTTTAGTAGCATGTGCCATTGGGTAATCATAAATAGAAAATTGCCATTTTAAAAAATAAGGACAGCCTCCTGGGATCCTAGGATCCAACGGTGCACACAAACTTGCCAAACAAACTATAAAGTTAAGTCACATGAGCCAATTAACAGACAGATGTGTGTCTTTTGCTTCCACACTTCTTCTGTTTACAGTTAGAGTTGAAATATTTCTGGTCAGGTGATCTCTGAGGCAGCACACAGACCATCATGAAATGGTGGTTCAAGGCAAGAGATGTAAAAGTAAACATTTACTAAAATATATATACCAGGTAGGTAAGATTCTTTAATATGTCACTTGATTTGATATAAACTTCACAGCCATTGCAATACTTCGCCACGTGAAAATTCGCTGAGAAAACGCTAATTTACAAAGTAGCAAAGTTTTGTCCCAGGCTACGAACGCTGCCATATTTTCACTAGCGTTACTTTGGCAGAGTGAGCAAATCAAAGCAAAGATGCGCTAGTGTTCAATTCTACCTAGCTCAACTTCGCTAGAGGCCTTGCATTCAGGCTAATTTGCATAAGGCAGGAAATTTAAAGTGGAATGGAGGTATTTCTGTTACATGGTGCATCTAATACATTACATTTAAACTGATAACTAGACATGCCAAGGGAACCTTAAAGGAACAGTAACATGAAAAAAAAATTTGTTAATATTCAACGAAAAATAAACACCAAGGCAAATTAAACTTTTAAAGAGCAAAGCCTTTATTATGAAATAACTTACTGAAACTCCACTTCCTGTCCTCTCCAGAAAAGGCGACATGGAGACCATTGATGCTGCAGCACTTGATTTGTCCTCCCTCGCTGGCTTCTGCATTGAAGAGAGAAGAAGATGGAGTGTGACGACAGATTCTGAAGCAGTTCTGCTCAGTTCTCAGGGCTCCATTACAAACATCCCCCTTAGGCACAGGCTCTGAGCGATGTTGCAGGAAAAGGGAGGCTGTAGGTGGGTGACTGTGTTCCTCCCGCAGCCCTGGCACCGTCTATGTCTATGTGATGCCTCCGCTCTGATCCCAGTGTGACCGCCCCTGGTTACTTTATTGTATGTTTGAAACTATTTCTCACTTATAATGTCAGTTGTATAAATTCCCTTTGTTACGTTACAAAACAAATCAGAAGCTGTAGAAATATGCAAAATGAACCAAGACAGCTGCCTACACACCATTTTTAAAACGTTAAAAAACATCGCAGAATGAATTCTTTTCACGGCAAACAGTGTAATCTAGTACTGAAAATGATACCATCAGAATCATGACATCCATTTTATACTTTGTTTACAAAAGAAAAGTGTCAGAAGTAAGAAAACAAACAAAACAAATGCTTTTAGTGTCTTAGTTTAGTAACTTATATAAGGATCACTCTCATTCTGAAACAGTTAGCTAGAAGCAATGCAGGTGTTATAATGAAAAACATTCCCCCATGCCACAAAAAACAGTAGCTGCATTTTGATAAATATGGATCTTTTTTTTTGTCATATCTTTTTTTTGGTAAGATTCACACTGAATACAAAGCCAAAAGCCTATTAAAAAAAATCCAAAAGTCTATAAAGGGAACATTTCACTCAGCTGCTTATGACAATAAAATCCCAGTTCTGTAAAATGATTACAAGTCCCTAGGAAACATGGTATTATGCACTGTATATAGGCTGTACATTACCAGAAAGAATGATCTTATCTGCATTCTGACAGTGGAGATTTATTATATGTATTAAGACTTGGAATCCATACTGTGTATATTTATACTACCAAGATTATTTATTGAAAGTTTTATAATTAGTTCTTAGCAAGGTAGTGTGATCTGGTTTTAAAATTCAATATAGCTTTCCAGTAAGTAAAATTTATACGAAAAATTATATTATGTTCTTTGTGTAATCTGTAACATGCAAAATATGCACATTTTCCAGGAATTACAGTATATCGATACATTTGAGGCTGCCACTCTCCAAATAAAGAGTAAACTTGAAATCTGCAACGGAAGCTCATTAGACACAAATTGACATGTTTTACTACTCACAATGCAGCATTTTCTCATAGAATCACAGCATAACAGTGTCCTAAATTACATTAACTTGTGTACAATGCATTAATATGAATGCAAATTTGAATTTGCTTTGGCAAACCACAAGCAACATGCAGCACATTATTTCTTATGCATCACGTTCACATGCCATCGCTTCATCCATATGGCATTGATAAAGGTATTAGTGTCCAAATCAATCTCAAATCAGTTGAAATTATTAATGTAACCCATGAAGATAACTTTACTGCAATGTCTAGGCAATGTCAAGGTCTGAGGGTGCACATTGCCATTTTATCTGCAAAGCTGCAGGCATAGAAATACTTCTAAATAGCTTAAATGCACACTTTAATTTTGCATACATTTTAGTATTTTGAACATGTATTTGTATTTTTAAATAACCCATTGTGCATCCAGAATAGGGAAAGAAATTAAACAACTGTTTGTCAGTTGCCCAGATCCTGACTTAAATACTGCTTTTAAAGGAAGTGTAAAAATCAGATTAGGGTCTAGGTGACCCAAACCATTCAAAAATAAATGCTCATAGTGATTGGGGCAGTGAGCAGGAGCAGGGGAATAGTTCATTGTTCCTCTAAGAACACTTGATGGTATGGTGGGGAAATAGGGTAGGACACCTAATAGAAAATAAAATGTGACATATACTCTTTTTTTTGTGTGCCCACAGAGATGGTACTCTGACTACTTAATTGTGCGTTTTGGGGCTATAGGCCTTTGAGACATATTAAGGGCATTTTGATTGGTAGAACCTTGACTGAACCAGTTCTTTAATCTTACAGTATTTATGTGCTTAGGTTGCTAATTTTTAATTATCTCCTGTGAGACTTTCTTATATAAGGATTTAATGGCAAATTCTTGCAGCAGACAGTGGAAGGGGTTGTTTCATTAATATTTGTCACTGTGACTGCTATGTCCTATATTTATGCATTTTGTACCAGTATTTTGGTTATAAAAGTGTGCCAAGGGACTAGATAGTCTTCCCCTTTCCAAATAGGGGCATACTAAAGCAGAAGTTTACAGCTGAAGATTAGCTAGAAATAGATGCAGTTTACCAGATCTGTAACTTAATTCCCCTTGGATCAATAGATCACGGTGGTTTGTATAAATATTACATTCATGTTGTTTTCATGTTTACAATACAAATCAACATTCTACTCATATAGCTCCCAATTTATACAGCACATTGCAATACATGTTTAAGTAACTTACTTTCTCTTGTAGTATATACATTTAGTTATGCTCAGATCCTCAAATGTATTTCTGTGTACTTAGGCATAAACTCTGAAGAGTGCTTCACATCCGAATCTTGAAAACCTAAATTTTTATTCCAAGCAGATTAAAAACATCAAATAGACATCATAAGGCCAGGACACATCACCAGAAACGTTTCAGACCTTAACAGTCCTTAATACAATCATAAAACAAAGGTTAAAGGGCCAGTCATTAAAGTCATGAGGTATATTCTGACCAATAAAGAGAAAAGTTTGCAAATCAAAACGCATCACATAAAAACACCAAAAGCAAGCCACATCCCACCTTTTATTTAACCCATTAGGCATTTCGATCTGTAGTGTAAAAATCCAAAAGACTTCCCTATGATTTGGTATTGCCTCCTCTCACAGGTGGATTAACTTTCTCTATAACTTATGATTTCAAATAAGTACAGATATGGGCATAATGGATATCTGGAAACCCATTATCCAGAAAGCTTAGAATTATAGAAAGGTGGTCGTTCATAGACTCCATTTTATCCAAATAATTTTATCCAAAACATTGTACTTGATCCAAAAAAAGATATCATTAATAAAACAGTACCTTGTACTTGGAAGCAAAACCAGCCTATTGAGTTTATTTAATGGTTACATGATTTTCAAATAGACTAGGTATGAAAATAAAAATTACAGAAAGATCTATTGTCCAGAAACCCCCATGTCCCGAGCATTCTGGATAACAAGTCCCATATCTGTATTATTACCCTTTGTAAAAAATGTATACCAATCGGGGAATCTATGTTACATTTATTTATGGCCAGAACATGCTCCCTAATTTATTCTGCATGAAAACTGTACAAATACTTTTAAGTGCATTATAGGTAAACAGGGGCGCTCCACCAATGAGGCAAGTTGAGGCACTCGACTCAGGCACCAGCACCTCCCTGGTTACCAGGGGCAACAAAAATGCTGCTCCTGGTAACTAAGAGCCAAATTTCCGGTTTTCAACCCGCAAATTCGACTCTTCTAGTGCAGAGCGCGCACTTTAATATCAGAAGGGGGTCAACTGGGTGATGAGAACAAGCAAAAAGCTCAGAATCGGAGGAGGAATCAGTTAATGAAGGTTTCCTTATTAATAGTCCCAATTCTATTAATACATCTAATGATTCATGGTTCACACATGATAAAATTCAAAAGAGACTAGAACATATTAAGGTAAGCAAAGGTCCTGGGCCAGATGGTATTCATCCCAGGGTACTAAGCGAGCTTAGCTCTGTGATTGCCAAACCTCTTTACTTAATTTTTCATGATTCATTGAGGTCTGGCTTGGTGCTGAGAGACTGGGGAATTGGTAATGTGGTACTGCTATTCAAAACGGGATCCCGTTCTCAACCTCAAAGCTATAGGCCAGTTAGACTGACATCGGTGGTAGGAAAGCTTTACAAAGGGTTAATAAAGGATAAGATACTGGACTTCATAGCATATAACAATATTATGAGTTTGTGCCAGCATGGTTTTATGCGTAATAGATCTTTCCAGAGCTTAACTTAATTTCTTTTTATGAGACCATAATCAGGGACCTCGATTCGGGGATGACAGTGGATGTGATTTACTTAGACTTTGCAAAAGCATTTGATACAGTGCCATACAGAAGGTTACTGGTTAAATTAAGGAATGTTGGCCTGGAACATAATAGATAGACTACAAAGAGTGGTGGTAAATGGAAAATTTTCTAATTTGACCAGTGTTGTTAGTGGGGTACCGCAGGGCTTTGTATTGGGTCCCTTACTTTTCAACTTGTTTATTAATGACCTGGAGGTGTGCATTGAAAGTACTGTTTCTATTTTTGCAGATGATACTAAATTGTGCAGAACTATATGTTCCATGCAGGATGCAGCCACTTTGCAGAGTGATTTGTCTAAGTTGGGAAACTGGGCAGCAAACTGGAAGATCCGGTTCAATGTTGATAAATGCAAGGTTATGCATTTTGGCAAAAATAACATTAATGCAAGTTATACACTAGATTGGAGTTTTGGGAGTGTTGGGAGTTTCCTTAAATGAGAAGGATCTTGGGTTATTTATTTCTGGGAAGTGTCATTCTGTAGCTACTAAAGCAAATAAAATTCTGTCTTGTATACAAAAGGGCATAAACTCAATGGATCAAAACATAATTATGCCTCTTTATAGATCTCTAGTAAGGCCTCATCTGGAGTATGCAGTGAAGTTTTGGACTCCAGTCCTTAAGAAAGATATAAATGAGCTGGAGAGAGTGCAGATACATGCAACTAAGCTGGTTAGAGGGATGGAAGACTTAAATTATGAGGATAGACTATCTAAGTTGGGGGTTTTCTCTCTGGAAAAAAGGTGCTAGTGAGGGGGCATGATTACACTTTACAAATACATTAGAGGACATTATAGACAAATAGCTGGGGACCTTTTTACCCATAAAGAGGAACACCACACCAGAGGCCACCCCATTTAGACTAGAAGAAAATGACTTTCATTTGAAGCAGTGTAGGTGGTTCTTCACAGTGAGGCCAGTGAAGTTGTGGAATGCACTGCCGGGTGATGTTGTGATGGCTGATTCTTTTAATGCTTTTAAGAGGGGCTTGGATGATTTCTTGGACAGACATAATATCAAAGGCTATTGTAATAATAAACTTGCTGCTTGCTTCATTAAGGATTTGAATTTTTTATTAATATTCAAGTTTGATTTAGAAGATTAACCCATAATAAATTAATAAAGAAGGGCTACGCAATATGTTGGCGCTATAGAAATACATGTTAATAATAAAGTCAAATCTCTCAAGAGTCTCAGAACATCTGGTTAGTTAAAATCACAGTGTACTGTTATTCAAGTATTCAAGTGAATTAGCATCTTCTAAAAGTTTTTTTTTTTGCATTTTTCAAATGCAGTAGGTTGAAATGCATGCTTTATTCCTCTGCACTCTTATCCACTATCCATGGCTTTGGAAATATGTTTAAATATATGTTTGTAGCTTTATATTTTAGTCATGCATTTTTTATTATTTATTTTATTTGTATTTCATTTAAACCCAGAGGAAGAGGAGCAGAACCAACAACAAACTTTGGTTTGTGAAAGTAGTAGTCCTGTGCATGAAGCTTTGCCATTCTTTTTTTTTATGTTACAGAATATAAAACTTTTGTGATAAAATATTGCATTTGTAGTCAAGAAGTTGATATTTACCAATATTACTAATCTTTTAAGTGGGGCTGTTGACCGCTTGCACAGGTAAAATAGTTAGGGCTACAGTTACATATCTATGGCCATAATTGTATGTACTTTGAATAGGATCAGATGGACAGTCAGTCCAAGCAAAGACAATGTGTACTTTGTAAATGTAAATCTAGTGCATACGACAGTTTAAGTTAAACACAAAATCCTTGTCCATTTAGAGATCTAGTCTTTAATTTAGATCTTTCAGCAGCTTTTCACACTGTTGAACATCCTCTTGATGTCCCTACAATAGAGTATCATCTTTGAAGTTCCTCTATCGCTGTCCCAGGCACATTATTATTTTCTCTGTTTACTTCCTCCCTTGGCACACTAATCAATTTATATGGTTTCCAATTCAGCCCATGCTGGCGATACTCAATTTTTGTTACACAGTGACTAATGTAAAACTATCCAAATTGGCCTTCTCTCTTGACTCTTCTGTTCTATACAGACTGTTGTACATAAGGCAGTAGGAGAAAAAACAGGGCAAAAATGTAACTCCTGTCAATCTTTATCTTTATCCCAGTTACCAGCTCACAGTATGTATACCAGTATGTATGAAGGATATTTATGTATGTGTGTATATGTTTGCATACAAACATGTTGTCACATATGGTTTCCCAAACCCAGAACAGATGACAAGATTTCAATCATAGCAGCTGCCTTTCACTTTGGGAGGAGCCCTCCACTACTCGGAGAGTTCTGGGCAGACAAGGGAACCATAACATGCAACAGGAGGAATGGGGTTAGAGCAAGTGTAGTCATAGAACAGGCTGTGGTCAAAACCAGTCAGACGGAATAAAGCCAGGATCAAACCAAACAGTAAATGCAATACAAAGTAAGGATCTGGAAGAATGGTAAGTACAGCTAGCGAATCAGCACAAGTCAAGGACAGGCAAGGGCCAAGGACAAAAAAACAGACTAAAACCACACCCAACTATGTACAATAGAACTACATTGGGCAGGGAGAATTGTGGGTGTCACTTTTAAATATCTGAATTTCATGCCACACTCACTGAGGTCATGTGCAGTGCTGAGAATAAAAGATGTACACAAGCTGCGTGCGCATCAAACACAGAAGCTGCATAAGTCCCCATCGCCACCCAGGTACCATCACACATATAATTGGCGCACAACAATCCCTATTCACTCCGTCTGTCTATTTTACTTCCACCTCCTCTTGACTCCCTGCTTCCTCCTTCACCAGAGTCCCTGCTCATAGGTAGCCGAGTGACTAAAAAGGGAGGGATTATTTAGAACTATAGAGGAAGCTGACCTTGAGGTTTTTTCAACCAAGATTTACTACATACTGATATCACTATGTAAATATCTCAGGTTTATGGGGTCTTTTTAGCTTGCTATCTATCATTACCAGTGATGTTGCTAATAGCAACCAATCAGATCTTTGCTTTTGTTTTCTAATTGTTGAAATCAAATCTAATTTCTGATTGCTCTGGGCAACATCACTGGTAATGCTTCACTCACTTTTTACACAACATGAAAAACAGGCCCCATGTGTCAGTTTTTTCATGAGTTAAGCAGAGAAATCTTGGAAAACAACCCCAGCGAGCATGGCAAGTGTTTTTTATAGGTTTAATAAAGATTTAAAAGGTAATATAATTATTATCATAAGCCAGGGCACACATATGGATAATGAATGAGGTTCTTTTGTTATATGAAACATAATAAAAAATAAATAAATAAAATAAAAAAATTACAATAACCACAGATTGGTCTTTATTTGTGTTATTGTATTTAAAATGTGCTTAAGAAGTATTTTTGGAGATTAGTATTAGAAGTGGATATGACACTAATTTAATTTTATAAAGGCTGAAATATCATTATTTCATTTCATGCTATAGAGATATGAGCCATGTGAAATTGACTTTATCTGATTTCATATTCCCTTAAGGGAGGCCTACTGATCAATACCATCAACATCTTTTATTGTTTTTGTTTTTTTGTGCTCATATTTTCCATTATTATTCTGTGATTTATATTGTCGGACTGCAGTATATTAAAATTCACCACAATGGATCAGGGATTATTTTGTATACTTTCTTTCAAAGAGCTTTAGGTGTTGCTTTATAGTAGTGTGAATTTTATTACCCCTCAGATTTGTTTTGGGAATCCAATACAGCCAGTCCCCCATAGCTAAATAATTAGTATTATCAAAGACCTTATTGCAATATAACTCTTTAATAAAAATATGAACTTTTAGATCTGAAACAGTTTGCAACCACAAACATAATAAAAAAAAATGCTCAAATCCTGGCCTAGTTTATGTTCTCTGAAATTCATTTACAGGGACCATCCTTGATCACAGAGATGGAGATTTAAGGGCTAATTTACTATACATACAGACAATATCTAAATTCTCTTTTTACAATGGATACATGCTAGAGGGGATGGAGAAACACCTTCTGTATAATAATGAAAAATTGCAATCTTACACATGAGCAAATAAATACTATAATATACTGAGTGGATTTATATTCACCTAAACATAATAATAGGCACGGAACTTGCATCATCTTATAACAAAATGCCCTCTGGAAATCACATTTATGAAAATAAATACCAATACAAAATACCAATATTTTACTCTTAAATCTTTTTAAACATTGTATTACTTTCATGTATGGCAGACTGTATCACAGCTCACAAATATGAGTGCAAATTGTTGCCAGCAGCCACTTTGTCACACTCTGCTCCACTTTGCACAAATAAATTACCACTACTGTATGCTAATGCCCTAAAATGCGAACACTGGCAACTTTTCTCTAGCGATACTTCTATAGTGCAAGCATTTCATAGCCAAGATTTGCTAGCGTTTGATTGTGCCTGTTTTCTAGTAGTCTTAGGCGTAGATCAATTTGAATAGGGCAAGCGCAAAAAAAAGCTGTTCATACTTCTTTTTTAGAGATGTTGATGGAAGTGCTTGAAGTGGGCAGTTTTCATTACAAATGTCCAAGGAACCTTAATAAAGACATAAAAGCTCCTCTAATGCCCTGCTCATCTAATGATAGACATGAGCCCACCCTGAAATATATGTGACATGCCCCTCAAATGTGTAAAAAAAATGTTCACATAAAAGTCTTTAATAATTCGGACTTTTGAAGGAAATCCCACTTTAAAAAAAGAAAAGTCGGCAGTGTTTTTTACACTTTTTATGGCTTTCTGGTGTACAGGATACAATGTCATTGACATATGATTGAGGAAGATGTAGTTTAATTTCAACAGTTCACCTGAGATGGTGAAGAAAACATTCAGTAAAAACATTTTAATTATAGCATTTTTAGATTTTGTTTTTTGTGCTTTAACATATATGAAAAATAATTCCTGGCTTATGTGCATTCTGTTCTCTTTATTGGCGCTATGTTTAAAAGTATTGCCACAAATGGTAAATTTGCGTTTTTTTCTGCAGAATAAAATATATTATCATGGTGTTTGTAATGGAAAGTGTTACTGTAGCATAATTATATTTAGATACATTCATTCACAATATCTGTATACAAAAATATTCTTTGAATTTCTTTAACATTCTCATTGTCATTTCTGGCTAGCCAAACATGGGTTATTCAATTTGATTCCTGGCTCTGCACTCTCTTCTTTCTAAAATTGTTTTCATTTTCTATAGGAAGAGACCTTTTTGATTCAACTGTCTACTGGTATTATTGCATGTATTTTCAAGAGTACCCACAAGGGCAACCAAGGCAAATGGAGACAGAACAAAGCACTGGGAATCACTATAAACTTGGAATGAAATATAAAGTAGTCAAAGCCAGGCTCAGAGTCAGAATGTAGCAATAATGAATAGAAGACCATGTACAAAAGGAAGCTATTGGAAAGCACTAAATTAAAAAAA
>CM044443.1:68417006-68446708 GCA_024363595.1 Xenopus borealis | reverse complement strand
AGAGTGTGAAGATCCAAATTATGGAAATACCCCTTTGGAACCCATTTGGAACACACCAGGTCCCAGGCATTCTGGATAACAGGTCCCATACCTGTAACAGAATAGTCAAATTCTAGTCAAATGTTGAATCAGGCAGAAAGCAACAAAATAATCTGCACTGATTATAAACCACACAAATGCACAGCACATTGGTCTAGTGTCTCTATATAGTCAATTAATTCCCCAGTAACTAAATATAGCCCTGCAAACCTCCATCCTTTGATGAAACTTCAGAGGGTCCCTCTAGGGCACAGGGACTGTAGCCAGTGATCCATTATTTTTAAATAAATTATTTAGTTCTCTACATCCACTTTTCTTACCAAGACAAAGTTCAAACCTTAGGTGCCTATTTAAAAACCAAAAAAAAATAAAAAGATTTAATTAAAAGCTCTGCCTTGAACAATCTCCCTAAAGCCAAACAGGCTGCTTTATTACAGGTCTGCACTGGTTCCAATTGCTTATCTATGAGTTTCCCAGCAACCTACTATACATGAGTATGCTTAATATACAATATGTTACATATATTGTTGTCAAAGTGCTATAGGTAATAGTGTTGTTAACAAAAGCACCATTTTCAAAATGGCTTGAGAACCATATCAAGGCTAACTGAGGGGTCATAGTTTTTAAGCTGTTTGCTGCACTGTACATTTAAAGGCTGCACAAAGCAGATATACCAGAGTACCACTGCATCAGCATTATTGTAATCTGATGGGCAAGCAGTTATAGAGGCATAACTGCACAGTACAGTCCTTTCTGAAGAACAGCAGTTATAATAAAACAGCTGCATTGTACCATTCTGAAAGTTGGACTCGTAGAGAACAACACAACCTTTAAAATTTTACCTAGTATGGCACATGTTCTCCTATATAATAGCTTCTATGTCTATTTTATCTTTATATGTTTCTGCTGTTTACATAAACTGATAGCAGAAAAATAATATACTGTAATGGGGCTCATTTAAGAACATAATACTGTAATGTATTTTTTCCAGCTAAAGGAAGGGAGGTTTACTCTACAGTTCATTTTTGTGGGCCTATTTATCAAGCTGTATAATTTGTATATATATTTACACTGGAAAACAGATGAAATTGTGTTGTTTTTTTCATAATATGGTAATTTGCAGTCATTGGCTTTATAAAACAAATCCAGTGCTTTGTCCTTGTGGCTCACCATATTCCTATAAATTATTTATAGTTAGGCAGCCCCTTCCTATCTCCATCCTGAAAGGATTATCTTTATAATGTGAGATGATGTGATGCATTCCTGCAATCTCAATGATGCAGAATATTTGGCAGATTACCTTTAAAACCATTTGCTTAACCATTACAATCAATAACACAAGATGTGCATTACTGCACGTCACTCAGCTCATGCCATCATGTTCCAGTGAGATTTTTAGCATGTGGAAATTATGGACAATGGCCTAGAACCTGATGTTTTGAACTAATAACTCTTCCATTATCAACATAATTCACTGTATTGAATGGTTAAATTGGGGCATTATTTACTTTTATTGTGTAAATGAACAAACACCATAAATAAATAAAAAGACTGGTCAGCATCAGACAGTTCAGCATTAGAACAACATTATCTGCTATTACTGTACATAAGGCTGTACTAAATATCTGACAGGATCTGAAATTCTGTGAACAATGGTAGTTCTACAATCTAAGTGCCATATTCCCTATGGAAAATAACAGCCCAGCTGCCATGCAGTATGGCAATGACTAATAACAGCAGCCATCCTAGTGTGTGTATGTGTACCTGTCTGTGCTTATAGAGAATATCTTGCATCATCACTCAATACTAAAAGCAATACTGATATTTTGTGTATAATGAAGCTTATAAGCAGTCTACAAGTGAAGCATAGAATTATTGCAGTGAGTGCAGTACTCATGGTTTCAGTGTGGTCTCTTAGGATTCTGGATATGAGCAAATTCATCATGATGATTCACAGTAAAACTCTCATATTTCATAGAATCTAATGGCCGAAAAATCTTAGTATTTTGGAGGGGAGGTGTTGTACCCTGTCTCTTCATCTTATTTCTTACAATATACCACCCTTATTCAAGTAAAGTTGACAAAGGTGCCCTAGAAAATATGATAAATTTGTACAAGTCTGTGATTCTGCTTGCAGAATTTGAATATTTTGTGCAGTGACCTTTGGTTTAGGCCAGAAGTTAATACTCCATACCTTTTATTGATTTTATGTAACACACATAATGGGGTTAAAAATGACAAGATGACACTCCTCGATTGATGGCATCTGGGCAATGCTAATGTTCTCTAAATCAGCATCAATGTATGTGTTGAAACTAATCTATAAAAATAATTTAGTTCAAGCAGAAACATTCAGGCTTTAAAAAAATGCTTCATGACTTAAAAGTGGTTGACATGTTAGACCTTCAGCAGAGTGTAAAGTGCTGTACTATTTTATTTTATAGTCTTTGTCAGCAGTTGATAATGACTTGTTTATCATTCTGCACAATGCTGCAAGAATTTGCAGTAGTAAGCTTAAGGGCAGTGGATGGTGAAAACTTTAAATTAAAGTTATGAGAATAATAATTTATAACCCGTGAGAAATGATTTAAAAAAAACAAAAACCTTTCAGTTCAGTTTCAGATACTTAAAAATGCTATAGTATATGGTTTGATCTATTAAGAAAAAAAATTGAAAATGCAATAAAATAAACGTTAAATAGCTGTTTCATGGGCAAGATAGGAAAATGCACAATGGATTTCAATAATACGTTTTTTAAAAGGGTTGTTCACCTCTAAATTAACTTTAGCTATTATGTAGAGACAGACCCAGATTTCTGATTTGGGCAACCCTAGGATAGAGGACGCTGCTACTCACACCCATTCGCCATCACAAGAGCACGCTTGTGCAGTTTTTCACTGGGGTAATAGGGATTAAGCATGCAGGAGATTTAAAATGCTGCCACATCTCCAGAATGTCCCAGGTGCTTCCAAAAAAAAATTAGAATGCACTTGGGCATAATGCCTTTATGGCCTTCCCACAAATCTAGCCTGTGTAGAGAGTGATATTATGAGACAATTTGCAGTTGGATGTTAGGAACTTAATAAATAACCCCCTAAAGTTAATTTAAATGTGAACTGCCCCTTTACGTACATAGCTTAAAATTTGTGGTTCCTGGCGTGAAATAGTTTCTGTGACTCCCCCTACCTTACTTAAACACCCATGCTCCAATATCCACAATTTTCTTAAACCCACCAACAACACTGATGTACATTCCCCCATCCCCCTTGTGGAATTATGCATTAGCCACCTTAGGGGGAAATTCACTAAAGCACGAAGCATCTAATGCTAGCACTAATTCACCAGCGTGACGTCAAATTGTAACTTCGCAAATTCACTAACACCAAGGCGAATTTTCACTAGCGAAGTAGATAGACTAGCGCAATTTCGGAAAACTTTGGAAAGTTTTTCTAAGTCCCAAAAAAACGCTGGTGTGTTTTACCTTTCTAGGGTGAAAGTCTGAAAAAGAGCGAAATTTTTTGGGGGGTTACCCTCCTTCCCCCCCTACATTTCCTAACATATGGCAACTCAACTATACAGGGGCACATGTTTAGGACAATAGGACAAATTAATTTTTTTTATTAAAGGTTTCCTGGGCTTGTGTAGTGTAATGTAGTGGCTGTAACATATACTTCTATTATACTTCGCGCCGTATGCAAATTAGGCATCGCTAGCGTAAATGTGCTTTGCCTGGGGAAGTAACACTAGCGCAACTACGCTACTGTTCGCCGACCTTAGCGTAACTTCGCACTTTAGTGAATTTGCATAGCGCTTTCGAAAATTCGCCTGGCGAAGTGCGGTGAACGTTAGTGAAGGCAACACTAGCGAATTTTTGCTGCTTAGTGAATTTCCCCCTTAGAGTACAGATTTTATTTCTGTTGAAAAACTTAAAATTATGGTAGTAAGCTGGAAATTTCAGTGGTTTCAGGCTGCGATGATAGGAAAAGGGGATATTCCTCTCATACCTAAGGTTTCTGCCACACTAGCCTGTTCCCATTATACGCCCCATCCCTCATATTTTCTCTCTTTTGTGTCTGCACCCAAAGACACTGCATTGACTTGGGTGCAGACACATGGACCAAATTGTGGTGCAGAAATGGGTGAGTATGCATTTTTCTGCCAAAATCTGCTCTGTATGTCTTCCACATCTCCCTTAACAATTCTTGGTGAAGGCAGGGAGCTAAGTGACCAGATTCAGTTACATACTATATGCTTGCATATAACTGCAATTGCAGTTTTATATTCTGCATCAAGGGGCCAAGAAAGAGAGAGAGTATTTTCCTAGATTATATACTTTCACATTAAAATGCAAAATGTAATTTACATTGCAATTTATTTTTCAAATGAGGGTTTGTATTACTGTACACATGATGTACCTATGTAATTGTTACTCTCTTTCCGGGCATTACAGAGAGGAATGCAAACAAAATATCATAATAAATATCAGTAGGAAAACCTGACTTTTAATTTTTTTTACAGTGTATAAGGATCCCACTTCTTTGTATCTAAAGCTATAAGAT
Organism: Xenopus borealis; assembly: GCA_024363595.1. Classification (NCBI taxonomy): domain Eukaryota; kingdom Metazoa; phylum Chordata; class Amphibia; order Anura; family Pipidae; genus Xenopus; species Xenopus borealis. The sequence continues at coordinate 68,442,110 of CM044443.1, read as the reverse complement.
ATTACCTTTTGATAACATAAGGACAACATGAAGTACCTCGCTGAGGGCAGAGCATGTATTTTTAATGAGTAATAGATGCAGGCATATAGCCATGTTCCTTTATTATTTTAATCTTAGGCAATCTTTTTTTAACCAAAGCTAGCATTGATTATTTTGCACTGGTTAAGAGGAAAAATGTACAGATAATCATGTTCTTCTTTCTCTGAATGCTATTTTAGAACCTTGGTGTAAATTAGCATTAAATTAGTGTTAGAATCATATGCCAGTAACACTGCTTGGTGGTTTGTCTAGAGGAAGCTGGCACTTGATGCATGTATAGCCTAATAGCAAGTAAAAGTATCATTATGCGTAAATGTGATTTGGTGATCAAACCATGTGCATTATAAGGTTGAGTTTTATTGACCAATCACCAAAAGTAGGAACTGTGATGCAAGCTGAACATTGACTGTTTGGAAGTACATGAAGAATGATGTGATGCATGGGTGAAGCTGTAAATGAACCAGGGGTTTTCTTTAGTGTAAGAATATCAGTCTGGGAGGTTTGTTGTGTCAACTGTATTGACAGCTATAGCGCCATAAGCCTTAGAGGGACTTTCCGACAATCAACATTTTGTACTATCTCCTGAGGCTGGGGTGTCTCCCCAGTGATGCACAGGAGGTTACTTCCAGCCTTCCTCTATGTACTTGGGCCCTAACCTCTGTGTGACCAATGTTTGCCTCCTGTTCCTTGTCTTATGCTTAGTCATTGTAATATAGGTACTGTTTTTTGTCAAATGGGAGACACTAAATTGCAGAGCCATGCATAAGTTCAAGATGAGCATCAGGCCATGCCCTCACCTCTTACTTTTATGTCTTATTAATGATACTGATAAAGGAAATGTCTTAGAAACATGTATATAACAATTTACTGTGGCATTACTTTCTTATGAAGTGAAGTGGAATCCATGATATGCTGAGAAGGAATTGTCTTCTGATTTTATACTTTTTACATACAGTATGTATATTGTGCGGTCCTTCATTTAGAGTGGGTGGAGGCAATTGATAGCATTTATTTCTTATTGGTTGTCTGTAATTGATGCCAGACACACTATTTGTGTCCAGACACACTTACATGGGTGACCCTATTTTTAAGTTTGTATTTTAAAAAAACAAGTAGTAGCTATTGCTTTCTTTACTTTGAGCACGTCCCCATTCAGACTTTTATTGTTTTTAGATATTGTCCCCTTTGTTTAAGTGTGACTGGGTTAGCTGCCTTTAATTCACTATGATATTTGCATATTTGCCATTTTACATTGTTGCCAATGCATCCATTTTGCTCTTTCTGATGAATGGTACTCTACTGATGCTGGAGAAACCTAGACTGATTGCTATGCTGGGCCTGGCAGTAACTTCAGAGTATTCACAAATGCATCAATAATGCACCAGACTTAAGCACACCCAGTGAACTGAATGCAAACACTGGTATGAGCATGCGTCCTGACTCCATTCCCCTTTCTGAAAATGCTAGATGCAACTTAACCTAATTTACATCAGTTCTGATGTATTGTGCAACTTGGAGCACAGTCAAAAGTATATTGAAATTATAGAGAACCCACTACATTATGCTAAAAGAAAATGGCTATGCATGTGAAATTATACTTGCACATCGCACTTGGCTTTGAAAATCTTACTATCTTCATATTTAACTTGTAGACATGCATTGACTGTCCTAATTTAGAACAGAGGAACTGTGTGTAAGATTTTAAGGCACTGTGCTGTGGAGCCCTTGTATGGGAACTGAAACTACAGATCCAGTCACTTGGATTTGTAAGTTAAATGCGTCGTGACTCAGGGCTAATTGAAGAAACTGTGTTATCCAAAGTTATCTTAACTCATTTAATGCATTTAACCTTTTCATTAGCATACCAAAGCACCATTGTTTTCAATGGTGAACTCTTTAATTGGATGGGATGCTGTGACACAATATTCTGTGCTAAGTGGGATAAATGGGATAGATGAGTTAAGTCATGACGCATTTAACTTACAAATCCAAGTGACTGCACCTGTATTTAACCCCTTGCTACTTATCACTTGCAAAAACCAATATGTAAGCCAGTTGGCTGTGGAGTGCAAACATTTAAGGAAATGAAACCGTAGCTTTAGGTTATTGCCTCACTAGGTAAACTCAGTATAGCTCCTAGTGAGATAGAGTCACAGGGCTTAGTTGAGTACTAGGTCACCAGTCTCTCCCAACACTGCTGCAGTGGGTTCACAGCTTTGACAGACTGCCAGCAGTCAGGCTCCACAATCCTGTTAAAAACGGATAATGTAATCCTTATGTTAAGGAAAATTCCAAGAAAGGTGTAAAAAAAAAGTATATTGCAGAGTTATAGTGGTCTCTGTGCTGCCAGGAAAAATATAAATTGGTTTCATAGTATTTATAGCAATGCTGTAGCTATGCTGTAAAGGCAAGGTGAGCAATAAAATAAATGTTCTTTACCAAAAACATTGTGCTAGGAAAGTAACTTTTATTTGCACTTCTCCCTTGCTGAGTAGCAGGCTCTAACCAACTCACATGCAAAATATCATTGAATGGAGAGAAATTTGATATATTTAATTGATTTCATGTATTATAATTGCTTAAACTATGTTAAATTGTATGGATGTGATTCCCAAATTGTATTTACACTGCAGTATATTTAGCTACATGCATAGCTACTTATCATACGTATATCTTTTTCTGTATTATATTTTTATATAATACACAAAAGCCGTAAATATCTTGTAAATTATATCCTTATAAACGGTGAGTTCTGATGTCATCAGTTATAAACGGTGAGTTCTGATGTCATTATGTTGTCATGTGAAACTTGTGTATTATAATAAATAAAGTACCCCCAGTTGCAAAATATGAGGTTATTAGAAGTTACCTCGGAGTTCCATGACCTGTATAAAAACACTCGGCCTTCGGCCTCGTGTTTTTATATGGTCATGAAACTCCTCGGTAACTTATAATATCCTTATATTTTACAAGAGGGGGTACTTTATTCACTATATAATTATAAATGTAACAGTATTGTACATCCAAATGTTCCATCCAAAAGCACAGTGCTACTCTTCTATTCACTTGAACCTGTACTTGCCATCTATGGTGTACCCTGTTCATTGAACACAGCAACAAAATATAGTCATTTATGTTTAACATATTACACAAAAGACTAATGTTAAAACCCCTAGACGCACAAGTGATCTGGAATAAGTACAGGTACAGGACCTGTTATTCAGAATACCCGGGACGTGAGGTTTTCTGAAAAGTAAACTGTTTCATTAAAATGGCATCTATGGGAGCCATAATTTAGAGGTGTCTGAATAACAGATTTCTGGCTAATGAAACTCATACATGTAGTTATTTAAGTAGTTGTACTATACTGCTAAATCACTAAGCAGTAACCTTCTGACACCATGACACTCAAAAAATCAAAGGAGACATTTATGCTGTAACATATCATTTATAAACTATAGTTGCAAAATATATTAACACAAAATTCTAATAGTTTACTAGCAGAATACTTTTTACAGAATACTTATTTCATGTACTAGGCATAGTTTCACATGCTTTTGATTAAACACAATGAAAGGAAGCAAGAAGAGCTATGGAGCATTTAAAGACATATTTTTAGCCAGCATGAAACAGGACAGACAAAATGGCCAAGATTTGCCCCATGTACCATAGAGCACATGGGCCATTTCCTCCAAGGGTTAATTTTCAGTGAAACAACTTTATAATTCTGTGAAGGTTTAAAGTCATGTCTATTGTGCAGTACCCAAATTTACTATTATTCCCCAAAAATAATTTGTTTCTATCCGATATTCGATTAGCATTTGATCATCGAATGCTAATCGAATAGTTTTAGGCTACCTTCTATTCGATATTCAATCGTTCGACGATCGAATACAAATCTATTCGATCAGTCAAATAAATCATTCGACTGAACAAATAAATCATTCGATCGTTCGAATGATTCTTACGATTCGAACGATCGAATACTTCGATCGTACAAATCCTATTCGATCAGGACTTAGTCTCAGAAGCCTATGGGAGTGCTCCCATAGGCTTCTATTGCTTCTATTGCAATTCGGTAAGTCCAATCTGCCGAAATAGGCAATCGAAGAAACTTAAAAAATAAAATCCTTCACTGATCGAATGATCAAATGATCGAATATTCATCCATTCGACTCTATTCGAATGTATTCGATCGTGTGTGGTCAAGGACAGGCCGAGATGATTCCAGTATAGGATGCACAGTACAGAATCAAAGGCAGAGATCGTAGTAGAGGTCACAGATTACGTTGGTACACAAAATGGCAGATATAAACAGGATACAATAGAATGGTCGAGATACAGGCAGGAGTTGGGTCAGGCAGCAAACATGGGTTGTTCAGGGTCAGGCAGGGTCAAGAAATGATCAGAAATACACAAGAAATCTCACCAGGAACTATGTGAATAGACCTACGTTGTCGCCCCTTTAAATATTTGAATTTCGTGCCTATTCGCAATAACACCATACGTCGCCCCGGCATCAAAACTTGATGTGCACACAGCACTAGGAACCAACCTGCCCAGAAAAAGACTCCCCTCTGGGAGTGCCCAGATTGCTCTAGTAAATAACCCCATTTATATAACTAACATACATATATACATAGAAGACATATAATATTATGAAATATACCAGTGCTGTTTAACTTTTGTGATATCAAGGGCTGGACGTACAGTATGTGGTAAAAGGATGATATTTGAATTCCTGCGATTCGCTGCTGGCGAATAAATTCGCAAAATGAGTCATTTTTGACGCAACGCAACGAAAATGACGCAACGCATGTCAAAAACAGCGCGACGCAACATGCGTCAAAACCGTGCTGCGACTCGTTTCGCTAATTTTTCCGCCAATTCGTGAATTTCGAATTTTTCGGCGAAACTGGGTAGATTTGCCCATCACTAGCATTGAGCATTAAATGAGTGACTTCCAGGATCAGTGACCATCAGGGACCAAAAAATAGCACAGCAACTCCCAGTATTTATTTGAACACCATAAATTGATTTAACTATTAAATTAAGTATTAAATAGCTAAACTTAACTATTAAAATTCCTTATGTCTCCGACTGTAAGGCCCTCCCTGTTCTGCTTCTGACCAAGCAAAGTGTTTAAAGTCTCCTTGCCATGAGGCATGGTTATTTATGATTTAATGCCACCAGAGGAACGATGACCTCTTTAAAAAAATCTTACTGCGCTCCAACCTGCATCTCATAAGAACCTCAGTGTGATCCTATAATATTGTCTCCATGCTCCATTGATTATAGCTGAAGGCAGATGTAATCTACCAATTTAAAATCAGATAACAATCTAAAACTCATGAGCAAACTGGTAAACAGTAACAAGTCAAGGTCAAAACCAGGAAGCAGCAAAAGGGACATGATCAAGGGAGCGGGAATCAGCGCACCCATGAACCAGATACGTTGACCTAAGAGGGCAGTAAGAGCTTAGAACTGGGGATTAATTATAGCTGAAACAAACCACAATTCAGTTATTGACCAAGGGTTCAAAACCAGGCAGGATATTACTACTCATTCACCTTGGGAGACTATTTTCTCAAATTTAGATTTTTATGTGAACCCTGTTTCAGGCAAAGATGTCTGGAAATCCAAGTGCAAGTATATTAAATAAAAGATAAACTGCTAGGAAATATTGTATCAGCATTATCTTCTACTAAAATACTAAATATGTAATATCAAAAATGAATGCCACCACCAAAGAACATTATACAGTAGTATAAGCATAGCAGAAACAATAACATAGAAAATAGATTGTATCATCTTGGATGGAAAACCAGTGTAAAATATTGGTTGCCATAAATAATAGTACCCAGAGGGGCTGTATGACATTACTTGATGGTTAGCTAATGAGATATTACTTAATGACACTGCTTTAGAGGAACTTAACATATAGGCTCAAGCTCACAGTAAATCAGTTTGTCCACATAAAAGCAGGGAAAATGGTGTTGTTGTATCCCCATGAGTGTACTTTATAAAAACTGTCTATGTACTCACTCAAAAATTGCCATGTTAGTCAATCTATAAAAAAAACAACCTGCAGTTTGTTGATCCTTAATTTATTCCCAAGATGCATAGATATGTTTTAAAGATGACACACCATTTGCGATAAAAAAGTACGGTTTTAAATACAGCAAAAAAGGCAAATAACACTATATTTTTATTTATTTAGCAAACTATTATTTAGAAAATAAATAATGTTTTTCTGTCCTTTAGTATATGCCGACATAATATGTAATAAACAGGTGTTTCTCTGTTCTGTGTGTATCCAAAAGATTGCTTTCAATTACCTAGCATTTAAGTCTGGAAATCAGTTTCATACAAAAGAAATCCTTAAAGGTGACTGGTAAAATGTAATCAGCAATTATTCTACAATGGAAAATAACAGCAAGAAAATGCATATTTTTTAGTCCTTAAGTGGAAGTTAAAGTTCATAAAATACAAGTGGGCAATTATTGCTGCAACTTGTCCCTTATGATATGTTTGAAACTATTATATTAGATAAAAATATATTTAATAAAAACCAACAGATGTCTTCTGATTAGCTATGGCTACAGATACAATGTTTTTGTTATAATTATATCTGTACAGTATTTGTACATAAACCAGAGGCAAGGGCTTATAGACTACCTTACTTGCCCGACAGGTTTCAAAAATGTTCCTATAATAAAACAATAAATTACTGCAAATTAAGACTTAAAGGAACAGTTCAGGGTAAAAGTAAAAACTGGGTGAATAGATAAGCTGTGCAAAATAAAAAATGTTTATAATATATAGTTAGTTAGCCAAAAATGTGATCTATAAAGGCTAGAGTGGCTGCATGTCTAACAGAACACAACACAACTTCCTGCTTTTCAGCTCTTTAAATCTGACTTGAAGGGGGGCCACATGGGACATAACTTTTCAGTGAGTTTGCAATTGCTCTTCAGCATTCAGCTCAGATTCCAAAGCAACAGTTATGACCAATGTGGCCCCTCTTCAAGTCACTGATTGGTTACTGCCTGGTAACCATAATTTATGTTATTAAAGCCATGGTTCAAATTTATGATTTTTAGTGCACAACATTTGAACTGCAAAAAAAAAAAAAAAATAACCCCCTAACTATGTTTCACCTATGGGAAAAATAGAAAGTACACTTAGAGGCAGATTTATCAGTGGTCAAAGTAAATAAATTAAGTAAAAAAATTTGCAGTTCGAGCTAATTTTGTGTATTTCAACTGGGGAATAGTCCAAATTCGATTTGAATTTGAAAGTAAAATTAAAAAATTCGAATATTGAACTTCAAAAAATTCAACTTTGACTATTTGCCATCTACAACCTGCCAAATTGCTGTTTTAGCCTATGGGGGACCTCCTGAAACTTATTTGGAGTCAACTGGTGGACTTGAATACATTAAAGGGCTGATTTACTAAGGGTCAACTTTCGAAAATATTTTGAAATTTGACCATCGAATTAAAATCCTTCGACTTCGAATTTCAAAGTCAAAGGATTTTTCAGTGAACTTGGCATTACTGTGATCGAAGAATCGCATTCCTGCGATTCAAACAACAACTTTGAATTGTTTAATAAATTTTGATTGGTCTTTTTTCATTAGAATTTTGAAGTTATGGAAGTTATGGAAGTTAAAATAATCATTCGATCGAAAAAATTTTTAGCGTACGATTGAAGGATTGTTCTTCAATAAAATAAATCTTAGAAAAAGGGTCTAGAAGGTCCCATAGGCTAACAGAGCACTTTGGCAGCTTATATTTGGCGAAATTAAAAAATCTAAGTATTTTTAAAGAGACAGTACTTCAAAAATCTAAGCAGAAGGATTTTACTATTTGACCATTCGATTCGAATGGTCGAATGGTCAAAGTAGCATATTCAATGGTCGAAGTTTTCAAAAATTTACTTCGAATATCTAATTTTTTGCATTTGAATATTCACTTTGACCCTTAGTATATCTGCCCCTAAAAATTACATTTGAACAATTCAAATACAGCCTATTCAGCTGCAAACTTTGAATTGTTTAATAAATTTTGATTGGTCTTTTTTCATTCGAATTTTAAAGTTATGGGAGTTATTTTGGGATAACTAGTAAAGAAAGTATGGATCTCTTTAAATAGATATCATAAGTTCATAAAATCCTCCTGAAAAAAGCCATTTTGATGACAAAACAGCTGTCAAGCCATGTAGATGTGGAGATTGAATATCTTGAATAATGGAAAATATGAAAATGATTGTTATATATCCAAATATACATTAATATCAGCATAAACACATTTTTTTGCCTTAGCTCAGTCTCAGCCCAGCTGTAGATGTTCCTCTGTTACAGTTTTAATGAGGAAGATCAATAACATGTTCTACTGACTGCTGAATAGTTTAGGTATATTATTGTGTTATAGAGACAAAAAAATCATTTTAGCAACAATGTGTGGACACATCACTATAGTTACCTACATGTCCATTCTATTACTATCCCAAACTTAACAGAGAATGCAGCTTTATGTTAATCCCTCTGTAGTCCTGCATGTGACAAATTTTAGAAGTTCCAGTAAAGAAATTACAGAGTTTTCAGTCCTGCTTAGTAACTCACTACATTATATTCCTTCATAAATGGTGACCTAAGATCATGAAGTGTGCTCAGCATAATACTCAATACTAATACTCAATATGAAAACTAAGTCGGCTAAACTCCCTTCCACGAATTGAACTTACTTATGAATAATTTTTTTTAAAAAAAAGTTGAAACAAAATCGATTGCCAATTCGTATTCTATGATTGGCTCTCTGAAAACTGGACTTTATAAAATTTTTAGCTGCAAAATCTCAAATCTTTAGGATTATCGGACAAAAACCCTGATTTTAACGAATTATCCAATGCAGATCATGATATCAAGAAACAACTTCAGGGACATCTACCATTGACTTCTACATGCCTTTGACAGGTTTGAGATGGAGAATTTTCAGATACAGATTTTTTGCAGCATTCAGGGATAATAAATCTCTAAAAATTCGAGTTTTTTTTCCACTAAAAATTCACCTTACAAAAGATTGACCAGATAAATTTGAAATTTAATAAATGGCCCCTAAATGCCTTTCCCATGTATAAAATTTACTAATGACCACAAGGAGTTTCAGCCTGAAAATGTGTAGACTTTTTCCTACTCTAGTCATGTTATTTTAGAATAGTCTTACCTCAAAAAACAGTCCATTATTCAGACATGCACTAATCATGGCCAATTTACTACTATGTAGACCTTGGGAGTCCTATTTATCAAAATTCAAATTTGTGCTTTGGTTATTTATCAAAGTCCAAAAATTATCTCAATATTTTCTGCCAAATACTCAAATCTGCTTGGGTTTTTTAACATTTATTTACTATTACATTTTCCCGAAAATGTATTTGCTGGAAAAAATCAGATTTTCATGAATTTTTTTGATTTTACATCTGATTTTCCAGATTTTTTACATAATTTTCACCTGAAAACTCTGAATACTTTGGGGTATTGCATGAAACCCAGCGCACATAAAAAAATTATTGGGACTTCTCCTATTGATTTATATATAACCTTGACAGGTCTGAAATGCTGAATTTTCAGATTTGAACTTTTCCATCATTGGGGTTTAATAAATTCTGACAAATTCGTGATTTTTTAAAAAGACCAATTTTATAAAGAATCGTGATTTTTGCATTCAGAGTTTAGTAAATAACCCCTTATAGTATTTTTAATGGTAATAAACTCAAAATTTTCCATACTCAATGTAGTTCAGTAAAATATTTTAGTGTATAAAACTTATTATTAATAAAAGCATGAAAAACTTGAATGCCTTGAATTTGTATTCTTTCTTTTGTATTCTCTGTCATTTTCAATGGATCTGTCAACTATTCAACATTTAGATGCCACATTTTAAAATTTTAGTGCTTAATAAATCTCTGAAATTACATTTTTTGAAACTCTGATTTGAATGTATGAATTTTAGCCCTACTAAAAACTAGATATATTTTGAAATTTAAATATCAAACAGGGGGCAAATTGGGTAAGCAAGAGTAGGGATCAAAAGCTGGGATGTAGCTATAGAGAAATACACCTTTAAATTTCAGGGGACCAAGGAGATATAAAAGACCCAGTGGTTGAAAAAGCAGTTTCAATATACATTTATGAATATGTCTCATTTACAAATTTAAGGGGACTAGACTAATTACTTGATTTTGCTGTAGGGCCTAGTAACTTCAATGTACAACATTGCTCTGAAGACAAAAAATGGAAATGGTGGTACTGCCAGATGTTTAACAATAAAGTATCATAGCGGGTTGCAGCAAGTAGTAGTTAGCAACTAAGTTAAAAAGCGAACAAAAAAGGTTAAATGCATTAAATGAGTTAAGATAACTTTAGATAACACAGTTTCAACAATTAACCCTGAGTCATGACGCATTTAACTCACAAATCCAAGTGGCTGCATCTGTAATAAAATCAACCATTTTTATACCGAGTGTAAATGGGATCCTGTGTAACTTCCTTTTCATCAACATGCACAATTTGCCAGGTTTAGCTTTACTGAATAAAGAGACTCAGTTGTTACAACAACTGTCCTGCATCTGTTTTAACAGCCCTTTGAAAACACAGATCTGAAGATTCAAGTTACTATAGCAACTGGAAATATGTGAATAACTGTGCCATTTCAAGCTTGTTTTAATCTGGTAAACTATACCATTTAAGAAACAGTAAAACATACATGTATAGTGTTTATTAGCCCTTTTCCTTAAAACAGTCTTCCACAAACTACATTAACTCTGCTGTGGAATGAGAACTGTGGTACAATAATATGCAGAAAGTAGAACATTCTTATTTATGAATTCTGTTTAAAGGCAATCTACAGTCATATTGTGACCATGCTGTGTTCATGAATAAGGACAACCCTCTATCATCAGCTGCACCATAACCTGATATGGATAGTAACAGACAAATTAGACAATATACAACTTTTGGGGTACAGTAATCTTTCAATCTGTTTACAGCAAAACTTGATACAATTTGGGAAATGTAATAAATTATGTAAATAGTACAAATATGTGCAATGCTTAACTACAATAATTGAAGGGAATGTGTGTTTTATCATGTACACCATTTTGTAATGTGGTAATAAAACATCTTACAGAAAAAAATGCTAGTTTGCATATTTGTAGATTGGTCAAAATGTACTATAAGGGACAGATTTACTAAGGGTCAAATTTCAAGGGTTACCTTCGAATGCAACCATGGGAATAGCATGGGAATTAAAATACTTCGAATTCGAAGGATTTTACCGATATTTGATTGGTCAAACGATTGAATAGTGAAAATTTGATCGAACGATAATTTCGTTCGAATCAAATGATCTAAATTCACTAAAACTACTTCGGTAGGTTGAATCTGGGGAACTAGGCAGTCAAATAAAAATTTAAAGGGGAAGTATTCAACTGTCGAATAGTCGAATATTCAAATAAATTTTTATTCAAATTATTCAAATCGTCATTTTGGTCTTCAAAAACATTCGAAAATTTGAATCTTTTTGACAATTCGATAAAATTTCAAATCCTTCATGGGAATTTGATAAATCTGCCCAATAAAGTTAACAGTAAAATTGAATGTCTAATGAACATTATTGCACTACATTCTTGGCCAAGGATATCGAAGCATTAGTAAAAAGTATTTTACATTTATGTTCCCATTGGGAGAGTTTGATGAAAAAAAGTTTAAAATTGCATTGCCCTATGAAAGAAACAACTAGGAATACTGTATGCTTTCAATATGTGTAACTGCTTGAAAAACAGAGGTGAGTAATTGTATTTACTCAATGAAATAATCTTTGGGCAAGAGCCACATGCAGTATCCTCTTATTCTTTTATTTTATCCTTTTTATTTCAACCTTTTTTATTTTAATTGTTAATGTTTTGAAATGCAAATGCTGAGATAAACAGCTGGTAAATAGTAGGCATTTGTAGATTGGCCAATTGAATCTCCTTGATTCTTCACCTAATCTATTCTCTTGTCAAAGTCCTTGGGGTTTGCAGTTATCAGGTGTCTTAACTCTGTATCAGGTAAGGTAGAAGCCCCTTGCTCCCTGCCCACTCCAGCTTTGTAGTATCCCCAGGGATTAGATACATGAGAATTCCTATCATACTTACCGTAATTCTCTTTTACTGGAGTTCCCCCATGGCAGCAACTAATGGGTTAATCTCCTATCATGAGAATGGACAGGCTTAACAAGTGACCAATTATAGAAGCCGTTAATAACCTTCTCCATCCCCCTATTCCCTGTCTTTGTCCAGAGGGTGGGAGCGTGTGCTGCAATGGGGGAATTCCAGGAAAAGAGAATTACGCTAAGCATGATAGGCATTCTCCTTTTTCCTGGGTTCCCCATGGCAGCAACTAATGGGAATTAAAAATCTAACAGGGTGGGACAAATAACCACAAAACACCACCTGCAATTCAAAATTTACTGATTAGGAACTCCATCAAGAACTGCAGAATGAACTGAATATTGTCTGAAGAATTTACTTCCAATTTGGAATGTTTCAGGAAGGTTCTGGTTGATCGCCAACTAGCTGTCTTGCAAATTATGTCAGCAGGAACTTTCTTCTCTGCTGCCCAGGACGTAGCCACTGCCCCAAATGTGTGCTGGGATCCCCACTGGAATCTCCATCCTTTGCTCTACATAGGCTTTCTTAATAACCAAAACTAACCACCATCCAAAGTTGCCTTTGTAGCCAGCTGACCCTTTCTTATTCCAGATTCTGTGAACTCCTCCAAGAAGCAGATCTCTCCAGATATATCCTCAAGATTCTCACTGGATGCAGAAGGTGAAGAGTATATGCTGGTAAGACTATCTCCCTATTAAGATGGAACTGAGGAACCACCTTTGGGAGCACTGAAGGAGGTGATCTTAGTAAAGCTCTCTCTGTGTCAAAAACTGTGAAAGGCAGGAAAACTGATAAAGCATATACATCTAAACTTTGTAAGAAAAACTTGAGGGTTACAAAATAATCTGAAACCTGTTCCATGGGCTTGAACACCATGTTGTACTAGAGGAAGGCACCAAGGAGCAGACAGTCTCTTGTTCGGGGGTCTTAACTTTACGGGGCAAATTTACAAAATTCACGTGAATGGATCGAAGTTCGATCGAATATGATCGAATTCTGATCATACGATTTTTTTGGATATTCGAATATGCAAAATTTGGCCTCTTCGATCATCGAATACCGAATTATCGAATTATTGCATAGATTGAATGATCGAATATTCGATAATTATTTCATTTGGTGATTGAAGGATTTTAAAATTTTAAATCCTTCGATCATGCCTACTTCGCCAGATTGAACCTACCGAATACCAATAGAAGCCTATGGGAACCCCCCTATAGGCTTCTTTTGCTAAGTCCTGCTTGAATACCATTCGTACAATCGAACGCCTCAATCGTTCGAATCATACTAATTTTTTGGAGGCTCGAAGGAAAAAGTACGATTTTTTCGTGAAATCGAACGATCTGTATCCGATCCTACGATTTCATCGAGAAATCGAATATCGGGCAAAATGATAGCCTAAAACTATTTGATAAGCATTCGATAATAAATTTGCCCCTAAGAGTGCTTTAAAAAACTGAATGATTAATTCATGTTTTTCCCAATGAATGTTCGTGAGGGCTGTAAGAGCAGAAATTTGCACCTTTAGTGCACTCAAGCTCAATCCCTTCTCAAATCCTGTCTGGAGAAAAGATAAAACCCATGCCATAAAAAACGTTTTGTAATGTATCTTTATTACTTAAAATTATTTCAGAGATACATACCATAGAAGTTGATCATCTCTGCCAAATCTATCAGTTCTCTCTCCTATGAATCTGAGATTGTGGGACAGGCTCTGTGTAAAAATGACAGGTTGCCAAATAAGGAAGTTTAGGATTGACTGCACAGAGCATGCTAGCATGCTATCTCTCTCTCCTGGTTCATTTGCATATTGTTGATCTGATTGATCTTGCCAGTCAATGGACTTGATGATATGCAAATGAAGCAGGAGTGAGAGATATCATGCTCTGTGCAGAGTCAACTTCCTTATATGGCAACCTGTTTTTTTTTCACAAAGTGCCGGCGAACCCAAGACACAGAAGAGAACTGAGAGATTTGGCAGAGATGATGATTCGATGGTATGTATCTCTGAAAGCAAACATTTTAGGTAATAAAGATAAATGACAAAAATGTTTTTTATGACATGGGCTTTTAAACTAGCTTTATTGTCCCAAAGGTGAACAACCACTTTAAAGACTTGTCACTTTAATAACCCATAGTATTGGGAACAGTGGGAATTGCTATTAGGTAATGAACTTTGTACAAAAGTGAATGTAGGTGCCCTTTATTGAAGCACCAGCCACTTTATAATTGATACATTTTGAAAACACCTCATTTATTACAAACACCTTTGAACTGGATCTTGATGTTCTTAGGATATTTAACTTAACTCTCCTTATATTATCCTTGTATTAAGTAACCAAAAAAAGAGGGTTGTCATTTCTCAACTTTCTTCTAATTTACAGTATAAAGCTCAATGAAGTATACACAAGAATAAAATTCTGATAAACTCAATCAGTTTGAGTATCCAGAAAGCTTTGAACTCCATTTTAATCAAATAATTCAAACTTTTAAAACATATTTGCTTTGTAATAAAACAGTACTTGATTAAACAAAACTTGATTCCAACTAAGATATCATTAGTCCTAATTGGTGGCAAAACAATCCTATTGATTTTATTTAATATTTGAATAATTTTTTTAGCCATTAGCTGGCAAATGCCAGGTGCCAATCATTCTAAATATATCTATAATAGGTCTCATAGTTATTTCAGTGCAGTTCAAATATTTTCAATTCTTGCTGTAATTTTTTGTATAGAAATCATGGGCTGAAAGCTGACCCGGCCGTTTTTGATCGAATTGAAATGTTCGAATCAAACGTTCACATAATTGGATTTGAATGATTCAAAAGATTTTCCCAAAAAAATTTTGATTTTCCAGGACAGGTCACCCATAGCTACAATAGCAATTCAGCAGCTTTAAGGTGGTGAATAGTCTAATTCAATTTTTTTTAAAGAGACTGTCCTTCAAAATTCGCATTTTAAAATTTTCTAATTTTTTCAATTCTAATTGAATTTTGGGCTATTCAGTAGTTGAAGTAGCCCAAAATTACTTGAAATTCAAATTTTAAAAATTTTAATTTTATTCAAAAATTCACTTTGACCCTTAGTAAATGTGCCCCCTAAAGTCTATGGAAAGCTGCCTATTTCTGAATAAATAAATCTTTGTTGGTGTTTGCATGCTAAAGAAAATTCAAGCTAAAAATACTAAATATCCACATAGAAAAAAAGTCATAAAATTCAGCAAAAAATTGTGGACATTTTGATAGATCTTCCCTTTATGATATAGTTAGGAATAGTTTGGGCTGCCATTAGCATTTTACGAAATGGGGTGCAATGAAATGTATGCTTATTAAGTATTCCTCAAACAGTTCAGGACAGGTTCACAACAATTAACAGATATGTACACATAAAAAATTATAATTAAACACATTTGCAAGCTATTACACCCACTGCGAGAAGAGAAAACAAAGAAAGCCCCAATCACAAGTCTGAAACAATACTTTTTGGTGTATGTAACATTTACATTTTTTTAAAAATAGACAATTTATGGCGATTCAAGTTACAGAAAGACCACTTATCTGGAAAACTCCAATAGCTGTATATACAATTACTAAAATGTTGCAAGTGACTTTTTACTATTAATTAGAAGATAAGCTAACTAGTTTTTAAGGGATTAAGCAATGCATGAGTAGCAAATTCATACGGTGAATAGCCCCAAGTCAGCAGAGATAGCACATTAAAAATAATACTAGCTAACGCTAAACATATTTATTACATAGCTTACATCCCATTGCAAAACAGCCTTTGGGAACAGTTTCTTTTTGATCTGGTAGATTCATTATGGTATGGCTTTTTCTTTCCTCTAGTTTTAAGATATTCTTACAATAGATTGCCAGAGGCAACTTACTGCTTTTTACAACAAGAAGGGATGGGGTAGAAAGTAAAAGAAATCTGCTTTTCTCACTATATTACTTTCTGCATTGAAACAACAAATAAATCTGGCCCTGTACCTAAGTAGCACGTGCTTGATGTTTTATCAAACAACTCTAAGGAGAACCATTTCATTTGAATCTCAGACATTCATTTACTCCCTGTACATGGCATCTGCATGTACAGTAATGAACTGTAGTAAAATTAGCACTGTCCTCTACTATTAAAACTATCTTTATAGCAAGATTTCAGCTTTATACCTTAATATAGTTCTTTAAAGGTTCCCAGCTTTAGAGATGCCTGTGCTTTCCACAAACCCACATACCAGTGAACATGTTCCTACCATAATATTTGCAGAAATCAAACCATGGCTATGTCCAAAATCAAATGTTTTTTTAAGGAGAGATCATATCTTGTCCACTTGCACAGCAACATACATCCTACTACACTCTTCGCATATAGGTCAAAAAGGTCAACAAATGTTTAGCTATAAAATTGCATCTATCTTTACTGTCAATATATAAGTGGACCTTTACCAGTTACTATTATTTGTACTGCACTGGTTGTATAGCAAGAACAATGACCCTGCTGAAACCTTTTAGTATATTACTGAACCAGAGTACAATGGAAAGGCCCTTCGCTAGCTTGAATTTCATTTATTTACTGGAAATATCCAAGGTGGATTCTTACTAAAGTAGCTCATAAGGTCCACTGATTTTCTAGCCTGTATTCATGCCACTGTCCAAGCTATGTTTCTGCTTCACACTGACAGATGAAGTTTATAATACTTAAGAACTATATTCAATATGAATTCAGTAGGCAACCCATGAATAGTTGTTTGCATTATTTTAAGTATCATCCATCATCCTCATTTTAGCTGTATATTTATACAAAGATCTGTTACATCAGATTAAAAACTGAAACAAAACAGCCTATTTTAGTGGTATGAATGTGGAAGAGAGAGTTATCCAATAGTTATGGAAGCTTAGGGGTTATATGCAGTACATAGTAAAAGAAAGAATAAGAATAGTGAAAGAAAAACATGAAAGGTAAAAAACTGAGCATTATCTCAAATATTATTGATTACATTGTAAGTAAGTTCCAAAGGGGAAATATAAGCATTACCCATTACAGCAGGAATGCGTTTGGTGGATTATTTAAGCATAAATGAACAGGTAGAATCCTTAACTGTGCAGATTTTTTTTTTCTGTCAAAGAAATAACAATATAGATAAAGAAGAAATATATTTTTGGAATATTAAGAATATTAAGTTTTAAATTTATAGTGATGGGCGATGTTTCTCCTGTTTTGCTTCGCTGAAAAATTTCGGAATTTCCTAAAAAATTTGCAAAATGCAAGAAATGGCGAAAATTTTTTGCAAAAAAATCTTGAAAATCAGACATTTCACAAAGAGCTGACGCTTGCATCACAAAAAATCTGATGATTTTTTGATGGAGCTTAGCGAATGTATTCGCCGCCAGCGAAACACAGAGATTCACAGGAAATTTGTGCCAGGCCCATCACTATTGGTAGGTAGTGGTAGGGAGTTTTGTTGCCAGGCATGCATTTGTGGTGAAATTCTGCATTTTGCAATCTGCAAATATTTTTCGCCCAAAATTCACTGCAACAAAGAAGTTGCCACAAGAAAAAATGCCCATTGTCTTTAATGAATATGGACAAAAAAGTCATCAAGACAAAATGTCAGCACAAGAAAAATGCCCATTGACTTTAAAGCATTTGGAATGAGAAAAATATTGTGTGTCAAAAGAAAATGACTTGACTTTTAACTTCATTGTGTTTCACAAATTTTTCACAGAGATTTTCTCATCACTATTGGTAGGTCTCAGTAAAGCATTATTAGAATATATGTTTCTAAGTATAGGTTGTTTGGAGAAGCATAACACCCAAGTTCTCAATTTTCCCATATGTCTAGGTGACATGAATCTTGTTTTGTAGGGGGGCTATAATCAAATGCAAGATTTATTAAGGGAGTTATTTATCAAAGGTTGAATTTTTTAAGATTTGTGAGGTTTTTATACAGTACCTTGAATGAACTCACAACTTGAATGTTTTCTGAAAAAAAAACTGAAATTGAAAAAACTTGAATCACTGAATTTTGGGCAAATATGCTCGAAACATATAGGGGCACATTTACTAAGGGTCAAATGGAATATTTGAATAAAATTGGAATGTAAAAAATTAGATTTTCAAAGTAATTTTGGGCTACTTTGAATTCGAATTTCAAAGTACTGGCCCTTTATAAACCTTCAAATTGGACTATTCGCCACCCTAAAGCTGCCATTTTAGCCTATGGGAGACCTCCTAGAAACTGTCCTGAAATTGTTGCTAAGTCCTAGGAATTTTAAGGATTTCATTCAATATTGTTCAAACCGTTTGATTTGAATGATGCGATTGAACAATTCAAAAGATTCTTATTCGATCGCAAACCGACATATTCAATCAAAATAGGTAAAATTTTGATCGAAAAAGCCCTTTAAAAAAATTTGATAGTCGAATATCGAAGTTTTTTCACTTTGAAATTCGACCATTAATAAATCTGCCCCCTAGTGTCAAATAACTGAAATTTGCAGCATAGCTATTACGTGTCCTGATCTGTCTCCACTACTGTCAATATTTTTGTGGTACCTTGGACGGAATACCAAAAGCAGACAAATTGGGATTAAAAGCATTGTGGGGATAGATGACCAACCACCAACATGAGTAATTAAAAGGTAAAGGAGCTCTGTTGGACTTGTTAATGTTTAATAAAACTTCTATACTGTCCTTTTCAGGGATTGTATAGGAAGTAGAGATGATTAAATATTGTTTAGTATATGTTTTAAAATAGCTTGTATGCAAAATAGTAAATAAACAACCCCAAAATTTTCAAGGAAGAGTAAGATAAATTGCGACAGAATAATCTCAAACATCATTATGGAATCAAAATGAAAGACGTTGTCCTGTTTAGTTCAAGAAATAGCAGAAAACATAGATATATAAAATAATATTATGTTTGGGACTCAAATATTACTAACCCTTCCTTATTCCCACCACCTTGATACCACAGTAGTTACATAGCTAGTTTGGGCTGAAAAAAGAAATTCACCAATAGTCCAACCCTTCCAAATGAACCCCACTGCTAATATACAGTATGTACATACATACACAGACCAATTGATACACATTTGTATAAAAACTATATACCACCTACAGTCTTAATAAAACACTCACACACAAACACTTATAAACCAAACCTTCTTTAGCCTTCCAGTTATATTTCTAAAATGGAACACAGCTCACACCTGATTAAAGCAAAGTTGATACCTTCAGCTTATAAATAAACTGCTGTCAATCATGTAAATGCATTAGCCAGTTTTCCTCCATGTGTGCCTTCCTTTTTACTGCAGATAACTAATACAATAAGAGCATTTTAATCCAAGCACAGTGCAAAACTCAACTCATATTATGTTAATCCTGGGGCCTCAGATAATCTTAACAAGAACTACTGATTTTGCCTTTTTAAAAATCCAGAAGGGAATATACATTGCCATTTAACCAAAGAAAATATGAATGAATATTGTTTGTAAAAAAGAAAATTGTTCTTAAAAGGGATTGCATTAAATGTAAGCTCTGTGTTTTCGTATGCATTTGTAGCTTGGCATATCACAAGTATTTTGTTTTTATTTTTGCTGCAGTGTTATATTTTGGACTCCATTACAGCACCAGGCGCTTAATATGAATAAACGTTATCTCCAGCAGTTAACCTTGAACTACAGTAAACAGCAGCACCATATAGTAAATTCAAATTTAGAGATGAAGTTGGCTTTTTCAAAAGAAACTAGGGATAATAGCAAGGCACTGTATACTGTGTGTTTTTTTACTACCAAATACATGAAGAAAACATTGTGTATATTTTCAGATATTTTCTATCAAAGGTATAATGCATTTTATCAGTGAAGTTCTGTAATATTTGCACAGATTTCAGACAATAAACGAGGGGGTTTAATGCAATATGTTTATGATTGATAAGGTTACTAACAATATGCAGTAAAAAAAGGACTAAAATAGAATTAGATAATATCAACTGAACGTATGTATTCGGGGCCTGGAGGGGGTAAGTGAAATTGAATCATGTTTCTATGGAGACTAACAACTAGTTTTATAGAGTGAAGCAGGTTGAGAATCTCCCAAGCATACACGCATATAAGAAAAGATGATGTTGAATAAAGAATATTGTTGAATGAGAGCACACTTTGCTTTTCTGAAACCTTTATATCTTCTTAGGTAATATAATATGTCAAGGTCATTGTAAAGCTGTACCACAGTTGCATTACAATGTGTTAGGTGACAGGCACATTTCCATTAAAGCAAATAACAGCAGGTCGCATACCTTGACCCCTCCCCCCATACATTTACAGAACTGGAGCAGTGCAAGAGGGGGCCATATCACAATAGCACACTAGAGAAGCCAAATTTGCAATTTTGTAAATTGGAATCTCATCTCTTTAAGTTACCAGGAGCTGCTTTTTGCCACCCCTGGAACCCTATGGGGGTGCAACCATCTAAGGCAAGTTTCTTAACCTGACTCATGGCTAGAGTGCCCCTGAATAACAAACTGCATGATTGGGTTTGCATGTTCCTCTGCCTTTGGAGCATCTGTCATGTGTATCATAATACTTAGGGGATAAAAATTGAATAATAACAGCAAGACCAGAACAAGGGGGTGGATGGGTGACAGTTTTATGAAATTGCCTGATACCCTTAGCTATAATAAATATAATAATAAAGCCCCCCATTTGCCTCCAAACTCACTTTTACCTATTACACAACAATACACCACATATCTGACTGTTCTCCTGACAGCAGTATTCTTTGCTTTCATCTCTGATTTCATCTCTGACAATAGGGTTTCAGCTATGCCCCCCTACCATGCCCCTGATCTGCCCAGGCCACATGTCCAATAATGCTCCTTACTGAAGCAGGTTCTGAAGATTCTGGGTAAAACTTCCATTAGTCTTAGAGACCCATTTATCCAAATTTATCACATTATTTTCTGAAAAATAATCCACACAGGTTTTTTCCCCTTATTTTGAATACATTTTCCCAAAAATGTCCCGTGAATGGAAAAAAACCCAGAAAAATTGCCCAAAAACCACATCTTCCATCTTCAGGAATTCTCCAATTGACATATATGCAACCTCGGCAGGTCTGAGATGCAGGATTTTCGGATTCAGACTTTTTCCATACTCTGGGTATAATAAGTCCTGAAAAATTTTTTTTCCCATTAAAAATTCAAATTTTATAGTAAAAACACATATTTTTGGGGTTTTTTGTACTTGGGCTTTAATTAATAACCCCTTAATGTCAGGGTAAGCAAATAATTTGGGTGCAATTTACTTATTTGGGTTGACTAGACTGTTATCTCAAGTGACTGAGATGTCTATGTTCATTATTCTGAAAGTTCTGAATCTCCCATAAAGTCCATTTTAAACAAAAAAATTTAAAATATTTTCTTTCTCTCTGTAATTATAAAACAGTAAGTTCCTAACTAAGATATAATTAATCTGTATGAAGGCAAAACAATCTCATTTTATGATCCAACGTTTCGGTTCAGGGAACCAAATACTTATAATCTTGCGTTAAACTTAATTACATTTAGCCAAAATTTTTGGAATGTTTTAGTGCTGGAAAATCAAATTATTGGAACACTATTTCTTGGGTATTTGTATTAATTTAAAAACAGAAAAGGGGATGCACACTCAATCAATTGTTCTGATGTATATTTGATTGTTATATACCATATTAAAGTAAAAAGTTTTTTAACAAACATTATTTTTGACTACCAAGTATCAGTTTTTGATTGGGTGTGCATCCCCTTTTCTGTTTTGATGTACTGTCTGGGTAACCTACTGTGGGGTTACTCTGGGGTATATGCACCTCTTATTGCCTAAAAAAGAGAATCTTTTTCTAATACTGGGAGTGCCCTCCATATATCTGTGTATGTTTGTATTAATTTGTCAAATCTTGCATTAAACTAAATTACATTTATCCCAAATTTTTGGAATGTTTTAGTGCTGGAAAATTCACTAATTTAGATATTTTTAGCTGTCGGTTTGCAACTGGAACTGGAATTTTAATGGTTTGCTAGCAAATTATACCGTCTTGTTCTAATTCACTCTGTTTATAATTGTCATGAATACTGCAGCCCCTTGATAATTATGCAGCTTCTATCATTATGTCCATCTTTCATTTCTTTCTTTTTGCATTTAACTTCAGTATTGTCAAATATATTCAATTTTGCTTTAACACAATGTGCTTATTTTGTATTTTTTCTTTGCCTAAGAATATTTGCTGGAACACAGAAAATATATAATGCTTTCTTTATGCCACTAAATTATGCACAGTGGGGAAAGCAAGTGGAAAATGCTGCTAGCTATTTTAGCTTGTTGAATTATTTTAATCCAACTCCAAAGGGTTCTAACATGAGCAATAAACTGGAAAGCTAGAAAGAGAGAGAGTGTCAAATTCTTTATATTGTTAGGTTGTCAGTTTTATTGGTTACAACATGGCTGGAATGTCTTCCCCTTGTTGGCCTCATTATGCCATTTTAATTAATCCTTTTATGTTGTATTTTATTTGAATAAAGTCCTGGTGAACCAATATAAATAATAATATCTGCCCAATGATGAGAAATAGCTGTGGTCATGTAAATAATGGACTAATGATTATGAAGATGAGTCCTGGGGTAGCATACTTAAGGAAGATTGTAGATGCTGAGGTTTATTATCAAGAAAACAAAAAGTAAACTAATGAAAATGAAAGATTTGAAGAGGCAACCATAGAGTTTCATTAAAAAATGCTTTTATGGATGTCATAAAATCCTCCTCTGATTTTTGTAGGAATTGCTTTATAATTATTCCTTAAGAAAGTGCTGGAAAATCATACTAAAGCAGGTGTTGATTCTATCATTTTGCATAGTTAAAATGCAGGGAGGGCTGTCCTGGGAGTAAACTGACTGCTGAGCCCTTCCCATTTTGATTGATGAGAGCTGTCTCAGATGCCCAACACAATAAACTACTTGCCTCTGTTATTATTCGCCCCATGCTATTACATGAATTGAGGAAGCCCATTGTGCAATCCATGGTTTTGTTGTATACAAATTTTAGCCTGCACCTGCTGCCTGCAAGTATATTTCCTTGCTGGAAAAGGGTTAAAGTTTTCTTTCTAAATAACTGATACTGTCTAGTTTTTCAAGTCAGGCCTTCAAATATGTGTGCTCCACATAACATGGATGAACATTGCATATGTAAAGCTTACATATAAAAATGTTGATTAGAGTTTAATTCAAACAGATTCTAGTTAGTGAAGCCTAGCTAATTGTCTCTGATTTTATACAGATGACCTGATATCTAATGCTATGGCAGGGAGTATTGTGCCTCTTTCTGGGGTAGAAATTCTTAGGTAAACTAATATTTTATTCACAATTTACATGATATAACTAAATATAACTAAAGTGATGATCTTCAGAGAACAGATTGCATATGATCTATATATTAATTAGTTATGGTATCAGTTTATTCTTAAATGTGTGAAAATGTATGTCATATTTTTTATTAAATCAAGTTTTTAATACAGATAATCGGAATTACAGAATTAAACCACCCATATGTGCTCATATTCCACTATTATTTTTTCACTTTCTCAATTTTTTGCTCACCTAAAGATTTGAGAAGCTTAAATATCCATTTAAACTAATGGGGCACATCAGAATGTTGACTGTAAAATGGTCATTCATAAATTATAAAATAAAATGCTTTCATAAATGACCTGTCAGTCCTCCTGTCAGGACCTATCCAGCTGATGTGCAGTATTCACAGACACTGTGGGGTTAACAGTTTTATTTAGCTTTGCACCATAACATAAAAATAAACTAAAAGAAAAAGAACCCCTTGCAAGTCTGGCACCAACTAAACTTGACATCACTTGGGGGATAAACTTAGCAGCAGTTGGTTTTAACCTGTTCACTCAGTCTCTTAGATACTGTATGTCATTTAACCAGTTGCAGCCTCAGTTCTCAAACAGAAACCTAAACATTTTTACGCAGGGGAGCGCGTAGGTGCCCTAAGAGTAACTTTTTGGGGTCAGCTTTTACCTAGGAAAGCTATAAGGCTGATTAATGATCACAAATGCAAGTTGTGGCATGCTAAAACTGGACTCTACATTTAGCAAAGGTGCACTATGATGCAGATTTATCAATGGTCAAAGTGAAAATCTGAATTAAAAAAAATAAAAATTTTAGCTATTTTGTGTACTTTGACTAGGGCAGGAGTGCCCATACTTTACTAATGTGAGATCTACTTTTAGTGATGTTGTCCCATTAGGATCTACATCTATAAAAGCATTGTTAGCATTTTGTTCCATGGAAAATATTACTAAATATTATATTGATTTATGAAAAAATGTTTATTGCTATGTTTAACAAACTTCTATTTCCTATGTTACCTTAACATAATAAATATCTGATCACCAGCTAAAGGTCTACTGGTAGATCCTGATCTACCATTTGGGCACCCCTGGACTAGGCAATAGTCCAAATTCTATTCTAATTTGCAAAAGATTTGAAAATTAGAATTTTGAAATTCATCATGTACTGTCTCTTTTAAAATTCAGTTTCCACCAATCCCCATCTAAATCCTGTCGAAATTTTGAATGAATTCTGGTTGGTATTTTTATATTTTTTAGAGGTTTTTGAAATTCAAAATTTGACCCTTTATAAATCTGCCCCTAAGTGTAAAAGTGCCTAATGACACTGGAAAACCCTGGAGTTACTGTCACGCTGGCCATAGTGGTAGTTCATGGGTTTTCTACAGTTGGTAGAATGATTTCATCTTAGCAAATCAGCTGCTAATACTGCATTGGTGTGACAGAAGTGATTTTAGGGG
>CM044443.1:68403256-68415908 GCA_024363595.1 Xenopus borealis | reverse complement strand
ACTTTCCTTGCCCTTTAATATAGGTGACTATTGCCTGAATTGATAATTATAATATGTATTATTTTAAACCAGTCTTACACCTGTATTTTATTCCATTATCTTACAACACATACAAACTGGCATATCCTATTGGAGTCAATAACAAAAATTTATGCTGTACAAAAAAGCTGAACATCTCTATAAAAAGCGTCAGAAATCAATGATGTTGTTTGTGCTGTTTTAAGTTAACACCTATTTTAACACCAGATTTTTACGCTTAGCTACACATGTACATAAAATCATTACACAACTGTATAAACTCTATAAATACACATTTGGTGTTAATGTGTTTTGGTTTGATTTATTCAATGATGTGTGTTACACAAATTTCTACATATGCTCCTAAGGTAGGCTTTCAATGTCATGTGTATTTATTTAGAGGAGAGAAAATATGGAAAACATCAAATCATTGCAACTTCTTTAACAAAACTTCCAGCAACTCAGAATTGGTAGTTTACTGTATTTTGTCTCCTACTACCTCTTGAACGAACTAATACTAAACATTACAAGGTTACCACATTGCACATTTTTTTTTTATAAATAAACAGTATTTGCAAACAGGAATTTTTGAAGATCTCAAAACTAGGCAAATACTTAATATTAGGTTTCATGGTTGACACATCAGCCTTTACAAAACACAAACTAAAAGTGAGATCTAGGGTATGTGGGACACACAATGCCCAAGAACCAGTTAGGGACATACCTAACTCCCATACACAATTTTAACTAATTTATAAATATTTCAACAAAGTTGTGCGTCAATTTGAATTGTACAATTGACACTCTTAAAAACTCGATTTTATCGGATGAAAACCAGTGTGGATTACAATGTTGACTTCTACAGATCTGAAATGGATCTGAGATTGATCAAATAATCATGGATTAGAGGCTTTGGGGTAGAATACATCTCTAAAAGTTTTTTTTCCAATAAAATTAAAAACTCTACCAAAAAACTGAGGTTTAATAAACCGGCCCCTAAAGATAAAGGTGGTGCTTATGTTTGAATATAAAAGATCTGATTTTGTATGAAAATATACTGTATAAATATGCCAGAAAAAACACCCATTTAATACAATGTATTTTGCTCAAGAAAAAGTGGCTATGAAAAAAAACATGACTTCAACAAGTTAACATTTTGCATTATAAAAAAAGGTTGCTGTACAATGTATATTGTGTATATTGTGTATATTGTGCAAAAAAAGCCACAGTAACAAATAGCCCGTTGACTTCAACTTTAGTGAAGATTTGAAGATTCATTCATTACTAATGAGTAATCTTTTTAATTCAGGTTTTTCTAGTTGGTAGACTCATTGAAAATGATTAGTAGAATGTGATTTGTTGCCCTTTTCATGATTTTAATCAATCAAGTTTACAATATTCAAGTTTTTTCATAAATAAGAGCACACACACACACACATATATATATATGTACTCCTGTTTTTTCCTACATTTTGTGGACTAACATTTTATTTAATTTGAGATTCTTGAACTAAAGATGTCCTTTTTGTCCTTCTATGATGTACACTATATGATATATTTGCTGTGCATCCGGTTATGAATTTTTGTATTTCCCTCAATCAATTACTGGCACCAGAGATTTAAACCCAATCTGTGTGGATCCATTTGCATGTAAAAAAGCAATTTTGGTGTAAAAATGTATATTTCTAATGCAGAATGAAAATACTTAAAAATATTTTCTCTTCCTTCATTTTTTCCTTTTACATTAACAATAATATTTAGAATAATTGTCCTTGGCTATAAGAGAAGAGGAGTTCTTAAACACCCAATAAAAGGTATTAACCCTACACACCACCTATGCATACGGATGGGTTCATGAAAATCTGTATACAAACAATCTTGCCTTTTCTCTGTTTTAATTTCCCTTAAAAGCGTGTTCATTTTTCAAGTATTAGGAGCCCATCAAGACTAAAGAAGATGAAGTGAATAGCAGGTTATTGAGGGGTCAAAACACATAATACAAGTAAGACTACAGTTTGTTGCTGAAAATATATATCAGTACAAAAAAATACAGAATGCTAAATTTAAAAGAAAATACCTGTATGTAGATGTATGGATTGAGACAAATCCACACTGTATCTTAATACTTAAGGTCGATAGCAGGGAATTGCTCTTGATTTACTCAGCTTCTTGTGTTTTTGCAAAAGATATTTATTTACAAAGATGATAATTATGGGTAAAAAATTAGGAGGGATTGAAACAGTCTAAATTGCTGTGATTTTAATAATATTGGCATTGTGCAGTGCTCCTAATGATATTCCTTTATTAATAATAGCTCTTAAAAGTCTCAGCTTCAGATCTTTACAATGGAAGAAAAGGTCCTTGAAAGGAACATATATAACTATATGTAGATTGTCCACAATAGCATTATATAAACATATAATAGTAAATATTTCATTTTGTATCGCTTTTTACCATAAATATGATATTATATCAAGGGTAATGCAGGCTGAAGCATAACAGTACTTGACATAACAACAGCCAGACAGGCTTACAAACAGCATATGCTCTGGAAAAGTAAGATTTAAAGCTAGGATTAATGGCTAGTGGAGCTGCTTAAATCGCCAGCTTCTTCCTAAGAGAATAAATGGAGGAAGACAGCGTGAGATAGCAGGAAAAGGCCCCTCAGGCATTATTATAATCAGAGATCAGCTTTTACTGATTAGTGTCAAAGTGTGAAGAGAACTGTAGGGTCAGCTTTCCCCCTATAGAAGGATAATACAACAGAGGCGATTGCATGAAGATTGAGTGTTGATTTCCTCATCAGTCAAAAATAAAATTTCTTTATAATCTGAAACCAAGACATAGAATTATATGATATGTTATATTGGCCAATGTTTAAATAGCAGTTTGGAATCTGGAATGTGTTTGGCACCAAAGTGGCTAATGAAGGGTGCCCAGGACTGTGGGGAGGTGATGGGAGAGGAGAGAACTCTGGGACTGGCTACATGAGGGGGAAGGATTGATTATAGGGCTGGTATAAAAGGGGACGTTCCTTACCCTCCACATCTTGCGACATCGCAGCCACCTGGATCACAGTGCAGCGCATCTGGTCTCCCATAATGGTGACCTTTTATCCCCCCTCACAATAAGGCTGTTACAGTATACTGTATTTTGTTAAATAAAAAGCTTTCAAGGAATTTGTTTCCATATGCCAAAATTATGTTATCTGTAATACTATTAGAAGTGTTTTGTCACAGCTGCTGGCGAGTAATTTTTTTGGTCTGTTCAATAGTGTTCTCTTTACATGCCCACTTGCTGCGGTGGCTGGCATCTGGTGCAACCTACTGTATGTGTTGTATAACATGGCAAGGACGGGTTATCAGTTTTTTGTCAATGTCTTCAATAAAGCTGTGGCCAACCTCCACCCATTAAAAGGAAAAACTAAGTAAGGTGTTTTATTGCTATCTAAATCTGCTGCAATGGTAATGTTTTATGACACACAAGAAGTGATGGTCAAATCTATCCCGTTTCGCCAAAAAATTCGCGAATATCCAGCGAAATTCACTAATTGGCAAAAAATTCTCGAAACAATCGTTTTTTTAAGCCATCAAATTTTCGGCAGGCGAATTTTCGCTGGCGTTTCGCAAATTTATTCACCCATCACTACACACAAGCAATTGCCTTCCCACAGTTTCTGCAATACCTTGGGCAACATTCATTATCTGATGTATTCTGAGCCGACTTAGTGCAGCGTATTGGACAAAACCTAATTCCTTGATGTGTTCTTAGAACTCACATTGATTGTGTAGCACAGTAACGCATAACTGGCCAGGTTTTTCTGTCAACAGTCAAATACTGGCTGCCATAGTGTCTGGTACTGCTTCTGAGACTAATAAATACATGCTTCAATAGTGTTTCTTACTGTACCTAATCGTTGTCCATACGGAGTTATGACCTGCACAGTTCTTTGTAAAGCATCGTTTAGATTGCATTTAGTTTATAATGAAAGTATACTGTTCACGTGAATAGATCGAAGTTCGATCGAATTCGATCGAATTCCGATCGTAGGATTAATTTGATTGGTCAAATATGCAAATTAGGCTTATTCGATCATCGAAAATAGATTCGAATGATCGAATATTCGATCGTTCGATCATTATCGTTCGATCATTCGATCAGCGAAGGATTTAAAATTTTAAAATTACTCGACTGCCTACTTCGCCAGATTGGACCTACCGAATTGTAATAGAAGCCTATGGGAACCTTCCCATAGGCTTCTGAGTTTAAGTCCTGATCGAATAGGATTCGTATGATCAAAGTCTTCGATCATTTGAATCGTACGAATCATTCGAATGATCGAATAATTCTTTCGAATGATCGAATGATCGTCATTCGATCGCCGAATGATCGAAGATTGAATAAAAGGGTAGCCTAAAACTATTTGATTAGCATTCGAAAATCGAATGCTAATCGAATATCGAGGAAAATTTTAAAATTTTTGGGGAATAATAGTAAATTTGCCCCTGTATGTCTATACAATATAGAGACATTGCATATCCAATGATACAGTACACGAATCACTATACACTTATATGGACATATTTCAGTTTTTACAGAAAATTGTAAAAAGTTTCTAATGTAGTACTGATGCACCATATACTATATATTTGGAAATTTCCCTTGATGCTTTTTTACTAAATGAAATGCGTATCTCTTTAGACATAAAGACCTAAAAGTGTGCCATTTATGAAAAAAATAAGCCATTACTAGTCAAAATATAAAACAGCACATATACTGTATGTCTTGTCAGTGGAATTGTGACATATTACTTATGTTACATCTCCATTACTCTTTATTAACATTTATTCATTACAGCACTACAAAATATGTTGGCACTATAGAAATACATATTATTATTAATAATTATAATAATAATAATAATAATGTATTATGAAACCTATAAATTACATACAGATATATCAGCCCAAAGATCACTTTAATAGTGGTCCTCGTTTACAGGGCTGGACTGGGAGTTAAAAGCAGCCCTGCCAAAATAATTCAAAACAGCCCACATACTGTATAAATGTGTAACAGTCTTTTTCTCTTATACACTGTATATTGCCACACATTTATTTGGTGGCTGGGGTCCCCCCTACAAGTTAAAAAGAAACATTTGTGGCCAGGATCCCCCACCCACAAGTTATAAAAAACTACTCGTGGCCAGGGTTCCCCCATAAAAAAAAAAAAAATTAAAAAAAATGGTGGCCTCCCCAAGTTAAAAAAAACCCATTGGTGGCAAGGGTACCACATTAAAGTAAAAAAAAAAACATTGGTGGCTATAGTCCCTCATAAAAGTAAAAAAATGTGATGTCCAGGGTCTCTTCATAAAAGTAAAAAAAATTGGTCACCTCAGTCTCTCTTAAAACTGAAAAAACCCATTGATGGCCAGGGATTTAAAAAAAAAAAAAGACCATTGGTGTTCATTGGATCATTACTTTCAACGGAAAGTTTGGAGGACAGTTTTTGTCCTCCTTGGTAGCAGCAGGTTCTTTGTTCTTTCTGTGGCTTCTTCTTTTGCTCATTTCAGTTTCACTTCTGCAGCTTCATTTCTGCTCACTTCGGCGGCTTTAATTTAGCTACCTTCAGCAGTTTTGATTTGTCTCCCTTCGCCAGTTTCCTGGGCCAACTTAAATTAATACAACGAAGTGTCGCACTTGACTTAAAATAAAGCAGCCCATTGGGCTGGGCAGATTTCCAGTCTGAGCCTGCTCATTTATAGATAGTACTAATGACCCTTTCTGATAATCAGCGCTGGGGAGAGAAAGGCAGTCCAGGTCTGTGGATGTTAATATTCTGATCTGGCTCCATGCACTAGAGGAAAATGGGGTACAGGTGGGTTATTTTTTGTAGGCCATAGCCTGTTACAGTAAAAAAAAAAAACAGAATATTGTTTATTTGACTACAAAAAAATGTACAAATAAAGTAAAAAAAGCACTTTTGTGACACCACAGATAAATCTATTATCTAATACATCTATTTCATGTGATAACTATCAAATTAGATATTGTTCTTTATTTATCGTGTATGTTATAAGAAAAGACACTTCAGAACCAGAAAAAAAATCCCTACATACTCTAGATGGATTTACAAAAAAATTTAAAGAAAAGTAAAATGCCTGTTATTATTTAGCAACAAATGAAATATATCACTTAAGTAAATGGCTTCCTCTGACTTCCAAACACTGCGGAAGCAGGATATAAATATTTCCCCCGGATTCTAGATAGTAATCCCAAACACATGTAAACAGAGGGATCAAGTAACTTGCTAGCTCTTAGTCTCCTAAAGCTGCTTTTCAGAAGCCCTATATGCTGTCATCTCCCCAGCTTAGTTTTTAATACTTTAAAACGAATTCTAAAATGTTGGGCATATCACCAGTTTGTGTATAGAATAAATCATTTTATTAAGAATCAGACATGAGTGCATTATGCACTCATTCATAAATTTATACAGACTGTTTTTAAAAAGGGATATATTGTAATTGAATAAATATTACAACCTAATTTACAGAATTTGACAACCCAGATGATACTGGAAACAATGTGCAATGAGAAGTACTACAAGCAGTTCCAGACCTGAGGTAAATTGCCAATAACTAGCTTGTCAGTCAAGGTTAACAACAATGAGAAGTTGATATTTACTGGTTGATGGCAAATATCTGTAGCATGCTGTATTTTCTGACACTGCAAATATTAACATTATAGACTAGGAAGGCAGTAATTCTCCATTGTTTTTGCATTTTGCATAATGTCTTCCCCTCTACCTGAATTGTAACAGGTCTCTATGTTCTGAAGTACTGAGACCTATCACTAACCGGATGAGGGACAGGAGGGGGAGCACATGGGTTTCCCCATTCCATATCCTTACCGTGTCCTAAAGGGGTCCATACATGAAAAGATCCGCTTTTATGTCACAGTGGCCAAACAAGTGAACATGCCTACCTTGAAGCTGGCAATATTGGGCTGATCCAATTGGATCTAAACTCTGGTAATTATGGGCCACATCTACAAACCAATCGAACAGGAATTTTAAGCTTACTCATCTGACCCATTTTCGGACAGATATCATGGGCCCCATACACTGGGCAATAAGCTGCTGACTTTGTTGGTAGCTTTTCTTGGCCTGTGTCTGGCCACATACTTTGTCTGCTGGGGCTGTGCTCTGCACCTCATATCTCATATCTTTACTTTACAGCAACTCTGATGACTGCATATGAATAAATTTCTAATGCTGGCCAAAAAAATATTTGTAATACTAAATAAAACATATTGAGGCTTACTAATAAACTTTGCTCGGTGTAAATGATATTCCCTACACATGTTGAAATGAATTAAGATGTACATGGTTGGTACATTTAGGGGCAGATTTATTAAGAATCACATTGTCTTCCACGAAAATTCAAGGTTATTTTTTGGTCAAAAATGTATTTTTTGGGTAAAAAAAAACTTGAATTTTTTTTAAATATCTTGAAACAAAAAATACACTATCTAAAACCTATCAAGGTCATATAGGCAGTTAATGGCAGAGGTCCCTTGAAACATTTGAAGATTTTAATAGCATTCACGAGTTCAAGGGTTTTGTCAAGTTTTTTTCAATCAGTTCGAGTTTTTGGATTGTTAACCCCAAACTTGCTGAATCAAATTTTTCTTAAATTAGAAACCATTCGAATTGTAAGATTATTTGAGTTCAATTGAGGTTTTTTAAAACTTGCATTACTCTACAATTCGACCTTTGATAACTAACCCCCACAACGTAAAGTTTATAAATAATGCCCATTGGTATAGTCACTTCTGTAATGAACAGTAGATTTGTTAAAGGGGTTGTTCACCTTTAAATTAACTTTTAGGGGGTTATTTAGTATTTTTTCTGGTCTGTCTTTTTGGGGCAAAAACTAAAAACTTTCATTGAAAAAAACCCTCAATTTTTTTTATTTTTATTATATCCCAATGTTGCAAAAAGCCAGCATCTGTCCCTATCAAAATTTAAAAATATCATGTGCTGGATTTAGCCCAATAATAACCTGAAAAATTTTGTGATATGAGAATAAAGTCCAAAAAGAATACAATTCTGTTTTTTGCTCAATTTTATCCATTCTTTCTGCAATATAATTTTTTTTCAAGTTATTTTAATGATATATATGGCAAAATTGTTGATGGGAGTTTGGCCATGCTTTGTTTAATAAAACAAAATAGATACATTTGGATTTTAGTAGATAACCCTCTTAGTATGTTGTAGAGAGTGATATTCTGAGACAATTTTTTAAATTATTTGTGGTTTTTGAGTTATTTAGCTTTTTTATTCTGGTTGCTATGGTCCAAATTACCCTAGCAACCATGCACTGATTTAAATAAGAGCTTGGAATATGAATAGGAGAGGGCCTGAATATAAAGATGAATAATAAAAAGCAGCAATAACAATATATTTGTAGCCTTATAGCACATTTGTTGTTTTGAGGGGGTCAGTGACCCCCCATTTGAAAGCTGGAGAGAGTCAGAAGAAGAAGGCAAATAATTTCAAAAACTATAAAAAAGAAACAAAGGAGGCAAATTGAAAAGTTGCTTAGAATTAGCCATTAAGTTACAATACTAAGGGGCAGATTTCTTATGGATCGAATACTAAGGGGTATATTTATCAAAGAGTGAAGTTAAGAGTGAAATTACCCCACTAGAGTGAAATTCTGCCAATCTCCATTAAATGCTATGGGATTTTTAAAGGCGTATTTAAAAGGGTGAAACTGATAAATACCGAGTTCATGCACAAGTCAATGGCAGAGGTTCATTGAGCCATTGGAGATGTTAATAGATGTAAATTCATTATTAAAGGCGTGAAAATGATAAATAAGATTTATTTTGAAGCTTTCTGTGTCAGAAATATAAAAAATGCAAGGCAATATGGTAGCAACACATGCAGTGTGATATATCTTAATTTGTGTCATGGTAATGCAAGATGAGATTTATAACTTGCTCTTAAATGTTTACACAAAGGGAGTATGAGTCAAGTTCTAGAGAATAAAGCTCTTGAAAACGTAAAGTGCAAAGATAAATAACTAGTGAATCTTCAGTAGCTGTAGATCTACAACTCTCAGCAGTCATTTGTTAAAATTGATATCTAAGTCTTGACTGACCTTGGCACTGTGTTTCAGTGAAGGACTGTGATATAGTTTAAAGAACACTAAGGGGCACATTTACTAATGGTCGAAGTGAAAATTTTAATTAAAAAAATTTGAATTTCGAGAGGAGAATGGCGTTGGAGGTAAGCTGTTTTCCTTACAGTACCCCCCACACCTTATGGGGGGCTTCAGAATCAAATTCGGTCCGGAACTCTTGAATTAAGGCTTTGATGTTTTCAATTAAGGGAGATTCCTTCTCCCTCAAAGGTGATGCCCACTCCAGAGCTTTTCCAGACAAACTGTATCTGGCAGTGGTTAATAAATCCCCTACATGCCTGAGGATCACCACTGTAAAGCGGAGGAACTGGAATGCGTGGCTCAGATGCACAATCAGGAGTCCCAGAGATGTAGCCGAGGTGGATTGTGGAGCTGGGGTTGTCGGAGAGAGGACAGACAGCTTGTCCAGAATAGCCATTAGAGCCAGGCCAAAGTTAGTCGCTGGGCTTCATACAACTTCATGCAATCCGCCTATCCCCCAATACGCTGAAGACTCTGCCGAAATCTGGTTGAGCTTCCTCGGAGGGGTCCATGGCCCAAATATACTGTAAGGGCCCAAAGGCTCAGTTTGGAGTAGCGGACCAAGAAGGAAGCAATTAGTCCAACACAGTTCAACGTATTCAAGGGTGTAATGAATAGTGCTTACCCTGGTGGTCTAGCGGCTGCCCCCCGTGCACGCGGGAGCGCCCGCCGTGCCTTCGGCGGGGACACTCGCCGCGTGCACCCTTCCTTCTCCAGTGCCGGTCTTCCTATGGCGCGCGCGCCGGCGCACTTCCGGGTTTATGCGCCGGCGTGATGACGTCACGCGCAATGGCGCGAAATTCAAATACTATATAAAGGGATCTTTTAGTGCAGTACCTTGCCCGTTGTTAGGTTCTATTTGTTTGTTCCTGGGTGTGTTTCCTGATTGATTCCTGTCTGATCTACTGGTATTTGACCCTTGCTTGCCTGACTATCCTGCTATTCTCCAATCCTGACCTTTGGCTTGTCTGATTATTCTGTCCTCTGGTATCCTGACCTTTTGCCTGTCCCCTGACTACTCTACACTCTCTAATCCTGATCCTGGCCTGTCTGACTATTCTACGCAGCTTGTGCTGTTCCGGCCTGCCTACTCCGTTTGGTGGTATTCTTCATCCAATTCCTTGGTGAGACGATCGTGCCCCTGTGCTAGCCAGAACCTTTGCTTTACACCTCTCGTTAAGTCCAGGTGGCATCTGAGTAAGCCGAGGGCTCCTCCCGAAGCCAAAGGCGGTCACTTAACTGGTGAAGCCGAGCTGAGACAAAGGTGTTTGGCAATTGTTCGGAATTGGGTGCCGTTCGTGACAAAGGTTTAGGCAAAAGAGTAAACAAAGTCCAGGCAAAAGGGGTCAATCTAGGCAGCAAACTTCAATATACGAATAACAGGCCAAAGTCAACATTAGGAATCCAACAAGAATAACAATATGTCACACCCAGGAACTCAGTAAGAAGAACCTATATTTGGGCAATGTTTATAGGCCTCAGGCTCCTTTAAATAGGCGGCCGTTTGGCGCCAAAAACATGGGCGTTGAAGCTGGCATACTGATGCGGGCAAGGAGAATAGCATTGGAGGTAAGCTGTTTTCTTTACAGATTCGAATTGAAAGATTTAAAAAATCCAAATTTTCAAAGTACTGTCTTTTTCAAAATTTTAAATCGACACTTTGCCACCCTAAAGCTGCCAAATTGCTATTTTAACCTATGGGGGACCTCCTGGAACCTTTAAGGAGTGCTTCTGAAATTTTTTTAAATTCTAAGGATTTTTTTCCATTCGAGCAATTTTTATTCAATAAAAAACGGACCTATTTGATCAATTTTCGATAGAAAATGCCCTTAATTTATAATTAAGGTTTATTCAATACTACTTTTTACTTTAAATTTAGTTACAGTACCTAAAGGTGGCACAGCAACAGCAACAGGGAGCTCAATCTGCTATAAGCTGCTCCCACTAAATATATAATGGTCATATGAAAATCTTGCATATATATATATTACAGTATTATCTCAGAAAATGAGAATAAATTTAATTGTCATTGTGTTTTCAAGTGAAACAGTTGCAGTATCATATTCCTCAGTTACTGAACAGTGTGATCTCAGATTTTATGCTTTTCTGTTCTGACCTTCATTATCTACACAAACAGGTGGAGTTGTAGGAACACTCCAAAAATAAGTCAAATATAAAGTGCAACTGATCTGGCTAAAGGCCCCCATACATGGGCCGATAAAAGCTGCCGACA
Source organism: Xenopus borealis (assembly GCA_024363595.1). NCBI lineage: Eukaryota > Metazoa > Chordata > Amphibia > Anura > Pipidae > Xenopus > Xenopus borealis. Next base: position 68,404,431 of record CM044443.1, on the reverse strand, counting down.
GAGTTGGCAGCATATCGGCCCTTGTGTTGGGCCGATATGCTGTTGGGTCATCCGACTGGCTTCCTGATCTCGGGCAGGTTAAAAAATCCGGTTGGATCGCAGCCACATCTGTGCGTGTATGCAGGTCTGTGATCTGACCGCCCGTTTCGGCCCTAGGGCCTACGATCGGATCAGCCCAATATCGCCCACTTCAATATGGACATATGAGGGAGAACTCCACTAGTTTGGGGACATTGCCAAATGAGCAGATCTCTGCGTCTATGGCCACCTTAACTTAGCTACAAACAAACAAAGAGAGGGATTTGACAATGCACATTACCTGGTCTCCTGTTTAACTAATAGTATCTGTGCAAGAGTGCATATTTTTCAAAAACAGGAGTTTTCAGTTACAAAGCTATGATCATAAAATTTACAAGCCACCATACCATTTCAACCATACCACCATACCATGCCCCTAAATGTTTACCTCTGGTCATTTTTCATTGGCTGGCATCTCCCTACATAGTAACATTTCTTGGAATAAGTGCCTCCAGACCAGGAGACTGGTCTCACAAGGCTTTTAAAGGGAAGAGCCTTCCAAGACCACTCAATGACTTGAGAGAGAGAGATGTACAGACCACCACCTGTTTTTAAAGGCATAAGACCACCATTAAAGTAACAGGTGTGATACAACCACATGGAAGTCTGACCATTGTTCCTGCAGAGAAACTATACTAAAGTATAAAAATACACTTGGAGCACTCAAGTACAATGGAAGTGCAACTGATTTACCCAAGTTAGTACAAATATACAAAAGAGAGGGGGGTTTGAACAATGCACATTGCCTGTTCTCCTGTTTCAGTAGTAATGTAGTGATATTGATATGAAGTGTGTATATTTTTCAAAAACAGGGTTTTTTGGTTACAAATCTATAGTCACAAAATTGACAAGTTAACATACTACATCAAGGTAAACCAATTTGGGGGCACATTCCTACATTTCTTGGCATACGTGTCTCCTATCCAAGGGACTGGTCTCACAGGGCATAATGCTCATCTGCCATTGGATTTTAAAGGAGAGAGACTACCAAGACCAAAACACAGGTTTCAATGGCATAGTTCCCCACTTGCAGCTTTTAAGAGAGAGAGAGATTACCCACACATTTTTAAAGGCATGTCTTCATTATCTACAGCATT
>CM044443.1:68388441-68400039 GCA_024363595.1 Xenopus borealis | reverse complement strand
ATAAATGTTTGACTACGTATGTTCTAGCGCCCGTTAATTTAACGGGCTTAATGTCTAGTTACTTTATAATGGATAACCTTTAGTTCCTAGTAGCATATACCTCCATTGACCAGAGAGTTCATTAACTATTTAATTGTTGATCATGTTTGCTGGTTTTCATGTATCTAAACTAATAAAAATAGTCATATGATAGCTTGGACTACTGAAATATATTGGGCTCTGGTGATTACAAAGCAGAATGAAGATATATCATAGGAACAACAGACTGAAAGCAGAGACAAGGACATATCACATTTGCATTTGTTATGAACTGCTACTAATACAACATTTAAAGCACAGAGATCATTAACAGCTCTATTTATTTTCCATCCACAAGAGGTTTTATCTGTCACTAAGGCTCAGGAGGGTATTGATGTTTTTGACAAAGACTGATCCTCTGTGTAGTCTTACAATATTCCTCAGGCATGAGACAGGAGCCACAACTGTGTTTTAGCTGCAGAGAAAATGTGCAGAACAAAAACTATTCAATTAGCCCAATGTAATGCATATGGGTACATTGTCACATAATAACAAAGATCATTTTTAAATTCAAAAGTAACAGACTGTAGAACAATTCATTGTATATGTCAGAAGCTAATTAGAAAGTATTGCCTTTATTAAGGGGCATAGAAATGTCCAAGTTAAATTCTTTCTAGAACACTAAAGTATTTCTGTGATAAAACGTTCTTACGTGCATGTATTGGTCTTCTTTGCAGTTGCTTTAGAGGGAGGAAGAGGGACAGAGTGACCAATTCCATAATAACTGTTCAAAGATAATTATATTAACATTTATGCTGATGTCTTTGTTTTTTTTTTTTTTTCTTCTCCAACAACATATTTTTGGTCAACTTTTTTTAACCAAGAATGGATAAAATATAAAAATTAATTAGCAAGGAAGGGTATTTAAGGAATACTAAAGTATTTCTGTGATTAAATATTATTGCGAGCATTTATTGGTCCTCTATTCAGTTGCTTTAGAGGGAGGAAGAGGGACAGAGTGACCAGGGACAGAAGGACATGAATTAGCAAGGAAGGGTATTTAAGGAGCTTAAGAAAAGCAGATATTGTCAGGTGACATTTATAAGAGGAAGTTGCCATGGAGAAAGGATATTAAATGGTTTGGTTTAAAACTATCTTTTCACTGTCATTGGTTTTATTTGAAATCAAACATGTTCAAAATAATCAGTTAAAGGAAAACTATACCCCCCCAACAATGTAGGTCTCTATAAACAGATATTGCATAAAACAACTCATATGTAAAAAACTGCTTCATGTAAATAAACCATTTTCATAATAATATACTTTTTTAGTAGCATGTGCCATTGGGTAATCATAAATAGAAAATAGCCAGGACAGTCTCCTGGGATCCTAGGATCCAACGGTGCACCCAAACATACCAAACAAACTATGAAGTTAGGTCACACGAGCCAATAAACAGATAGAGTTCTGTCTTTTGCTTCAACACTTCTTCCCTTTACAGCTAGAGTTGAAATATTTCTGGTCAGGTGATCTCTGAGGCAGCACACAGACCATCATGAAATGGTGGTTCAAGGCAAGAAATGTAAAAAGGCAATATTTACTTAAATATATATTCCAGGTCGATAAGATTCTTTAATATGTCACTTGATTTGATATAAACTATCTGTTGCTCAAAAATTCATTTTTGGGGTATAGTTTTCCTTTAATAATTTTATATCTGCATTTTGTTTTACATATTATGTTCTTTTTCAAATACCTTTTTTTTTTAACAATTCAAATTGGTATATGCTTGGTAAATCAACGGGCAGTACATTACATGCATTACACGTCAGTGTTTCACACATCAATAATAGAGTATAGTGCACATAGATAACCCCCATAAATGCCTGCACTGTATTGCAATAGCTGCCTGCTGTTTACAGTTGTAAACCTTTAATAACATAAAGAGAGCAAAACATTTAAACAAAGAAACAAAGGGTTTCATTTCTAAGAAACAAATCCCCAGATTGTCAGACGTTTATGAGGTTGTGAATTGAGAAAGGTTATCTATCCACTGGCATTTAGAAATATCAAAGGAGAGAATTTGACTTGCGTCCGTAATAGAATTTTTAGGTGAATAAGAGAAAAGAAATCCCCCCTCTGTCAGATGTTATTCAGAAATTTACTTGCAAGAGGTATTGTTCAAGTAAATAAATAATTTTCCCATGGTCACTATGGCAGCCTCTACACTAAGGGAGCAGGGGAACACCCTTAGTGTAAAGGCTGCTGCACATAGTAACCAGGAAAAGAAAATTTCGGTAAGTATGAAGTTAAATTTTCTATTTCCCATGGTCACTATGGCAGCCTCTACACTAAGGGTGTTCCCCTGCTCCCTTAGTGTAAAGGCTGCCCATAGTAACCAGGAAAAGAAAAAGTAAAAGTAAGTATGAAGTTAAATTTTCTATATTTCAATCCTAAAGTGCTAGTGCAAGGTAAGAATGCCTACCTTATAGCTTTAAGGTGGCTTAGTGCTACAATTATAAAGTGACGGAGTGCTAAGATGATTTAATTAATGACAATATATAAATAGTTAATAAATAATAATAAATTAATTCAAACCCTATATTTGTTGATTCCAATTAATTAATTTGCTTTCAATGATTTTATAATTAATTCTGTGTAGATAAATAAATCCAGTTCAACAAATGAAATCAAAGTGAAAACCTGGATTACAAGGTAAGTAGGAAATAGAGTAATTGAGGAGGGTGGAGAAGTCCCATAGAATCTATCTGATATTTGGCTGACTTCAGGACCCCCCAAAGATTGAGATCTCTGCACAGACATCTGGGGCAGTCATCTACATAACTTGCTGAGATTTCATTTCGTTGTTTGTTTGGGGGGGGGGGGAGGTACAGCCTGTCCCTATATTTAAATTGCAGCAATTTATTTCTAGCACTTACTAGATATGTTGTTTGTGTTTCATAAATTAAATGATTTTATTCTGAAAATGCTCATATTTTATTTACAGTTTAAATGTATTTTGCTTGTATTTTATATGGTCAAACTATATACATGTATGGGACCTGTTATGCAGATTGCTCAGGTCCTGGGATTTTCCAGATAACAGATCTTTCTATAGCGTAAGAAAATCATGTAAATATTAAATAAACCAAAAAGGCTCATTTACATCCAATAAAGATGAATTATATCTTGGTTTGGATCAACTACAAGGTATTGTTTTATTATTACAGAGAAAAGGGAAATGCTTTTTAAACAATGTGGCTTATTGGGATAAAATGGAGCCTATGGGAGATGACCTTCTGTAATTCAGAGCTTTCTAGATAACAGGTTTCTGGAAAACTGATCCCATACCTATACCTCAAAGCAACACTAACATTCACTTCTCTCCTTATTTTTCTGTTTTTATGTAAAATAAAAATGTTGTACTTATTACTAGTGATGGGTGAATAAATTCATCAGGTGCAAATTTGCAACAAAATTTCCGGCTAATAAATTAATAAAACTGTGGTGAAAATTTGCTGGAGAAAAATCTGCTGCATCAAAATAATTTGAGCACATAAAAATTGTTGCGTGTCAAAATAATTCGGACACCTATTAACATTACTGCATTTAGACAAAGTAGACCCACTTATATAAATTGTTGTGCATCAAAAGAATTCGGACACCCATTGACTTTACTGCTTTTGGACAAAATAGACATGCATATAAAAATTGTTGTGGGCATCAAAATCCGAGTTTCTGGAATTTTTAGCCATTTCGCGAATTTCTAAGAAAATTCACAAATTTTTCAGTGAGCCAAAATGGGACAAATTCGCCCATCACTACTTATAAGTAGCAATTCAGACTAAGTGAATGACATAAACTGCATTTTGGTAAAAAATAAAAACTAGACAATAAAAAAGTCCATGGGGAAAAAGTTTCAAATAAAAAATGTATGCCTCTTTTTTGTTTAGGATAAAGAAATTTACCTTATAGTATCTGACTAATGCATATTACTGAACAACAATCTAGGTTGGCATTCAGTGCCATAATGTATTCAGAGACAAACAGATGATGAGTTTATACAGCATAGCTAAGGCACACATTTCTTGCGCTTTGCTCAGCATGAGTAAAATGCTGCTGTCATTCCTGCAAGAGAAGTCAAAGTGCAATGTTGCAAAGCTATTAGAATCCCATACATCTTATCAGAGCTTTGTTTGAGTCTTCAACGATGAGATCTTTTTTTAACAAGCTGGATGAACAATGATACTTAGTGAATATATATTATTTGCTGATGTATTTTGGTGCATTTGCTGTTTGTCATATTAAAAATTGCACAATGATATCAGTTTAGATTTCATATGACATATGTAACATCATGTGATACTAAATACTGATGTGATAATCCATCTTTGTTCTCTGCTTTATGGTTTGGAGTGAATGTTGTTCATTTGTCATTGGTTCCTTGCCACATGGTAGTTAGGCAAATCAGGCTCTAGGAGACATGTATTTCTGCTACAATGCAAGACAATAGAGCATTCCCTTTGACATATCACTTAATTCAAATTTGACACTACATTAAAAGGGATAAACTTTATCACTTTGTCCCTTGGAGGCTTAACAAAATGTTGGCATTATTACAAAGAATATTATTATTAGAGATTTATATCCAAGGTTTATGTCCAGAAGATAAACTGCATCTGCAAAAGATTTATGGCAAGTTTTCCCATTGGCAGCTAGATACTAATCTCTGATTCTTCTGACTAGGCTCTACAAAGGCTGATGCCAAATACAATGTTTATTTTAGCCATCGGTATAATGTACTAAGATAAAGTACTGTTATTAAAGTGGACCTGTCACCCAGACACAAACATCTGTATAATAAAAGTCCTTTTCAAATTAAACATGAAATTTGATTTCTATTTTTTAAAAATCTCAGCTTTCCATTCAAGCTGCAAGGCTTCCCTTAATAACAGTGACCACAAAATGGCTCCTTCTGCTTCGTATAATTATGAATTCCCAGACTGAAGGCAACAAGATTCAAATAATTTATATAGTGTAATTAAAGTAAATTTTGCTTGACTAATGTGCTAAGATGGGATTTTGAACATTTTTGGGGGGTGATGAGTCCCCTTTAAGGGATTAAAATATAGAACTTATTTCACTCATAACTTTATTCTGTATTAATATCGTCATGTTAATACTAGGTCATTATGTTATGGACCATGACCAAATCATATAAAATTGTCAAAATGATTTACAGTTATGAGACCTGTTATTCAGAATGCTAGGGACCTGGGGTTTTCAGATAACAGATCTTTCTGTAATTTGGATTTTCATACCTTAAGTCTACTAGAAAATCTTGTAAACATAATAAATAAACCCAATAAGTTTACTGTATTTTATTTTTACAGAGAAAAAGGAAATTATTTTTAAAAGTCTGGATTATTTGGATAAAATATAGTCTATAGGAGATTTTTGCATATTGGTAATTTATAAAGAGTGTGCAAATATACATATAGTCAGTAACCTATGGCAACCAATTAGCTATTTGCTGGTAGCTGGGAAAGCTAATTACTGTTTATTTGCAGAGGCAGTTCTGCCCACCATTTGTAAATTGTGCATGTGAGTATACTAGGCTGTAACTGGATCAAAGAGAAACTGTTGACTATTTATGGACCATGGCTGACTTGGTCCATCTTACCCCTCTGCTTTTTGTTTGGTATAATTTTATCATCATGTGTCTATGCATTAACAACTTTCATTGTTCCCAGTGTTCCCAACAGAATTTTTATTTCAGAATAGCAATCTAAAGAAACTAATTTGCTTAAATCACCTGCTATGCTGGATCCATCTCTATTAATGGAAATTTCTCTTTTGGCTGTTTGACAGCTTTAAATATTTATACCTACTTTATTGGACAAGAATAAGCAGTCTGAATTTTTAAGCCAAAAGCATTAATAAAACTGCAGCAAATATTAACATTAATAAAACTGCAGGTTTTAATTCCAGACTAGGGAACAGATTTGGAATGGCTTTTAAAAATTCTGACCATCTCTATGTGCTGAGCTGCCATGCATCATGTAGAAAATCATCTAGAAAAATCTAGTCTTACTGAAAGAGAAAGAAAAGCCATGTGCTGTTCCAGGCCTGCTGCATCACTGGACAATAAAGTGAATCAGAAAACATTTTAATATATTATTGTTCCAAATATAATAATAATATGTATAATCTTTTACTATGAGGCAAGGAAGCATTGCCATAACATTTTTTGCGGCACTTGGAAAAACTTAACCAGGCAGTCACACAATATTCCATTGGCAAACTGCTCTTACATTTGGAGTATGTTTAGAGATGTTTGCTGATTCACTAATGCATTGATATTCAGTCTGTTATTCTTTTATACTGAATTTAACACCCAACTGCTGCTTGTAAATACTGTATATGCAGAGTTGTAGTTAAGCAACAGATGGATAGGGAGTGTAATAAAGGCAAAAAATGAAAATTTATATGCATACATAATCAAACATTAGCATTTTTATAATGTATTTGTTTCATTAGAAAGATGTTAATTGAGCCTTTTTTTTTAAAAAACATATTGAAAGGGTTATATACAGTAGCTTTGAAAGGGTAAATACAGTAGCTTTCTCAGTAAGGCTACTAATACACACAGTTTTCTGTCCAAAAAACACCCATCTGTGTAGTGGCAGTTCCACTCCTGTCCATGTGCACATATACAGGTGGCAGGGGGCTGGAGGAGGAGAAAATGCCACATGTGTCATAGCCAAGTAATTTTATTATATTACACTTCACACTGGCACAGGCTATGCCATATTAATTCTTTTTTACACTGGCAGATGGCTTGCTGAATGTAAACCATTGAGGTTTGAAAAGTCTTTATTCAGAGAAATTAAAAATTGTTCCTATAAGACTTTTATTTATTACAGGAAATTCACACATTCTGACCCAGAATCTTTACCTCTAAGGCCAAATGTGTTTCATGTAGAATGATTCTCATAGACATCAAAGTTTCTATCTGTTTATTTAGAACCTACAGTATAAATAATCTTGGCAACGATTGTCCTGTTTAAATGAGAACCCCATCTTGTCTAAAATTCTATCTAAAAAGGCATGGATGACAGTTGAACCTTGGTTATCTTCTTGTGTAAAATCTAAAACCAGTATATTTTACTGCTGTGTAAATATGTACACTACAATTCAAACTGATCTCAAATTGGCCACCTTCATAGTTTATATCATGTGTAGTAAAGTTTCCGAAGTAAACAATACATTTTACCAGTTCATGGTAGCAGTAAATTTCTTATAAACTCTGGATTCATATAGCATTGCATTATGTAACACACTGCTCAAAAGAGTTTCCATATTAGTCATTGAATGTCTGTTATATAAACATTTATTTAATGCACCTTTATCTCTTAGTATCTAACTTTTGAGAAGAGAGACCAAAATAGAAACATCACCTTATGTAAGGTAGTATATTTATCAGTTACCAAATCACAAGAATACAATAAATGTGCTCATCTGAACCACACCGCCTTTCACTCAGTATGGGATCTGTATATATTGCTCAAAAGGCTAAATACTGACATAGCAGGAGATCAATGGCAGGTCCTTTGCCAGTAAATCTAATTCCAATCCAAGCTCCAAAACATGTTTTTATTAATCAATACTTGGAACAAAATATTTGTGTACTGTCCTTCTACAGTATATCCTGCATATATAGTAATCATCAGTTATTTTATTAAGGGCTAAGGTGAACTTAACACTAAATGAATTGAACATCAGTTGATCAATGCACTAACCCCCAAAAACAATGAGCCCAGTTGTATATTCATCACATAAAAACATGTTTATAAACATGTTTAATATAAAATGTGTAAAAAATCTATAAATAGAGGGTAAAAAAACAGAGTAATGCAATGTACTGTTTAAGTTTCTATAAATAGTAATCATTAGGAGGCAATCAGCAGGTATCATTTAAAAAAATGAAAACGCATATTTGTTTGATTGCTAGACTCTTAACATGATTACATTACTTCCTAAGCTTTACTTACATTTAGCACCAATGTAATGATAAAAAATGCTGACATTTTGGTTTCAAGGCCCGAGCTTCAATACTTTTCTTCCTTAGATTATGTTAATATGCAGATGAAGTATTAAAAAAGTTCAGTGATTCAACTATTCATAAGTAATGTCTAGAATAAAAAAGGGCATTTCCTTGAGAGATGATAATGTAATTATTTATTCATAGGTCCCTGTGAAGGCCTCATTTTGGCTATGCAATGCAGCATTATGCCCTGGTCCTTACAAAGAATAGTAATAGACAGGAAAAGGTACAGAGACATGCAACTAAACTAATAAAATACTTGGAACAAATCATCTATGAGGAAAGATTATTAAGGATTGGGTTGTTTTCTCTGAAAAAAAGCACTTTCAAGGGGACTTGATTACTCTTAACAAACAAATTATAGGGGCATTTTAGATAGATAAACATAAATAGGGCATTATAGAGGTAGATCTTTTATAATAGAAAGAACAAAGAACCCAAGGCCACCCTTCGCACAAATAGTTCTTTTAGTGAGGGCAGTGTGGTTGTGAAATGCCTTTAAGAGAGGCTGAGATGACTTCATAAACAAGGCTTCAGGGCTATAATGATAGTCGGCAGTTACTTTAATATTTGTTTCTATATATAATTTATATATTTGTTTATGTTTGTGAATGTAACAATAGGTATTTATATGTATGTGTATTTTCAACCCAGATTAACTGTGTAATTAGCTACATAAATGTGCCTATGATCACTACAAGCATCCTAATAATGAAAGTTGGCTATATAGTACCATCTGGCAGATAAACACAATTCTAAGATACCACTAAAACGTTTGTTGATACTTGTGTATTAAGACTATTAATTAAATTCTGTCCATTTCAAGGATTCTGACACTTTTTGGTGCTTTTCAAATGCTTAGCAGATGACCTTTGCCATGCCATTGGGAATTCAAGAATCTCTCACTTTTTTGTGCAGTCATTGAATAGCAATAATTTATGTTTTAATATACCATGTTGGAATAATGTGATTTTGCAAATCAACAGTTTTAATATTTATCTTTGATGATCAATTTACCGTAACTCTGTTTTGCAAAGGAAATTGTATTTTAATAATAAGATTTATTTAAATTGATTCCCATATATGAGTTTTGTCTATTGTGAAGATGCTAAAGTTGAGGTATGTAGAAGATTACCTAAAAACTCTTTTTATTTTGGAAGAGTGCAGTGGAAATGACCATCCTGTGGATTAACATCTGTACTGTATATATTACAAATATCAAATTTGGATTTCACCAACCCTTTTTTAAAAATTTTGTTGTTTCTGCCAGTACAATTAGACTCTGGAACTGAAATTAAACTCTGTATTAAAAAAAATTTGCAAATTTTTCTTTTAATTTTAGTTTCAGATCCAGTTGTACAGTAAGGTTAAGTGGGGCACTGAAATTTCTGTCTCAATTGAATGACTTACTTGTGTACACATAGAGGCCTCTTTATCAAAATTCTAATTTGTGCAGTTTTACAGGTTTTTTTCAACCTAAACTAAACTAAAAGATCCAAATTGCATTGCATTTACAGATGAGAGGTGGCATTAATGTAAGCAAGTGTTCAGCATGGCACAGCTCTTAAGTATCTTTAACGCAAGGCTCTCTCGTCTAACTTGACTTTTAAAGGTCATGTCTTATATATCACTGAAGCCATTCCAAGCCAAAACAGTATTTATGTCTCTGAAGGGAATTATCATGTATTTTATATGTATGCTAAATCTATAGTATGGATATCAAACATGTAATTTGCATTTATATGTATTTTCAAGCAAGATCTGTAACCAGAAAGTAGAAAATATTCAATACCTTGCCTATACTTTTTTCAGCAAGACTCACAGATTTCAACTATAGTGTGGTTATACAGAATGTTATTAAATTAGATACTGAATTCAAGCTTTTTTTTATGTATGATTATAAATGATCTTTAACATTTCTTTATATTACAATTCCTATCTTAAAAACTATTTTCTCAACCCACAATTTGTATTGATTTGTGCAAAATGTATTTTAATTCCTATATTTTAAAGTCTTCACCACCATTTTAAGGAACTATGTAAAGTAAAATATTAAAATATTAAATCCCAGGTAGCTCCTTGCTTACTGCAAAAAGATTGGGCAACACAAAATACTGACTAGCGAAATCTAATAAATTTACAGTAGCTAATCCCCAGGATTAAATGCAAAATGTACTCATGGAGTGTCAAAATGTAACACTGCTAAAGGACACTGTCAATGAACTAAACTGGACAAATAGGTTAAAAATGGCTTGAGATACTCCTATTTTATGAAAGGGTCAGATTCAATTAATTGACAAAAAGTTATATTATGGTTTATCACGTAAAAAGTCCTGCATGAAATTCAATTCTAGGAGAAAAAAAATTTCTTCCAATTCAGTTCCAGTTTTTTTCCCATAGACTTCAATAGATTTCTCACATGATAAACAGCTAGAAAAGGTTTTCTGAATTGAATTGCATGTCAAAAGCCAAAAAACAAAAGTCAAAAGCCATATCAAAGTCATGTAGAAATCAATGGCAGAGGTCCCTTGAACCATTTGAAGATGTTAACAGTCTTCATGATGTTTTTTTCTGAGGGTTGAGCTCAGAAACAATTTCGAGATATTCAAGTGATTTTAATTGGTGAAAACGCAATCCATTTGAGATTTTGGGTTGTTAACCCCGAACTGATTCAAGTTTTTTCTTAAAGTAAAGTTGTGAAAGAGTCTAGAGTTGTGCGTTCATTCACGTTTATTTGAGGTATAAAAAAACACAGGTCTCCAAAACACTACCATTTTTTCAAATTTTTATTGTTTAATAAGGATGGCAGAAGGCAGAATGTGGATAACAGTATTTAACAAATCATCATCCTATACATTAGTATATAGATAAATCAATAAAGATTGCTTCTCCAAACTGTTTCCGTGTCCCGTTATTTCTTGGTTTTAGAGTGTACTCAAAAATGTTTTATAAAAGGGGGGGATCGGCAGTTCAAGTTGTTACGATTGGCTGGTTCCTGGGCTTATTTCAGTTGTATTCAGTTGTATTTCCAGGGTTTGGAAGAATCACCATTAGGACTATTAACAAGTCTGTCTGTGCCTGTTAAGTGTACAGTATCATACAAACAATATTAACCGTATAAAACCATACAGAACAATATAATACGATTTCTGCAGTGCCTCCTGCTTTTTTTTTTTAATATGTTATTTGACTATTTATTTTTCTCCCTCTGTCTCCGCGTTCTCTAGATGGGAAATACTGATTTTTGTATTACAATCATATCCATTTCTATCTAGAAAGGAGGTCACAGTTATTCCACTACCACTACCATTTTTTTACCTCTTGTATTGCTTGTTTTTGTATCTAAATCTACATGTTAATGTATACATCTTTTTATTGAACAGCACAGTTTCTTTGAAAATAATTGAATCATTCTGCATGGAACTTACCGTTTTGCACAAGTTAGTATTAGTACTTACAAGGACACATCCCTG
>CM044443.1:68377302-68387350 GCA_024363595.1 Xenopus borealis | reverse complement strand
TCCTTTATGCCACATGCTTGGGTACACCTATATATTGGATATAAAACTGTTCAGAGGACCCTGGCTTTCATATTTGTGGTGATCTATTTTGATACCTAAAGGTATCTGTGGAAAAAAGAGGCTGCAGAGGGGAAATTTTGAGGAGATTTTTGGAAATGTGACCAAAATCGTCAAATTTAGCAAAGGTTTGCAGCTTGGTGCTTTGGAGTAGAAAGACATGCATACCCAATTTGGATTAATGGGTATGTGTCCTTTCTGAAAATATAGGGTTTTCTGGAGTGATCTTCCTTTTTTCTAACTTTGCCCCCCTCGAAATTATGTAAATGTGTTGATTTTGCAGTACCTGAAATGACAGACCACATGGAGGTACCGTTATACATATTGGACATACAAATGTTCAGAGGACCCCAGGCTTTCATGCTGTATTTGGGGTGATCTATCTTGATACATAAAAGTATGTGTGGAAATACGATGCTGCAGGGTGGAAACTTTGAGATGATTTTTGGAAATGTCACCAAAATTGCCAAATTTAGGAAAGGTTTGTGGCTTGGTGCTTTAGAGTAGAAAGGCATGCATACCCATTTTGGATTCGGGGGAATGTGCACTTTCCGAAAATATACCATTTTCTGGGGTAAACTTACTTTTTTCTACCTTTGCCCCCTCAAAATGTTGTAAATGTGTAGATTTTGCAGTACCTGGAATTACATAACAGATACCTCACATGTGGTGTCTACAAAGGGGCCCCTTTATGCCACATACCTAGGTAAGCCAATACATATTGGACATCAAATTAAAAAGATATTCAGGGTTGGTACATTGGTACCTACTGATAAGTGGTAGATATAATGCTGTATAGAAATCTCTATGAAACAATATATATTTAGTATTGGCACGTTCATGAGAAAAAGAATGTTGCAAATCTGCTGTGTTCTCATACATAAAATAAATTATGTTTCTGATATATGTTATTGTACTATGTGAAACATCATTTTTTTTCTAGCATATTCTAGTATATTTTGAAAGCTCAGGTAGTCCAAAAAAAAACCAATATATTGTTTTCCTGGGTAAACTAAAGGACCCCCCCCCCTGGAAAGGCCCTTAAATTAAAAGAGTACAAAATGTTCAAAAAAAATCTGGCAAAAAAAGTTCCAAATCAGCCAAAACAGCTGGCAGTGAAAGGGTTAAACATTTCTGATTTATTTTACTCTTCACTGCAATGCCTCTTTCTTTCTCTCTTTGGTTTTTCTAAAAAAAATTTGCATGCTTTCAACCTAATGCAAGTTTTCAAATATGATTTGAAATACTAGTGGATCTGGAATAGTGAAGACACCACATTTGTGTTTGATGAGTTTTCAGTATTGAAAGAATTTATATGCAACTAGAGAAATGTGACTTCAAGAAATGTTTCTGCATTAGTCTGCATACTAATAAGACTGTGTATATACTTCTTCAAGCAGATGTTTGAGACCCCTTTCTATTATGCTCAGTTAATAATATTTTGGCAACTGCTGCCATCCTTTGGCTTATATGTGAATGGTGCTGTTTACTTTTTGCCTTCTGGTTACCTGAGGTTTTAGTGTATAAAATCCACAGCCCTGAAGTGAGTTTGTGAACACTCCCACTAGAAACACTCCATCTCCATTATTTACTGTTCATACCATTATATTTTGCTTTGGATTCATTGGAAACTTATCATCCTTTGAACCTGCAAAAAGTCTATAGAAGCCTTAGTAATTTCATGGGCTGACCCCTTAAAGTATCTGAGTGATTGACCTGGGATTCAACATATGATACTGTACTAGGTGCAATACATGGTCAAATAGCCTCAATGAATAAAGAAAATGTGAAAAGGATCTACAGCTATTCTTCACTCCCTTATCTGCTGATGTACCATACACTGACAAATTACATTTTCAAACATACCTGATCAATGAACTGATGGAACCTCTTTATCATACTTATGTCTAAATCAAATAACCACCATATGACACATAACCCCTGATAAAATTTAATTGAAATGTAAAACCCAATTTCCCTTAAAATATTTTTTTCTACCCCAAATTCTTAATAGAAGTTGCTTAAGCAAAATATTGTTATTGTACAATTATTAATATTATTGTAGTAAAGCATAGAGAAATGTCTTACAGGTATGAAGTGGTTAACTACTAGCACTATAGCAAGTAAGATATCTTGATATTATAGAAGATTTATATGTTTGTGTGAAGCAATGTAACTGTTAATTATGCTGATAGAAAGAGTGTTTTTAATTTAGAATAACTTAGAGTTGGATTGTTTTCATAAATTGATTACATTGCTGTAAAAATGTCGATCAATAGCTCAAGCAGTTTTGAACATTGGCATTACTAGGATCAGCAGCTTAATTCCTTGAACTGGTCTTTCATTAACCCTGTAAGATTGTCTGCATAATCTATAAGTGGCTTGACCTCTGATTTCAGAGTAGTGCAAGTAACGCATATTTAAGTCTTTCTGTATTTAATGCTAATAACCTTGAATTCCTTTTAAAAGCCTTTTTAAAGCTGTGGTATATTTTAAATATTGAACAATAAAACAACCAGCTCTTATTTTAGATATAATTGCTTCTGGTACACAGCAGCAATCCCTTCAGTAGCAATAATACGTTCCACTGACCCAATTTGCTTGAATATATTTATGCTCTCTGGCTTCTATTTCCTTGATTGCTGACAAACAGTAGGGCCAGATTCTATTCAGTGAGAAAATGTTTTATAATGTGAAAAGTTATGAACTTGATTCAATTCCAGATGCAAATTCAGTTCAGCAAAACTTATGTCAAGGTTTATCACGTGAAAACTCTATTGACATCTACAGTATGTGAAAAAACTGGAACTGAATTTGAAGAAAACTTCTTTTTTATTGACTTGAATCTTGTCCATGACTTTTCACATAATAAAACCTTTTCTCACAATCTGGCCCTTAGTTTCAGTAACTTATTTTGTGCCTGCTGACACAAGACAAAGTTCTTGATCTTTTGATAACAGCTATGCTATTAAGGGCAAACTTTTTCCATGTTAAACTACAGTTCACAGAATGCTCAAGTCAGAAATCATGATATCAGCTCTTCCCTGGGCCATTTTAGTGGATTATCCCTCTACTGGGTTTGAACCTGGGATCTCTTGTATTCTAGCCTGCTCCTTTACCCTTCTTCTATTCTGGCAGAATAGAGGCATGGGTTCACTCTGTAGTGAGGTCCCTATGGTTAGCCCTGGTGCTGCTGATTAATTCAGCTGCTCTGCACTAACTGGCAGGTGCAGTCTATTTCCTAGTTAGCTCCCAGAAGAGGGTCCTTATTTAAAGCATGAGCTGACTTCACCCCAGTTGCCAGTTCATAGTTCTCCAATCTGCTGGACACCCGTTCCTATGCTCCTAGTGTCAGTCTGACCCTGTTCTTGGACATCCACCCTGCTGTAGTTATTTCTGGTTCTTTTTCCTGCTTTCTGTATTTGGACTTTACTTTGATCTCCTCAGCCAGTAAGTTGCTTCCATTCCAGTCTACTCCCTCTAATTACACTTCAAATATTAACCCAGTGACCCTTCTGGTTATTCCTATGTGAGATTTGGGCCACTGATCGAGACAGCCATGAACCATGCAATAACATGGTGAGGAATCAAAACTTTGGGACCGGCTTCTCTTCGGCTCCTTTAGGTGGCTTTTCTGGCTCCCATTAAAAAAAAGTGTCCCACCTGACATGGAGAGCAGTCCACTTGACATGGAGAAATGTGGCCCATCAGGCATTTGCCCAAACAGGCATATTGCCGGTCCAGGCCTGATTTTCTATTAGATCAGAGCGGATTAGTTAATTCTCTTTTTGGATTGAATAATGGTAACTTGAGAAAAATGATAAACCCTTTTCAAAAAAATGAGAATGAGAAAATACTAGATTTATTTGTCTCTAGGAAGGAATCCAATGCATAACTGATCTTCTAATTCTAATCTACTTGACCATGCATATAATTACATGTTCTCCTTTTATTAAAGTGGTCAAGAACCTTTTTCCTGCCATTATTTGCTCAGTAAAATTATGAATGTTTTATTCATGTCATCTAGAACTTCCTCACCTCCCCTATTCACAAAAAATGTTGCATTTGTGCTGAGAAAACATTTGTTTGCAAGGCTTAGGGCCCTTACACACGAGCGTTTTTGACCTGCACTCCCCAGCGTTGTATTTGGCTACGTTCAGCCGCAGCATGTAGCGTCTGAATCTGGGTTTGGCACTTACACGCATCTCGTGGGTACAACCTCATTAAAAAGAATGAGGTGCGTCAAAAACGCCCGTGTGTAAGGGCCCTTACTTCCCAGGTATATAGTACCCCCAACACATGTGTTGCCTAATATATTTAATTTTTTTAATTAACTTAGTTTTTTCAGGAAAATGCCATGGTCTATTTTTATTCTGGAATAATTTATAAGATATATGCTTCAAATTTTTTGAACGTGCAACACAGTGAGTCACAATTGTTCAATTTCCAAGTTTGTGAAGTATATGAGAACTATATTATTTAATGGGCAGTTCTAAATATAGCTAACAGTTACAATGCCTGTCATAGGAAGCATACTCTTGAAATAGTTCAGTTTTGTAATGCTGAGTATCATTTACTTCGTTTTACTTCATTTACTTCGTTTTATTCAGGCAGATATGATGTTGTAAAAGTGAAGTAAAAAGGTAATTAAATCTTAAAGCAATAAAGATTCTTTTTTGTGAATAATTCTTTCTGTAGAATGCAGAAATTATTTTTCTGAAATTGCCTACTGGTTATGTCAGCTACAACTGGGCTCTCCAAAGAGAGCAAAAGCACAGTTCTCCTTTGCATTTGTATATGGTGTATCAAGAACAGGAATACATTCATCATTGTCACAAAATATGAATTTAAGTTTAAGGACCCTGATCAATGTATTTTAATGACTATTTCTGCTAATAAAGTCTGATACGATCTAATCAAAATGGCACATTGTAACTCACACCCACTCATTGTGACGCAAACCAGTCAGTCGAACTGAAGAAACTGCTCGGATGAGTAGTTAAACATCTTCAATGATTACTTAGCAAGTCCAGTTGTTTTAGAATTAGATATATTAAGATAGAATAATAGTTGAATTATGAATTCCATAATTCAATTAATTCTTTAATGTTTGTTAATGCACAATGCAGCACTGCCCTTGACCAACTGGATTTATCATTCTACTGTTTAAAAAGAAACTAAGCCTAGTCTTTGTTCCTTGAAATGTTAGCATGATTTTATCTGCGGTAAGGCAATCTGCATTTATTTATTCTTTGTGGCTTTAAAAAAAAATATTGTGGTGTTCTGAAGTGGAAAAATACTATAACAGTATCTAAACAGAAAATGGGGCAGATTTATCAAAGGTCAAATTTCAAAGTTATGTGAATAAATTTGAATGTACTCACAACTGCCATGGGAGGTTAATTATGAAAAAACTTGAACGTTTAATTTCGATCGAATACAAATGAAAAGAAAATTCCAATTAGGTTTTTTCTCTGAAAAAAACTTGAATGTCAGGACGGCAATTAACATCTTCAAATGGTTCAACTGACCTCTGCCAATTACGTTGTCCAAGGATTGGTCTGATTACTATTTTGGAGCCAGGAAGGAATTTTTACCCCTCTGAGGCAAATTCGAGATGCTTCAAATAGCGGGTTTGCTTTCCTCTGAATAAATTAGCAGTTAGGCAGGTTATAGATAGACTTGTGGATGAACCTAACTTATTATGTAAGTCAATGGGCGTTTTTTCGTGCAACAAGTAGTTAAAAAAACTGTTCTGTCACTTCAAAATGATACACATTACCTTATAATGTTGTTCCTATCATTCAATTCTCCTACTGTGCAATAAAAACTGTTTACAAAGTCTTGCTGACTACATTCTCCTCTATCTGAGCCTAAACATCACTAATACATGCAGGTAGTCTATGGCTAACTGTTTGGCTTTCTATGCCACACCATTCACATCTATTTCACATCTATGGTACTTGATAGCACTGAATCAATATAATCTAAAAACTATTATACATTGAATAAGAAGTTTGAGATGTTCTAGTGAAGAAGGTTGTTTTTAAAAACCAACCCTAGATGGCAAGCTGCTTTTTAATTAGTATTCTTTTATTTTATTGTTTAAAAATCTTTTGGTGGAAATAAATCCTGCACAAAGAAAAAAAATTATTTGGCAGAAAACATGAGCAAGTTAAAAGCTTTCTCATTTTCTGACAATGAACAGTTGCATGAATTGATAATAAATCTGAACATTTTTGTTCACTTGGGAATGGCAATATTTTTTGAAAGGGTCATAATTATGTTTGAAAATAGATAACATGGCTTTTTGGGGTCAGATCATGAATATTTAATACCACAATGAAGACAGCTGATAAACACACTGCAATAAAAGCCAGAATGGCTGCTTCAGAGAAAAGATTGGTATACTTAGGGGCAAATTCACTAAGATCCGAAAGGTCGCTAGCGTTAGCTTCGCTAGCGTTCGCCGCACTTCGCTGCACTTCACCAGACGAATTTTCGCCAGTGCTACTCAAATTCACTAAAGTGCGAATTTACGCTCAGGTCGGCGAACGGTAGCATAGTTGCTCTAGTGTTCACTAGGCAGAGTGCTGTTACGCTAGCGAAGCCTAATTTGCATATGGCGGGAACTTTAAGTTATAATAGAAGTATATGCTACAGCCACTACATTACACTACACAATCCCAGGAAACCTTTAATAAATTAAATAAAGTTGTCCTATTGCCCTACATGTGCCCCCTGTATAGTTGCGTCGCCATATGTTAGGAAATGTAGGGAAGGGAAGGAGGGTAACCCCCCCCCAAAAAAAATATCGATCTTTTTCAGACTATCACCCTCCTATGCTAAAATACGCCAGCGTTTTTTTCCAACCTCCTATCTATTGTATTGAACTCCGCCTGGTCTGACCAGGCGAAGTAATGTCTAGCGTAAGTGCTAACGTTGAGGAAAATGTTCATCTTAGTGAATTTGCGAAGTTACGATCTTTTCGTCAGTGCGCAACTTCGCCTGGCGTAAGGGTGCGAAGTTGTGCAAGTCTATCTACTTTGCTAGCGAAAATATGCCAGAGTCCGTGTTCGTTAATTTGCGAAGTTGCGAAATTACGTCACGCTGGTGAATTAGCGCTAGCGTTGGACGCTTCGCGCTTTAGTGAATCTGCCCCTATATGTCAAGACAGTACTAATAGACTATTTTGTCCATTTTACTTCAGTAAACTTGAAGACACATACAACAAGGTCACTTTTTTTGTATCAGAACTTGAAAAACAAACTTCAATTCAATTTTTTCTAGGGTTTCACTAAAAAACTATTTTGGGATTAAAAAGCTCTCCTTTTTTGAGATTTATTAGGCCCTGCAGCTGCTGAAAGCCCAAATCTGACAATACTCCAGCTCAAACCTGCTGAGGTCTTGTAGAAGTCAATGGCAGAGGTCACTTTAACCATTTGAAGATGTATTTTTGCCTTCATTATTTTTGTTTTTTTATGGTGGTTGGCACTCAAAACTCAATTCAAGGTATTCAAGTGTTTTTGCCCTGTGCGTTCTATTGAGTTTTTTACATTCGTGTTTTTTCCATAAATAAGCAAACATTCAATTTGTGAATTTATTCGAGGTAGAAAAAACCTCACAAGCCTCATAAACTCAACTTTCGTTAAATAACCCCAATGTGGGGCAATACTAGAAAATCAGTTTTGTGCATGATAGTCTGGTTGCCAAAGTAAATCATATTAAATTTAAAGGAAGTGCTTGATGCTGGAAAGCAGGTACTTGCTTAATGTCACTGAGGTAAATCAATTAAAAAAGATTTCATATTAACCAAAGTAATCTAAGGATCATTACATTAATTTTTATTTATTGTCTTTTGTGTTATTAGGGTTGTAGAGAGAACTGAGGGCTTGATGAACTCACAATGATAAACACAATTTTAATTAAATGTATAGAAAACTGGCAATGATTGTTAGCTGAGGGGTACTATGAGGGGATACAGTACGTTTTATACTAAAGAGAATCCACTTTATTTAGTAGGCTTTCCATAGCATAACTTTTCATGGCAATGGTAATTAATACCAAAACTTTTAATGTCTTCTGGAACAATTGGTGGGAGTCCAGGGTTTAATATTTAGTTTTACTGTTGTGGGGGAGGGACTTTCATAAATGGTAATGAGTGAATTTTGCAAAAATAGCTGAAGTCAATGGGCGTTTTTCCATGCAAAAATCTTTTACGCGCAACACTTTTTTTTATGTGCAACAATTTTTGTTTTGCTCCAAAGGCATTAAAGTCTACGGGCGTTTTTTCTTATGGTGATTTTTTTCTCCAAATGCATTAAAGTCAATGTGTGTTTTTTTTCACAGCAAATTTTTCTGTGGCGAATTTTTGAGGCAGTTTTGCGGCAGTTTTTGTGCACATGCCGAAATTCTGAATCTTACTGCGCATTCATGCCTGGCAAATAACTTAGCTTATTACTATTCATAAACTGAATTTTGCTCCCTAGCTTGCACAGCGTGCACTGTTTATTGCCTATTGCAGTTACCTATTGCACATGTGGTAGGCAAAGATTAGATTAAGGACATGATAACACTTTCCCATTTAAGGTGGCCAATCTACTTACCTTTAAATAACTTTTAGTATGATATAGAGAGTGATATTCTAATGCAATTTGCAGTTATAACTTTTTTAAGTATGGTTGCACCAAAAGCAAGATAAAAATTTACATAAGCGGTTGTTGAATAGGTGTTTTGTTGCAATCTTTTTTTGTAGCATTGTGGTGCTGCTTTTCATGTTTGATTTTTGTGTAAAATGTTACAACTAAATCAACTGATCAACTGAATCAACTCAGAATAATTTATTGCTATTTGCAATTTATTTAGAAAGATTTTTATTTTATTGTTGATATTGTTCAAGGTGAATGCATCCAAGATATTTGCCATGAGTACTATTTGGTTTTTATTAGCTATTGTTTCATCATAATTTAGGCCTATACCATATAGGGGCAAATTACTAAAGGGAGAAGTGGCTAACGCTAGCAACAATTCACCAGCGTGACATAATTTTGCCACTTCGCAAATTTACTAAAAGTGCCCTGGCGAAAATTCACTAGCGAAGTAGATAGACTTGCGCAACTTCGCACCCTAATGCCAAACGAAGTACAATAGAGTAGATAGGAGTTTGTAAAAAAAAAGTTGAACATTTTTCTAAGTCCCAGCTGGTGTTTTTTACTTGTTATAGGATGATAGGCTGAAAAGGATCTAATTATTTTTTTAGGGTACCCTCCTTCCCCCCCTACATTTGATAACATATGGCATCTAAACTATACTGTGGGCACATGTGTAGAACATTAGAACACCTCTATATAATTTTATTTAGTTTTCCTGGGCTTGTGTAATGTGTACTGTTATGTATTTGCTGCAGCATACGCGTCCATTCAAACTTAAAATTCGTGCCATATGCAAATTAGCCTTCACTAGCTCAACTTTGAACCGCTGATTGTAACATCGCTAGCGCAGCTTTGCAAACAATTGCAACTTTGGATCTTTGTGAATTTGCTCAGCCCTGCCGAATCTATGCCTGGCAAAGTGCGGCGAAGCCAATGCACTTCTGCATTCTGCACTTCTGAGGTAAGTAAATTTGTGCCATAGTGTACAGGGGTTTAAATAATGTGTACATATTTTTTTTTTTAAATTGCAGCTAATTCCTACTTTTGATTTCTAAAGCGATGTTGTTAAAATAAGCCATGTTTTCTGTTTCCTAAAATATTTACAACCATACTGCTAAAATTTGTCACATTTAATGCTTATGTGAAGGAAACCATGTTCTGGTACTTGTAAATTAAAGGGAAACTGTCATGGGAAAACGTGTTTTCACTTAATAGTGCTGTTCCAGTAGACTTGTGGACTGAAATCCATTTCTCAAAAGAGCAAACAGATTTTTTATATCCATTTTTGAAATCTGAAATGGGGCCAGCCATTTTGTCAATTTCACAGCTGCCCCGGTCAT
>CM044443.1:68354520-68376734 GCA_024363595.1 Xenopus borealis | reverse complement strand
TTTTTTTCCCACGACAGGATCCCTTTAACCTGTTTCCTTTCTGGCATAAAAGAGCATTGATATGTTCTCTATGTTTTATATGTGCTCTCAGAATCTCAAATGTAAAGCAGTATCAATCACACTCCAGTACAGGTGGTTAAAGCCCAACACAATACATCTCTAGGCAATCTGGGGTTATCAAATACATGAGTCCACTGCACAATCTATATTATATTAAAAATATGCTCAAGTATTTTATTGAACATCTAAAATGTTAGAACATTTATAATATATCTGTTTCCAAAGTAGAACAGTAATATTGCCATGTGACATTTAAATTGCTTTGGCATACTGAATTCCATGTGGAAATTGACTGTTCTATGTAGATATGGTCATTTCATTGTTAATGCCTAACAATTAACAGATAGGACACCAAGTGTTTTTGTGTCCTTGAAAGAAAATTGTTCTCATCAGTAATACCCTCATATTGCCTGTCCATTCTTTACATGCATTTTTATGCTCGTCTAATTTCAATCAGAGAGAATTATATAATCATTCTTATGTAAGTTGTACTTTATCATTATAGGAAAGTCAGAGAAGGGCATAAACATATTGGCTAGAGTTGAAGTCATCAACATATTTTTGAAAGGAAGTGAAAATTGAGTTTTTTGTCATTAAGAAAGTATAAAGTGTTTATGATCAACAGTGTTCTAGGGATTCATTAAGCAGTGATAAATAATTTTCAGATATATATGTTAGACATGACCAAATGCCTTTAAAGTAGGATTATAGTCCAAAACATATTATTTCTCTGAGGATGAATATTAAATCAATTTTCAGTTATTGCTGTGTTTGCTCCAGTCTAGGAACATTTGTCTTCTCTGACATGCAAATGTGTGAATGATGCCTTTCTCATACCAATGTATCTGTACTACATGCCTGGGAATTTAAACCATATTCTATTGGTAGAAAATCTTAATTCTTAATGGTTTGGGCTGAAAATTGAATGCACTCCCTGTGTACACAAAATACATTAATAAAACAAATAATCCTGACTCATACATAAACAAAATACCTTTCTATGGAGTGCCACAATAACATTCGTCAGATAGATACACACAAGCATTGACTGATAATCCAATAAGGTTTGCAGGAAATAAACTCCGTAACTAAGCTCAACAACCTTGTAAACTCTCTCTCTCTCTCTCTCACACACACTCACACACACAAATATATATACAGATGCAGCCACTTGGATTTGTATGTTAAATGCGTCATGGCTCAGGGCTAATTGAGGCTAAGGCTGTTAGGTCTGGAGGGGCCTATGTTTGCATACAAAACGCTAGAAGATGTTCTGATAAAAGGTGATTTCAAAGCCCATGAAATTACACATTTTTAGAGTAACCATAAACCAGGGAATTATACAACCTGCACAACACCTGATGGCTGAAAATATTTCTCTAACCAAAGGTACATGCATAAAGAGCCCTTACTCTTGCTGGGGGTAACAGTAGTTACAGAACCCGAATAGAAGATTTTTATAAATACATAACTGGAACCAACACCACTCTTCCAGTAAAAACTATTTAAAGGGGTTGTTCACCTTTGAGATAATTTTTAGTATGCCGTAGACGGTGATATTCTGAGACAATTTGCAATTGGTTGTAATTTTTTATTGGTTAAGGTTTTTGAGTCATTTAGCTTTTTATTCAGCAACTCTTCAATTTGCATTTTAAACAATCTGTTTGCTAGGGTGCAACTATGAGGACAGTGAGGTTGTGG
Source organism: Xenopus borealis (assembly GCA_024363595.1). Classification (NCBI taxonomy): domain Eukaryota; kingdom Metazoa; phylum Chordata; class Amphibia; order Anura; family Pipidae; genus Xenopus; species Xenopus borealis. Next base: position 68,374,973 of record CM044443.1, on the reverse strand, counting down.
AATGCACTACCAGGTGATGTTGTGATGGCTGATTCTGTTGATGCTTTCAAAAGGGGCTTGGATGATTTTTTGAACTGACATAATATCAAAGGCTATTTTGATACTAAACTCTACAGTTAGTATAGCTATGGGCATATATGGTTTGTGAGAAAGAGTGTAGGGGTGTGTGTGTGTGTGTGTATGCTGGGTTTTAATTTGGAGGGGTTGAACTTGATGGACTTTGTCTTTTTTCAACCCAATTTAACTATGTAACTATGCATTGATTTACATAAGAGACTGGAATATGAATAGGAGATGGGATGAATAGAAAGATGAGTAATACCAAGTAGTAATAACAATACATTTGTAGCCTTACAGAGCATTTGCTTTTTAGAAGGGGTCAGTAACGCCCATTTTAAAGCTGCAAAGCATCATCTGAAAAAGGCAAATAATTATAAAACTATAAAAAATATATAATGAAAACCAAATTAAAAGTTTCTTAGAATTGGCAATTCTAGTTGTATTTAATAAAATATGGAGACTTCTAGTGACTATTCAAATTTGTTGTGATTTTGAACACAACTTGGCCAAAGAAGTATACATTTGCTTCACTTTAAAATATGTTCACAGATGATACCACAAGGCTTTATAGAAAAGAATAAAGTTTATAGGGACAGTTGGAATAAAATTCTATCAGAGTGTTAAAAGTTGTGGAATTAATGACCGAATATAAAACTAAGTTACACATGGACATTAAGGTTGAATTAAAACAGGTAGAGAATGATATAGAACAGTATAAGGAGCAAACATGCTATGATGGTTTATTTGATTCAATCAAAAAGTATATTAAGAAATGATGTGATGTAATGCACAACAAAAGAATGAAGCTTAATCATGATAGCCTTGATTATACAGTATGAAAGATCAGGTATATAATTGGGTACAAAATTGGCCGAAAGGAAGGAGAAAACAAATGGAACGACACTAAATTTCAAAAAGAGTACAAGCACTGCCAAAAATGAAACATTTCTAGTGTGGTGAAAAGATTCTTTTGATAGTTCCCTTGTTGGCTCTTCTCCTATTTCTGCAGGGCAACAGGAATGAGAAAGTGAAAGATGTATTTCTGGGAACAACCTTTTTTAAAGAATGGTCCTATGGGCAGAAAATTGACTTTTCAAGGATAGTCAAAAGGTATCTGTCTATTCTATATGGTGCTGATATATATATTATATATATTATATATATATGGTGCTGATATATATTCTATATGGTTCTTCTCAACTGTGTTGAGTCCGGGCATTAATGTTATGCCTAGACCAGCCCATACATTGAGGGGCATGTTGTTGCCTAGCCTGTTTAAGGGAGAGACACCTAAAAGGAACCTAGGTCCACTGATGGTAACAGGTAACTATAAGTGTGGTAGCTATAGGTGCATCACTTGTAGACATATGAAAGTATCAAAAAGCTACCAAAGAGTCAACAGATACGGGCAAGACCTTTAGAAATTAAAGGGTATATGAATTGCAATAGTGCTGCAAACAGTATGTAGAATGAATGAGTAGGAAGTTAAAGAGAAGGGAGAGAGAACATTTGATCTTTGTGTTTCACAGACAGCACCATTCAAAGATTTTCTTTCAATAAAATGCCTTGTCTCAATAAAGGCATTTTATTGAAAGAAAATCTTTGATTGGTGCTGTCTGCAAAACACAAAGATTGATCTTATACGGATTGGAGGTGGAAGCCGTTTGGACATGCATCGAGTTTGAGCAGTTTTGAAGGTTATAGGTGCTGACAAAAAATCCTTCAGAGAGAACATTTTAGTCAAATCAGAAATCTGCAGGCCGCTGAGAGGAACAATGTCACTAGACACTTTGCACAATGAAATGGTGGTGATATTGCTTATTTCTCGGTCAAATGGATGAGAGTGAGGCTAGGAACTCATAAGCCTTTTGGCAAGGAGAGAGGTGTTCTGGATCTTTCTTCTACAAACAAGCCTACCATTACATGTTACTTTTAAGTATTTAAATATGACTAGGCTTAATTTTATTATATATATTCATGATATAGCCATAATGGAAATGGACCCCATACTGGAGATACTGGTTTTGAGAAAGATTGTGTCATTGTAAGGTTTTAATATTTATATTAATTGTAATATTCACTGGTTCATAATATAATTTGAATGTAACAATGCAATTAATGGTTCTTATTTGCTACTGTGTGAATTGTACAGAAGTTATTTTCTGCACAGGGCATAGGGAATAGTCCTAACATAAACACCTATGATTAAGTACCGGAGGGTACAAAACATGTAAGGTGGGTTTCATGGGGTCAAAATGTACTTCTATTTAATATGTTAATCCAGGGGTCCCCGACCTTTTGAACCCTTGAGCAACATTCAAAAGAAAAAGGCTTTGGGGAGCAACACAAGAATGAAAAATATTCTTGGGTTGCCATATAAGTGTTGTGATTGGCCATTAGGTAGCCCCTATGTATATTGTCAACCTACATTGAGGCTCTGTTTGGCAGTACATCTGGTTTTTATACAACCAAAACTTGCCTCCAAGCCTGGAATTAAAAAATAAGCACCTGTTTTGAAGCCACTTGGAGCAACATCCAAGGGGTTGGAGAGAAACATGTTGCTCACGAGCTACTGGTTGGGGACCACTGTGTTAATCAAATAAACTTGGATTCCTTAACCAACACCAAATCTTCAACTGAATGAAGATGCACATCTTCCTCCCTTGGCTTAGTGAGCTGATCTCAAATCCAGAAAATATTCCTTAAGCCACCCCTTGTAAGGAAATCTGCAGCAGTATCCTTACTCACACAGTGCAACCATGCTGTTTGTTTAGTGAGTGACTATTTGCAACAAATGTTTTCCACAGGTTTGTGGAACTTTCATCAAGTGCAATCATAAAGTTTGTCCATAAATGAGGTTGAATAGACTGGATGCTTAGGCAGTCTAGTAAATATGTCATTAATCATGCACCTACTAATGTTTTAAGCAACACTAACCTTGTGACTGAAGCAATAAAGCAGGTAGATGCAATACCTTCATTGATATATTGTAATTTAGCAACAGCTCCATAAGCAGATTCACTAGCATCACATAAAACATGCATTTTTACAATGGAATCTGAAGGACACTTGACAGTATTGTCTGGGGATGAGAGTCTGTAACTGTGGTAGTTCTAAACACCACTGAGCCCACTTACTTGTTAAGTCTGGTGGAAGTTCTTCATCCTAGATGATGCCATTTTCCCACAATTCCTGGAAAGGTATATTTACCTTAACTGTGAATGTGACAAGAATCCAGTAGGGTAAAAAATGCATGCTGATGTCATCAGAACACACCTCTTTGTATTTTTCATGTCTTTTAAAACACTAAAAGTCTTTTTAGGTCAAATACAAAGTCATCAGTCTCTGTTCTCCATTTGAGGCCAAGCACTTACAGTACTTTGCTTGGTCCACCATAGTAGACCCCATTCAGTGTTATTCTCCTGCTATTTGAAATTTAATTCATTTGAATAAGTAACCCACTTACAGAAAACCATGCCTACAACAAGCATAATCTTCCTTGCCTCTGTGGATATGGCATAGGCATCGCCAACAGTGTCTGCTGCTTACATAATGTCATTCACATGAACTGTTCTGAATGGTACATGTATCAGATAATTCATGTTTTATTAAAGGATGTTGGATTGTAGCTGTTAGAAGAAATGAGCTGGGTGATGCCCCAAATAACACTCTTGCCATCCTTAAAATGCATAAGTATGGCTGCTGGTTAGTTCTTGGAATATCATTAGTCCACAATAATCTGTCTTTGTCCTTTTCTGCAATGCTGATTTGGAAAAATGCCTTTGTAATGTCTGCCATCAAGGTAATCTTTTGAAGTCTGAAATAATCAAGATTTTGAGAAGGTCACGATTAAAATTTGGTCCTGTCAGAGGGCAATCATTAAGTGACACTTGCTTCTTATCATGAAAAGGAGCAGTAAACACTATTTTTAGCTTAGTTCTGTTATTATTGCATGATAAGTAATGATAGGTATGTAATACTCAACTTTATCCTTTCAGGCAGTTGGGGCTTGACTTATATTCACATCCTTAAAAAAACCTGCTCTTGGTACTCCTGTATTACACTGCTGTACCTGTGGAAGCTAGGGAAATCTCCTTAAAGTTTTTTCATCAAACGATCAAACCTTCCTTTAACCACAATAAAGTTGTTTGCCAAGTATGGTCGATCAGGTTGCCAAGGCAGTTCTGTCAAATATCTTTCTGCAGTGCACTTAACTATAGATAGGAACCACTGTAGAATTTCCTTATCTAAGTTCACAAGTTTTTCCCCAGTCAACCCTAAGTATTCTAATTCCCAAAAGGCTTCCAGTTGACAGGAGACAAGGGTTTTGTCCACGCAAGGGATCAGTAATGTAACTAGGTGGGGACGGGCCGGGGTGCAGGCCGTGCAGCCGGGGCCCCCCTCCACCCCCCCTCCGTGTCGATGTGTTTTGTGCAGCAAGGTGGAATCCGCCTGGGGGCCCCTGCGGGGTGTGGACCCTGGTCCACTTGCACCCCTGCTCCCCGGGTAGTTATGCCACTGCAAGGGATGAATAAAGTGAAACAAGAGCTTCTCCCAGTCTCTCTATTCTCTCAGATACTACTTTCCAGTAGTAATCACCTCCATCAAGACTGCAATTATTAGATTCTCGGATGGTCAATTCAGCTGAGTCAGCTAACCTTAGTCCCATGGCCTTCATCTCACACTGTAGGTGTTCTTTCTACTCATTTGTCACTATTGTGGAGGTTTTTAAAGATGAGTTTGACTCTTCTCTGACTGGGATTTACACGGTTTTTGGACCTAAATTTGTGGAGATTGAGTCTCTCTTCCCCTAAGTTTAAGGGTTCTGGAAATATCCTCATGGATAAAAGTTTTTTGACTTCCTCCATCTAGTAAACAGTGTACAATTTTTCTAGTTGTAGGGCCCACATGTTGTAAATAAGACTCCCTTTACCCTGAAGTACTTTGCAAGATGCTTAGGTCCCAAACACTCAAAACATTTTCTTTGCATTTCTCTCGGGTGAACTTATCACAGTGCTCAGTCTTGAGCTCTGACTGAAAATACACAGGTTGTAGGGTTTGAAGCTGAGTACAGGGTGGCTACTGTTGATACAATTAGCCTCTTGGGTATATGTGCAAAGTGTGCACTTTATATCTGATGTCACTGTTCTTGATTGCACAACATTGAAGGTTTTTATGGTCTGGATAAGTGTAATGCTTGCTTTCTGCTCACTTCTTCCTTTTTTTAGGAACCTCAGAAACATTGGCACATCAAATTACTGATGCTCCTGCTGGCAACTTAATTCAAGAGCTATATCCTCAGGAATAAGTTTCAGTAATATTGGGCAAAACAGGCCTTCATAACTGTCAGATACAACTCCCGTAGATTGCAAATGGGACACTTGTATCTCACACTCATCATATAGGGGACACAGAGCTGGCCCATCAGAGGATATCTTTACTGCAGTCATATTTAACGGAATTGTTTAGTATAAAAAAAAAACTGGGTAAATAGATAGGCTGTGCAAAATAAAAAATGTTTTCAATATAGTTAGTTAGGCAAAAATGTAATGTATAAAGGCTGGAGTGCCTGTAAGTCTAACATAACAGAACAGAACACTACTTCTTGCTTTTCAGCTCTCTTTTGTTTACACTTTACCCAGCTTTTATTTTTACCTTGAACTGTTCCTTTAAGAGCTTATATTGCTGACAAATCTATTTGCATTATTTCTGTTGCTATAGTGTAATTTTCATTGTTTAAGGGCAGCCCAGCAATGGCAATTACACAGCACCACAAAAGTATGAATTCAAATAGTTAAATGTATCTATTTCTGATAGGCTGCCATTTTTGTGATTTGCAGTTTTAAACTGATTCTAAAAGTCCTTTTAGTGACTGATATTTCACGAAAATGTCCCAATAATCAATATTGGAAGCTTTACTGTGTGGTTCTGAGATGTTGATCTGGATTTGGAGATGGCATAGCTGACTACACTGTTCCCTTCCTCCCTGCCTTTAGTAGTACATGCGTGACTCTGCTTTTCAACATAACAATAGGATCCTGATAGGACTGGACTGTTTCTCTGCTTCATTATGCTTTGCTAAGGTTATCAGAGCCACAATGTCCCTGTCCAGTTCATATAATGTTGCTTCTCTGGGGGAAAGCTGCACTAAGATCTCCTTTCACTACGTCCATGTGTGGTGCTGACTCCCCTAGCTCCTCTTCAATCTTTTACAGTATTTTTGTAGTGGAACTTAAAGCTACACCGAGGCAGATTTACTAAATTCACATGAAGGATTCGAAGTTCGATCTAATTTTCAAAAAGATTCAAATTTTCGAATGTTTTTGAAGACCACTTCGACCAGTGAATTTTCGATTGAATGGTTAAAATCGTTTGAATCAATCAATTTGAATAATTTTTTTGATCGATCGAATATTTGCTATTCGATCTTTCGACCAATAGAATTGTGGTAAAATCCCTTCGAATTCGATATTCAAATTCGAAGGATTTTTATTCCTTATCTATTCACATGGTCCAATTCGAGGTTTTTTTTAATAGTATATATATTTGTATATAATGTGGGCATTTGTATATAATGTGGGCATTCCTACTCACTTAATCTGGGCATTTTACTTTATACCGTGACACATTTACCTAAATCCTCATTCAGTTATCTTTGTATGTTTTTTTATTAGATTCTGGCACAGAGTGGTGTAGTTCCACACAATCATTTGTTGCTTATAGCTTTTATTTAAAAGAGATGCACAGTTATACAGTTTAATGCAGGGGCATGCAGCGTCAGAGAAATCTCACACACACTCTCACAGGAACATTAAACTATAGATAAGGAAGCAACCCAGAACCAATAAGCAATCCCTTACATCATGCACACAGGAAATTACATTGTAACATGAAGCATATGCATTCTGGGAATTGTAGTATTCTTCATAACACAACTAACATATAGCATATATGTAATAAAGATTCAGCATGGAAATCTAATTTGCCAGATGAGCTCTTTCAGATTAGAGGATGAAAAATGTTCTACAAAGGTTTTACATTTACTTATTTTTCAGCTTCATAAATAATTTCAATATTTGTTTTATGTATAAATAATAAAATTTTTTGTGTGTGGTCAGTATTAGTATATTACCTTTCTCAATCTGCAAACTGACCTAGTCCACCTCTGACTGAAAAACAGTGAACCACTTTGTTCCGAAGTATATCAAATAGTACCTAACTGGGATGTGTTGGCTGTGTGTGTCAGGCAGTAACTAAAGGAAAAATGTGATTTAAAACAATTATAAAGCTATTATGAAAACATAAGAAAAAAAAAACAAATGTGAAAAGAACAAACAGCAAGCTTATATAGCTGGGGGAGTTTTATTATTTTGGCATCAAAAAGGATTGAAAGATCTAAGTTACACTTTTGCCTCTTGGCTTTCTGTCTTTTGCAATTATTTCAGGTTATTGGTCAAGGATCCTGAGATCCGTAGGACATGCTTAGCAGTTGTAAAGTTTAAAGTACCTTTACAGTATTTTTTCCAAATAATAGCTTTTTCAAGTATAAAAAATGTTAACCTCAAAAATATGAGCTAATTTTCAATTTATAACAATGATCAAACAAAGACATGCTGTTCATTTCTGTATTAAACCTATGGACATCATGTGGCTAAATCACTATAAAACATATACATATCAGCAATTTTGTGTGCTGCCTATAATATCACTATGACATTACTCTTTAAATGTAGTGTGATCTCATGTTGGTTACTGTGCAAAATAGAATTTCATAAAATAGCCCATACTGCGGGCCAAGAAGCAGACTGCATTTGTTGTGTTATTGCAATTCTGTCCTATAATATACAGTTAGTTAGTTATACAGGGAGAAGGACCAGCACTCACTGTGATTCCAAATCAAAAAGTGATTGTTTTATTTTCAATAAATCTCAGTCCATATATATATATGTATGTGAGCATGTACAGCCAACCATGTATATGCTCATAGTATATGCTCACATAAATGTGTTTTTGTTTTGCACAAAAATCCCAGAGTTGCTGGCTTGAAGTTTTACCATGAACTTGGGTAGAGAATAGAAGTTGTGCATCATCCTCTTGCCTTTTCACATTAAATTAGATTAAAAAAAACATTAAAATTCACAAAAATTAATTTTTTCATGAATAAAAAATATAATTTCAGTACTAATATGGCCTTAGCACTCAGCCCATTATCAATATATTTAAGACATTGAGACATTTTGTGCATACAGCTACTAAAAAATGACTTAGCCTTTAAACAAAAAAGGAATTGTTTGTCCATATGTTGCAATATATTTAAGCTGGCCAACTACTGTACATCAAAATCATCCCATATCTCAAATTGCATCTGATTCATTAACAATTCTATACATTTTACAAAAGAGACTAAGCTTTCAAAGTAAAACTCCCAAACTTGGTTGCTCTTTCATTAGACACCAGTTGGATAACCTGACTATGGGTGGAACGGGGTGGAAGCTACAACAAGGAGCTGGCCACTGCTTCTATATGAACTATAACAAACAAGGGAAAGTTGTAGGACTGGCCAGATATGGGATGACTTTGACATAGTATAAATAAAATAAATATATTGCAATATATGGACGAACAATCCCTGTATTGTTTAAAGGGTAAGGCATTTTTAGTAGCTGTATGCAAAAAATGTCTCAATGTCTTAAATATATTGATAATGGGTTCAGTGCAGAGGACCTTTTGTATTTGTCTATATGTATTTTGTGGTCACAGCCTCACTGCACCCCTGCCTAATGGTTTTAAGTGGTGAGCACAACTTTCCCTTTTTTGTCTTAGCAGAGAAAGGCAATATGCATTGTTTAGTAAAACATGAAAAGATACTGTAATTAAAATTGGATAGCAATACAATTTTCTAATATAGCAAAGAAACAAAGATTATGGTTACTTTAAATGAAATCTGTTGGAGTTTAGATTTTTATTACTGGATCTTTGGTAGAAAAGTTAGTTAGTTGCATAGACTAAGCTATAACTCCAGGTTTAGAAATGGATGAATACTGCTCAGAATAATTTCAATTTGTCAATACATAACTCAAAAAGGAGGTAGTTTATCTTGCTCCTGTGCTGTTAATACAAAAAGGTCAGAGTGCTTTTGTGTCTTTGTGTGTGTACCACAAAATCATACCAAGTTTTTTTTATTTGACTTTTATTAAAAATATGCAGAGAAAGAATTAACTGTAACTTAGTAGATATTTTGGATAAATGTACACCTTCCATATAATTTGAACTTGTTTATATGATTTGTTCGTTATTTGTATTTTTACATTTTGCCTTCTTGATTTAGTGATGCCATTTGACAATTCATGATGTTGAATTAGGAAGACTGAGTTGAATGAGTGTCCTTAATAAATGGAAGAGGACTTTAAAAAAGACAAAATAAATTACTGAAAGTGGTGCAAAATAAATGTGAAAATGTGCCCTTTAATATGTAGATATAATTACTGTATTTTAAAGTAATTATTTACTTTCTGATTCCAAACACTCGTTTAAAAATGTATCATCAGGCTATCAATGCAGGCTATAAATAAATCAATTTCTATTAAAAAAAACTCACAAGGGTTTGCTTTATCTGGATATGAAAAAATGAGAGGGGTGGGGTTTCTAATAAAATGATCAGTGTTTTGGTGTTTGGAGGCATGGCCTAGTTTGTGTTTGAGCCTTGCAAATGTTGGGAGGTAAAGTATGTGACTGTGTTTTGGTGAGGAGTAAGAATCGACTGTTTAGATGCTCACTGGGGACAGGGAATTAGTATAAAATACAATCATTAGTCCAAATGTGAAAGCATTTTTAATTCAAATTTTAAAAGAGGGAAATGGACTTGCATGTCTTGTGCTCAGTATCAACATACATTATCATACACATCACAGTTACACCACAACAAGGATTGCCTCCACAACAGAAGAACTAGTATATTACTAAATGTGCCCCCTCGCCCCAAAATAAATTTATAAATGCAAGCCGTATGGTAAAATAGCTAGCATGGGTGCAGAATTGGACCTGATTCTCTCTTCACATGGACTTTACTTATCAATGAAGATGGCGAAACATAAAGTAATGTAGACCATGTATGACTACCTTTAGGGGCAAATTTAAAAAAAATCACGTGAATAGATCGAAGTTCGATTGATTTCCGATCGCACCCTTTTTTTGGATATTCAATTATGCAGATTTGGCCACTTCGATCATCGAATACCAAAATTCGAGCATATCGAATAGATCGAATAATCAAATATTCGATCATTTGATCATTCGATGATCAAAGGTCTTTAACTTCAAAATTTTATTCGATTGCCTACTTCGCCAGATTGAACCTACCGAATTGCAATAGAAGCCTATGGGAGTCCCCCATAGGCTTCTTTTTCTATTACCTGCTCGAATACCTTTCGTACGATCGAACGCCTCGATTGTTCGTATCGTACGAATTTTTTCGAAGGAAATTTCAGGATTTATACCGAACGATCGTTATTTGATCGTACGATTACATCGAGAAATCGAATATCGAGGTAAAAAATAGCCTAAAACTATTCGATAAGCATTTGATAGTCAAATGCTTATCAAATTTCGAACAGATTCGAGGGATTTTAGGTGAATAATAATAAATTTTCCCCTTAGTCTTCCTAAACAAAACAATCCCCCTCTACCAATAAAAAAGACTTTGGGAATCTGTCTCATTAAACTTCAAGAGCTTAGTTAATTTTTTTATAAAAATATCAACTCACCTAACACCACTTAGCACCACTTAGATGTGTGGTGACTACTCAGTATTACAAATTGCCCTATAGGTGCATCAAGCACAAGTGAGCTGCAGTGAGGGTATGGATGAGAATAGTAAATCTAGACATCCTAAAAACCATCTTGACTTTGAGTTAAAAAAATATATCTTTTCATGGTGCAAATGAAATAACATTTTCGTTTCATCCTGCTTGGTGCATTGTACTGTGCATTGGTTTACAAGTAGATTTTTCCACCGTTATGCTTTCCTGATGTCTCTGATTCTTTTCTTTCTGTGCTATAATTAAATAAATCAACAGCACTGTAAAGGATAAAGTGGTTTATAAATTCTTTAAAAACATGTTTAGAAGTCTCTGAATGGTCATTATGATGCATTATTCAGTTGGTTAGGAATACTTTGTGAGAATAACATCATATATATCTTCATTTTGGATACATCTGCTGTTTCCTGCAACAATTACCATCCCTGGAATCATACATTTACCTTGTTGTGAGGCTAGAGACATCTATTCTAATTAGAAAGCTGCTATTGGTTTGAAAAGTGTCTTTTTACAGAGTTTTATTTAAGAAACATACTGTATTTTCTGTTCTAGCCTATAGAGATATAGCTTCTGAGAAAATGAACAACTGTTCTGTGTATATATAATTGTGATTATATTTCAAATACAATTTTCAAAAATGTATTTAAGAGCTTCTAATCCCTGAAAGATAAAATAATCCCCACTTATTAATAAAGTCATCATTCATTTATTATGCTTTATACACCAAGCCCAATATGAGGACAACCAGTAGTTTTGTTAGAAGGAGGTGTGATTTGACAAAGTAGGACCCAGTGCAGAAATGTAAATGAAGCAAAGCTTCAGTTTTACATAATTTTACTTTCCTATATCATTTCTATTATTGACACGCAGGGGCAAATTTATAAGGGTCGGATTTCAAAGTTAAAAAACTTCGAAAATTAGACCATAACATTTTTTGGGGGGTAATTTTTGATTGAAAACGACTGTTTTCGATCAAATTTGAATTGTTCAATTGGAATGATTTCCCTTTAAAAAATTTGAGTTTGCAAGACTGCCAAATTGCCTGTAAAGGCTATGGGAGGTCCTCCATAGGCTATAATGGCAATTCGGCAGGTTTAAGGTGGTGAATGGTTGAATTTGAATTTTTTTAAAGGGACAGTACTTCAGAATTTTTATTTTAGAATTTTTGATTTTTTGTCAATTTGAAACACAGCCCAAAATTACTTTGAAATTTGAATATAATTTTTTTTTAATTTTTATTCAAAAAATTCACTGTGACCCTTAGTAAATGTGCCCCTCAGAGTTGAGACTCATAACATACACATTTTTACCTGGTTCAGACTTTGTTTAAATAATTGCTTATATGCTTTTTGTTTATGAGGAAGAAGTCAAAGCTCAGCTAAAGCAAATTCCACAACATCACAATTTGTGCACTTACTGTATTCATTTCTATTGTTTCCATAGATTTACCTTTTGAGGACCATGAAACATGATGTCTCCTAGCAAATTTACAACAGAAAGCTATGAACCTTTAAATAAATTTTAAATTAATGTTTTTTCTGAAATGGTGGTGATTTCGTAATATAGTGAGCCAATGCACAGTACAGCAACTGTTCTTTGCAATTTATTACACTGATAATTGTGCATGCCTCTCTTATTATCTTCACTGCCCTGTGGGTGTTTGTTTTGGGAACATATATTAAATGAGTCTGTTGATATGTATGGCTACAGGTTTTCCATTATATGCAATTCATTCTGTTATCAAGATCAACAGATCGTAAAATACAATTTGAAATATTACATTTGAAAAACGTCTTATTTTTACTGTATTGGCAAGTAGACAGTATTTTAAACATAACCATTTTTAGCCTAAGAACTAAAACAGAAACTGAGTTTAATAGAAACATTTGTAGTATATATAAATATTACTGTATGTGTACAGAGGGCAAGTATAATATAATAATTTAGTGAATTATATTAGAAGCTATAACATTGCTTTTCTCCTTGCATGAATTATCACAGCAGTAATTGTTTTGTTTCTGAAGGTCACCTTGATATCTACTAGAAATCTGTTTGTTTGCATTGCTGAAAAACTGACTGTGATAGGTCATAAATCTAAAATGAGAGATGCTCTTCAATTTCCGCACTTCTTCAGTTTCTATAAAACTAAAATGTATGAAGGGCATTAATACATTAGTGTTGTCCTTAGCTGCCACAGTGCCCTGCAACAATTATGGAAAATATATTACTGTTCATACAGAAATTTTATGATTCCATTTTATCTTAGGTGATGGCAGCCATGTTGTAACTTGATATAACTTAGCTAGTAATTTGATTTCTTTCTAAATATAGTAAATCAGCCTTCATTGATCCCATCAAGTTAGATATGAAATGCTATAAAACTGGAACCATGAAAAACAGATGGGTTCTTTGAACTGACAATCCTGACTGAATAAGGTGGTGAAATATTATATTAGATTATGTTTTATCTACATGCCATTTAATGTTTATATTGATATCCATGTCACGTTGTCTAGGGTGCTGTTTATTAAAGGTCAAGTTGTGTTTTCCCTATGGTAGTTCACCAAAAAACCTAAAAATTTTCAATGAAAATAAAGAAAGTTTTTGAGAAGTATTATGCCCTGAAGATGCTGAAAGTCTGAATCAGAAAATACTCCAGCTAAAGTCTGTCAAGGTCATGTAGAAGTCAATGGCAGAGGTCCCTTTAGCCATTTGAAGATGTTTTTGCCTTCATGATTTTATGGTGGTTTGCGTTCAAAAATGCAATAATTCAAGTTTTTCCCTGATTGCATTCAATCGAGTTTTTTTACATTCTGTTTTTTTTTTTTTTTTTTATAAATAAGCAAACATTTCAGTTGTGAGTTTATTTGAGGTAGGAAAATCCCCACAAACCTCACAAACTCAACCTCTGATAACCCCCCCAAAGTAATATATAGTTAGGGGGTTATTTACTAAAAGCTGATTTTATCTCATATTTTCATTAAATCAAGCTTGGCCAAACTTCCATCCACGATTTTATCTTATCAATAAAATAACTCGAAAAAAGTTGGGTTGGGAAAAAGCTTGATAAAATCGAGTGAAAACTTGAATCCTATGAATTTTCTGAATTTTAAGCCCAAATCGCTATGTTTTTGGGGCCATTAGTCAAAAACCCCAAATTTTTCATATTATCAGGCAAAACCCAATGCAGATAATAATATCTTCAAGCTGTTAAAGGGACAACTGCCATTGTCTTCTACATGAAGTGTGATTTTTTGAAATTCTTTTGTGAAGTAAGCAATTTCTTGTACCTACAGTAAATGTTTCTCTAATTAAAATACAAAATCAAAGCTGTTGTTTATTTTCATTTGAGTGTGATGTCTTCAGATTGACATATAATTTATCAGCATCTGATGTCCAGATTGTTTTTTTTCTGTAGGTGCTCAAACCATACATTCTAGAGACTAGACTAAAAAAAAAAAAATGCAAAACCTGCAGTTTGTATAAGCACAAAAATGTATCTCTTTGCTGTGGAACCTGGAAAATGCAGGATGTTAACATTATTTCTATTAAATTATGGCCATTTGAAAGATGTATGCCAGTTATATATTTACTAAATCTAAAAGAAACACTGACTGTAGCTCACTGATGCAAGTAGAATACAGGAGAGAATCCCAAGAAGCTCAGTAAACGTATACTTCTGTTAGAAATATTTTGTTAATACATAATGTAAAGGAAAGGTAAACAGCAAAAACTCAAATATGCAACCCCAATACCTATTCACGACCTGTGTTCTACAACTACAGGTCAAAAAGTAACAGATCAATGACTTATTAAATTGTGAATAAGAATTGTCTCTCAGGAAATGATGGTGCTTCCTGCCATGTACAGTAACCTTTCAATGCCATTACAGACACAGACTATTTCTAGGTGAATCACTGTTTGATCCTTGGTGTCTACTTCAACCTTGCCTGGTTTCTGAACCTTTTTACCTGCACGTTTATTTAATATTATGCGTTCTTAAAATATTTCTGATATATTCTTCAGCATTTAACAGAAATGATATATCATGTGCTTCAGTAGTTTGACCAGGAGCTGAAACCCATAGCAACCAATAAGATGCTTGCTTTTATGCAGATGACCAGTAAAGACTGATTGGATGCTATGGGTTACTGCTCCGGACTTAGTGCCTTTTATTAAATTATACCCACATTATGTTTCACTGATGCCAAAACATGCAGTGTGCATTTTAATTGTATGAAGTATGCTTAAAGGAGATATCTTCGGGGCATTAGCAAAGAGAACAAATTTGTGAACAAATAAAAATGAACATCACAAAGTAACATTCTTCATTTATTGCACTGCAAATCTTAATTGCACATTGCGCACTTTTCAAACATTCTTGAAGGTGACGTAAACTTTCAGAGCAAATGTAATAACTTTTTTGGTAAGAAGTGTTATTACATACATTATGCACTATAAAATTTTAAATCGATATCCTAACCTCATGTGAATGGAAAAGGGTTTGCAAAATGATTGTTACATTTGCAGTGTGAACAATTTCTGTTAGGGGCAGATTTACTAAGGGTCGAATTTCGAATATAAAAAATTGTGATCGAATAAAAATCATTCAAATGCATCATTCGATTTGAATGATTTTGGCCAAAATCCTTCAATTTTCAAAAAAATTAACTTCTTAAAGGTTTCAGGGAGACCCCCCCCCATAGGCTAAAATAACAATGTGGCAGGTTTAAGGTGGCAAAGTGTCAAATACGAAGTTTTTAAAAAGACTGCTTTGATTTTCAAATGGCTGAATTTTAAAATTTGATTCAAATTTTTTTCAATTTGAATCGAATTTTTGCCCAAAAATTACTTAAAAATTTTAATTTTTTAATTCAAATTTTCACTTTGACCCTTAGTAAATCTGCCCCATGACACCTATATTACATTTACCTATTGTGTGAAAAACAAGAATGTGACAGTACATATATTCTTTTAAATATAGAGGGAATGTATGAAGGTAGTGTTTTAGGTCAGTTTATTGCAAATTGCTGTAAAAACCCTACTAGTTCTGCCCATCTGCCCCACTTCCTGCAACTTCCTTTCCCAGGCTGTGGTGGGTCGGCTTCACTAATAAACTATAATAATTATTGTTTTAGTTCTGTAATGTCAGCTGTATGGTGGGAATTAAGTTAATATTTACCTAAGAAGGAAACGTGATTATAAAATTAGAACAAATTTTATTTATTTAAAAGGTCATTCAGAATAAAGAAAAACACCTAAAAATTATTAATTGCATTTCAAATTGGATGTTTTTCATGACTTTTCAAGTGAGTAACTCTTTTCTCACTCAACTGAATCTGGCCCGAGGTCTGAATTGTCTGAGTTCATTGCACAAGAAATACCAAGTTACATGCTCTATCAAGAATTCTGAATACACATCAATACTGGCACTGATTTGGCTGATATGAAAATTAAAGGAACAGGTCAGTGTAAAAATAAAAACTAATTAAATAGATAGGCTGTGCAAAATAAAAAAAATGTTTCTATTCTACTTGGCCAAAAATGTAATTTATGAAGGCTGGAGTGAGTGGACAGTACCCAACTTCCTTCTTTGAGTTAGTCAGAGACTTGAAGGGGGGCCACATGGGACATAACTGTTCAGTGAGTTTGCAATTGATCTTTAGCATGCAGGTCAGATTCAAAAGTAATAGTTATGACCCATGCCCCCCCAATCACTGAAAAACTGTCCAAACAACTGAATACGTTTTCCTGCACGACTGAATATGTTTTTAGTATAAAGTGAGAACAGCAGGGGGGCTAGAACAGAGCTTTGAGAAACTCCCAACAGAGAGAGAGGGAATGTAGTAGAAGTAGAGTTAGATAAGGCAAGCTGAGCATAGAATGTCTAAGAGGAGTGGTTGGTCAACTGTGTCAAAGGCTACTAAGAGATCTAGAAGGATTAGTATGGAATAGAAACCTTCAGACTTTTTCAGTAGAAGATCATTGGTTACTTTTGTGAGTGCGGTTTCAGTTGAGTGTGTTGGGAGGAAGCCAGATTGCAGGTGGTCAAGAAGGGAGTTGTGATTAAGATGCTGGATCAGGCGTTTGTAAACATGCCTTTCCAGTAATTTAGATGCAAATAGAAGAAGGGAAACCGGATGATAGTTAGCCAGAAAGCAGGGATCAAGGAAAGGCTTTTTGAGGATAGGCGTGAGTAGTGCTTGTTTGTATAGGGATAAAAAAGTAGAGAGTGAAAGGTTAAATAGGTGGGTAAGTGCAGGAGAGAGTGTATCAGAGATTAGATAAAGGAGACAAGAGGGTATGGGGTCAAGGGAGCAGGTTGTGGGTTTTGAGCAGGCTAGAAGTTTGTTAACTTAATCTACTGTGCAGGGTTGGAGTGCAAAGTGGATTTGAGTGGACTGCACGTGAGTCTGAGAATGGTAGAAGGAGCATGGGAGTTGGGAGCTTTTGAAAGAGCACTGTTGTAGACAGAAGCTGCCATATTTGGACAGGAAAGATTGTTATTATAAGAGATGGATTCTGCTGATACTGTTGATAATTGTTGTGGATCAAATGCGTTAAGGTTTCTGTATGTGTGGGTGTAGAGAGATGGTTGTGCAATTGAAAGGATAGTAGGTAAGGATCAGATAATGGGTAAAGAGAATTAGTAAGGTTGGATGGGTGGCATGAGTGGCAGAATATAAGATAAAGAGCATGAACCTCAATGTGGGTAGGTCCACTGAGAGAGACCAAATGAAGTTGTAAATGAGAGGAGTTTAGAGGTGGCAGGAGAAGCAGAGTTGTCAATGGGAATGTTGAAGTCACCTGAAATAAGAGCAGGTGTCTCGCTAGAAAGTATGGAAGCCAAGCAGCTAAGTGATCCAAGAAAGTATAGTGACAGTGACACGCAGAGACATTGGAGAAAACAAATGTATGATGTGGACTTCAAAAGAAGTGAAGGAGAGAGATCAGTGTGGTTAGCTTTTGAAACCTACATTTGGGGAAGAGAAGTAATCCAACCCCACCACCATGATGGTCATTTGTTCTAGGGGTGTGACTAAGTGAGAAGCCTCCATAGGAGAGGGTAGCATCTGAAGCAGTGTCAGTGGAAGAGAGCCATGTTTCAGTGATATCCAGAAGGTGAAGAGATTTGGATATAAATATATCATGGACTGCTGTGAGTATATTGCAGTTTGATTGTGCATTTCAGAGGGCACATGAGAAAGGCAGAGAGGGTGCTGGTTTTATGTGAATAAGGTGTGCAGGAAGCACGTAAGGTCTTAGAGACAGGAGAAGACATTGTTAATCATCTGAGAGTGGGAATAGGTGAGGGTAGGAATGAGTGTGTGGGACCAGGGTTTTAGGAGATGTCCCCAGCTGCAAGTAACAGTAACAAGGAAAGTGAAACAAGGTATGACCTAGATTTGACAGTATGTGCATTGTATTGTTTGATGGGATGAGAGGGGATAAGCGATTTAACAATACAAGACAGGGTGCTTAGATTGAGAGAAGGTGATGGGAGCAGTGAAGAGATTACAATTTCAGGATAATTTGATGGGTTTTGGAGTGCAGATGATATGTGCAGAAGTATAGAGGAGCGAGAGAAAAAGAAGGCAATCAAATTAAACATAGTTAAATGGTATAATGCATCTTATCTTATTTATAGAAGTAATGATAAGCACTGATGTCCTGATGAGATGTCCAATGTTAGCTGGGAGTGTCCAATCCAACTCTGGTTCAACTGCTGTCTAACTTTGTCTAACGCTATATGTTGTACTTAAAATATCTGTACTTTAAATTGTAAGTTCTTAAATCTGTCATAGCTCTCCTGCCATGCTCAACCCTGCCATGCTTACCCTAAAGTGAATGTTCTGATATACAGCAGGGCAGTTGATTAATTTAGACAAGTTTAAAGACACAAGAATCTCCTAGTCTGGTTATCTAACAGAACATCACTAATTAAAAAATGAATACGACTGAACCAGATGTGGCAATTAAATAGACATACCAACCCTTCACTCAAGAAAGTAGGAAAGTTGCTTGTTAAACTTTAACCAATATAACATTTGACACATTACTCACAATTATATTCAATTTGGGGGTATAGTTTTCCTTTAAATAATTGGCATTGGTAATAAAAGTTTTGCAGTTGACTTGATTGGTGAGTTACAGAAAGCAAAGAGCAGCAAAGCTGAATTAGCAGGAATTAGACATACCCCACGATTGAATAATTGTCAATGGTAATACAAAGTTTTGCAGTTGACTTGAATGGTAAAAAAGGCAGACCACTGACCTGCATAGAAGGAAAGGTACACTCATCCTGGAATGATTGCGCAATCTGTACTAACAAAGCTTTATGTGCCTGAATCTGACCTGGTCAGTGATTGTAAAAGGCTAGAATTTACTCCATTAACTAGAAGAGTTCTGCTTGAGTCCAATGAATATGAGCACAGATACTGCTGAATTCCTATCCACCACCTAAAATTCTGATGCAGATCCCAGAGTTATTGCACATTAGACTCCAGTTCCCTGCTGACAAAAGTGTCTACATAAATAGTTTTGGAACCACAGCTTACCACCGGTGCATATTTATTAAGCTGTGTAAAATTAAATTTATTGAAAAAAATAGTGTAAAAAAGTGTCAAACCACTCATGCCATGCGAAAGCCAGATTATTTTACATTGTTTCCAGCGGCAGTGATTAAGAAAAAATGCATAATCATTTTACACTGGTTTTATACACTGAAGCCCGGCAGTGTGTGGTGTATTATTCTGCTGTTTTTTACATATCACAATAAATATGCTCCTTAGTGTGCTTTATTAAATACTATTGCCTACATGGTGGATGCACTTATAACAAATGTAACATTTAATACAATTTCTGCATTTATACTAAGCTGTCTGAAATCATTTTTTCTGAATGTCTACATCAGTAATGCTTTGTACTGATTCACTCTAATCTCTATGTAATTAATATGACAAACTAGGCCTCTCTTTTATTCTATTACTCCATGTTAAACAATATTTATATGGAAAGCTATCTTGAAAAACCACTGGTGACAAAAATGGGTTGCACAAATACAGTCTCCAAATCAGATTCACCTTTACATGAGGAATCTTAAAATTCTATTGACTCTGAACAGAGACCGACCCATTAATGGGGCACAGCAAAATGTCCATAAAGTCAAATTTAAGCAAATAAAATTGGCATTTTTATCCATTATAATAAAAAGGGTTGATTTTAGTTGTTTTATTGGATTTTAATGATTTTATTACTTTCCGCACTGTACTTAGTAACTTGTTTTTGCCCATGGACATTTTGACCTCTTCACAGGTATATCCATTTGGATGCCTCCATGCACCACATAGTTTAGTAAATGTAGCCATACGTATATGGCTTCAAACTGTTTAGCAGATCCCTGGCATTCATCTTGATGTTTTTTGTTGGTATGTTGCAAAATGTGGGATAAATAATGGGGTAAAAATCAAACTTTGTGACAAGTTTCAGAAATGTCATAAAAATTGTTATGTTCAACATGGCTTTGCAGTTTGGTAGTTTGCAACAAAAAGATGTATTTACCCATTTTGGTTTTGT
>CM044443.1:68313447-68329781 GCA_024363595.1 Xenopus borealis | reverse complement strand
CATATTGTAAGTCTGTAATTTGAACAGAAATTTGATCCAGACACTACCCTTTTATATTACATTTCAATAATGCTGTACAGTATTACTTCAAATAACCAGTTAAAATGCACCAGCAGTAGGGATGTGCGAATTTGAGTCGTTTCAAATCAGAGCTGGTGAAAAGTTGTCAAAATGCAGTAAAGTCTACCGGTGACAAATTTTTTATGATGTGCAACATTTTTTTCTTCCATTGGAGTCTATGGGAGTCATTTCCACAGTGAAACGCTAGAAAAATAAACCCTAACCAGCTGCAATTTCCTTTACTGTGCAGTAAATCAGAATGACGGATTTATTTTTACAGATTTTTTTAAGATGTTTTTATTTTGAAGCAGGTAAACATGAAAATGCATCGGTAATATTTTGGATTGTTTCTTTCGTGTGTCTATTTATTTTAAAAGGAAGATTACAAAACTGATTTAGGCTTGTGTACTGTATAGTGGTACATTTGCTTAAAAAAGTTACAATCTTGCCGATCTGATAAATAGTCTGTTTCAGAATCATCAGTATTTCTTTGGTTGCTGATCTGATTGATAGTCTGTTTCAGAATCATCAGTAATTTTATAAACTATTGTTTGATATAGCATTCATTGTTTCTGCTTCAGGATCCTAATGCATTGAATTGTGTTGGTAGATTCAGGGTTTATTAACAAAAGGTATTTATCTCTTTTCCATCAGGGATGGCTCAAATTCTTTGACTTTTATATTCAGGGCTTGAGCATTTAAAGGAACAGTAACATTAAAAATTTTTACAAAAATAACACCAACACAAATTAAAATTTAAAATAGCAAAGTCTTTATTAAGAAATAACTTACAAAAACTCCACTTCCTGTCCTGTACAGAAAAGGCGAAAAGGCGACCATCCATGCTGCGGTGCTTGATTTCTTCTCCCTGGCTATTCATGGACAGCGTGTCAGATCAGATCTCCTTCTCCAGCTAGGAAGGTGATGACTGCAGGCTCCCCGTTGAAGTGAACCAGCTTGGTGATTTACGGCGCAGGCAGTCCGGCCTCGGGGCTCTGGAGGATTCAGGCGGAGAGCACCGGAACCCCAGTGATTTCCCTGTTTAGTTGCGCCACAAGTGCAAAATGTTTTTTGGTGTTTATTAGGACAGTTTTATACATGAGGGGATTTGTATGAATTTTTCATGTTAAGGCTTGGGGTGCAGGGATGGGTTGGCTGGGGGTCTCAGAGGTCCTTGGCGGGAGAGGGACATTTTATTGAAAAGACTTGTGGGATTCGCGGTCGGAGTCGGGGGCTGGTAATGGGGAACAAAGGAATTGGGGTCAGGAGTGGGAGTCATTGGCAACAGCGTGGGCACATACTCACTGCCAAGGGTCAAGTGTATAACAGTGGCATGGGCACTTATCTCAGCGGCTTCTATTCAGATGGATTTTGGGATTATTTAACCCCTGAAGACTGTGCAGGAGAAAGACACTGTGCTTCCTGGTGCAGCGCTGTCTGTATCTGCACTGACTAATCCATCGACCCTTCCTCCCCTATTCCCCCTGAGAAGCGCTGCTCTGCCTCTCCTCCTCCTCTCATACAAGCCCCAGAGAAGAGGTCATTGGAAGCATATTTCATCAGCCTCATACCTCCACCGTACTCCCCTCACACCTCAGAAAAAGAAGTGTAACTACAAACCGCAGCTGTGGGCTGCTGCCTCCTGCCTGTCTCTCCCTCTCCTGCCAATGAGCAACATTTTGTGTGAAATGTGAGGGGAGGAAGAGTGCAGTACAGGGTATTTGGGCTCCAATGCCTGCGGAGGATGTAGGAGGCTGGTGAAATACATTTCCAATGAAACATGGAAACTGGGGCTGGTATGAGAGAAGTAGGAGAAGCAGAGCAGTGCTTCTCACAGTGAGAGCACAGAGATCAATGTTTTGGCACAGCACAACCCGCAACTACAAAGGCATCAGTCACTTCTAACAGTTAGTTTGGTTGGGGACTTAGCTACATGTCAGTAACTTAGTTGCTAATTAAACTTTATGACTATGTAACTACAAATACTTTGTAAGTACAAATACTCACTACACCTGCTGCCGATATCCGAGCCCCAGCAGCACTTACTATCAGCCACTTGGTTGCTAATAAAACTTTCTAAGTAACTTTCTAAGTAACTTTTTTAAGTAACATTCTGGTCTCCCAGCGTATCTGCCTGCGCAGTAAATCACCAAGCTGGTTCACTTCAGCGGGGAGCCTGCAGTCATCACCTTCATGCTGGAGAAGGAGATCTGAGCAGAGGACACGCTGTCCATGAATAGCCAGGGAGAAGAAATCGAGCACCACAGCATGGATGGTGCCCTTTCGCCTTTTCTGTACAGGACAGGAAGTGCAGTTTCTGTAAGTTATTTCTTAATAAAGGCTTATCTATTTAAAATTTTAATTTGTGTTGGTGTTTTTTTTTTGTTCTATTCTAACGAATTTTTTTGTAAAATTTTTTGATGTTACTGTTCCTTTAAAGTGGCTCAGTGTGGTGCATGTCTGCATTGCTGCTGTAATTGTCTACAGGTTTCACTGCAATAAGGTTAACCTTGATGTACAGTACGTGTGTCTTTCTTCAGCCTCATCTACTATGTTACTTAACTGCATAGTAGTTATTACTGATAAGTTACTTTTTTCAAAGAACAGATCTTGATATAGAAACAGTTTGATTTACATTTTATATTTAGTTTAAATATTCTTGATTCAATCAAACAATTTGCATAAATTATGATCTGTAGTTAACATTCATCACAGGCAGTATAATGTTTTACAGTGTCAAAAATATAGAATACATTGTTAAACAATTAATTTGATAAAAAGGGCATGGACTCCTCCAGTTGTGGCAGTGTCAAAATAACTCCAGTGTCCACATATTAATTCATAGGGAGACTTAAGGAAATCCATCTAATAGGATGAATAGATAATCACTTAGAAATAAAATTCATACAATAAATACCATAAATAAAAGCAAAGGTCTGATTGGTTGATTGGTCAAATGGGTGGACCAATATGTAACTCAAGATTACATTTTGGCCTTTCTTTACATTCAAATATGACAAGCTATATTGGATAGAGTTCTTCTTTTATTCCTTTAAAACAATGTTTGCATTTATCCCAAATTGTGGGTCGAGCTGCTATGCAGAATTAGAACCTTAGAATCTTAAGGAATATTAGGAATATATTTAGGTACAATTCCTATTTCCAACTGAACACTTGTTCTAGATACTCTTAGGACTATAACTGAAAGCTGATGCTGCAATGTTTTCCTTATGTTTGTAAGGTGGGTGTGGGCTAGATGGGCCCTGCACAAATGTTGGGCCTCATAGAGGGTGTTGAGCCACATAAGTCTGGAGACTATTGTATTAACTGTAATTGTGAAAAAATTAATGCAACATCACATGTGCTGTGTATTCCTTTGTCCAATAAGAAAAAAGCTAAAATACTGTACTCTACCAGGTATCCACAATATTTTCACTGCTAATGTTATGTATAGATTGCTATATAACATTCAGGGTAAGACTAGGGTGTATGCGTCCCACTGGGGCTGCTACCCCAGGGGCCCCCACACCCCCAATGGGGCCCCTGCTCCCTGCCCACTCCTCCACCACCAGCCCCTTACCCACCCCTGCTTGCAAACCTTTTGCTTACTTTTGCCACAATTGGGGTATGGAGTGATGTGGGGGGAATGATAGTGGAGGGAAGGAAGGGATTTGGTCTGGGTAGGCAGGTCTCACCTGTTTTTTCCTGGTGTCCTAGTACCCAGTACTACCCTTATAATATATTATTATATATATTATATATGGCAATTTCTTACACCCTGGTACCATTAAACATTCTTCACATTTACTCAGTTTTTAATATTTTTACCCAGTTTAAGTACTGTACAAGATATTGCTAAAAAGTCTTCAAGATTTAAAATGTTGCACAATACATTTTATGTTATTTGTCAAGCAGATTCAAAATTGTCTGCTGACTGATGCATGATTTGTTACAGGTATAAAAGCAAATGTAACTTCTTATGGTTAGGTTTACTTAAAATGTTAGTCGTTATGCAATTCTATATATTTGTTAGAGACTGAATATATGGATTTACATACCTACACTCATATGCCTAAACTGTGTGTAGTTATAAAAGGGAATTGGTGAATATGAATGTCCATGCTGTGCCCATGAGATAATGCATTCCTCATCCACTGACTTAACTATTAAGTTATTTACAGGCCAGTGGTAGATGGCAGACAATACAAACATCCCCAAATAAGATGTTAGAGACAGGATATAACATACAGTAAGCCAATAGTTAGGTCAGACTAAGTCAACACAGGATACCAATCAAATACAGGCAGGTTTTAGTATAAAGTCTGGATCACAGATTAAGAAGTTATTAGCCAAACACAGAGAATGGGAAGAGACAAGTTTATACAGCCAGTTGACTGAAGTTGCTGACCTTAAGGCTAAGGCCAGACGGGGAGATTCGGGGGAAATTTGTCGCCTGGCGACTTCTCGCCGCGACTTCTCGCCCCCGAACCTCCCCGAATAGCCAGGCACCCACGTGCACTGGCATAGCTGAAAAACGCCGGCGCGACAAATTTCCCCCGAATCTCCCCGTCTGGCTTAGCCCTAACAAGGTTGCAAGTGTATTCACTTAATGCAGTAGATGTAATTTTAAAATGTATCAGGGTAATTTACAAAGTTCAACCTATAGATCTTCTGTGGTCCAGCAAGAAAATGTACCAGCCAAAGTTCTTGGCAGAGCAAAAGCTGACATTCTTGCAGACACTGAACAAATGAAAAAAGTAGCAATAGCTTTATTACTGTAAAAAAAAATCCAGTTTACTAAAAACGAATCTACATTTAAACCAACAGGCAGGAAAAGGTATGTGGTTTTCTATTACTGTAAATCTGCCCAGATGTCTTAGCTGGCAAGTGGCATTTACATAAACAAAAAACTCTGAGGTCAACAAATTCTGCTCAGTTATCATTGTTTATAGCCATTTGCTGTGGTCTGATAAAGTAGAGCACTCTAATAAAATCTCTTGTTAAAACACTCACTTGCAGTGTGAAAATGTCAGGGATACAGCTAATGTTTGACTGTGAAAATACCATTAAAACCATGTATAGGACCTGTGAGAAGTGACAGCTTAAAGGGTAGCAGTAAGTTCTTACTGAGTGAATACTCATGGTATTACTACGTTCCTGGTCAATACCAAGCTAATAGCATGTAACCATTTTCATAACTTGAATTCTTATGTACTCGACATAGGAGCATTGAGTAGAATGGCAAACATTTTTGAGGACATTTTCCATTGTATTGGTAAATAAATATTAAGATACATTGGAAATTATTTATTTGAATTAACATAAAATGAATTTTTATTCTATGCAGGTAAAATGATTTCTTTACATTTCTATCAGATCTGCTGTGTGCAGTCATTATTTATCTGTTGATTAAATAATAATTTAGAGGTTTGTGAGGTTTTTTTTTATACCTCAAAAGAACTCACAACTCAAATGTTTTCTGATTATAAGAAAGAACTCTAATGGTAAAACCTCAAATCAGTGAATTATGGGTGAATAACTGGAAAACTCGAATTACTTGAATAAAATAAGTTTTTTTTTACAAACATCTTAAAATGGTTGAAGGGACAGGTTTTAGCTGGGGTATTTTTGGATTTTAGCTATATCCAGCTTCAGGGTATAAAAAAAAAATTTGAATTTGACTGAAAAATACACTCAAAAACGCCAATTGTTTCAGTTTAAATACAACTTAACCCTTAATAAATGTTCCTCTAATTCCTATTCCTTCCTGTTCCTATTAATTTGCACTCAACAGAACATGATGCTGTATACAAGAGTCAATTTATGTGCCATATTTCCAAATAATTATTGTATTGTACTGTATAGAATTTATTTGGTAAGAAATAAAGAGGGACTCCACTTAAGAGTAGCTGGCTAAAGTGGACTACATACAGATGAGTATTCCGTATCACACAAAATCTTCTTGAAATGGAGAAAGCATTTATACTGAAAAGACAGAAAGGTGTGCTGTTAAGGTGTGACATCCCACAAATATTGAAATAACTATAAAGTTGCATTTTATCTACTAAGCATTATATTACTCAAATAACAATGGTAAACAATATTTTGGTATTTTTAAGACGTTGTTCTAGAGCAAACAAGTCTCATTATATAATACTAATTATGAGTATAAATGAAAACATTGAGCACAGATCCCTTTTTTCTTGCAGCTTAGTTTTTATTTCATTAAATGACTGGTCGACCAAACTCCCTTCCACGAACTGAACTCCCTTCCACGACCAAACTCCCTTCCACAAACTGAACTCATTTATCTACCATTCATTCCCCCAGCCCAAAAAAAATGGAGCAACAGATTGTTGCAGTTCGCTTTGTATGATTCACTCTACAAAAACTCCACTTCATCGAATTTCCGTTGGGAAATCTCGATTTTTTTGGATTATCGAACAAAAACCCTAACTTTTTCAGACTATCCAACATAGATCACAATTTCAAGAAACATCCTTTAAAATCAATTCAGACTATTAAAGGCTTTCTGATTTTTTTTTTTTTGCTAGCAATTGTCCGCAAAAAGTTTTTAGAGGTTTTCAAGGTATTTGTATTTTTTATGCTCACTGTTCAACATAATTAGCTGTTTTTACTTTTTTTATTGGATTTTTTAATAAATGTCATGACATTCATAGTTTTAGGGGTTATTTACTAAAATGTGAATTAAGCTCAGTTATTTATGAAAACAAAGTCAACTAAACTCCCTTCCCTAAATTTAACTAATTTATCAATAATTTATTCATATTGTACGATTAACTCTCCACTTTATCAAAATTTCATTGCAAAAGCTCAACTTTTTGTGAAAACCCTGACTTTGACGCATATTCAGTTCAGTGAGAAAAAGTTTTGACACGTTAAAACTCATGTACAAGATTCAATTTGAGATGCAATTCAGAAGAACTTATCTGATTATATGATTCCATTCAAATTAAATCTATTCCTTGGGTTTTCAATTGGTAAACCATAACATAACTTCTCGCTGAATTGAATCTGGCCCTGTCTAGCGCAGATAACTACTGTATGTAAAGGAACAACTTCAGGGACCTCTGCCATTGACTTCTACATGACCTCGGCAAGGTTGAGATGGCACATTTTCAGATCCTGATTTTTAGTAGCTTTGGGGTATGCTGAAGCTCTAAAAATTTTCCACAAAAAAAAAAAAATAGTAGCACACAAGGGACTGAATATGAAATCATTCACTGAGAAGAAAGGGTGGTAGCTTTAAATAAAGACTTTTTTTAAATTGTACATGCTGTGATCATTGTACAAGGTAATGGCCAGAGCCACACAGGGGTGCAGCTAAATGATATATTTATTAGTAATCTTTATTCTCTAACATAACCCACACTTTAGCTAAAACCTTTGACTGCTATTTGAGATTATTAAATAGGTGTTCATAGACTTTGCCATTGTGCCTGAAAGCTTTCTCCCACATATCGGATGCCAAAGGGACTATAGAACGACACTTTACTTGATGATGACAAGTTGATGGGTAAAAAATAAATTGTGAAAATGAATTAAAATATAAACGTCAAGTATTGTTTTGTACACTTAATGGAAAAAGTATATATACTGTATGCATGCAAATTGTCCATATAAAGTTCAAGGCTTGAATCCCTGGTGCATACACATATATTTTATATTACTATACAGGTATAGGACCTGTTATCCAGAATGCTCAGGACCTGGGGATTTCCGGATAATGGATCTTTCCATAATTTGGATTTTCATACCTTAAGTCTACTAGAAAATCATGTAAACATTAAATAAACCAAATAGACTGATTTTGCTTCCAATAAATAATAATTATATCTTAGTTTGGATCTAGTACACAATAATTTTCTATTATTACAGAGAAAAAGGAAATGGTCCATGGGAGATGGTCATTCTGTAATTTGGAGCTTTCTAGATAACAGGTTTCTGGATAAGGGATCCCATACCTGTACTTTAAGGTATTGTATAAATGCAATAAAAATGGACAAATACAATATAAACATAATTATTTTTCATTCTTTGCCATATTAAGCACCTGTTCCGTCTGAGTGCACTCCATTGTTGCTTTTTGATATTCCATACGGTATGAATGATGGGCAGAGGATTCAATTTCAAATGTAATTTATTGGCCATGCTGTCTACCACAGATGGAATAGCTGTGTGAATGAATTGCTTCTTTGTTAATCAGACAATTTGCAAGAAAATTGCATTAATATAAATAGCTTACCTATTATTAGCCCACAATTAGCTTTTATGCTCTTGATTTTATAAAGAATAAGCTCCTGGAAAAAATCCGACACAAACTAAAGTTAGGAGGTCAGTACATTAAAAAACACAAAAAGATCACATAGAGGTTCAAGAACCAGGAATAACTCTCCTTTGGATCTTGTAATAACCAATAATACTGAACTCATCTGTAGCATTTGTGTGGGTGAGAAATTAGGGAATAGTGATCACAACATGGTCTCCTTTGAGATTCTGTTGCAAAGGCAATTTTATAAGGGAGTAACTAAAACACCACATTCAAGGTATGCAAACTTTGAAAGTATTAGGGTATCTTTGCAACATATTAAGGAAATGCTTTTCACCGGATTAAACACAGAAGAAAAATGGTAAGTCTTTAAAATGCTGCTTAATAAATATACATTGGTGTAAGCAAGGAACGTTGTTGCAAAGCAAAACCTTTTTGGTTCAACAGCTGGTTCAAAAGTGTTGGTGTTGAGGTGGGTAAGAAAAGACATGCTTTTAAAGCTTTCAAGTTAGCTCGGACAACTGCATCATTTATAAGGTAGAAGGAGGCCAACTAATCATGCAAGCTAAAATCGATATGGAAAGGGATATTGCAATAAGCAAAAGAATCCACATTTTTTTTTAAATATGTTAATAGTAAAAAAATGAAGCAGGAAGGGGTAGGACCTTTAATATCAGAGGTGGGTCAACTGGTGGATGAGAACAAGCAAAAAGCTCAGATTCTGAATATTTTTCATCTGTCTACACAAATGAGGAACCAGATAATGAAGGTTTCCTTATTAAGTCCCAATTCTAGTAATGCATCTAATGATGCATGGTTCACACATGATAAACTTCAAAAGAGACTAGAACATGTTAAGATAAACAAAGATCTGGGGCAGATGGTATTCATCCCAGGGTAATTAGTGATCTTAGCTCTGTGATTGCCAAACCTCTTTATTTAATTTTTAAGTATTCATTGAGGTCTGGCATGGTGCCAAGAGACTGGCGAATTGCTAAAGTGGTGCCACTATTCAAAAAGGGATCCCGTTCTCAGCCTCAAAACTATAGGCCAATTAGTCTGACGTTAGTGGTAGGAAATCTTTTTGAAGGGTTAATAAAGAATAAGATACTGGACTTCATAGTGTAGAGCTATAGTAAACTGCTGTGACAGGAGTCAGTTTTAGCTACTTTTAAATGGCATTACAACATGAATGAAACTCTCCTTTCTCAGGGATGAGCCCTCGCAGCGGGGTGGAGGAAGGATACAGCAGAACCGTAACCAGGTGCAAGTGCACAATAAGTTGGGTGTCAGTGATTCTTTATGCTTAACCAAAATAATATTTATTGAACAGTAGAGCAATAGAGCAAACACCACATTGGAGGAAAGGGCATACTTATACAGTTGTAGAGCATAAGTACAGAGCACACAGCATAAAGGAGCAAATACTCACAGCACCACACATGGGCTGGATCCCTTCAGGCAAGGGTTCTTGTCAGCAGTAATTGAACTTTGAAAGCAGAAAGGTACGAACCAGCTTTCAGCCTTTTCCCTAAGCGTAACCTAAGGGGAAACCCTATCCCTAGGTCTGTACACTTATGAGGTTATGTAATAAAAAGCACTAAGTTTGCCCAAGGGCAGTAACCTATAGCAACCAATCAGCACGTAGCATTCACTAGTCACCTGTTTAAATGCAAGCATCTTATTTGTTGCCATGTGTTACTGCCCCATGGCAAACTTAGTGCCTTATATTACATATAGGGGTATGTCCCTACTTCTGGGTTATTTGTACCCGGGATCTTAATCCCTCTATTTCTCCTGTTGGAGTGTGAGTTGCTCAACTAGCTACCTTTTGTATCACTCCTAGAGTATAGCTATAATTTACTAGGACCTTTGCGCCTAGGGATCATGCCCATTCCCTTCCAGCCTGCAAGGTTCGGCTAAAGCAGGGGTGTCCAACCTTTTGGCTTCCCTGGGCCACATTGGAAAAAGAAAAACTGTCTTGGGCTACACGTGAAATACACAAACACTTTTGATTTGTAAAAGTAAAGAAAATGCACAGAAAAGAACTACAATACCAGTTGGCTAAACAGATAGAGCTATACACTGGAATATGGGTCACCTGGATATTAAATAGACTTATTATGTTATTTTTACTACGAACTGGTCAATGGTCAGAGTCACCCCTACTGCCTACTCATATATCCTTTGCAACATTAAGTTTCATTGGGAACCAAGGGTTTCAAGCTGGGCCACATTCATATCCATCCTGAGAACCCGGGCCACAGGTTGGACACCCCAGGGCTAAAGCAATGAATACTGACCGCATGGTTCCCAAGACCTTTATACTTTTACACAGTGCCATCTAGTGTACACTGTGAGAACTACAGGGGATTACATAAGCACTAGGTCCCACTAGGACCCATTTAGGCGTCCATACTATTAGGAATGTGCCTGTTAGAAATATGTGAGGGTGTCTAATTTTCACATCCCTACAATAGCAAATAACAATACTATGAGCTTGTACCAGCATGGTTTTATGTGTAATAGATCTTGCCACACTGACTTAATTTCTTTTTATGAGAAGGTAAGCAGGGACTTCGATTCTGGGTTGGCAGTAGATGTCATTTACTTAGACTTTGCTGAAGCATTCATTGCAGTGCCACACAGAAGGTTACTGGTTAAATTAAGGAATGTTGGCCTGGAACATAGTATTTGTACCTGGATAGAGAACTGGCTAAAATATAAACTACAAAGAGTTGTGGTAAATTGAACATTTACATTTAAATTGGACCAGAGTTGTTAGTGGGGTACCACAGGGCTCTGTACTGGGCCCCTTGCTTTTTAACTTGTTTATTAATGACCTGGAGGTGGGCATTGAAAGTACTGTTTCTATTTTTGCAGTTGATACTAAATTGTGCAAAACTATAGGTTCCACGCAGGATGCTGCCACTCTACAGAGAGATTTGTCTAAGTTGGGAAACTAGGCAGCAAACTGCTTCAATGTTGATAAATGCAAGGTTATGCACTTTGTCAAAAATAACATAAATGCAAGTTATACACTAAGGGGCAGTTTTACTAAGCTCGGGTGAAGGATTTGAATGCAAAAAATTAGTTTTTTTTTGGGGGGGGGCTAATTCGACCATCGAACTTGCAAAATTCGATCAAATTGAATGATTTGAATGAATCATTCAATAGAAATCATACAATTCGAATAAGAAAATCATTCGACCATTCGATGGTCGAAGTACTTGCCCTTTAATCAATTTTTCGATTGCCTACTTCGCCAGATTAAACCTACCGAATTTCTATATTTGCCTATGGGAAGCTCCCATAGGCTTTTTCTAAGGTTTTTTCATCGAATAGAAATCATCTGATTTTTTTTTGTGAAATCAGATGTATTTGTATGATTTTTGCTGATCACTATTCGATTGTTCGATAGATCGAATAGCAGTGAAATCCTACGAAGTCAATATTCAATTTCGCCGGATTTTACTTCGGTAAAATTTTTGAGGGTCAAAGCTGAGGGTTTTTAACCCACAAAATTCGACCCTTGATAAATATGCCCCTAAATGGCAGCGTGTTGGGAGTTTCCTTAAATGAGAAGGATCTTGCGGTTTTTATAGATAGCAAGTGGTTTAATTCTGGTCAGTGTCATTCTGTAGCTACTAAAGCAAATAAAGTTATATCTTGCATACAAAAGGGCATAAACTCAAGGGATGAAACTAATAATGCCTCTTTATAGATCCCTAGTAAGGCCTCATCTGGAGTATGCAGTGCTGTTTTGGACTCCAGTCCTTAAGAGGGTTTTAAATGAGCTGGCTAGAGTACAGAGACGTGCAACTAAGCTGGTTAGAGAGATGGAAGACCTAAATTATGATGGTAGACTGTCCAGGTTGGGGTTGTTTTCTCTGGAAAAAAGGTGCTTGCGAGGGGACATGATTACATTTTACAAATACATTAGAGGACATTATAGAGAAATATCAGGGGGCCTTTTTACCCATAAAGAGGATGGCCGCACCAGAGGCCACCCCTTCAGACTAGATTAAAAGGACTTTCATTTGAAGCAGCATAGGTGGTTCTTCACAGTAAGGACAGTGAGGTTGTGGAATGCACTGCCAGGTGATGTGATGGCTGATTCTGTTAATGCTTTTAAGAGGGGCTTGGATGATTTCTTGGACAGACAAAAGGCTATTGTGATACTAAACTCTATATATAGCATATGGGCATATATATTTATGTGACGGTATGGAGGGGTGTGTGTGCATGGATGCTGGATTTTCATTTGGAGGGGTTGAACTTTATGGACTTTGTCTTTTTTTCAACCCAATTCAACTACTGTATGTAACTATGATTAAGCATTAGTGGTGTTTTTTGCATGTCAAGGTCTATAAGGTAACAAGGCCCATTATCTTCTGTGCAGCTTGTACTCACGGGGCCGCACTGTATCTCCAGAATCCTGTTAAACAGTTTCTTAGAATTGTTTCTCCTTTCAGTCTAATAGGTTGACACATAACACTTAATTAGCCACCGTGTTTTGGGTGCACAGTATTTGCTGGTAGGTGTGTTGTACTCCTTAATAAAGAGAGTCTGGATTTTGCAACAGCAAAATACAGTGCATGAAAGAAGTATTGCTCTCTGATTCTCTCCTTGACGATTTGACCCTACCTATATGCTTCTTTTTCTATGACAACCTTTAATAGATAGATAGTAGATGATGCTCCATGTGAATCAAATCCTGGTCCTGTAGCTCCTATGACTGGTTACAATACTGGCCATCAGAATGAGTCACACTTGGGGGTAGATTCATCAAAGTGTGAAGTTAAGAGTGAAGTTCCGCCACTAGAGGGAAATTCCACAGCTCTCAATTCATTTCTATGGGATTTTTAAATGCGTATTCATCAAAGGGTGAATTTAAAAATCCCATAGAAATTAATTGAGGGCTGTGGAATTTCCCTCTAGTGGCGGAACTTCACTCTTTGATGAATCTACCCCTTGGTATTTTCTGGATTTTATATAAATGCTTTCTATTTCGCCTTAAAAAAATTTGTGCAGCCTGTTATCACTTGAGCAATATCCTCATTTATACAGGGACAAAATAAGGATTCTTTTGCCCTTCTATTGCATTTTTCAAATCCAAGAATTTTGAATGGAGTATTATGGTAAGCATGTCCTTTCGCAGAGATGAAGGCACACCAATTTCTACTCCATCCCACGTAGAAAGTTCATCATAATATTGACAATATGACTTTGGAAGATATTTTTTGGGATTGTTTGAATGTAATGAAGTTCAGAGACAGTGCTTGTTTTGAATTTCTTCCACATTTCTTCTGATACTGCTTTTCTAGCCATACAACTATTAATATGTATTTCCACACTTGATTCCTTTTCACTGTCTGATGCAACAATGTCCTCATTCCATATCCTTGATAATGTATCTGCAACTAGAAGGAACCTGCCTGGTGTATATTCTACTATGTAGTCATATTTCTAAAATTTCAATAACAAACGTTGAATCCACAGAGGACCTTTGTGGTGGCATGTGATCTGTTATAACTAAAACATTTTGTCACAAATACAAAGATTTGGAATGCTTCACATCCAAAAGCAATACCAAGGGGCAGATTTAAGCTTTTAGCTCTCAAATTTGACAAACGAATATTTGGTGAATAAATATTTGCCAAAATTGAATAAAATATTTGACGGTTTTGAGCGCGTTTTCGACTATTCGCCAGAAATGTACGATCGAATGATTCTACAAAAAGTTGCAGAAAAAATGTTCAAATATGCGACAAAATTCGCGTTCGATCGTATGATTGAAATTCGGCAAAAGACTTAGAAGAAAAGCCTATGGGGGATTCCCATAGGCTTCTATTGCAATTCAGTAGGTTCAATCTGGCGAAGTAGGCAGTCAAATAAAAATTTAAAGGGCAAGTTCTTTGACTGGCGAATAGTCAAACGATCGAATATATATTTATACGATCTATTCGATGTGACCGAATAGTCTATATTCGATATTCGAAAATACCTAATTTGAATATTCGAATAGTCGCACAATCGAATAGAGACAATTCAAGCAGACATTCGAATCCATCACACGTATTGAGTAAATCTGCCACCAAGAGTCTATTTTTCTATTTTTACATATTTGCCCTCTTTATGTGTGAATGGGAGTGATGCATATGCAACTTACCATATTGTCGCAGTAGAACTGCACCTATTCCATCTTTTAATGCATCTGCTGATATTTTTGAAGGTCGATGTATGTCAAAATATTGCACAAGTCTATGCACAACAAAGAATGTCTTTTAGTGATTTAATTTCCTGTTTCTCTGTCCAGTGTGCTTTAGGAACAAGCTCATCTTATAGGGCATCTTGTCTGCAAGATTTGGAATGTACTTGCCAGGGTAGTTTATACATGTAACTCATACCCATGAATCTCTGCAGTTCTTTTTTTATTACTGGGACTGGTCATTCTTTTAATTGCTAGAACTTTTGCAGGATCTGGTTTCACTCCACTGTGAAAAATTATTTCACCAAGATACAAAATTTCTTGTTTCTTAAACTGATATTTAGCATGATTCAGTTTAAGTTCATTTTCTTTTGCCATCTGTATTACTTGCTTTAATTTTGTCATGCTCTGCTTCTGTGGTGCCCCAAATTAAAATATCATATACAGATGAAGCAACTTTGGTTGGAGTGTTTAACAAAGAATATTTAACCCACTGATTCCATTTAACACAGAAAATTGTGTCACAGCATCCCATATAATTAAAGAATTCACCATACATGAACAATGGTGCTTTGGTATGCTAATGAACAGATTAAATGCATTAAATGAGTTTAGATGACTTTAGATCTCAGTTTCTTCAGTTTATCTCGAGTCATGATGCATTTAACACACAAATCCAAGTGGTTTAATCTGTATGTAGACTTTTAACTCCTCCAACCCCTTCCAAGAGTTGCTGCATTGTTTTGTGAAAAATCGCTGGTTCTGAATAGTGATGAGCGAATTTATTCGGCAGGGGCGAATTCGCGGTGAATTCCTGCGATTCGCGAAACAGCAGCAAAAATTCGACACCGAAAAAATTCGCCTAAAAAACGAGTCGCGCGTCATTTTTGATGCGCGACGCACGTCGGAAACGACGCCATGCAGGTCAAAAACGACGCGCGACTCGTTTCGTGAATTTTTTGCCAATTCGCTAATTTCTCTGGAAATTCGAAAATTTTTCGGCGAAGCGAAACGCGGGAGATTCGCCCATCACTAGTTCTGAACTTAATCCAGAAGGCAGATTCTTGAACTAATACCTTCCAAAAGGTTTATTAAAGGTACACAATTGTCTGCTTCTTTTAGTGAGAGGAATCTGCCAAAAACCATTGGAGATATCTAGGATTTTAATTTGGCACTTGCCATGTCTCCCAGGATTTCATTTAGAGTGTGTATATGAAAATGTTCTCTCCTTATGTTTTCATTTAACTCTTTGGGATATAAGTGCATGTTTCTTGCAATAAATCACACAGAATGAACTGAAAAGATATTTTACAAGCTCTCCGGGTGTTCTTTTTGATATTGACTTGAAATTCTGGCATCCATTACACAGGGATTGCAGCCTGTGGATGAGAAAACGCACAAGGTATTTGGACCAAATGTTCTATAATTGACTTTGGGATATAAGCACAATCTTAGGGATCTGTCTTTTTCTTTACAATGACTAAGGAATGTACCCAAGCTGAAGGTTCATTGATAGGCTCAATTACATCTAACTCAGTCAGTCGCTGCAATTCACATTTAAGTCTTTCTCTCTGTTCCACCTTTTGGCTTGTACAACTGGTTTTCCATCAGCTTTTTAAATAAATGTCCTATGTACAGTGGCAGTTTCAAACGACTTGTAAACACATTCTTATATTCACTTAGCAGTATATCTATGTTGTTTGGTGGTGATTCTTCCACAACAAATCATTTGTTCCAACTTTTCACATGTTTGTGCACCTAATAGGAGACAGT
>CM044443.1:68256451-68281115 GCA_024363595.1 Xenopus borealis | reverse complement strand
ATAGGGGGGCCCGGATGCCAATCCTGCACCAGGGCCCACCAGTGAGTAGTTACGCCACTGGTGACATCCTAATCAAGTGTATATATTTAAGTACTTGGTCAGTGCCCTGTAACAGCAGTGGAGCCGTTCATTGATTTGTGCTGATCTCAAATGTGCTAAATAGCCTGTGATTACTGTGTACAAATCATTAGTGGCACTTAAACCTGTATTGGTGTTCAAAACCTAAGAATCTCAGTGTTTATATAAACTAAAATCCGCTGGATGATTAGCATCTCATCCGAAGAGGAAACCTACTTACCCCAGGTGAGTATCTAGTAACGGCCTCTCAGCCTCATAACCTATTGCCATTATCCCCCTTTATTTTCATGTAGGTCTCGTTTCATCAATCTGAGCCAGCGTCTCCCCATCCTAGCACAACATGGAGTTTCCATGCAGTGCATTTCCTGGATGTTCATGTAGCCTCGTTACTTCTCGCCCCTTGGGTCCCACCTCCCTTAATCACTTGCGTAAGCCCAAAGTTGACATGTCGAATGCTGGACCAGCCCCCATCAACCAGACCCAGCCCATAATACATCTTAATTGTGCCAGAGTATTCGACATGTCAACTCGACATGATTTTAAGAATAAGCTAAACTTTTTTTTCTATTTAAAATTACTCTAAACAGCCCCCAGAATAGCATACTGTTCTCCCTGTACTCTGTTTCATTTTGTTTCTCTAGTACAAACAGCTCAATTGCAGCTTGTCTCACAAGAAGCTCTGCCTATTTTTCCTTTCTGAGCTCTCTTTCTCTCTCTCCGACTGTGAAGACCTCAAAGAGGTGACTTTTGCAAAATACCTGATTAATTTCCATTGGAGCAGAGGCAGTAAGCATGTCCAGTATACACCTCTTTGAGGTCTTTACAGTTGGAGAAAGAAAGAGATCTCAGAAAGGAAAAGGAGTGGAGAATCACATGAAGTAACTAAAAGAGCCGTATTTCAATTTGTGTTCATTCAAGGTGTCATTATGAGACTTACATTTCCATTTAAGATTCAAGGTCTGTACAGAAGACAAATTTACTTAAAATGTCTAGTGTAGATAGCTTGTGACAATCTGGTAACTGCATTTAGAATTCATTTGTGCAATGGTTGCACTACCATTCTGACTGTATTCAATTATATTGGAAAAGCAATGTATAAAGCAGACCATTTTATTGTGTCTCTTCTCCAGGGATATCCATTTTTTGTTGGTTTTTACCTTAACAGCAATATACCCTTTCTCCAACATTACATGCACTGTGAGCTGTTTTATCCACAGTCTAGTTAAGACACAGGGTTACCCACTTCCACCTTACCTCCCAGGCCTGGACTGTGCCACTATTTTAAAAGTACAAGATGAGTTTGGGAGGGGGACTATGACACAGCAGACCAGAATAGTAGTTATAACTAAGGGAAATGTTGCACTTTTCTGTAAATTAGGTCTCTGTCTGCACTGTTCCATACATGGTTGACAATGTAAATTATATGTTCTACCCTTTTGCTATTCTAGGAAACAGCATTAAAGACATAATGGAATGATACATTTTTGTCAAATTTAGTTTCAAATAGGAAAATTTGGAAAAATTGGTAATATTTGCAAGTTTCAACCAGTTTGACTATTTCAGCACCATTTCAGGTAAGATCAGGTTTCAGTGGGTGTGCAGTATTTGCAGTAATTGTGTGTTGTATTAATGAACCATTTTGATTAGATGACCAGTGAATGCTAAATGTTCAGTGGTTGCTATGGGTTACTCAGCAAGTAGCAAACAGAAGAATTTTTACTTCATTTCTTACCCTGATGGATGCTTAATTATACAAGTTCAATTGCTAATGGCAACCAATCAGCAATCTGTTTTGAATAGACTACTACATGTTGTAAAGTGAGAGCAAAGGCCTGATTAATTACTATTAATTGCAATTGTGCGTCTATGTAATTACGAACAGCTGAAATGTAAAGGTCTACAAAAAATGAAAGGATAACATTTAAATGTTTGGCATTTTAAAAAATACCTCTATGGTGTTTTAAAAAATGTAAGTAAATATATAATTTTATATTATATATAATATACTTACATAAATAAATGTAAGTATATAATTTAATATGAGGCAGACTCTTGACTTTCGAGGATAAAAAACTTTGAAATTGAACCATCGAATTTTTTTTAAAGTTTTTTTTTATCGTAAATGGACCATCAAATAGGTCCATTGTCGACCAAAGTATAATCATTCAAATTGTTCGATTCAAACAATTTACAATTTCCCCCCCCAAAAAATAGAATTTCAAAAATTTTTAAAAACACACTTTAAAGGTTATAGGGGGTCTCCCATAGGCTAAAACAGCAATTCGGCAGGTTTAAGGTGGAGAAGGGTTGAATTCAATTTTTTTAAAGAGACACTACTTAGATTTTTGAATGGTCAAATTTTTCAATTCAAATCAAATTTTTTCCAGTTCAAATCAAATTTTGGCCTACTCGAAGTACCCAAAAATTACTTTGAAATTCAAATTTTTTTAATTCGAATTTTCACTTTGACCCTTGATAAATCTGCGCCTATATGTAGTAAACAACCACAAGCCTCAATGAGCAAGGGACTAAAATGCACAATGAGCAACTATGAGCAACTTCAGAGTACTTTGAAAAGGA
This sequence comes from Xenopus borealis, assembly GCA_024363595.1. Taxonomy (NCBI): domain Eukaryota; kingdom Metazoa; phylum Chordata; class Amphibia; order Anura; family Pipidae; genus Xenopus; species Xenopus borealis. The sequence goes on along the minus strand of CM044443.1, from coordinate 68,278,457 downwards.
GCCTTTGACCCTTTAAGAAATAACATCCAAAAGCATGCAATTTTGAATCAATTTTAAAGCCTTAATTTGCTAAGTCCAAAGTTATAAATACAGCAATTAAAACATGCTTGAGAGTTCTAGATAATGAGATATCTCGGTATACCTTTCTTTATAACACATTCATAATGGCATATGTTTATTGTTTGTTTGTTGGATGTTTCTATGTCCAATGAGAATTTTGCTCTGAAGAACTATCTGCCACAAATAGATGAAAAGCTTTCAGTAAAGGGAAAAGAAGTTAACAATGCCCAAGAGATATAAGTCTGCATTTCTGTTCAGCTTGCTTTGAAATTCCAAGCATGTCACATCCACTGTTTGTTAAGTGAGGAAATCTACAGTGAAAAAAACAGCCAATTGTTCCATGTGCTTCTATTTAAATGTATTTCATTTTAATCACTAAAATAGTTTATCCAAGGCATAGCTTTTCTCAGCAGGGAGAAACAGAGAGAAATGAATGCTGTATACTGAAACACTAAGACAAACTATCTGCCTTTTATATTTGAATTTCTATGGCTATGAGCCACAGCAGATTTTGAAAGTGGTGCAGAATGGACATGTTTTTTATGTGCTCTGTTGGCACATCTACCTGCAGTTTGTGCAAAAAAAGACAAAGGAAGGAGACATATATTCACTCTTTTTTCCACTTCTGTTCTCTCAGCTGGGAATTCAATCCTCATTTCATAACTGCTGTGCATATAAATTGTGCCACTGGTCACCTCCTGTGTTAATTGGTGAACCATGATTCTCTGCTGAGGAAAACTCCTCACTGCATGCAATTGAGTGGAAAAGCCTGTACTCCCCTGCCTGCTCTCTGGTTCTAAGATGTCAGACTGATGTGATAGGTTTGCTGTAGGGAGATAAAATTCATTTTGCTCCATGGTGCAATAGAAATTCAGGCATTCTATGATAGATTTCTTATTTTGTTCAATGGCTGTGAAGCAGTTTTTTGAACCTAAGGTACTATTCCTACCTGAAAGCCAGAAGAAATATGTGAAATTACATGTTTAAAATACACACTGGCTCATTTATCAACATTGGGCAAATTTGCACTCTGGGGTCCATGTGGGGTGCTCTTGAAAATTTTAATATGATCTAATATAATGTCAATTTTTATCTTAATTAGCATGTATGTGGATTTTTTTAGGTTTTGTTTTTCAAATTTGCACCTGAGCAGTAATCTATTAGCAACCAGTCAGTGATTAGCTTATGTCAACCAGTTGCAGGTAAAACAATGAAGGCAAATATTTGATTGGCGTTAGACCATTTACTACCAGACTACCAGATGAAAAGTGAAAAGTCCAGTACTCCAGAGAATGCATTTATACTTCTCCAGAGAACAATGGTGGCAGCTTTTATTCTACTTTAGTCTACAACTGGCAAGTCAAGGTACTTTTAGCAATATATGTACGAAGTCTCCCTTGTCCTTACAGTATGATGGAAACACTGATTATTCTATACTAGTATTACAGTAGTACTATTATGATGCATATAAGTACGTGTGTACATTTTTATTTTTGTGTGAATAATAGCAACCCTAACAACTCATATGTCTATATATTTTTAGATGCCTTCCCCACAAATTGGAAATGATTAGGTTTAGAATGACTGCAAAATTACTAAATATGTTCCTACATTACAGAGTGTGATAAAAATTTTTAATGCTCTTGATATGTGATATAAAATCGAAAGGAATTAATTATTAAAGTTGTTTAAAATACCATTTACGTTTTGGGTAATCAAAACCTTGATTACTCCGTACTAAGATTTTATATTTATGAGTCGTATTGTGTGATTCTTATTGCATTACTGTAATTAAAGGAAGATAATGATGGCACTGATGAAACTCTAATGGGGTTTTCTGTAACATGCTACATTACAGAAGATTTAAAAGCTTATTCGTTATTGCAAAACTGCTAAAGAGACTACAGATAACAGTATCCTGAACAATATTAGCATGCTGGTTCATATGCCTGACATTTGCTCCTCTAAATCCTTTAGAATGTGGATGAGTTTATATTAACCATATTTAAGTTTATGGTAGGGCAGAGACAGCATTACCCTTAGGAGGGGTGTTCTTCTGGGTCAGTGTGTAGTCTGAAATGCAGCTAAACCTCCTCACAATCCAGTAAAGAGACTGAGCTTGGAGTCTGTAGATTTTACTGGATAGGCAAGTGGAATAGATAAAGAAGTGAAACTGTAATACAAACAACAGAACATGAAATAAGTATGTTTTGAAATCGAATTTCTCTCTTTTTTTAAAAAAAAAGTTGACCTACGTAACTCCCATCCACAAATGTAACTCATTTATCAAGAAATCAGCTTGAAAAAGTTGGTGCTGGAAAAGTTTCGACAAAATTGTGCAAAAATTCAAATTGTACACATTTGAGTGTCACACAAAAACCACGCCAGAGGAAATCACAACATCTTCAAATTGTAAAAGGGACATCTGCCTTTGACATCTACATGACCTCAACAGGTTTTAGCTAGAGTATTTGGATTATAGCAGATTGGGTTATAATAAATCTCTAAAAATTAAATACATTTTTCTTCTAAAAATGTGTTTTCCCATTTAAAACTTGACCAGAAACAAATCAAGGTTTAATAAATAGGCCCCTTAATATTAGGTGTAACTCAATATCAAAATTTGGAGGTGTATTTGGGTCATAGAAGCACATTTTTGGGAATTCACTGATTGTTTCCATTGGCATTGTTTGTATATTTGTATATGTGTAAAGAATAAGAGATGGATATAACCATGCTTCTTTTCTGGTTTTGTTTGTTACCTGCAACAGACTTGCTCTGTTTAATTATACAATTATTTGATCTAGGCAGATCTGCCACTTCTTTGCATTGAAAGAAGAGAAAGCTAATTTCCATAGATTTAAATCATGCTGAATTCAATGAGAAAGCAATTATTATGCAATTCAGTTCTGTTTGAAGAGGAAATAGTATTACATGCAGAAAAATAGAACTGTTTTGAGGTTTCTGTTGATCTATTTGAATTACACAGAATGTGACTTTCAGTGTATGAGGGGTTGTTTATTCTTTGTCAGGTGCTAGATCACTAAGAGGTGCAAGAGCACGCCACTTAGCTTCATTCCTAGAATGCATCAAAGCTTACTGTATGTACATTGACAATAATGTGCTGCCCAGTTTTTGAGGGCATCCAGAGGGGCTGTACACATCTGTATTCCCTAGAAAGTGAACAGGGAACCACAAATGTGTCACTTGCTAAAGAACAGTTGGTCCTGCAGTTGAATGTCTGTGAACTATGCCACAGGATGCTAAAAATAATTTCCATAGAGTTCTCAATTAGACCAAATTGACAGAAGTGTACTTGCCAGTTAAATAGCATTTTCATTTAAATACATAGGTATAAAAATAATAACTATATCATATAAGGTGCCACAATAGATTATTAGAGAGCTTCCTTTGTTCTGCAAAGGTTTTAGCACCACATTGCAATTTTCAATTACTGCACCAGGCTTCTAAGGATACTAGAAGGTATGCACCAGTGTATAATGCTGGCTTGATGGCACCAAGGAAGATGCTGCTACATAAAGCAAGAATGTATATTGTACCATCCAAAGGCATTGTCAATAACAGACATAATTTTTCTAAACCATGGCAATGCAGATGTCTAACAATTTCTCACCATGTGGTTCAGTGGAGAACATTTGTAACTGAATACTGAAGCCACTGGTGTGTATTGTAAGAAAGTCCCTTAATAAAATATTTAAACCTGACAGTCATTTTGGTGCATCATATCTAAATAATCATGATGGTGTTGCTGAACAGTACAGTGGGTTATACAAAAACCAAACATCACAGCATTACAGCATGTACTTCTACTGTATTTTATTCCATGAACCTGTGATCCAACAGACTTTCTTAAACTATTTATTTTTTAAATATATTAAACATTTTCCAAGCACAGTAAAACCAAGTTTCTTTATCATAAGATATGATACAAAACACATACAAACCTCATACATCAATTTCATTCTCTCATTCCTCAAGGTTTTACTTGTCAATACTGTTCCTGTAACACAGTACTATCATTTATAAATTGACACATAACCCATTAAAAACCACTGTAGTCAATTTGATTAACTCAATCCCCATGATACTTATTTACCTGTACATGACCTACAGACCTTAGGTGGTGGAAATTGCTTCCAAAATCTGTCATACCCCAGAATAAATGTATTGGGTAATCCATCATTTTTACCCTTTCCCAAGCCAAACACATTAATAAACCATTAATCATAGATGAAAAAAAGCCAATGGTGACCTGAATCGTTGCTGTTGTCCAAGGTCTAAGCCATATATTTCAAATAAAATCTTTTTAACTGTTTGGGATTGGAGAGTTTGCCATTTGCTTTGAACATGTTAATACACAATATCACATCTAATCGATAATACCCTGTTTCTATATTTTATTCTATATCCTTCACCAACAGAATCACTCTGTCCTGTCTAAGTAACCCGTTGTTACCTTTCTACTGCTCTCTAAACTCCTGTAACGACTTGTCTTACTGTATATTATAATTTTCTTCATAATCTTTTCTCTTTCTGTTGTACCCATTTCTTTTGTATTTTCCACATGAACACATGCACACTTTACTTTATAACGTAACAAATGCTTTTAATTTAAGGCACCCGCTCAGTTATTAACATCACTTACCTGTGATATTCTCTGGCCCAGGGTATGTCTGCAGAAGGTCCTTGTGACTGTTATTTTTCAGATTCTTCTTTATATTCCTTATATTCGGCAGGCACATGCCTATTAGAGTGAAAGCCAAATTTCAAAGCAAAAAGGCAGCCTTTTCACTCTAGTGTACATGCCTGTGCCTGGAGAAAAGAAGAGAGAAGAAGAGATTGTGCAAAAGAACTTCTGTAGAAATACCTCACATTCCCCCCCCCCAGTCAAACTGGCAGGTTGCTCTGCCCATCCTCTTTTTACAGGCAGGACTTCCTCATATTCACCCAGCCTGTGGTAGGTGCTCCTGATATAACTTCTTAACTGCTTATCTACATTGTGAGTAAATGTGTAATTTAACCGTAGAGGGACCCTGGAAAGTGGTTAACAAGATTGGTCTAGAGCCCTCCCTGGCTCTCTCTGGCTTACATACATGGATTTCTGCCAATACCAAGATTGTAGTGGTGACATGCCACCCAAAAACATTCTAAGGAGCACTGGGAATGTGCAGCTGTTTAAACCCAAGAGCATGAGCTTGTGGGGGGCGTGCTCTCCACAGGGTGTGCCAACTGAGGAGCCTGTGGTCTATGGGCAGGTAAATTGGAAGCACTTACTAGCTTACAAAGCTTCTCTGAGTATCCATTCGTTCATCCCAATTGTGCAAAGTGTGTTTATTGGTGCAGGGAGCCAGCAGCTTCATGGTTCCTCCAGCATTTTGTGTAATTTGCACAACCAAATTGCACAACCATACTTGTGCCTCAAGAATTCAGGATAGACATTGTTTTAATGCCAAATACACCATGTGATATAAACCAGATTTAGAAAATCCTCACACTTGTGTCAGGCTCATTGCCCCCTACAAGCTGCAACTGTGGGGAGTAAAAAAACAGGATGTTTGCATCCATTTACATACTGCTGATAGTTTCTGTTGTTTATCTTCACATGTAGAAAAGCACTTTGTATGTGCCGTTTGAATATGCTTCTTTAAGGGCTCTGACACATGGGTGTTTTGCTATGATTTCCCCCAAAGTGGCTCTCGCCTGCATTCCACCGAAGGAGAATGCAGTGTGAAATGACTATGTATAAGGGAACTAAGGATTTTACAGATTTACAGTACAGTCCAAAGACAAAATATCTTTTAAAATCTGATTATGCACTTCAGAGTGTGGGCAAATAGCTGAATGCATTTAACCACAGAAAGACAGATTCATAAATTTACTCAGTTATCTTTATTGATATATAATACTACACTATTCCAGCCTTTCTATATTTTTATATTTCTGACATCACCCTGAAATACTGTACCTGTCAATTTATAATAATGCAACAGGAGAATTGTTTGTACAAGATGCTATGAAAGTTAAAGCGAGATTTATTTACAAATGAAAATAGAGCAGAAAAAAACCTGCTAGTGCATAAACAGAACATGTGAAGGTTACGTGTCATATGGTTTTGGGTCCAACAGGCACATAAACTAATGGCAGTAGCTTATAAATTAAAGCCTTGCTTGGTGTTATACAGAGAATGTTAGCAGCAAGATGAATACATCTTACAGAAAATCTATTAAAATACATTATTTACAACATTTATTCATAAAGATTGATATTCTGTGTTTTCTTTCTCTCGCCTTATATAAATGAAAAGTACAAGAAAAGTGTGGTTGTTATCTTCCAAAGAGGAACTACAGGTATGGGATCTGTTATCCAGAAAAACCATAATTAAAAAAAAACAGGAAGGCTACCTCCCATAGACCCCATTTTAAATAACTCAAATTTTTTTAAAAGTATTTCCTTTAAATCTGTAATAATGATAATAAAACATAAGCTTGTACTTGATCCCAGCTAAGATATATTTAATCCTTAATGGAGGCCAAACAATCGTATTTGCTTTATTTAATGTTTAAATCATTTTAGCTGACTTAAAGCATGGTGATCCATACACACCCAATAAATTACATGACTAATTAGCAGATTAGGCCCCTAAACTTGTAACTTTTAACACAGCTTGCATAACAAGCAATGACAGTGGAGAGCAAGGGCACGCAGAAGTATAGGGTTTAAACTTAGGTTAAACTCTACAGACCCCCAAAGAAATCTGATTTATTAGTACTGTACATTAATTCATGTAACACTTTTTATGAACTACATATTGTAAAATAACATAAGTTATTTCTATTCTTTTTTTATATGAGTGTTTCCTACATTAACTTTTCAGCATGGGAAATGACCGATTATTGGGATCCACAGCAACATCATTGGGCTCCTAATAAACATATGAACATGAGCATGTATTGCAGCTACTTATCTGTCACATGGTGCCCCTATGGTTCCTGGGTTCCCCAGCTGTTGCAGGGCCTGTTTCCTATGTAGTTACAGGTAAATCTCTGCTTTTGCAGTAAAACCAACCCCTGAGTTGGATGGAATCTGTTTTCAAGCAAGTGTAACCCTAATTTGGTTTACAATCCAGGGCCCTGAATCTCTTTTGTGTATCAAAAGTACTGAGAACTGGGATTTACAGCACAGTGCCTCCACCTACTGGACCATGAGGAGCACTCCTCCAGGGGTTCCACTAGGAAAAATAAAACACACAAGTAAAAAACAAAGATAAACTTTATGTAAACCTGTAATGAAATAACTTGGGCAGTGCAATACACAATGCACTCCTGCTCTGGGTACATGTGTTACCTACCTAACTCACTATTAGGTATCACTTTATCATCACAGTTGAAATCACTCTGGAAGGGGTTAATGACCACACAGTTCAGTTCAAATGGAATGTCCCTTTCCAAGATCTCTTATACCCCAAGTACTGTAGTGCTACCTTTCTCAAACATACCTTTCTTTTTGAAACTTAGCAGCTGCTCCCTAGTGGCAAGTGAATGAGCAAGACCTGTCCTCAGACAATATCCTACCATGGTTGGGTCACTCACTGGGATGCTCTCAGAGGCATTCACACTGGAGACTACAAGTAGCTCTGCAGTGGGGTTAATCCCACCAGTGTCTCTAGCAGCTTGGCTGGTAACTGGATGGCCTCTCTCTGTACATGTAGAGATGCAGAACTCTCAGCCACAACTGCACAGCATGAAAGGCAGTCTTTCTAAACTCCTGGACAGTCACACACACAGGTTCTGGCTGGATGCTGCCACCCGGTCACTCCCCTGCCTGTAATCGGGCTTAGCGATGTCACAGGCAGAACAGGGGGAAGGCTTGTCTGATGCCCTACACTAGCCTTAGTCACTGCTACCTTGGCCTTGAGGCCCACCTATTTGGCTGTAAGAGCAGTGCTGTGAAGAGATACAGTGGGGCTCATTTATCAACACTGGGCAAATTTGCCCATGGGCAGTTACCTATAGAAACCAATCAGTGATTAGCTTTTTAAATCCAGCTGCAAGCAGAACAATGAAAGCAGCAATTTGATTGGTTGCCATGGGTTACTGCCCATGCTAATTTGCCCAGTGTTGATAAATGACCCCCAGTATCTCTATGCTCTCCCACCCTTTTACTCTCATATGCTATAAAAACTCTGTGATTTCTTTTCCAGTGTTCTGACTTTTGCTGAGCTCGGAATCCATGGAGCTTGTGTCAAATAAACTTTGTCTTTCACCTCAAGTGGTCTCTGGTAACTGAATTTCCCCAACAGTTTATTAATTTTCTGGTTACTGACTTGTCCCGACCTGTTCCAAAATCTTGACAGAAAAAAAGTGTGGCTTACTATAAGAATTTGGCCTGCACAGTCTATTCCCCAGAGCCAAGCTTCATTCTAAGTTTCTGTCCCAGGAGTCCTCACACTCCTGTAGCCAAGGCTGTATATATATATATATAAAGACCTCTTCTTTGAGCCAATAGTTGCATGGATTCCAAGTGTATAGAACATCTTCCCTTCAAAGTCATGACTGGAAGGAGTTATTTAGGGCCTTAGGGAACACTTCTCCAACATTATGTCAGGCATCCTTCTCTCATTTCCATGGCCATCAATGCCACTGTGTCATGTATAACTTTTTTGGTAATGCATTGGTTTCCATGCCTTAACTTTTCCTTAACGTGTCTCCTTCTAATCTCCTCTCCCTTTCTGGGATGAATGAATGTTGCCTTACTACTTTAACATTGCCACCTTTTGTCTCCATTCCTTTATATCAGTCACATTATTTATTCCTATTCCTTTTACTCATTTAAATGTATGTGTCTGTGCAAATGCAGAGGGATGTCTTTTGTTATGATTTATGTTTGTAAGTTTGTGGTAACTGTACTTCTCAGTGAGTCTCTCTATTTAAAACAGTATACAGGCATGAATTTTTTACATCAGTACTTGCAATGGGAACTTGCAATCGGGCAATCAGCAATTGAAATCATATTGAAAATGTCAACTGACATTAGGGTAGTAAACTTTGATCAGGAGCTGACCTTTACAAATTCTATTTGTTTTTTGTACAGTGTTGACCAGTGCTACATAGTTTATCTGTCAGAATTCATAAAGCTACCATGCTGCAAATTGTTTTTGTAATCTTTGGCTTGAATGATAATATGTTAGGAAATGAATGTGTTAGTTGAACCCTGTATTGTGCAGCAATAAGAACACTGGGGTGAATTCAATGAAACTCTTTATTTTATCTCAGGTCTCATAGAAGGACAATCCCTGCACATCCCAGGAAGAAAAACTCAGCAGAAGTTCTGGAAATAAGCAGGAGCTTCCATGAGAGTATACTGTATTGGGAAAGTCTTTAAAAGGTTAACAGTCTTTGAAAATAGTTTTCTTCCCACAGGAAACCAGAGGAACGGATATGACCTTAGATGAGTCCTCATTTAGGAAAGGAAAACTTGACTGTTCATTGAGCAAGAGCAAATCAATACTCAAGGTAAGTAGCAGTAACACACGGTAACTGGAAAAAGCACGAACGTCCTGGATTAGGGAGCAACCACCTGTACCCCATTTACAAAAATAGGCAGTAAAGACAAAGTTCATAACATGCCACAGGTAATCCGATACAAGGGTTCATAGTCAGATTCCGAAGCACCAGATCAAGGAATAAGGACTGAGTAACACAGTCTTGGATGCTAGGAACAGGCAGGATGCAAAAAGGGTTTAATGAGCACAGTCTTGGCTGGATGCAAGCATGGAGTAATGAGCACAGACTTGTTGTAGACACAGGCAGGATGCAACAAGGGGTTAATGAGCAAAGTCTTGGCTGTACGCAAGCATGGAGTAAATGAGCACAGACTTGGTGTAGACACAGGCTAGGTGCAAGCAAAGATTCAAATAACACAGTTTGATATGGGAAAACCAGGCGGGTATCAAGCAGAGGTGAAATGACACAGTCTTTGCAGCAACCACAATGCAGTAGTACATATAAGCTTATTATAACTCACTTAGGTAGAGAGAATGCCGTGCCGAACCGTTGCTATGGGTATTGCTGTGGAAGAGTTGTTGGTGAAGAATGAGATGATGATTGCTGAAATGAGGAGCAGGAAACTGTGGTTGCTAGGGTAGACCTGCCTAGCAATGGATCAGGCAGAAGGTGGAAGAAGCCGATTCAGGAGAGGTGCTGGAGCAGACTAGGACACTGGTGAACAAGGCTGAGAAAAAGGCTGAAGGGCTGGGAACAAGAGGCTGCTGATAAGGTGACTCCTGACACGATGATCTGGGGACGCCAACCTTACTTCTGGGTAGAGTAAGTATAACTGTGCAGCACCATAGCACCTGCGCTTGAACTTATATGAGGCAGAGAGTGTGCATCATCATTGCGCCTGCGCGAAGACTTACAGACGGAGGAATGTGCAGCGTGATTGCGCCAGCGCACACTTCCGGAATGCATGGGGAAGGGGCCACACGCTGCGGCGCCTTACATAATATGAGAAACATATTTTTACAGCATCAGCCAGGAGATGCCTGGAGGGTTGAGGTTCAGACAAGATAAAAGGAAGGGCATGGAGTTATTTAGCAGACATTCATTGTTAAAGGTATACAAGCTCCCTGACTTGGGTTGTAATTTTTTTTGCTTGTTTTCTATGATCTTGTTGATAAAATAAACCTGCAAGACACAGTAGGTACACTGAAGGCAGGTTTGCCCCCAACTGTTTTCAGTTATGGCACACAGAGATTGAAATGAGTACAGACAAGATCCTGATGTTTTTTTCTGGGCCTTTAGTTGATGAAAGAATGCTACCAGAAACAGAGAGGGATCTGATTCTGCCCAGATAAAAAATGGAAATTAATGTTTGAAAAGGACTCTAACTAAAGTTTGAATAGAGTAAGACGAAAAATGTATTAAAAGCAATATTCTATATTAATTTGGGTGATAAACATCTGCCTACAATAATCATTAAAAGCATCTCTGATGGACTGTTGTAATATGCTAATTGCATTTGCATACATTTTTTGATACGCCTGTAAAACAAAGTCATGCATATTTATAACCTTAAAATAGCTGACTGAATAATTGCATAGTTAAGTAACTTCTTTTTTTCTTGCAAAAAAGTCATTATATTATTGCAGCTAATTAGCAGTTGGGAAATTGAATCATTATTATTTGTGCAGTTAATTTAGAGTAATTTCATTCTAAGCTATATAAATTCAAGCATTGGTTTTGAAATTGCTAACTAACAACGAGCTACTGGCAGTATTAAGGGGAAAAGCTATAGGCATTTGCAGAGATACAAGTCAGTTTTCCCAAATCAAAAAAATGAATTCAATCAAATTGGGAACATAAAGTAAGTAAAAATGAACTCAGCAATTAAGTAAGTGGAACTTTTACACTGTGGGGCAGATTTATCATTGGTCGAATTTCGAATTGAAAAAAATTCGAAATTCAACCATGTGAATAGTGAGGGAAGTAAAATCCTTCGAATATCGAATTCAAAGGAATTTACCACTATTCGAATATTCGAACGATCCAATAAAAATAATTTGATTAAAAATTCGAATGATCGATTAAAACATTTGAATCAAATGATTTTAACCCTTCGATCTAATTTTTCCTATTAGATCACAAACAACTTTTAAACACCTAGGGGAGCTTCTCATAGGGGTTTAAAGCAATTCAGTAGGTTCAATATGGCAAACTGGCCTATCGAATGATTTTTTAAAGGGGAAGTAATTCGACCATGGAATATTTGAATATTCGAATACAAATAAATTCGAATATTCAAATTAAATTTGAATATTCGAATAGTCGAATATTGAAAATTTGATGGTCGAATTTGCCTAATTTGCATATTCGAAAATTCAAATTCGAATCTTTTTCAAATTGTGTGAAATGTTAGGGTTAGATGTATTCATATGGAGTAATGAATTGATTAAAATATAACATGGCTATTTAAATAGAAAAAAATAATTCCTTTAGTAAATAGCAAATAAAAGTAATTAAAATGAATTATATTTTTGAAATGTACACAGAAAATACAGCTGCAGGGGTTATTTTGAGATCTTGACTACAGCTGGTTTGGGAATATGAATTTAAGTTGATTTACAGCTGAATATGAATTTAAGTTGATTGCTTTGTTCCATTCTGAGTGAGAATCAATAATTTAATGACAGCATCCCTTTAGTTACTGGTCCTTTAAGCTATTTAGTAAGAGGTGTGCCTACTGTTGGTTAGAAACATAATTAAAATATAATGAGGTCATTAGGAAACAAGTATTGCCTATCACCAAAGCATTCAAATTCATTGTGAGCTACTGATACAATGTTTTGGTTCATTTACAGAGCTTGAAAAACACTAAGTAGTTTTCTATTCTTGAAATTTAGTTTGGCAAAATTAGTGTAGGAATAGAATAGATTTAATTAATGCTAGATCATCTCTCGTCATTATAATTGTATTAATAATAATTGAAAAAATTATAATGTCGTTATAAATAAATATATTAACTATAATCTGGTATACTTTGGACCTGACGTTTTCTGGATGAGGGATCTTTCAGTAATTTGGATCACCATACCTGAAGCCTGGCAAAAATAATTTAAAAATTAAATAAAACCAATAGGATTTTTTGCCACCAATATGAGTACATGCCGTTTAATTAGGATCATGTACAAGATACTGTTTTATTATTACAGAGAAAAAAAAACACATTTTTAATTACAATTATTTGTTTAAAATGGGCTCCATGCTGGATAACGGGTTTCCAGATATGGGATCTCATACCTGTATATAGAAAAAAAAAATTTTTTTAGACACGTTAATATGAGGTGGAGAATTCCATCATGTTTAGGGTAGATATAAGGCAGTGGACCAACACCCGACCCTAAATTTCTTATTTGATACCAAAACCCAACCCTAATTTGGCACACATCTGTATTTATAGACACAAGCCCACCCTGTCCCTCTCTGATGTCATGGAAAAGGGAGGGGTACACAGGAGCGAATCGACAAAAAATCAACATCTGGAAGTGAAAGCACAGAATATTAAGGTTGCTGGTCATGGGGTGCATGGTGACGTTCAACATGCACCTCCTGCACATCACTACTGCAAATCAATTGAATTAAGACTTCTGTTTAAATATGAACATTTCTTCTAATCAGGATTATTTTGTAATTATCTCATTAAAATTATGAGATTATGCAATTATTGATGGCTGTAAATTCAAAAGAGACTATAACATGTGAATACAAACAAGGTCCCAGGAGCTGATAGCATGCCACTCACCACTGGGTAATGAAAGAGCTTAGCTATGTGATTGCCATATTAATCTACATGACTTACCAGTATACTTTGAAGTCTGGCATGATGCTGAAAGATTGGCTATTGTGCGATACCTTTATTTGAAAAGAGGTCAATCTCAGGCTGAAATTATAGCCTGTTGAGTAGAAGGGGGTATAAAGAGATTAGATACTTGAGACAATTCAAGTTATAATACTGTGCCAGCATGGTTTATGCATAGCCTATGAGACCTGTACGGCTAAGCACAATGAACAACCTGAAAAGGAACTTGTGAGAGTTCTGACATCCATCTAAGAGAAGTATAGTCAGTGATCAACCTGAACTTATGTGTAGTAGACTGTGCACAAACAAGGATGCACATGTGCAGATGAAGACGCCCATACGCTAAAGAGGATCTTTTTTTCAATGGCCTGCACATGCACTTTTTGGGGGAATTAGCATTTGGTAGGCAGGTAGCATAGGATTTGGAGCTTAGAGACAGGGACACAAAGGCTTAGGACAAAACACAGGTTTATTAAGCACTGGGCTTTCCCAACAAAAGGCAACAGAAAATGTTCAGGTTACAGTTCAACAACTTCAGTGTAGAACATGCAGGGTACAGTTCATCAAGTTCACTGCAAAATATTCAGGCCCCTCCTCTGGTCTCTCACCATCAAGGAAAACTCTCACCCTCTGGATCTTCAGAGTATTTGGGCTTCACACTCAACCCAGCTGGCTTCCCCTTCTGGGCTCACTACCCTCTGCCACACTCTTGCTGGCAGCAAGACACCTTTTGACAGGCACTGTCTCTTCTAACAGCACCACACTTCCCTCTACTCTAGGAGGTATCTGGGAAGCCCTAAGCTAAGGGGCCACAACCCTTTAACATTTGATGTAATATAGTATGTTACTTATAAAACTATTTCATCATGTATGTGACTGATGTTGTCATTTATCCTACACAAAAGGGCAGATTTGTCAATGAGTGAAATTAGAATCTACCACAGTAAAATTCCATAACTCCATAACTCCATATTCATTACTATTGGATATTTAGATATAGATTAGAGAGTGGCAGAAGTTTACTGCGGCAAGCTCTAATGATGATAGATACATAGATTGTACAATTTTCATTGTACACTGACAGTATAAGGGAAAAACATAGCTCTTAGTTTGTAAACTAAATAATTGAGGATTGAACATTGTAGAAATGGTTGTTGCACCAGCAATATTAGACTAATTGGTGTTGCAGTTATTGTCTTTTTCAATGCTCAGGGAGAACGTGTGTTTACTGGGAAAACTGCACAACAAGCAGTAAATGGATCCTCTGTTTAATAATGCAAGGACACAGCAACTAGAAAACAATTGTTGGAAAGAGAGACAAATGCAAAGGCCAGAGTTGGAAGTTTTAATGTTAAATCTGCAAGTATTGCTGCATTTTTAAAGAAGAATATTAACATTTTTACTAACCTGACTAATTAGGTAACTATACAACAACTGTTATGTAAAATATGAAAACACACTTTTTAATAGGCAACAGCCACTACATTACTAATTTTTTTGGCAGTTTCCATTTTCTATGTAAAATACTTTTGGGAAGGATAGACAAACAAGATCACTAATGTAATATGTTTCCCAAAAATTTTAATCGTAATGAGGACAAATCAATATAGCCAGTAATACATAGAAGGATTTATTTGCTGTTAGAGAGTACACAGCTGCATGCAGAATGTGAAAATGTAGGGCAATACTTCTCTCCCATGCTTATATACATATACACCACAAAATAAGCTCACAGATACTAGCTTTTGTACATAAAAATCAACCAAAGTTATATTTACACATTTAATTATAGCTTTGCCAACATAAACCAAAAGTATTCTGGGACATTTGCAAATGATTTTCATTTTGTATTATTTGTGGATTTTAAGTTACTAATATCTAAAACTCAAACTAATATTTTCGGGCCAAAAACTTGAATCGAATTCTAATCAAAGTTGACTAAACTTGATTTGGTTTTTTTCTCCAAAAAAAAATTGAAAACTGAAGAAGAAGGAAGAGGATTGCTCTTTGGTGCTTGATAGACATCTTAGAAATAAGATAGATATCTTATGTTATTTTTCATCAAAGTAAAATAGTTCGATCGCACGCTAAAATCGTTTGAATCAAACAATTTGAATGATTTTTCTTTGATCACAGGAATACTTAATTTGGTGAAAAATACTTTGACTTTGATATTTGAAGTCCAAGTATTTCAATTCGATGGTCGAATTTCTAAGTATTTTCCATTGCAAAATTCGACCCTTAGTAAATCAGCCCCTTAGTGTTGTTATTTAGGGGTGCCTGTGTTTTGGAACCCCACTTGTAAAGCTGTATTTGTTCTCCTATAAGGAAATTGGGATTAATCTGGAAAGCTGGCCCAGGCATATAGCAGTGGTCCAAGCATATTCATTGTATAAGCAACCCTAAATCTTATTCTCTTTTTCTTAAGTAACTTTCCTAATATGGGAGTGCTTGTGTTTTCCTAAAATTGCATCCATATTGTTTAACATCATAAAGACCTAGTTTACACATTAACTAATTTAGGACACAGTCTGCATCTTTTCTAAAAGAATCTACTGTAGCTTGGATAGTTGGGCAAAGACCTCATTCTCAAGGTTCTGTTCGAGATATGTCCAGTGTCTTCTCACACAAAGGTGAGTGGAACTGATTCCAGAACTTCACCTGTCAGTAAGCCAAAAAGCGCCAACAGACCTTTGTCTAAATATTTATTCAAAACAATATCTGGGGTTTGAAAGATAATTTCTGTATGCATGGTTTAATTAAAATTTGACAAATGTATTCTTCTAAAAAGTAATATGCTGATCATGAATACACATTTTCATATTATAATTTATTGCCTACTTGTATTTATTTTAATAAGAAACTTTTTTAAGGACATATTTTATTTAGCTTTATGTATGCTAACCATAATCAGTACCAAAGCATTTGGTAGTCAGCAGCACAGGCATTTTAGGAGAACATTTATGATGCAAATAACTAAAGCAAGTGTATACATTTACATCTGATTAAACATTAGAATTAGAAGACAAAGCAGAATTTCAGATTAGCTCAATTAACTATCTTATAATACTTACATTTAAATATACATACAGCAGTTTGCATTTTGAGTTCATAATTAACAATATAAAATATATGGCACTGTTATAATCCCAGCATATTTAGTGGTAAACATATTTGTGATGTTTTTTGAAGCATTTGATTTGGTATTTTCTTGTTTATTTTTAGGCAGAATTATCTGTTACTATAAATAGCATTCATTTTATGTGATGATGTGCTGACATCTCTATATGTGCTGTCATCTATAGTGAAACCTCAGTTTTACATACGTTGATTTAAAACTTTCCCACATTTTAAATAATTTTTTTGTGGTCCCACTAATTTATAATGCTTTAAAATTATAATGGATGATTTTCCCTGATACCATGCTGATATTTGTGCAGCATCTATGTTTCTAAGACTATTTGTGACACTAGCAATACTAGTGCTATAGTCCTATTTTATTTCAGCAACAATACATATAATAAGGTCAAAAAGTCCAAGTGTGTTTCATCACTACTGTGCTACATTCTCATTTTTTTCTAGATGAGTTTTCATATCCATTTAAACTTATACAGTTAGAGATTCTAAAGAAGGCAACAGATATATCACCTGCATCATTATGCATAATGTGATTACAATTGTACATTAAATACAGGTTTCCTCACAAATAAGTCTAGGGGAATTGGGCTGATATGATGTATGGCAGTGGAAAAATCTCAGCATCTTACGATTTTAATGTCATTCTGCATCCTATAACATCATGTCAAGGATAGATGTTGAATTTGTTTCATCAACCTTCTTGATGCTTGTTAAATCAGTACATTAGCTATCTTTGCTTTTCTCTGATCATTCACCATTACTGATATATTTACAGATAGTACCGGTGTGCAGGCAGTGGAGATGGAATTGAAAATTCTGCAAAAAAAATTCTTGAAGAACATAAAACATATTGGAATGATAAACTGGGAGCTTGCTGAGATGCATACAAATCAGTAGCTATGGAACTGCTTTTTGGAGCAATTGCATCAGCAAAGGAAGAAAGCAACCAAATAGTAAGCAAAGATGGATTGTGGAACGGAACTTTGTAAATATTAATCATAATTCTATTTAACCCAATACAATCGCGATAAGATGAGAAGAAGGATCCAAATCCTGGCAAAAACTATGGTTAATAAAACACACACACGTGGAACAGAACAATAGGTCAATCCAGGACTTTCTGTCTTCTCAGTTTAAAATATCGGGATTGTTCTCTCTGTCGGAATAGGCTTTGTTACTACTTACAGATTTAGCAGTGCAATAAACTACTAATACAAGTGCCGACTCACTTTTGTGTCTAGGATATGATGAATAATTTCTAGGTTTGTATTATTAATATAAAAACAAAGAAAATGTATTGCTGTGCCAAATAAACAAGTTACAGCATAGATGGTAAAATCGGGTTTAAAGGAAAACTATACCCCAAAAATTAATACTTGAGCAACAGATCAACAGTTTATATCAAATTAATCGACATTAAAGAATCTTACCAACCTGGTATATATATTTATGTAAATATTTGCCTATTATATCTCTTGTCTTGAACCACCATTTCGTGATGGTCTGTGTGCTGCCTCAGAGATCACCTGACCAGAAATATTTTAACTATAACAGGAAGAAGTGTAGAAGCAAAAGACCCAACTCTGTCTGTTAATTGGCTCATGTGATCTAACTTTATAGTTTGTTTAATATGTTTGTGTGCACTGTTGAATCCTAGGATCCCAAGAGGCTGTCCTTATTTTTTAAAATGGCTATTTTCTATTTATGATTACCTTATGGCACATGCTAATAAAAAAGTATATTATTATGAAAATGGTTTATTTACAGGAAGCAGGGTTTTACATATGAGTTATTTTATGTAATATCTTTTTATAGAGAGCTACATTGTTTGGGGGGGTATAGTTTTCCTTTAAGATTAATCAAATAGACAACATAAGATGTTAGTCGCTGCCAGGACCACACTAAGGCCAAACATCTGGGCTTTTTTATTCATCTTAGGCCTGGAAAAATTAACTCCTCCAGAAGAGAAAACTTTTACAGCCTCAAAAGTTGTTTAGGCATAACAGATAGCATGCAACGCCATGGCACTGCAAGTTACCTATTTACAATCCAATGACACAATTTTTTGCACAGTATCATACTTCTAGTGTTATATTTGCAAGCAACATTCCCTATTATTAAAATATATATATTATATTATATAGTGTCGATATAAAATAAAGTTATGACCCCACATACTCCTTACAACCTCCGCAAGAAATTATTTAACGATAAACATAAACTGTCTCTGTTTACCAGTAACATAAAATTAGTTTTCTTTGATGTTTTTTAAGAGTATTTAAACAGCATTTGTGAAATGAACTACAAAATAGACACTGGTCAGTATGCTAGTCAGTATGAGGATGCATATATGTTTTTCATTAAATATTATTATTATAAATACAATTGGCTGAAACCAATTAAATATTTATATGATCTACAAACAACAGTAAACAATATAAAATATTAATTTTAAATATGGTTTTATGGCAAGAAATTGCTTTAATTATTATCAAATATAGTCATTGATCCTTTTGTCTATAGAGCAATAATTAGTAGTGTATTCAGTGTAATTTTGTTTTAGAAAATCATATTTGCCAGCTATATTTTGTCCAGCAAATAAATATCCCAATGTATTCACTGGAAATCTCAGTCTTGACGTTCCAACTCACTTGTCCATTTGTAATGATTTATAGTTAAATGTAAAAAAGTACTCAAATGGATCTTATCTTTTAAAACACATTTAGACTCTGAAATTCAAAGCATTTCCAGATTCACATTTGCATAATAAGCATTGCACAATGCGATAAGGACTAATGGTCTCATAAAAATGTACATTTAAAAATGGTTTAATATAAGCAAAATAGTTATGGTGATTATAATGGTTGTTATAAACAATTCTTAGCAAGAAGAGTTTCATAAATAATGTAGTCACTTAAGGAATCCACTCTAAAAAGAATCACTGAAGGACACAAGATGTGAAAATGTTCACTTTCATGCTAACAATCAATAGCTTACGGCTTATGGCTTGTTATTTCATAATGACACTGAAAACTTAAATTTTTTTTCCACAAGATATCTTGTGTATTGACATATAGCCCTCAGTTTAATAAAATAAAAACATTATCAATAAAAATCTGTCCATTTTGAAACTAAACTAATACAATGACAATAATACAAAAAAGAGGAAACAAGTTTGTATCTAGAAAAACACAAACTCTGAGGAATAAAATATCACCTAGTCTCCTAATAAAAAGTCCTTCCTCTAATACATGGCTATATACAAACAAAGTTTAAATATTGTTCAATGCAATGTATTACTTGTATATGTACAAATAACCAAATCTTTCCCTTTGACCAACACTAATAAAAGATATCTAATAAAACATTATATCAGTGGCAATACCAAAACATTTTATTTACCTCCTCAACTGTGAGAAGTGCAAAAATAAAACAACATTTGGGACAAACAAGTCTTAAAAGATAGGATCAGGAAACACATATTATTAAACATCTCTAATAAAAAATGTCAAATGTCTGTTGCCAGACATTTTGATGATTGCAACAATAGAACAGTCTCTTAAGTAGTAGGCATAGACAAAACTGACCCTAACATTAGAGGAAGAAATATTAGTTTTGAATGTTTAAAAATGGAAACAAAATGGATCTTCTACTTAGGTACAAAGCAGCCCAATGACTTACATTTTGTAAGGAAGCCTTACCGTCATGGCGGCTCCCGCGGGTTCCTCCTGGGCACAGAACGGTGACGTCAGACCAGGAGCTGAGTCTTCGGGCCCCTTACACATTTTGACTTTGATGTAGCCTGGTATGTATAATTACTTATTGTTTCTATTAACTAAGTTGTATACAATTTCCTTATTATGTGGTTCTGCCACCACCTCTACTCCTCCTTCACTCTCTACCTCGTTTTCTTCCTCTTCTTCCTCCTCTGCTGCTGGGTCCTCCTCCTCCTCCACACCTGTGCACCCCCAGCTCCCCCTAGGCTATTCGACGTGCTCAGGATCGTTTTTCTGGAGACGGTATATGTGGTCTGCACCATTAGTAAATCAGTTAAGTAACTGAAAGCTGTAACAGGGGCAAATTCACTTTGCCCTTTAGTAAATCTGCCCCCAAGTTTCCATCAGAACAAATTTTATAACAAGAATGGTGGCAGGAAAAGAGATTTTTATGTCATGCAAACACTTTAGTTTATAAGACATTCATATATTCATCATCTTTATGAAATCTTATATGAGTGCTGCAGTGCTGATTGTTATTTGTTTCAGCCAAGCTACCTGTAAACCTCCCCTAATATATGTCATTACCCAGAAGCTGAGTTGAATTATAGCTTTATAAATGGGTTTGAAAATATCTGCCTTACAGCTTTGTATTATTTGCTGTCTAATTATCTGCCTGTGAGCAATTTTTGTTCCTAAGAATGAATGAAGACTCTGAAAAGGCAATTTAGCTAGGGCTATCTACAATATTTTAACTTCCCTCTGCTACAACTTATTTATTCCAGCATTTATCATTCAGCTAAGGGAATAATTAAATATTTTAGCACAGCAATGCAAATTTCACCAAATATCTTTGCACAGAAAATAAATAAACCTAAGATCTATGCTTATTTGTTAATACTCCATGTAGTATTAAAATGTAAGCAGAGATCTTAGGTTTATTTATTTTCTATGCAAAGATATTTGGTGAAATTTGCATTGTTGTGCTCAACTTTCCTATTCGAATGATTTTATGGAACTACAAATCATCATTTTCTTTTTTGGTGGGATTACAAACTAATTTTAAGCTCTGGAGATTTATGAATTTGGACTGTCATCTAGTTGTTCTTGTTACTGTTTTTTATGATAGACTGGAATATGAATAAATGAGTTGGGCGTATTAACAGAAAGTGCAACAAAACTTGAATCCAATTCAATTCAAGTTTTAAAAACTCAATTCAGGAATGTCAGGAAGGCTACAAACATCACCCAATTTATCCCTGGACCTCTTCAACTAACATACTGCAATTAATTAAGGTGGTGATAGTCGAGATTCGAGTTCTAAAAGGGCCAGAGTATGATAAATGTCTAAAATTGAATTTGATCTTTTTTAATAACTCGAAACGAATCGATAGTCGAATGGGACAATTTTGGTCATAAAAAAACCTCAAAAATTCAACCCTTGATAAATACCCCTCTGAGTCTCACCCACCATAATGGAAGGTACATACTTAATACTTATATGTAAATTAAGATGAGCTCTTTACCTTATGTAATTTATATACACCTATCACTCATCAAAGAAACAAGAGTGTACCATGAAAGGTGGGGTTTATAATCTCAATTATAACATTATATATTACTAACATTATACTAATAGTGAACATGTTTTGAGATAGAGATATTATAATAATACAGTAGGTTCAGAGAATATTTTGAGATTAAATCCTCTAAAG
>CM044443.1:68242977-68256184 GCA_024363595.1 Xenopus borealis | reverse complement strand
AAAATTTAAAAATTAAGATAGAGAATGATGAGTATCTCTAATCCTTGCAGAAGCATTTGCAAGATTCAATGATAGTACATTGTCCAGGCTAACCCTCAAGACATGGATACATTTCTAACAAATATTGACTTACCTCATCTAAATAGTGCTCAAGTTTATTTCCTAAAGGCAGCAAACTCTCAACAAGAAGCTGAATATGCAATAAAATTGTTGCTTTTTAGAAAAGCACCTGGTCCAGATGGGTCACCTGTAATATGAGACATTTACACAGACATTAGTTCTGAAACTTACAGAGTTATATAATTCCATATTACAAGGTGAATACTTTCTTGAGAAAATGCTACAAGCTACATTTATGGTTATACCAAAAGACAATAAAGACCAATCAAAAGTATCTAACTATAGGCTAATCTCCCTGTTAAATTGTGATTTAAAGTTT
Organism: Xenopus borealis; assembly: GCA_024363595.1. Taxonomy (NCBI): domain Eukaryota; kingdom Metazoa; phylum Chordata; class Amphibia; order Anura; family Pipidae; genus Xenopus; species Xenopus borealis. The sequence continues at coordinate 68,255,745 of CM044443.1, read as the reverse complement.
TATGCTAAAATCCGCTCAAGTAGATTACAAGATATCATATGTGATAATGTTGACAAAGACCAAGGAGGCTAACCCAAGGAGGGTTAGCAATCATATGACAGTACTAGAAACTTTACAGATATAATACATGCAATTCATCAGTCTAAGATTCCTTCTCTTGTACTATCCTTAGATGCAGAAAAAGCATTTGATCGGATACACCGTGAAGTAATGAGGAAGGTTTTACATAAAATTGGTTGTGATAATTCATTAATACATGCAATTTCTGTATTATATCATACTCCATCAGTCAGAATAGGCCTGTTATATCAAAAATGGACCTTGACAATGCTGTCCCCTTTCTCCATTGATTTTTAACTAATAGAAATTTTAGCTAAAAAAAATAGAAACACCAAAGAAATATCTGGTGCCAAATTGGTCTTAAGGACCATTGTACTGGTCTATAAGCGGATGACATTATTATTATCTAACCTTACTGAAACACTTCTGAAACTTATGACAATATTACAAAAGTTTGGAAATATTTCCAGTTATAAAGTAAATGATAACAAAATTCAAGATATTCTCGTTAAAGACCAACATATGTTAAAACAACATTTTAAATTTGATTGGTATAATGATTTAATTTCTTAAATAAAATTGAAAAAGGTCGCTGCAAAATGACTCAGAAGTGTTTTCTACTCACTGTTGTAATCTTTTCAGAATGAAATATCTAAATGGCTGGGCACAATTTCATCTATAAAAATGTTGTTGCTTCCAAATATACATTCCTTTAGTACTATCCCTATTCTAATTCCATTTGCTTTCTTTTGTCAACTAACAAATAGTTGTAATCAGTTTATATAGAACAGTAGAGTTCCTAGAGTCAAAACAAGCATTATTCAGAGAAGTAAGTCTGCAGCAGGAATGCCAAAATTAAGAAATACCAGAGACAAGAAATACAGATGACTCTCCTGAAACCATTCTCATTAAGCACTTTACTCTGGTCAACTTAAAGATATACAAAAACAATTCATGAACTTACCTGTAACTATGAAGACAACAATTAAAAATCTGGAGAGACAAATAAAAGAGCACACTGTATTCTTCCTTTCCTTCTACATTGGCTCCAGTCTGGGAACCTATATTAAATATGAATCTCTCAAAATGGATTACAAAATCTTTCATTTAAGGGCCTCTTTTCAAATTAAACTGGAAAAAAATTACTTTCTTTACAAATATGTCTTTATCTAACACAATTTTCTTATTCTAAAATCAGATCATTATTGGAGTTTGAGAATTACTTCCAACATGGATTTAGTATCAAAAAAGGTCTATATAAAGACATACATATATACAGTAAAATTGTGTATTGAGATGATTTTAAAATACCACACATGATTATATGGGAACAGAGACTTAAGAAAGATTTCACTCTACAGGACTGGCGGAAGGATATTTCCAAATCGCAACAAATTACTAAGGGGCAGATCTCTTCCAGACAACATAAACCTGTTAGATTGAGGATTATTATACTTAGTTGCACATATTAACATAGTTAAGACCATCAAGTTCAATCCCAGTGCACATATACAGTATATATACACTTATGCAGGCCATCTATTAACTCACTTATATTACTATATACTGTATACCAATATCTTTTTTAACTAGATGTAGATCTTAAGCTCACAATAGACTTGAATATTGTGTTTGTTCAAGAAATCATCCAAGCCACTCTTAAAGGCATTAATAGAATCTGTTGTCAAGAAAATATATTTAAGATGAACAACCTCTTTTGTGTCCTCCATTGACCTAATAATGCATTTTTCAGAACTTGTTGTGATGTTTGCATTTGATTTGATTTATTTTGATATAGAACTTTACTAAACATCTGGGAAGGCCAATTTAAGAATGCCTTGAACATCTGGCTAATATATATGCAGGTTCTTTTTTTCAAGAGGGCTTTTCAAGAGAATAAAAATGTTGCTATCTAAAACCTGACAAGCTTTTTTTTGTCAGAGAAAAAAAAACAAAGGTTTGAGCATTTTTAAATTGGCTTCTGTTAGTAACTTATGTGTACCCAATTATAGAATGAATTGTGGCCTACTCTTTTATAGAGTGTGGTTAAAATGTTTTCATTTTTTTTTTGTTTAGTTTTCAACAGAAAGCAACATAGATAACATGTTTCATAGATAATTGACATTTTACATTTCTGTAAAATTTTACATAGTTAGCTGACATTTTACATTAACAGTGTTTTGACAGGCTCAGATGTCAATATCAATTGTCTCGAATAGTGGAGTCTCATTGTGTACATGAAATGTGACAAAATATTAGCCAGGGGGAAAATTCAATTCTTGGTTTTAAATAATAATCTTGCTGCACATAAGCAATGCAACATGTTCTTAATCTGTTAGCATTGTGATTTCTGAAGCTGACATATTTATTCATGCACTCTATAAATTTCCTAATGCTCAGACATATTTCACGTAGGGCAATTAATCTTTTGGTGTTTTAACAGTCTACTGTATCCGTGCCATGGAAACAAAAGATCCTTTCAGTCTTTGAGCACTGACACTCTAAGGCAGCCAGAAGTAATTTTCCTTATGTCAGTTGCTTGCCTATCAGGAACATTTTGGGCTCTACTCCAAGTTCATTGAGAACTCTTCCATTCCTTTACAGTGTGCAAGTGCTTTAAATCTCAATAAAGTATTTGATTCACAATTGTCTTACAGTGTAAGGGCACTGTAATTATTGCTTAGAAATTCACTAATAATAGCATTTTGAAGAAATTTAGAAGGAGCGCTACAGAACACTCCTCTGGTATTTAAAAATGAACTTAACACAGAACATATTCACTCATTCTATAATAATTATAAGCAATAGTAGGGAATTATATTTATCAGCAGGATTTTTTATATGTGACAATCATACAATTTCATATTTAACAAATACTATCTCTCGCATAGCTGATACCCATGGAGGGGGCAGAATCAAAGAGGTAGGAAGGTGTCAAACATAGCTCCAAAGGGGCCATGCTCTCCCACTCAAATGTCTGTCAATTTTATGTTTTTAAGTTTACTGTGTAGTTGCTGCAGACTTTGGTATGAGTATCTTATGCCATAGCCCCATGCACCAGTTACCGCTCATTTTGTTTATAATATTTAAGCCCCAATTGAGTAATGCCAGGATTGGATAAGCTTGAGGTTAACTTTAAACCTTTCTCCAGTCTATTTAATACCTGTTCAGTTGTATTGGACAAAATGAAGGTAAGAGTCCCTTTTTTCACTTTTTTCTGCTATAGTGTTTTTTCCCTCAAATATTACTAATCTGCCCTAACGTGTTATTTTAAAATATTTTATAATGTCTAAATAAATGTTTAGTGATGAGTGAATATATTCACCATCCATGGATTCTCTGCAAAATTAATTTTTTAAAACTCCCATTGACTAATGCTTTTGGACAAAAAAGTCACCATAAGAAACCAAGATGTTTGATTCCAGGAAGTGTCATTCAAGAACCCCTGCAATCTGTCTATAATACCCTCTAATGTATTTGTAAATAGTAATCTATACATTAGCTAGCATCTCTTCTCTAGATAAAACAGTAATAACCATGACAGTTTAAATCTTTCATCCTGTTTACCAGTTTAGTTGCACATCTCTGCACTCTCCAGCTAATGTATATCCTTCTTAAGGATTGGAGCTCCAGCACTGCATAACCAGGCCCTACCTGATCTTGAGTTCCTGATTCCTTCCTGGAATCAAACACCTTGGCATCTACTAAAATATCCAGATTCGTCTCAATTAAGGATGCCCCCAGATTACTACCATTTAGGCTATAACTTGCATTTATATTATTTCTGCATAACATTGTACTACAACATTGAAACTAATGTTCCAATTTGTTGCCCAGTTTTTCAATTTAGTCAAATTGATCGTCAAAGTGTCCTGAATTGAATATATAGTTTTGCACAACTTAGCATCATCAGCAAAAATAGAAATACACACTGGCTTTGATTGGATTAAAACTGCCTTGTGATGTAACTGATTGTATGAGTAATATCCATTCTCACATGCTTGAAATCCACAGAGGAAAAGTGCATACATTTACTTTTCATCTTAATATTACTAATATTAAGAATTGTGATGAGCAAACTCACAGCATGACATGCATTTGAGAAAATGGGAAGGCAAAATTACATTGTGGTAAAAGCATTTTTAGCTCTGTGACAGCATAAAGATGACCTTAAATTGTTAGACAAGCTCTTTTCCATTATGCTACAACTGTTTTTCACAGAAAAAAATGCCCCATGTACCTAATCTTTTTAAACATGGTGACACCTTTTTCATGAATATCATACCATCTAAATATCATTTCTCCCAGTTGATCAAGCCAGAAATTCCCCAGGTAAGGTTGACCAAAACCCTCTTTTAATTTTCTATTATTAAGTACTATAGTGAATGTACCTATCTCCATAGTGCCAAGAAGGTGCAGATGAGGAAAGCAAGGGGTGAATCAATGTTAAAAATGTTTTTCCCCAACAAAAAAAGGTCACATGGAGATATTTTAGTGTGGATTCACTGACTTTTAAAGATTCTACTCCATATGTAATAATTTTTCTAGGTAGTCAAGAAAAAGTTTCCAGCATTCCATTAAATGCTGGAATGATGGAAACTATAGATTTATATCCTTCATAAATGCTGACAAAATATTTGGCCTCTGTTTTTATGGGTACAGAGGTTTTTAATTACAGTTGTCTCTATCCAAATAACTTGTTTTGAGGCACTGATGCTTAGTAGTGCTGTGGTGTTTAGTGTGAACAATCATTGCAATGTCTGTTTTTGTACTGAAAAATATTGCAGGACTAGGCTTTTCTATTTGATAACTTAGGGGCACATTTACTAAGGATTGAAGTGCATTTTCAAATAAAATTAAAATTTGTAAAATTCTAATTTCAAAGTAATTTTGGGCTACTTTGACTATTGAATAGCCCAAAATTCTATTTGAATTGAAATAATTCGAAAATTAAAAATTTGACTTTCAAAGTACTGGCCCTTTAAAAAAAATGTAATTGAACTATTTGCCACCTTAAAATGGACCTGTCACCCCAAAGAAATATTCAAAATCCTATTTTATCACATTAGTCAAGCAAAATTAACATTAATTACACTATATAAAATATTTTAATCTTGTTTTCTTCAGTCTGGGAATTCATAATTATAGCAAGCAGGCAGGAGCGATTTTGTGGACACTGTTATTAAGATAAGCCTTGCATCATCTCAGAATCTTGTTTGTGCACCAGAATTGGGGAACTGATGTCTATCCCCATGTCCTGGCTACACAATTAAATGGTTAAGAGAACTGGGGGAATGTGTGGGGAGCAGTGACATCTAGGAAGAGCTGAATGGAAAGTGAAAGTAATTATCTGCCCAACCTCTATGCCTAAGGCATAGAGGAGTGGCAGACAATATTTGATTGACAGCTGAGATTTTTAAATGAGCTTAAAACAGCTATGAATGCTTTAATAAAAATTTTAAATTGGATTTCATGCTTAATTTGAAAAGGACTTTTATTATACAGATTTTTGTGTCTGGGTGACAGGTCCACTTCAAAGCTGCTGCCATTGTAGCCTATGGGGGACTTCCTGGAAGCTTTCCTGTAAACTTTTCCATGCCCTGGAAAATCTATTTTTTTTTTTTAAATCGTTCGAATCGTTCGATTTGAATGATACTGACACACAAAAAATGAATTTTAACATATGAATGTATATTAAGGGGCAGATTTATTAAATTCACATGAAGAATTCGAACTTCGATCGAATTTGTATTAAATTCTAATTCAAATCTTCGAATATGCAAATTAGGCAAATTCAACCATTGCATATTCGAATTCTAATGATTCCAATAAAATTTTATTTGAATATTCGAATATTCGATGGTCGAATACTTCCCCTTTAAATTTTAATTTGATCACTTCCTTCGCCAGATCAAAGCTACCGAATTGGGCATCATTATCTTTGATCAAATATAAAAATTCGATCGTTCGCTTAAAATCGTTCGAATATTCGATCGTTCCATCAATTGAATTGCGGTAAAATCCTTCGTATTCAATAATCGAATGTTAAATCTGCCCTTAAATGTTACCTATAGGTCATGTTGATCATTTTTTGCTGAGAGGTTTGTTTTTGTATATAATTGTTAGTTGAAGTTCCTAAGCCTGACTCTCTGACTTTGCCAACCTGGCTATCCCATCTCAGCCTGTTAGTTACAGTTTCTAATGCTAACGGACTCCTGCTGCACAAATATGGCAGCCCCCTCATACAGAAACATTCAATAGACAGATAATGTAAAAGCATCATGCAAACACTTTATGGCAAAGTTAGAAGTAGCTTTCAAAGCCAATATTATAATAGATGTAAAAAAGAGTTTAATTTCAGGTGTCAGTATCTCTTGAATTCATAGAAATGTCTTTAAATCATCCCTAAATCATCTCCAGCCCATCGGGATTTAAATAAAACGGCTTTAAACCTCATTTTAGGACCATGACAAAGGATACACTAAGGGGCAAGTTTACTATTACTGTATTCCCCCCAAAAAATTAGTTTCTATTCGATAAGCATTAGATTTTCTAATGTTAATCGAATAGTTCTAGGCTACCTTTTATTCAATATTCGATCATTCGACGATTTAATACAAATTTATTCGATCAGTCGAATAAATCATTCGACTGAACAAATAAATCATTCGATCATTCAAATGATTTGTACGATTCGAACGATCGACTTCGATCGTACGGATCATATTCAATGCTCCCCTAGGCTTCTATTGCAATTCGGTAGGTCCAATCTGCCGAAGTAGGCAATCGAATAAACTTTAAAATTAAAATCCTTCGCTGGTCGAATGATCAAATGATCGAATATTCGTCCTGGCGCCTGACTGGCTACAGGCTTTTCAGACAACCATTGTAGGCATGACCGTCTTCATTGACAAATTAGCGGCACTACATACAGCCCAACAAGCTCAGGACAAGGAGACCCTCAGTTTCATCAGGTCCCATTTCATCCCCAACTCAGATGGCTCACAGGACATTTCCTCAGAGGAAGAAGGTATCTTGCATGAAGCATTTAGTGATTGGGAAGACTCCCTACAGTAACAGAGTGTTCACATGAATCTCAAGCAGAGGTAGTCAATGCTCTCCTAGCAGATGTTTCATTCCTTAGGGATTCAGGACGAATTCAAGGAACAAAAAACATTAGACAAACGGTTTGGATCAAAACAAACAAAACAAAGACATTTTCCTGTACATGACATAATTACTGAAACCATTAAAAAATGGGCAATAGTGATGGGCAAAACGGCCGCGTTTCGCTTCGCCGGAAAATTCGCAAATTTCCAGAGAAATTCTCGAATTTTTCGCCGATTCGCGAAACGAGTCGCGCGTCGTTTTTGACGCTGCGAATTTTTGTTGGCGAATTTTTTTGCCCGTTTCGCGAATTTATTCGCCAACGGCGAATCGCGGGAATTCGCCGCGAATTCGCCCCTGGCGAATAAATTCGCCCATCACTAATGGGCAACTCAAAAGACAAGAGACTGGATACATTATACCTGAGATAAGTGGGACACCATCCCCAAAGTGGATGCTCCAGTCGAACGACCATACCCATAGAGGATGGGACATTGTTTAAAGGGCAAGGAAAGTCTAAAATAGAAGAAGGCTAGAAATGCTGTATTTTGTATACTAAATATAAACATGAACTTACTGCACCACAAGCCTAATCAAAGAAATGATTTATGCTTTCAAAGTTGGCCACAGGGGTCTGCCATCTTGTAACTTTGTTATAGATCTTTGCAAGACTAGACTACATACACATGCTCAGTGTGGTCTGGGCTTCTTAGGGATCATCATAAATGATCAAAAACAAAGCTGGTTGAGCTCTGCATGGCTGGTAAGTAAGGCAGGGCTCCCCCTGCTGTTCATAAGTATGATTGTTTCCCTGCCAGAAGTTAGGGACCGTCTGACAATTCCTGTACAAGGCACTAAATGTAGGGAGAATTCACTGCATACAGTCAGGTTTCTTATAAAAAACGATATGCACTTTTTAATTAAAGTATATAGGAGATAGATTTATTTTTCATTAAAGAAAGTAAAAATGGCATTTTATTTCTTTGCCTTTCCTTGCACTTTAAAGAGGTGGTTCACCTTCAAGTTAACTTTTCGTATATTGTAGAAGGGCCAATTCTAAGAAACTTTTCAATTTCAATTGATCGTCATTATTTATTTTTCATCGTTTTTTAATGATTTGCAATTTTCTTCTGTTTCTTTGCAGCTTTCAAATGGGGGTCACTGACACCATCTAAAAACAAATGATCTGTAAGGCTACAAATGTATTGTTATTGTTACTTATTATTACTTATCTTTCTATTCAGTCCATCTCCTATTCATATTCCAGTCTCTTATTCAAATCCATGCAGGGTTGCTAGGGCAATTTGTACCCTAGAAACCAAATTGCTGACACTGCAAACTAGAGAGTTGCTGAATAAAAAGCTAAATAACTATAAAACCGCAAACAATAAAAAATTAAAACCAATTACAAATTGTCTCAGAATATCACTCTCTACATTATACTAAAAGGTAACTCAAAGGTGAACAACCCCTTTAAGGAACCCAATGGACTGAAAAGCAGAAAACTTGATAAAAATTCAAAACATTCAAACCCACAGTGGCATCAGAATGTGTCACCCGTACTTTAGTCCTCTGGCTAGAGGAAGCCCCAGATGAAAGGTCAGGCCAGTTCTAGACCTCAAAGCCCTAAACAAATTCCTCCACATCCCAATTTTCAAGATGGAGTCCCTCAGATTAATCATAAGCAATGTGGAAAAAGGAGATTTGTTCACGTCCATAGACCACAAAAAAAGGTGCTTATGAGGGGACATGATTACACTTTACAAATACATTAGAGGACATTACAGACAAATATCAAGGGACCTATTTACCCATAAAGAGGATCAACGCACCAGAGGCCAGCCCTTCAGACTAGAAGAAAAGGACTTTCATTTGATGCAGCGTAGGTGGTTCTTCACAGTGAGGATGGTGAGGTTGTGGAATGCACTGCCGTTGTGATGGCTGATTCTGTTGATGCTTTTAAAAGGGGCTTGGATGATTTTTTTTTGGACAGACATTATATCAAAGGCTATTTTGATACTAAACTCTACAGATAGTATAGCTATGGGCAGATACAGTTTGTGTGAAAGTGTGGAGGGGTGTGTGTATATGTTGGGTTTTAATTTGGATGGGTTGACCTTGATGGACATTGTCTTTTTTTAACCCAATTTAACTATGTAACTATGTAGGGACATGATGATTCATACATTAGAGCACATTAAAGACAGATAGGGCAGGGTTTTTTTTCCCATACAAAAGATCGACACATACAATAGAGATGACTGCTAGTTACTGTGCTTCAGACACATGAATAAAAGACTTGAGAGAGGAAGCATGGAATGAAAACAGGGTGCTCTCTGGTGTAAGAGATGACTGAACTATACTTTAAATCCCTGTCAAACCACTGAGCATTGAAAATTTGACCAATGCAAGTCAATGGGGCATTAATAATCCCTAAAAGTTAATCTTTAACCAACATAAAGAATCAAACATGGTTAAAAAAATTGACTGCCAGGGTTGCCATAATATTGTCACTGAATAAATATATTACTTTTCATCAGTAGCACATGATAACAGACAAGATAACAGCTGCTGTGAGATCTAACCTAAGGAATAATGTCAACCAAAGTTGGGAAATATAACTTATTGTTTACTTAAGATGAAAATCTGTGTTGCATGAATACACTGTTAAATTAGCTTTTAATATTAATCAGTGTTGTATCCTGTTGCAGTAAATGTATTCAGAGTACTCAATGGAACGTGAATACGTTAAAATGCACATTATATATTGTATATAAAACACACAGATAACAAAATGATTTTAATTACAGTGAAGCAGCAAACGTTTTTAACTGTTAAGACAGATTTTGTCATTGATAGTAAAAAGCACTTTTGCATGTGGTAACCATTAATTGTATGGTGTACAAATACAAAAAAGGATTTCTAAAAGGGCAGTTACTGCTTGACTACATATTAAAGAGTTCAATGCTGATAATCCATCTACCGTGATAATTGCTAGTTTGATTCCAAACAATCAATATGAATTGTTATATGTGTATTCATGAGATTAATTAGAAATACTTAATAGGAATTAATAATGCATGAGCCACTGATACTACATCCAAAACCTTGTAAGAGTATTAATACAAAGTAAATATCAAGTGAATTTCAGAAAATCAGTTAACTCTGTAGGAGATTTAATTATAAGAAAACAAGTGTGCATACAAGAATGTATTTGAATCTTGATTTTCTAGGCAGATTTTGTTAAACTTGTCATTTGTAATTTTGTTTGTGCTGCTAAATGTAAGAAAAGGGAATATGTTTTAGCCTTGCTGTTATTGGTGTTCAGCTATCAATGAACAGCAAAGCATCACATATGAATACATTCGCTGGACAGATGGAGCAAAATTCACAGTTTTTCAGTGGAATGGAGAGACATGGTGAGCAATCTGGAGAAAACTTCTATATAAAAAGTTTGCACATCATTATATACTGTAGGTATAAAATATATGTCCTTTATATATTGATATTGGTATAAGTGCAGAGGATTTCTTGTATTTGTCTATGTCCCATGTATATATATATATATATATATATATATATCTCAAAGCTGTCTGGATTTAGGAATGAGCTACTCTATGATGTTTGTTATTTTTTATTTTTGTTTGTTTATTTGCAGAATAAAGAAGTATAAAGAAGGGGGTATTTGACAAGGAGCATGCGTAGTAGATCAGTATGCCCGGGGTCCTGGCGGGAGGGTAGTCAGTTTAGTACCGGGGAGAAAGGAGTCAGAAACCAGGCTATATATTTGTGCTCTGGTCAAATCAGTCCTTTTGAATGGGAGTAAGGATTGTTGGTTATACACAAATTTTGCTAAAGTAATACATGTTAACAGATGTACAATATGTGCTATGATAATTAAATAAATAAATAGACTTCTCTAGTTGTCCATGATATCTGAGAGTTTCATTGGGGAAAAAGGGGTGGTGTCAAGTAGGGAAGGATAGAGGGGATGCAGTCTTGATGCTGCACTTGCCATATACTTACCCCATCCCTTGTACAGTATAGTTGGCAAAATGACAGCTTGGTTTTTACCAAGACAAAGGAACTGATTTCCAAAGATAGGTTTAGTTTTTGATAGTAGAATGATCAAAAAAAATACTGATTAGTGATGGGCGAATCTACCCCGTTTTGCTTCGCCGAAAAATTCACTAATTTCCAGCGAAATTCGCGAATTGATAAATAAATTTGCGAAACGAGTCACGGCAAGGTTTTGACGTGCATTGAGTCAAAAAATGACGACTCGTTTTTTTCAGTGAATTTTCGCCCCTGGCGAATAAATTCACCCAACACTAATACTGATGGGCTGCACTGGTGCATTTAGCCCCAGTCTTTGTAAATCAGCCTTAAATTAATTAAACCAATAGCATGTGGTACATGGACAGAAGCCATTGTTTGGGCTGGTGATGGCTGGCCAATCACATTTTAAACAGGTGATATTTTAACAAGCCTCAGTCCCTCCAGCGATTCAGATAGGGGATTAGAGACGGAAGGTCATGATTGGCCATAGTTTGACTCTTAGTCAACTTGCACATCAATAATAAGTTATTTGATCGCAGCAATGCCATATACTGTACTAGTGAAAGCAGTGGAAAGGAGGTGTTATGAGTTTTTGTGTTTTGTTTATCTTAAAACAAAAACTTAACATACTGTGGGATCTAACCAAAGGATATCTAGATTCTAGAATTCATAAAAGAATCTTTCTTTATGATATGGCAACAGTTTATTTGCTGTCAGTGATAGTGTGCCACTGTGATAATATGGAGAAATGAGTAGAGTATTTTACTGTTAATCTGCAAGGGTCAATAATATTTGATAATTTTAGAGGGAAAAAGGCCCTTTTATATTAAAATTTAGGGTAATTAAGAATCATTTTACAACAGTTAATGCTCATTTCAAAGGTATATTTCAGGCTTAAAGTGATAGAAAAATATTATTTTAAGGGCTTTTTATCAAAAGTTAGATAAAATATCAGCATTCAGGAACAAGTTCATAATGCTGGGAGGTAAGGTTTTGTAGCAAACAGTGCATCGCCATGAAATGATCTTATTTTTTGATGTTGCCAGTTACACGTCTAGATCCCTGAGCTTGGCTTCTGTCAGGGGGACTATTGGTTCCCAGCGGGAGGAGTGTGGACCAAGGAGGAAGCTTAGGAGTTAAAGTCCAAGTTCCTGGTATCCAAAAAGGGGTCAAGTCAATAGTCAATAGGTTCAATAGGCAGGCAGAAAAGAAGTGGAGTCAAGGTTCAGAAGTCCAGGAATCAAGTCAGAAAGAATTATAAAGCACCCAGGAATACACAAAAGAAATCCTATTATCAGGCATTGAACCCATGACCTGGAATAACTACTAAACTTAAATTCTGCGCCTGGTACATGATGTCATCACACCGGCGTCAACCCATGTGGAAGATGGGCACCGTCATCTTGGATGGGACGCCGCCAGAGACAGCAGACAAACTTGGAGCACAGCACCCAATAATGAATAAAATGCCTTTATTTCAAATTTTCTGGCAACAGTCTGGACATGGCGACGTTTCAGACCTCATAAGGTCTTTTATCAAGC
>CM044443.1:68197468-68240001 GCA_024363595.1 Xenopus borealis | reverse complement strand
AAAAATGTTCGCGTAAGAGGGGGCCACATTGGATCCCATTGCCGTTCCCCTTATCTGGAGATAGAATTGGTCCTGAAAGAGGAAGTAATTATTACACAGGACCATCTCAAGACACTGCAAAACAAATTTTTTTTGTGAATTATCAATTGTTTGATCTTGGTGCAACTCGATGCGGACCGCCTCCACACCTCCATCATGTGGGATGGAGGAGTAGAGGCTCTCCACATCAAGCGTCACCAACCACAGTTCACCTGAGAAATTGCCCTTTATTTGGAGTTTTTGAAGAAAATCCGAGGTATCCTTGATATATGCTTTGTGTGTCCCCACATATGGATTTATAGTTTTATCAACAAAAATTGAAAGTGGTGTTAATAGGGACCCCATACACGAAACTATGGGGCGGCCAGGGGGATCTTGTAGCCTCTTGTGTATTTTCGGTAGGACATAAAAAACCGGTGTTACCGGAGAGTCCACCTGGAGGAACTGTGCTAAAGTTCCATCTATAATTCTTAATTCAAGGGCATGTGTAACCAAATCTCTGATCCTATTCTGTATTAAGGGGAGAGGATTGGTATCTAGGACTTTGTACGTTGTCATATCCGACAATTGAAGGTTAATCTCACTTAAATAGGATTTTTTGTCCATTACTACCAATGCTCCCCCCTTATCCGCTGGTTTACATATCAAAGTTTCGTCATTCATTATATCCAATAGGGCCTTATATTGATCATATGTTAAGTTACGATGATTTAAATGACATTCTCCTCTCCTAAATTTCTTTTCCAAATTCATCACATCACGGTTTACATTGTTTATAAATGCTTCAATGAAGACATTATCAACATTTGGTATATAATTACTAAGTGCCTTTAAACCTAAAGAGGTACCAGTATATGTGCCAATTGGATCAGAATTTAGCAATTCTTGTATTTCAGCAAATTGTACTTTAAGTTTAATTGTCCTGTATAAACGAAAAAGTTCTAAATCTGTTTCAAAAAAGTCAGGATTAGCTGTGAGGCCAAATGATAAGCCCCTTTCAAGTACCTGTAGTTGTTCCATGGTGAGTTCTCGTGTAGAGATGTTTACCACTGTTTTGGTCTCCTTCGGTATGCTCCCCTGCCTCTGCCTCTCCTTCTTCCGGTGTTTGCGCCCTCCACGCTTTCTTGTTCTGACTGCGCCAAGCCTTGTGATGCCAGAGACATACAGATGAAGCCACTTTGGATTGTGCGTTTGACACAGAATAACTTAACTCAGACATCCCATTTAACTCACTTTTCACAGAATATTGTGTCACAGCATCCCATCCAATTAAAGAGTTCACCATGGTGCTTTGGTATGCTAATGAAAAGGTTAAATGCATTAAATGAGTTAAGATGACTTTAGATAACACAGTTTCTTCAATTAAAAAATGAGTCACAACGCATTTAACTCACAAATCCAAGTGGCTGCATCTGTAAGTGCCATCGGGCGCTCCTGACAGCTAGTAAGAGTATCCATTCCTTGAAATAGAATACAGTTTTATCTACATTTGTTGATTTTACAAGTGACAGCTAGTTTACACAGCATACAGTAATGTTTGTGTCATGATACACTAAGTTAGTTAACTATGGTTAAGCTACTTGCATCAGCAGCTTTTACAGCACTATGAAATACAGTACTTCAACATGCATTGCTTTGCAGGCCTTTGTACCAAGGTGTAATAATTTTTGCTACAACTGTGTTATTTCTACATCAATATTTCAGCTGTGCATTGCTATGGCCTGAATCCTGGGAAGGTACTTGCTCAACATGAATATGTGATCTTCTACAGAGATTGATAATACAGTTTGAAACATCTAACAATGATTAGACATGAATAGAGAGGTACTTATTTAGAATCTTTAACATTAAAAAAAGTATTGTTTTGCAAGTTTGTTAATATCCTATCTGGGTGTGTATTGCTTTTGTTTGAGGAATATTTAAACATATTTCTTCAGACCTATAAAGTGAACATTATTTCCCCACCAGACATGCCCTCTAATGCCCTATAATTTATTCTACCATAGTTCTAGTGTATATTTACAAAATGCATTTTGGTTCTTGTTTTGTATTTAGGCTTTTTGCAATGTGTTGATCAATGTGCTATTGGTCAGTAGATTTATACCTACACCTAGGGATTTCTCATTAGGCAACAGCCCTCTTGCAATGGTGATACAGGAATTTAGGAAAAAGTGGGCTTGTTTTTTTTTTTTTTTTTTTTTTTTTTTTTTTTTTTTTTTTATATTTGATCACAATAACATACATTTGGTAAGTTAGGTTGTCAAAATAAACAAGTATCATCCTTTTTGTTAGCAGCAAGGGAATAAATGCAGCTTTTTCACAGAAAGTATTGTAACCGTGGCTTTTATTAGAGCCTTTAGAGAAAATACCTTCTTTAAAGCAAGTTCCTTCTAATAAGACTATTATTAGCTCTCAAACACCAGACAAGTATGTTTACTCTTTAACTGATTTAACTAAGCCATTAACATTTTGTGACCATACAATACATTATATTATATTAAATCTTCTTTCGTTCTTTTATACCATATGTGAAGGGGTTGATTCTAAAGGAATAGATATCATTTAAGATAAACAGGAGGGGATAGTTGTAGAAACAGAAAAAATGTAAAAAAATTGTATAGAAAATCTAAGTACATATATGCAATATACAGCTGCTCCAGCAATAGGCAGGGGATCACCCTTCATCACCTTAATACACCTTCAAAAATCAGTAATACAGCATTGCTTACAGAGGTTTACATTATTATTGCACCTACCATTATTTTGGAAAACATTTAAAATTAGATACTTGAGGTGCAAAAAAAAAAAAAAGGACAGAGGGAAAGGGAGCTGTCTTGGTAAAGCATTTCTAATTGCAGGAGCATTCTGTGGCATGGAAATTGCACATCATACACCAAGTAGGCTCAAGTAGATAATACTAAAGCATGGCTTTAGTGAAGATACTTGCAGATAGGTACATGTGTATTGTGTGTGGTATTCTGCGCCCATGCTTGCACCCATTAATTGTTTATAAAGCCCTCATTTCTCTTTATCTTGAAACTCTTCTTAGAATGGGGATAATGTCTACAGCATTACTTTAATATTAGCTTTAGAAGGCAATTTGCACAATTATACCCATAAATCAAAGTAATCTCTTGCATGGTTGATCAGAGCAGTACTGTATCACAGTACTGAAGTATTCCTCTGTGTCAGCATAGGTCAATGCTAATGTTAACGCTAGGTATTTTTTTTAGAACACAATAAGGAAAAGTCTTTTATTTGTATTTTGGACCAATATGCAGAGTTACCTTATCACGTAAACCCATTCTCATTTTTGTCAGTGTTTATTTAGATATACTATTGGCGGTGTTAAAGAAACAAATAGGTGTAATTAATGAAATAAGAGAAAAACTTTGGAAATACATCTGGACAACATGATTAATACAATAACATTAATACAAAGAGGCAACCATGTCTATTGCATATCAATGTCATCCATAGTCTCAAGAGACTAGGAAGAGTGGTGGAGAGGTTATAGTTGTAGAATTATGAGTTTCATCAACTTCATCAGTTTTGTCAACTAAAAGTTGAAAGGTTGAGACACTCATTTGAATTAATACTGTTGACAACTTTTAGTATTTACAAAGTATTTTTTCAACGTTATTTTATGTTTCAGTTTTGAGATTAATTTGACATTTGGCTGACATTGTAACTGATGGATAGAATATGATGCTTTTTTTACAATTTTTATGAAATAATGTTTTTAGTTTTTAAAAAATAAGCACACATTAGACATTCTCAAGTTTCTTTTTAATTAGAAAAAAACAGAAGAAATTAATTCACTTTTTCCCTTATCTAAACACCATTTTATGTTAAGTCATTTGTTAGATTTCCATATGAGCTATGGCTAATGATCTGCAGCATCTTTTATATTATAACCATAAATCATATTGAATAGCTGATCATTAGCATACTATCTATGATGCATATTAGGGAATATACCATTCAAAGATTAATACTACAATTTAGTAAATATTTGGTCATTTTGGTCAATTACTAATTTCATATAGTTCCTTTTGTATCTGTAACACTCTGAGGGCTAGGAAACCAATTTGTTAACACTGGAAATTCAGCTCAAAAGTTTTGTGCAACAAATTTGAAAACAATTCCCTTAATTATGTTCAATTTTGTGGTGCATTCCATGCCTGGTCAAGGACGGGTAAAGAACAGGACACCCTTGTGCCTCGTACACATTAAAAGAGACCTGTCATTCAGACATAAAAATCTGTATAATTAAAGTACTTGTCAAATTAAGCATGAAACCCAAATTCTTTTTTATTCAACAATCCATACCAGAGGTGGGCAATTACTTTTACTTTCCATTCTTCACTTCCTTCAGGTCACTGCATTCCTCACATTCCCTTGAATTGGTTAGCTAGTGCAAGGACATGGACATCAGGTACCCCATTCTGATGCATAAATAAAATATGGCATGATGAAAAGCTTACCTTAATAACAATGTCCACAAAATAGTGCCCGCCTGCTTCATGTGATTCAAAGACTAGAGAGACAAGATTTAATTAATTTATAAAGTGTAAGTGAAGTTTATTTTACTTGACTAACGTCATAAAATAGTAATTGGAATTATTTCTTAGGATAACAGGTCCCCTTTAATTCATTATGAACACACTAGTTTTTGCTATGTGTTTTTGTGTGTGTCGAAAATTCTACATGAAATTCTTACTTTTTTGTGTTTCCATTGAAGCAACACTTTTCTTGTAGCATTTTCTTTTCCTTTCTAATGGACATCTGCCCACTGTTGACTGAGATATGTTTAGGAAATTATCATATTTTTATTGGACTTAATTCCCTCAGACAAGTACTGTTTTGGTCTTGGATGTGATTGGGTAAATATGTGCTTCACTGTAAATTTATTGATCTTGCCAAATGAATATTGTATGGACAGTTTTAGATCCAGTGTGACAAAAGATAAAGCAACAAGGGTCTGTTACATTTATGGGCAGATTTATCAAGGGTCAAAGTGAAAATATAAATTTAAAAAATTAGAATTTTCAGTTATTATTTTGTACATTGATTAGGGAAAAGAAAATTCCAAAATTTAGCAAATTTGCCAACAATTAAAAAATTCAAATATACTGTCTCTTTAAAAATTTGGAGTCAATTGGTGGACTATGGTGGACAATTGGTGGACTCTCAATTTGATCTAAAATGGACCTATGTGACCACAAAAACTTTGATTTAATTTTGATTAATTTGATGGTCTTTTTGAATTCAAATTTCGATTTGAAATTCGACCCTTGATAGATCTGCCCATGAATATATTGTAGTTAAGTTCTGTGGCTCATTAAACAATAGGGAATAGTCCAAATTTAAAAATTTAGCAAATTTGCAAACAATTAGAAAATTCTAATTTTGAAATTTATCATGTACTTCTCTTCAAATTTAACTTTGACCATTCGCCATCTAAAACCTGCCAAATTTTCATTTCAGCCTATGGGGACCTCCTACAACCCATTTGGAGTTGACTAGCGGACTATAAAAAAATCAAAGGTTTTTTTTGGAAAAACTTCTAATTGAATTTGATCGAACGCACTATTACTTTGATTCAAATAATTTGAATTTGATCAAAAATGGACCTACGGTATTTAACCAAAGAAAAAACTTTGATTTAATTTTGATTGGTCTTGTTGAATTCGAATTTTGACGTTTTTCAAATTTTAATTTCGGGCCTTGATAAATCTGACCCTTAATATACTGTAAATGAGAACATTTTGTTCAGAGTATAGTGAAGCATTATATTTTACACTCAGAAATGGTTATTGATCTAAAAATGCTTTAAGGAACACAACTCACTCTAACAATGGTGTCAAGGTAGTTTCTATTAAAGTTTGTCATTAGCATTAAACTATATATAGAAGATGTGTAGAGACAGCACTCAAAGGATAAAGGCTGCTGTTCCAGCCAAAACATTAGTTTTTGCCCACATAAAACGTTTTGATCTACTATAAGACCTGTAAGTGCGATCTCTATTCAGCTTCTTTATCTCATTTTTTAAGGACTCCACCCAGTCAACGTTAACTTACTTTTAATGTAAGTTATATTATTGATACACCGAATCCAGGAAATGGTCAATGATTTGTAAATATATATATATCTATATATATATAGATATATATATCTATATATCTATACATATATATATATATATATATATATATATATATACACATATATATATATATATATATATACCTTGATTTTTTATGGTCAAATTGTTTTGGGCAAAACAAGATTTCAAGATTTACTATAACCCAAAGCTGCTGAAAGTAGGAATCTGAAAAACCGCCATCTCAAAACTGCTGAGGTCATGTAGAAGTCAATGGCAGATGTACCTTTTACAATTTGAAGATATTGTGATATGTACTGGGTCTCGTCCAATAATCCAAACAAATTGTGGTTTTCGGGTAATGGAATAAATTAAGAGATTCGGATGTCAAATCCAAAAAATTTGTACTGATCAAGTTTTTGCTCGATTTTATAAAATCTTTTCCCGACCAGAGTTTTTCAAGTTATTTTATTAATAAATAAGATAAAATTGTGGATGGGAGTTTGGTCGACCTTGGTTTAATAAAAAAGACATATAAATTAGAGTTTTGGTAAATAACCCCCATACTGTTACAGAAACTCTAGCAAACATTTTGATAAAACTAATATAACTAATATATACTAATTAGATAATGTTGGTAGTAACACATAGCACACACTACGGCATGTCCTCATATAGATGGAAGGTTTTTTTTTCATTTCAGTCATCACAAGCAAGCATTACAGTTTACACTTTATTGTTTTGACAAACAAAGGTGACATTAGCTAATTTAGGATAACCAGTGTGGTTATACTCATTTAATCCACCAAGGGAACCAGTTACTAACAATAGAATTAATTTTTTTCTAGGAATCTCAAAAATATATGGTTTTCCTATTTTTAGGTGTGAAAACCACAAAAACCACTTACAAATTGTCAAGGTCTTATAGAAGTCAGTAAGAGGGTGCTGATCTTTTTGGTTTAAAATCAATTGGAATTTACAGAAGTTTTTAGATTTTTTTTCAATAGGAATTGAAATTTTAGAGGTATTAATTTTTTTAGTGCATTGTTCAGCATTATTTTTGGTTCATACTTTTTAAATTTGATATATTTCATGTCATTTGTGGTTTTGGTGAAAGTGAGTTTAGTTATAGTTTCAAAAACCAAGTCTCCAAGTCTGACTACACTATTATAAAACTGAAGCTTCTTGATATGATAGTCATATATAGAACCTGTGATACATCTCCATGAGGTATAAGTATGGCATCTATTGTCTGGAATGATTTCTGCCTGCGGTTTTTTGCTATGTGGATCACCATACCTTGAAGTTTGTAGAGCACATTTAAATACAATATTTAAAATGATTTTGCCATCAATGCAATTTTTATTCATCCGGAAAAAATTAATAAATAAAAATGCTCAAAAATGACTTTTGGAAAATAGCAATACTTTATTTCTGAACTTTTTATATAATCATTTTCCAGCTTATATATCTTATACTGTACCTGTATTCATAACATTCAAATTGAGATGACATAATTTAGCCTCACATAGTCGATGGGGCTTTTTTAGCAATCCTGGACATATTTACATCTGAATAGTGATGGGCGAATTTATTCGCTAGGGGCGAATTCGCGGCGAATTCCCGCGATTCGCGGCTGGCGAATAAATTCACGAAACGGCAGCAAAAATTTGCGCCGAAAAAACGACGCGCGTCAAAAACTACGCGCGACTCGTTTCGCGAATTTTTTCGCCAATTCGCGAATTTCTCTGGAAATTCGAGAATTTTTCAGCAAAGCGAAACACGGGAGATTCGCCCATCACTACATCTGAACAGTAATCAATGGCAACCAGTCACATTTACTTTAATTGCTCTACCTGCAGCACACTGAAAAAACTAATAACTGATTGGTTTCTGTGGGTTACTAGCCAGGTGTTAGTCCCCACAAAATGATTTATACCTGAGAGACTGTCATCCCGAGGCTCCAAAATATGGGTATGACCATACCCCTACATGTAGGGATAGAATTAGCAAGGTTCGAAGTTAAAATTGATTTAAAAAATTCAAATTTTGAGATAGGGAATAGTCCACATTCAATTAAAAATTGAAAAAAAAATTGAACATTTGTCATTTAAATCGAAATCTATCATGTACTGTCTCTTTAAAAATTCAGTGCTATCCATTCAGTGGTTTTAAAATTAATTAAAGGGGAACTACTGTGAAAATGAAAATTTTATATTAACCTCAGCATACTGAAATAAGAAACTTTCTAAATATAATCGATTAAAAATTCTGTACTGTTTCTGAAATAATCAAGTTTATCTTCACTATTCCTCTCTCAGCATTTATTTCTCTTGATTCTGTCTTCATTCAGGATTTGGGTGTCAGATGAAAGAGCCAATATATCTTACAGTGGGGTCCTTTTGCCTAGAAGATGTATTAGAGCTCTCTCTAATCACCAGAAATCCTGTCTCTCTACATGCAGAATTTGTGCAAAAGGCAGTTGTTTTTTGTTAGATTTTGTTTCTACTGGAATCGGTTATTTGAGTGAGCTCTAATACATCTGCTAGGAAAGGAAGCCTCCCCTATAAGATATTTGAGATCCGACACCCGACACCCAACTGCTGCATGCAAGACAGAATGAAGAGAAACAGACGCTGAGAGAGTATTAGTGAATATAAACTTGATTATTTTAGAAACAATGCAGGATATTTAATTGATTGTATTTAGAAAGTTTCTTATTTCAGTATGAGGAAGTGTATATTAAATGTTTATTTTCTTGATAGTTTCCCTTTAAGTCTACGTTTGCCTGTGGGTTATAATACTGAAATTTGGCTTTATTCAGTACTGATTATTTAAGAGTTATTATTTAAGAAATAAGGATATTATATAGTATATTCTAAGTATAATATCATTCAAAACTTGTATCGACTTCTGCCTTATTCAGAGGCAAAAACTGTGGTGCACATGAGATATGTAGTAAGTCTGTGCTCAAAAGTAAGTATTGTCAAATACGATTGGTTTTCCTTCTTTATGCAGGCATTTGTTTTAGAATACTATCAGATATAATAGTTTAAGCAATTGTGTGCTGATTTTGGCATGAATGTCCTACTCCTATCATCATTATTTGTGTTAATGATTTTTATTTAAAACATCTGCTCTATAAAAACCCTAAGATGAATGTACATTTACTGATAAGGATATTGGCCTCAGCCCAAGCAGAAATGTGGAAAATGTACCAATTTATACAAATCCATTTTGCAGCCTGATTGGATAGTCTTTATGTTGAATTTGAATAGATCTTTCATTTTATCCTGTATTCATCTGTCCTTTGCAATGATTTGGAGGCAATCGATGCTGCCAGTTGGCAGATAAATTACAGTTGGTGTATTGTATTGTTAAACTTGAGGCACTTACAAACAGATGGCTTTAGGCATTCAATATTTCATTTGATACTTTGCATTTTTTTTATTAATGTTTTTTATTATTTTCACTGTCAATATTTTGAAAAAATAGACAAAAAAATAAAGCAAACATTTTCCACAAAAGCTCCCTTTCATAACTCAAATATAGCACTGCAGTATATATTTGTAATTTTAAGACTCTGACGTAAATTTTTATCATTCAAATACTCTGAAGATCTTAGGAAGATCATCCAGGTTAGATTTCTTCACATTTATTAACTCTAGTCTAAACCAGGGTATCCAAATGGAATTGGATAGAAAAGTGCCATCAGATACAAAGAGGTCCACTTTACAACAGTCACGCATCTAGTTTCATACTACCCAAGTTATAATGTATGAACACAATACACATAATTGAAGGCTATAATTGTTTATCACCTAACAAAACATACATTGTTACTATCTACATGTAAGGTCACCACTGCCACATTAGTATTATCTGAGACATAAAAATATGATATCCTACAATGGACTGCCAATGGAGTGGTGGGAAATATTAAGGTTGTCTCTTGGACCACCCTCAGTGGTCAGACCTATAGCTTCTCAAAAGATTTGTGAGAAAAGGAGCCAGCTGTTCTGCTCAGTTAATTGCTTTCCAGATTTTTTTTTCATTCACCACAGTCACAGAAACAAAAGATATGAAAAAGTTAACACATTTCTAGTTATTCTTGTCTCTGGAGCTAAATTTCAAGCCACGGAAGCATGGTGCTCACTAATGTCTTCACTAGTGCCTCAGACTCCCATTTGTCATGTACTATGTACATTCTCAACCTTCCCAACTTATGGCTGATATAGGTTAATGGAGGGCACTCCCAGTATTAGAAAAAGAAAGAAATTCTCTTTTGTAGGCAATAAGAGATGCATATACCCCAGAATAACCCCACAGTTGGTTACCCAAACAGTATATAGAAATGAAAAGGGGATGCATACTAAATCAAAAAAAAAGGGATACTTGGTAGTCAAAAAATAAGGTAAAATTATTTTTTTACTTTCATACAGTGTATAACAAACAGATATACATCAAAACAATTAGCACATTAAATACAGCTGCGGCAGCACAAATGAATACATACCACCAAGCTACAAGATCAAGGCAAAAGAGAGACCACAGAGAGCAGATACACTTGCCAATGATGAGAATACACCAACGTTTTGGCACTATAGCCTTTGTCTTTTTTTGCCTTAATCTTGTAACTTGGTGGCATGTATTTGTGCTGCTGCAGCATTAATATACCAAGGGGCAGATTTACGAAATTAATGTGAATAGATCGAAGTTCGATCGAATTGCGATTGTAGGATTTAATCGGATGTTCGAATATGTAAATTTGGCCACTTCGATCATCGAATACGGAAAATTCGATAAATCGAATGATCGGATATTCGATAATTTGACCGTTCGATGATCGAAGGACTTTAACTTTAAGGGGCAGATTTACAAAATTCACATGAATAGATCAAAGTTCGATTGAATATGATCGAATTTCGATCATACGATTTAATCAGACATTTGAATATTCTAATTTGGCCTCTTCGATCATCGAATACCGAATTATCAAATATCTGATCATTCGAAGTGTTCGATCGTTTGAATCGTATGAATTTTTCGAATGCTCGAAGGAAATTTCACGATTTATTTGTGAAATCGAACGATCGCTATCCGATCGTACGAATTCATAGAGAAATCGAATATCGAGCAAAATGATAGCCTAAAATTATTCGATAAGCATTCAATAGTCTAATGCTTATCGAATTTCGAATAAAATCATATGATTTTTGGGGAATAATAGTAAAGTTGCCCCTAAAATTTTCTTCGACTGCCTACTTTGCCAGATTGAATCTACCGAATTGCAATAGAAGCCTATGGGAATCCCCCCATAGGTTTTTTTTTTTCAAACACCTGGTCGAATACCATTCATACGATCGAACGCCTCGATCGTTCAAATTGTATGATTTTTTTGTGAAATCGAATGATCGGTATTCGATCCTACGATTTTATCGAGGGATCAAATATCGAGGTAAAAATAGCCTAAAACTATTCGAAGGAAATCGAGGGTTTTTAGGGGAATAATAGTAAATCTGCCACCAATTGATTTGATTTATATCTGTTTGTTATACACTATATGAAAGTAAAAAAAACATTTTAACATAATTTTTTTACTACCAAGTATCACTTTTTTTGATTGAGTGTGCATCTCCTTTTCATTTCTTACTCATGGCTGAACCCAGAAAATAACAGTAATTAAATAAAATTAATTTTCCCACTCCTTACAAATGCCTTTATCTTTAATGCTTCTCTTTATCTACTAGAATTGTCCAGTAAAACACATTTTGCTCTAGACAGGGCTAAAAATATGAAACAGAAAACTGTATTCAACTGAAGCTAAAAATAGTTAATTGAGTAGTAGCGAAAACCATAAAAAGGAAGGTATCCGTTCTGCCCACAAATGTGTTAGCTGATATATTATTTACCTTGTAAAGAAAAAAAACATCTTTTGGATAGTAAAGAACTGAAAAAAGCACATTTTGAATACAATATTTAATTCCTTTGTCTGTATAAAGTATCAAAGATAGTAGGGGGAACATTTTTAGCCTATGGGGGACCTCCTGGGACCTTTAAGGAGTGTTTTTGAAATTTTTGAAATAGGAAGGATTTTTACAAAATCGTTCGATCAAACTATTCGAACGATTTTTATTCGATTGAAAACGGACCTATTCGATCGATTTTCGATCAAAAATGCCCTTTAAAAAATTCAATGGTCGAATTCCGAATTTTTTTTTATTTGAAATTTGACGCTTAGCAAATCTGCCCCTAGGTGTCAATGTGAAAAATTGTTACACAGAGGGATAAAACCAGCAGCATTGATGTAGTAATTATTACAAAAAAATAACTCAGATGTGTGATAAATCTCTATTTTCTATGTTATGTCATTTTTCTCTGATCAGCATATATCTTTGATAAAAAGACAAATCCTGAGTAAAAAAAAAACAATACTTCAACTGATGTAGTCTCAGCATTGCTGTTGCTGCTGTTCCATTAAAAAATTAGGGATGCACCGAATCCAGGATTAGGTTCGGTATTCGGCCAGGATTCGGCAATTTTCAGCAGGATTCGGCCGAATCCTTGTGCCTGGCTGAACCTGATATTTCAACTATTCTGAAAGATATTTGCATTACAGTTTATGAGCTCTTAGCATATAACATTGTTCATTTAGAACGCAGGTTTACAAAGCAATAAAATTGATGCAAACTTTTCCATTCAATTTCTCTTTTCACAAAGTGCTTCCATACATGTTCTTTAGCAATCTCCATTGGGCTGCCTGCTCACCCTGATCTGATAGATTGCAAGCAAATACTGGAAGCTCAGACTTGCCATTAATTCTAGGGGTAATTAGCAGCTTGCCTACATAGTCACGGCTGACTTAAACCAAGTGAATCAGATGATTTTGCTGTGTGAAGCCACACACCAAGAGGTGCTATTTGCACACTGCAACTGCAATTTATCAAACTAGAAGGTCATTTGCAATTTAATGGCATCATGTATAGTTATAGGGGCAGATACATTCAGGGAATTCGAAGTAAAAATATGCAGTGGATAAGACATATTTTAATATTCACCTCTGGTATAAAATTAAAAAAATAGCAATCTATGAATGGGGTGTAGATGGGCACATATTTGGCCCATCATAGCAACAATTGGTGCTGCATTCAACTTACAGTTAATCAAATGCCACTGTCCTATTGTGCATAGAAACATGTGTAGTGAAAAGTGGAGATGAGACAGATGAGGTAAAAGTTAGGTTAATTTCAGTTAAAAGGGAATGCAGAGGGGCACTGATGAATGTGTCATGCCTTTGAACAGTATATATACACAGGCTTAAGAATGCTTTTCCAGAGAGCAGATATTTTAAACCATGGTTTACTCTGTTACACCATACGTAAAGGAGTTTATTTATCATCATTGGTGATGCAGCCCATTTCAACCAATCAGATATTTGCCTGTGGGTGACTGTTGAAATCTAATTGTTGATTGGTTGCTATGGGAAACATCACAGGTGATGTTTTCCCCAAAATTTACATTAATTAACCCTTTGGCTAGCAGCTTGCTGTTTTATATTGGCCTGCTCTGTTAAACTTTGAACTCCTGTGCTGCATTAAGGCTTTCCTGTGTTAAACTATTAAGGATCTGTTTCATAACACCAGTCCTGTGCTATACCAGATGCTGACCATCTAGGTTGTGCTAGATACATCCCCTTGTGTTGTACCCGCTGTTGTGTGCTTTTTACAATTTATTATATTCCCTATTTATATAGTGCCAGAATGTTACACATCACTTTACAATACATGAGTCTTACAACACATTAACAAGTAAGAGCACCAGAGCAATACTCAGAAGGCCCTGTAGGTAAGAGCTTAAAATCTAAGGGGATATGGAACAAGTGGCATATGAGATGATTGAATTGGATTGATGCTGATTATTTTTGGTTTGTTGAGCTGAGTTGTGACAATTCAGTTTGCATCAAATAGCCTTCTATAAACAGGTGCAGCAGGTCATTATGATCATTCAAATATTTGACAGAGTCTGGCTGTTGTAGAAGATTCAGAGACAGATATTGTGCATTAGGGCATAGGCTGAGAAGAAAAAATGTATTTGTTCCACCACACACCTGTAATACACTTGACTGCACTAGAGGTGCTGGCCCTCTGTCAACCCAGACGCGTCCCTCAATAACAACAATGATAATACTCTTATATATTAATATATATATTTATTTTTCAATAAAGCACGTCTTTCTGGGAGCATCACACCTGAAATCGAAGGTCTCCTGTTAAAAGAAAATCCAAGGTTTCCAGTTTTATATATACTTCTGAATGTATACAAAACATTAACCCCCCAGGAAGACCTATTGTCTCAGGTGTGCATTCACTTTTACAACTGTTGGCAACTTATGTGGACACATACCTACAAGAAATTTTGCCAAACTTAGATACATGTCTTAATTATACTACCCAGTTTGGACGAGCAGTATGGAGCAATCTGAATTTTTCATATACCTAAATAGCATAGATGATACCATTTAGTTAATTATGAACATAGGTCCACTCACAGTCAATTATTTAGATGTAAAACTGACATTTTCTAATGGTAACTTTATCACTGACATATAAGAAACCAACAGTACAAATAATTTACTGCGTAAGGACATCTTTCATCCAATAGAGGCCACCAAAGGACTGCCTAAAAGTCAGTTAATATGGTGAAGAAGGATCATGTAATCTGATGAACTTTATTTAAAACAAGCAGCACCAATTCCATGAAAGGGGATATGAAAGAAGGGAGTTGCAGGCTATAAAAGGTGAGGTCCAGAGTAGTGACAGAAAAGATCTATTGGAAACTAAAAGGAGAAATAATATCAACAAAACAAAATACTGTCTGTGTGACTACTTATGTTTTTTTTTTTTTTTTATTAAACAACTATACTGCAACACTGGCCTACCCTCCAAAGGGATAAAACCTTTGGGAAGTTATTTAATGAGAAACCCCTTCCCTGTTACCCCACCCATCACCTGCCCCATGCGATTATAAGCAAACACAAGATAGCTCAAGAAGGCATAGATAGACTATGAATACTCCAGAAATGGCATTATCTAGCAAGAATCCATAAACTGCTGTTAATGAGATGTCTTTATTGGATATTTAATTTTGTATGCAAATATGAAAATCAATAAAACAACAAATAATAAAAAAGGCAAAGTATAACCAGGTTTTACAAAGGTGAAGTGTGCTAACACCCTACTCTGGGTTACTTATCTGTTTTACTTTTCTCTGCTAAAAGCTTTAATGTTCTGCTCTGAAATAAATAATAAATTGTATATTACAGTACTGTACATGCTGTAATATTGAGACACAGGATCAAAAGGCACAATATTTACACAGGACAGAATCTTGAATGTCATGCCTAAGTTCTAAAATATGTATTTTTAGTTTTCATTTGATGGTCAGCTTGGTGGCTTATCAGATCCTACAAACAAGTGTGTGTTCCCCAATCTTCAGATTATGGGAAACTGTTACAAAACAAATAAATGCCATAGCCGATTAATAAGCTCCAAAAAGGATAACGTTTTCATTACCTCAGAATACATAAACTGATCTTGCCCAAGCTATCTGAGCATCAGACTAGACCACCTTACACACTTTAACAATAGCTATATTTCTACATCGTAACAAACCTAAAAAAGGAACATCTACCCAGTGCACAATATATATGAAAGTCATGATCCTTTATATCAGTTTGAGGTAGTACTATAACACTACCTGCTTTCCTTTGCAAACAATTCGATAATGTCTCATGGATAAATATACTGTATTTAGAAGTTAAATATTAGCCTTCTTTCTGGGTTAGAAAACAAACTACTATATAACACAACTGCATATTATATGAACAGAACATTGCATGTCAGAATTTAACAGACTAGGTATCTGTTGGGAATGACTTTGCAGAATGAGGAAGAACGTCAGCTGACAATCCCTTGACTAAAAGCATAGTGTTTGCACTGGGGCCTGTAGGGTCAGCTAGTACAGCATCCACACAATTACCATAGTATACCTTCTCTGGTTCTATGTATGTGCAGCTTTGACCTTATCCCAAGGCAATATCTATGTATCATTGCATAAACACTGTCACAGATTTTCTAGCAAGTGCCTCTTGTACATTTCTGGTAGGGCAGCCGCTCAAAGAATTGCTGAACAGCCTTTTTGGTTTATGTTTTCTCTGAATTGTAATACTGCAAAAACACAAAAGTTCTGTTTCTATCATAAATCTTTCTAAAAGAGATCATGAACTGTGATTTTACAAAAGCATGCTTTTAAATGGTAAATGCAGTCATATGTTTAACAAATTCATTACTTTCTGTGCTGGTGTTATTCTAAGGCATGTGCTTTGCTTTAATATTGATGGAGCTGTGAGGTCAAAGTATAAATTAGGCAGCAAGCTTTGAATCTTGCTATGTTTAATAGCTTTACTGAGTGGGAAGCACAGATGCTCCTGCTGCCAACATTTGTTTTCTTTGGTCAAATGAGTGACTGGACAGTGTACTGCTTGCTGTTTATGACTTGAGTCATTTCTTCAAACTTATGTGTCAGTAAACTCTAGGAAATCTATTTTCACCCCTGCTTGTTAATAAGAGTCTATGTCAGGCCTGCTTCCTTGGCCCTGATTCCTGGGTCACTCACACTGGAGAAATGTGCCTGGGGATCAGACTTTTTAATGAGCTGTTTAGACTAAGCACAAATTAACGTATTAGCAGCATGCTAACCAATGGCAGCCAGACGTTCTAAAGCATTAGTCATTATATTGGTGACTCCATCTGGAAACAGAGGGCTTGGTTTAGCTTATACAGTAAATGTATGCAGAAACAAATGATTTGGAAATTCATTTATATCCATAAGAAAGATAAGTGACTATTTAAACCTGTTTATGTTGTGCTTTCAAACCAGATATGCAAATGTTTGTAAGTGTGGAAAAAAAGTATAACCCTGAAATTTTGATATGGAACAATGATATCATTGATATATTGTTTTGGAACACAGAACTAAGGTGATGTATACTCATTAGAAATTACAACCCTGTAGCCTTTATGGAAAGATGGCGTTAAAGTCAAATTGCTCAAACATGAACACACTTGTTGACATCCAAAGCTGAACAATGGCTAATATACCAACTTTGGAACACGACCAAATAGACTTTATGGGGCAGATTCGCTAATGAGAGAAGAGACTAACGCTAGTAAAAATTTGCCAGCGTGATGTAATCTCATTACTTTGGTGATTTACTAATGAGCACAGGCGCCCCTTCACTAGTGAAGGAGACGTACTGCTCCCCACTAGCAAAAGTCCTGGAAATATGAATGAATACCTTTCTACACCGTATTGTACATCTAGATCAATGTGTTTTTTTTCGGAGACAGACGGCAGACAACATATGCAAAATAGTGGATCAATTATGCAACAAACTCAAACACTCTCTCAATGCTCTTATCATTAGACTTTAATAAGGCATTCAATTTAGTGGGCTGGAAGTATCTACTTTATATATGGGAAAAATACAGATTCCCTCACCAATTTTTACAGTATATACAAGCCCTCTGTAACAGGCCTACCTAAAAGTTCAGTCTGGGATATGATTTAAGCTCTAAAGCCATGAAACGTGGGACAAGACAGGGGTGACCCCTCACCCTACTTTTATTTCTTTTGGTCATTGAGCCCCTAACCTGCACTTTAAGACAGAACCCCCAATATATCAGCAAGTAATGTGAATGGAAATATAAATGTTCTCTTTAAGCGGACGATGTAATACTGTCCATTATAAGGTCGTTAACCACTCTCCCTAACATATATAAGATCCTAGGAGACTTTAGTAATTTATCAGGGTTGGTTATCAATTCCTCCAAATCAAGGGCTCTCAACATTAACATACCTCATTCACAAGTTAAATTAATTAAAGTGACTTTTGACTTCACATGGAAGGATAGATACTTAGGCATTAACTTGAAAAGCTCATTCCAATCTTTAAATAATGCAAACTATCCTGGCCTGCTACAACAAATATGGCAGACCCTCTCCCACTGGAAAGACCCCTTGATCTCATAGACAGGTAGAATCCAGGCGGTCAAGATGGAAGTATTACCAAGAGTCCTTTACTACCTTTCTGCCCTACCGCTGGCTCCTGACCCTAAACAAAATTTGATATGACTACATATGGAACAGGACCAAACACAAAATAGCAAGGAAATCTATGACCCAGCACAATACTAAAGGAGAATTAGGGGTTCCTGACTTCAATAAATATTTTATAGCAGTTCAGCTAAGTCATATGGCTAAATTGCATATTACACTAACACCCCTATTATGGGTACCATTGGAAGAAGCAGAACTGAATGAATGCTCAATTTCAAATTTGTTATTTTTCCCTAAAATATTAAGACCCAAAATTCTAAATCAGGTGCTGAAACAAGCCCTAGGATTATGGGATCAGACCAACAAATGGTACATCTTCTAATCATCTCATGCTCCCCTATTGGGTTGGACCTTAAATCCTGCTTTCCCTCCTGGGATGACAGACAAATTTATTTGGTGGTACCAAGCGGGCCTAGGTAGAATCTTGGATCTTACTAAATCAGGGTCACTGCAAACATCCTCAATCTTGAAGGAAAAATCCCACATTCCCCCAGAGGAAACGCTCCAGGCTAGCACAAATCTACTAATATGTGTCTTCTTTTCTGAGAAAGAAAGAAAGTTAATTTGAACATATATGTATCTCTAAGCCTCTTGGCACCAAAAGTGTCTCGGTACTCTATAGAGACCTGATCTCAATAATGCCTGTACTGCAGAAAGGACCCATATGAAGCTCTGTTTAACTAACCAATTTAGAAATTCTCTTAAACACAATTTATGCTAACTATGATAATATTTAATGCCACCAAGTAAGTTATAGCTAGATCATGGTATACCCCCACGCTAGACTTCAATATGGTGAAAATCAGGGTGGACAATTTAATGGTGTTGAGAAGCTAACCTATATTCTCAAAGACAAGCAGAATGTATTCCTAAAAATATGGGCACCATGGCTGGGCTACAAGGGCATAACAGATAGCACAGATGAAGGATAAACTGAAAGCTTTATTTGATAATAAAGGCAAAGTGATAGTAAGCTTGGAGCCCTTTGGAGACATCAGGTTGGGGTGATCTATGAACCAAGTAAACACACAATGAAACAAATGTATGACAATTTTACTTCTTTTTATTATGGCACATATATTCACTTAAAAGTTTTTCTTTAAGTTTATTTTATTATTACAGTTTATTTGTTATTTTGTTTTTCATTTTCTGTTAACATCATAAAAAGAGATAATACATCTGAAAATACAATATTTACATGCAAAATGAATAGCTGCTTGCTTATCTAATTATGACAATATGTAACACATGTTAACAAACAAATATACAAAACTCAATAAACATTATTGGAAAAAAAATTCTACCTTCTTTAACAGTTTATCATTCTTACCCTTTGCCAGAAATATAACTTATCACTAAAAGTTATCCTTCTGGCTTGTGGCAACCCTTTCTTGTACATGGTTGATACAAACTGTTCTGTAACAAAATGTTATTGCAACCTGTTGGTTCACTTCATAGGTCTTTCATGAACAGTCCATCCTTTAATGTAACATTCACATTCAAAGAGTGTACTGTATTAAAGCCAAATTCCCCAGTAAAATTAATTGTTGGATTTACTAAGTTTAGATAAGCCAAGAACACATCATCCATATAACATGTCGAGGTCAGGATAGACTTTGTGTGTATTGGGTGGTTTACTATATGCTTGTGTTCAAACATATGCATAAACAAATTTGCATAGACAGGTTCCATGTTGGCTTGTATTTGAAAGATTTTAAAAATTGTGTAATAGACAGAACTTTGTCCATGAATTGGCTCATGTGACCTAACATGTATAGGTGCCCTGGTTGGTTTGTTTGCACTGTAAATCGTAGGATCTCAGAGGGCAGCCCTAAGTACTTAAAATTAGTAATGGGTGAATTTTTTCACCAGAGTCAAATTTGCGGTTAATTCCCTTGATAAGCTGCTGGCGAATACATTTGTGAAACTGTTGTGATAATAACCGGCAAAAATTCACTGGCATCAAAATAACAGATACCTGTGTCCGTTTTTTGGATGCTGTCATCCAAAAACAGACGCACACATCAAAAATGAGGCACTGGTGGTGATTCACAATTTCTTGGGAGATTCATAAAAAATTTGGCGAACTGAAATACCCCAGATTCGCCCACCACTACTACTTAAAATGGCCATTTCTAGGAATACCCAATGGCACATTGTGCTAGAAAATTATACTTGGGTTTATTGAGAAAACAAGTATGTTGTTCCTTTATACTTCTGATATCTGCCTTGATTAGTCTATTTTTAAAGTTTTTTTGTCCTTTTATATGCCAACATTGGCAAAAGCTCATATTGGGGACATCTGGTAAGCAGGATTGCAGTAGGAGCCAGTGTTTGTGTTTAATATTGCCAATCTGTCTGCTGGCTGTGTTATTATTACTCACAAACACCATTCTGGTGTCATATTGTTTTTTTGGGGGTTTTAGACAAAAGTGTAAAAGATAGACTAATCAAGGCAGATATCGGAAGTATAAAGGAACAACATACTCGTTTTCTCTATAAACCCAGGTTCGGGACTTTTCCATGATTACATTGTACACTCAGTGTATTAAATTAGGCGCACATTTTTACCACCTACATTCAGGTAAAAAGTTTACTATCAGACAATATTACACTTGTTAGTCAACATTTGTAATTTACCTACTGAAATGTCCCTTCTTTACGTGGGGGAAACAACTAAAAAAATACAAGATAGAATATACAAACATAAATCCACTATTCGTTAAGAACTAACAACAATACCTGTTCCGGTACATTTCAAACAGGCTGGACATACAGTGAGCCAGCTAAAATTCCAGGTAATTGATTCCATTGGGATACCAAGGAGAGCGGGAGATAGGTTATCATTACAACAGTACATAAACTTGAAATGCAGTGGATACATAGGTTAGATACAGTATGGCCTAGGGGTCTCAATAAGGAATATACCCCTGCAATGTTTATTTACCAGTAGGCAGGCAGACAATGAAATAATAATGTTACTGTTTCTGATTTTAGAAGTTTTCCATTCTATGTACTAATACAATATTTTTTTCAAGTTAAGATTGATGAATGATGGAGGATCAGAACATTCTGAGTGCTCAAATTACCTTCTGTATGAATGGAGAAATCACTGAATGGACACGTATTGTAAATTGCAAGCAAGCTAATGCAGCAGCGTCTCAGATTCTCTGATCCATTTTAATGTCCAGTTTAAGTTGGTTTTAAGATGTTTTATTTTCCTTTTTTTGTTACACTGCTTAACTGTTTGCTCACTTGCATTCACTTGAAAAGAAACATTGTATCACTGAACAAATTCACGATTTGGATACAATTTTGAACCAGGACAGAACTTTCATATTGAATGGACTGGAACACATGTTGCTCCTTTAGTACCACAGGCATATCGTGCTCATTGCTGTTCATGTTACCATGTAACCTGATGCATGGTATTAATACATCTGATTCTGCTTTTACCTTATTTTCTGTATTAGATGACTTTCCATAATTTGTATACTTTGATCATTTGTATATAAGGCTACTATAAAACATTTAAACAATAATAAAACCAGTGAGAAATAGCTGGAACAAAGCATGTACAAAGTACTCTTTCATTATTGCAGTAAAAGGAAAAGGAAATCATTAAAAAATGTTAATTAAAGCTAAAATAGTACTTATCAGAGATTTCTGGAAAACAGATACCAAATTATAAAAATACAGGAACAGCAATAACATAGCATACTAACCTGAAGTCATGTTTTGATATCACAATCAGTAACACCACAGATAAAAACAATATCATATGTTGGACTGTGACTCAACATATTTAAAGAACATTTACAAAATTGCATAAAAGCTAAATATAAAGAATAAAGTCCCAGGACACCTGGAACTCAGACCATATTTAAATTATAAAGCTGTCATATAGCCATTGTCATTCATAAAAATTGGTTTCACTGCTTACAAGCTCATTTTTCTACTTTCATCACAATGTAGAGCCATATTCAATTTCATGGTAGGACTAGGTTCATAACTTTGCAATGATTGCAACATCAGAAGCAGAGATATGTAATCTGTGCCAGGTCAGTCATACAATGGCAGCATGATTATTTAAAATCAACCCTTTTTATTCAACATGGCAGTGTGTGGATATACCTGGTTTTAATTTACTGCAAAACAAGTTTATCATATACATGTTGTGCCCCTGACATAAATAACTAGTTTTCCTATCAAAGGTAAACTATATAACCTTATATAAGAAAACCAGAGATTCTCTTATCCGGTGTTATCCTTTTAGCTATAATTCATTTACCTTGATGCTATATTTTATATTATATTTATCTGTTTTAAGCATGATAGCATTATTTATATATATATATATATATATAGCCCTCTAAATTTTATTATACAGTTAAGAAATAATTCTATTGAAAAAATATTCTTTATTAAGGTAAGTGTAATAAAAAATCACAATACTAATTTAATACATGTCAGAATATTGACTGAGCACTAGAACTACAGTAAAGAAAAAGAAAGAATTTGACAGTGATGCATTGATACTTTAAAAATGAAATGTTAAGGTTTTTTTCCATTGCAATGTGTATTTTAATACTGTTGCTGCTGACTGAGATATATGTTTATTCTAAAAGAATTAATTTCCCAAGAAACAAATTTTAAAATGTATACTGTTTTGTTGGATCCTACAAAATCTGAGCCCCATAGCTATAATGTAAAGCTGCATTAGATAAAGGGCCAGATTCAATCCAGTGATAAAAAGGTTTAACAAGTGAAAACACATGGACAAGATTAATTTTCAGATGCAATTCAATTCTGAAAAATGTATCTCACAGTTTATCACTTGAAACCTCAATTGAAGTCTATGGAAGAAAACTGGAACTGAATTTG
Source organism: Xenopus borealis (assembly GCA_024363595.1). Classification (NCBI taxonomy): domain Eukaryota; kingdom Metazoa; phylum Chordata; class Amphibia; order Anura; family Pipidae; genus Xenopus; species Xenopus borealis. The sequence goes on along the minus strand of CM044443.1, from coordinate 68,216,795 downwards.
GAGAAAAGTTTTTTCTCCTTGTATTGAATCTCGTCCATGAGTTTTCTCAGATGGTGTACATTTGACATTTAGGGGGTTATTTATTAAAATCTGAATGATAAAATCTATTTTTTTCCACTAGAAAACTTAAAATATTGGAGGAAAAAGCCTTATTTTTTATATTTATTATACCGCAATTCCGCAAAAAGCCTGAATCCAAAAATCCTCTATCTCAGACCTGTCCTGTAAGTCAGTCGGAGATGCACTTATCTCAGTTTAAAGTTTTCATGGTCTGCAATGGGTTTACCCAAAAATCTTTTTTTTGGGGGGGTTCGGGCAAAAACACAAAATTTAGCAATTCAGGGAACAAAGCTCTAAAAATTGAGGTTTTCAAAAGATTTTATTATGTTTTTCCACAATCCATCAAGTTTTTTTTTGTTAATAAATAAGCTAAAATTGGGCATGGAGGTTTGATTTTTTTTTTTTAAATAAAATATGAGATGAGCAAATAGGGTTCTGTCCTGCATAAAAAAGGGCATAAACTCAAGGGATGAAAACATAATTATACCTCTTTATAGATCCCTAGTAAGTATGCAGTGCAGTTTTGGACTCCAGTCCTTAGGAGGGATATAAATGAGCTGGAGAGAGTGCAGAGACTAAACAGGTTAGAGGAATGGAAGACTTAAATTATGATGGTAGACTGTCGAGGTTGGGGTTGTTGAAAAAAGGAGCTTGCTAGGGGACATGATTACACATGATTACACTTTACAAATACATTAGAGGACATTATAGACAAATATCAGGGGACCTTTTTACCCATAAAGAGGATCACCGCACCAGAGGCCACCCCTTCAGACTAGAAGAAAAGGACTTTCATTTGAAGCAGCGTAGGTGGTTCTTCACAGTGAGGACAGTGAGGTTGTGGAATGCACTGCCGGGTGATGTTGTGATGGCTGATTCTGTTGATGCTTTCAAAAGGGGTTTGGATGATTTTTTGGACAGACATAATATCAAAGGCTATTTTGATACAAAACTCTACAGTTAGTATAGCTATGGGCATATATGGTTTGTGTGGAAGAGTGGAGGGGTGTGTGTGTATGCTGGGTTATAATTTGGAAGGGTTGAACTTGATGGACTTTGTCTTTTTTCAACCCAATTTAACTATATAACTATGTAACTATGAGATAACTGTATTTTAGTAAATAACCCCTTCAATGTATTTCAATAAGAAAAAAAGTCAGCAGAGATGGAGAAACTGCATTACTCAAAAATAACCTACCAATGGTGTAGCTATATACGCAGTGATTGCTACGTACTTTTTATTTGCCATGTGAATGAACATATCTAATGTGTCCTTTTGAATGATGAGAAGGTTAAATACAATAAAAGTAACATTAAAAAAGTTTATCAGACATCATCAGTTTTATCTCGTCAGATGGAAACTCAGCATTCAGCCTTCGCATCCAACAGGCATGTTTCATTGGATGGCATATCATGTAGTTTACATATCAGATTTTTGTATGAGACCCAGTTTGACCTTTGCGACTACATCGGACTTGTAGGATATACTTTGTTGATCTCACACCATCCTACAAAATCTTCTATGTAATTTAGCCCTATGACAACTGCAGCATTAGATTCACGTGCACTTTTGATCCACATGCTTGACAAAGGGGGCGTGTCCTCCGAAACGTTGCACTTCCGCAGTAAAAAGTTTTTTGCAAGGGTTTCCCTGCATTAACAATTCCTGTGTGCCAGTGTGATTTATTTTTCTACAACTGCAGCATTAGAGAAATGTTGTGTAGTTTTGTAATATAGATAGACTGATAGTATAAACATAGGATCTAAAATAGTATAAAAATGTATCTGTAATGATCTGTTACCTCAGATCCTGGTGGATTGCTTGGACCCCAGTAGAGGATGGTCCGAGGAAGAATGATTGTAACCGGCTCTCCTTTATGGATCCGGTCTTCACCAACACCCTTTTGGGGCCCCAGGCTTTCTGTGGCGGAGGTGGTAAAGGAGCAAGGCATATTATCGGAAGCAAAGTACAGACGAGGATCAGGCAAAGGGGTCGGTTCAGGCGGCAGAGGATCAGAAGTCGATAAACAGGCCAAGGAAGTCGAAAACCAGGATTCAAAGTCAAATAGGGCTTCAGCAGGAACTGTAGGAACAGAATCTAGCTTGGGCAATGAGGGAATAATGGGAAGGGTATTTAAAGGACCAGGAACCAATCAGAACGAACTTGAACCATGATGGACAGATTTGGGACCAAATAGAAAACAAGGCATCCAGGATTGACATCATTGCGCCTAACAGTTTTGGTGTGAGCGTCCATTTTGACGCAGGCACCCAATTTGACGTGCATGCCTATTTGTGCGCAGAAGACATCACAACATCTTGCCCCGCCAGTCAGCGTAGGAGGAGCAAGGCTGACCGGTGGGAAGGGTTACAGTATCAGAAAGTAAAATTCCCAGAATTGTAACAAATTAGCCCAATTTATATGCCAGAAATAGTTTAATTAGAATTTAGAGGGCAGGGATTATTTTTTATTCAGCAAATAGTACACAATGGTCATAACAGTTAGTGCAATTAAAGGGGAGGTTCACCTTCAAGTTAACTTTTAGTATATTGTAGAGGGCCAATTCTAAGAAACTTTTCAATTGGTCTTCATTATTTGTTTTTCATAGTTTTTTAATGATTTGCAATTTTCTTCTGTTTCTTTGCAGCTTTCAAATGTGGGTCACTGACACCATCTAAAAACAAATGCTCTGTAAGGCTACAAATGTATTGTTATTGTCACTTTTTATTACTGATCCTTCTATTCAGTCCATCCCCTATTCATATTCCAGTCTCTTATTCAAATCAATGCAGAGTTGCTAGGGTAATTTGTAACCTAGAAACCAAATTGCTGACTCAGCAAAATAGAGAGCTGCTGAATAAAAAGCTAAATAACTATAAAACCACAAACAATAAAAAATGAAAACCAATTGCAAATTGTCTCAGAATATCTCTCTCTACATTATACTAAAAGTTAACTCAAAGGTGAACAACCCCTTCAAATGTATCAGTTTAGAACAGTTGGGGGCCTCCCAGAGCTGCTTTAAAATGTGAAAAATTATACTTTACACTTCAATATTAGAAAAACGGTTACAAATAAAAAATAGACAGTAATTGGAAAAAGTCATAATTTCTGGTGACCTATCTGAAAACAACTAGTTGTTTGAAGGTGAACAACCCCTTTAAAGAGCATTTGTTTTAAAGTTGGGGTCTGTGACCTGCATTTGAAAGAAGAAAAAAAGTCAGAAGAAAAAAGCAATTAATTAAAAAAATATATAAAAAAAATAAGGACGACTTGAAGAATTGGCCATTCTATAACATACTTAAAGGTGAACCTCCCCTTGAACAGGAGGATACATTTTCTTAACTATAGAATTTAACAAAAACCTGCTGTACACTGTAGGGCTTAAATATAAACACAACATACAAATTTGGACACAAGCTGACATCTTTTGACCCACAAGGTGGTGTTCTTTCTTAAAATGGCAATGTTTTGTTGGTGCCCACCATGTAGCAGCTGCTGCAAAGTTCCTTTATGAATTAAATGAATTTGCACTGCACTATAATATAGTTTTTGCTTCTGATCATTGTTTACAGTCTATAACATACTAAACATGTTTATTGAATTGTTAATAAAACACACTGTGTTCTGCTTTCTATTGCACTGTGCCAGTAAGTCTTTACTTATAGCTAACTCTGCTCTCCGAGAGAAAATTGAAAATAAAAAGTATTAAAACAGCATAAAACGTCTGCCCTTTAACTAAATATTGGCTACTAAAATCACTGTTGTTTCTGCCCAGCAGTTTTCTTGTCATGAGCCAAACAACCTCTTATTGCAAAGTGTAATGGAGAATTTCCATGGCAACTGCTTCGTCAGCTGTGGAAGATTTTACTGATTCTGCAGCTTACAGCCTGCTAAACAGCAGTTTCTCTATTGGAAAATGTACAGGTTTTGATGCCAATTTTTTTCTAGGTCTTTTTGAAACTCTGATTGATTGTCATTTGTTTGCTGTCTCATCAGGGCACTGAAAACATAAATCTTACTTCAGAAAGCTAATAAAGAGGTCCTGCCAATAAGGGAGTGCAGCTCTAACCTCCTGACTCAAGATAACTTTATGTGGTTGCCAAAAATAATGTATACCCTGATTATCTCTTTGTGAAAAAGGAGCATTGTAATACCATTTATTTCCAAGGTCTTATTGAAAATCTCAGCACAATCTATAAGATATGTCTGTTATACACACATTTACTAACACAAACCCACAGTTGTCACTGTACATAGAATAGATCCTTTTAGTTATTAGCACCACCATTTTGTATACACTATTATGGAGTGCAGAGGTAGCAAATATTTTATTCATAACTAAAGAACATTGTATCATTGGACACCCCAGGCTTTGGCATGTCCTATTAAGGACACGTTACTGATTTAAGTGGAAAACAAACCCTTATCTTCCAAAACCATTGGAGGCCTAGGCTATAGAAGTGTAAAATTGTTTCTGCCGTTATAAATGAAATAACATGTATTTTACTCCATATACATAAATCTTACCATCTTTTGCAGTTTCATTACATTATATTAATATTAATAAAACCAGATACATTTCTACTAAATTAATCTTGATGAAGAAAAAAGCTGGGACTGCAACTTACACACGTCATCCAATAACTTTAAGGGAAGTAATGCCTTTGAAGTCATTATACACATACCTACCCTCTCATTTCAACTGGCTGATGCCAGTTATCCATTTTCTTTGAACTGTGGGGGTCTACAGCCCTAGCTTTCATCTGTATTGGCAGGCATGCAAAGTAAAGAAGGATAAAGAATGAGTAAAATCAAACATAAACCTTTTAATAGCTCTATATTGAAATTATTGTTTTACAATTTGGGACACATATTTAGATTTTTATACTTGGGGTTTAGACACCCTTTAAGCATGCGAAGAAACATAGTAACCCACTCAGGCATAGGATAACACACAAGCTTTATAACTTTCAAAATACATATAATGGTAATTGTAAAACAGAAAATAGTTTAGATTAAGCGAATGTGTTAACGGCTTGAATAAATAATATACCTTATAGAAAATCACTCTTATAAAGGAAATATATAGAAAAAAGCACTTGTATGCAAAGTGCAAAAGCAATAAATTCTCCATTCTGCTTTGTGAGCAGCTGATTCTCTAAGGTGTGTATTGATTGCATATTTACAGTACACAGCAATGCAATTACACAGTGAAATATATCTAATATAGAGCTTACAGCAATAAATGCTCCCAAAAGATCCCCATTCCTAGACAAATGTCATAATAACAAATGTGAGTTATTTAGTTTACACTTTCTTTAGAAAGCCTTAGAAGTTTTAATATATTTTAATAGATAAATCCTTCTCACGGCCTGAGGAGATTTGCAGGTACTAGAAAAGACAAAAGACATAGTAGATCTTTAGGATATTGTCATGCATCTGTTTTTTGAAGTCTACAGATTCAACAGATTGATACTTTAATATACCTTTTTATTAATTAGAGGTTGTAGGCTGTTTTTTTTTTTCTTTCAAACCCAGCTTAAGCCATAGTTTCAGGTTGTTATGTGGAATCACAAACTGCAAACTATCATTCGATGAAGGTGTTGGCTAGGGAGCCAATAGTAACTGAGAATACATTTCTCAACTAGTGATGGGCGAATTTATTCGCCAGGGGCGAATTCGCAGCGAATTCCCGCGATTCGCCGCTGGCGAATAAATTCGCGAAACTGGCAAAAAAATTAGCAAAAAAAAAATTTGCCGCGCAAAAACGAGTCGCGCGTCGTTTTTGACGCGACGCGTTGAAAACGACGCGACGCGCGCCGAAAATGAAGCGACTCGTTTCGCGAATCGGCGAAAAAATCGCGAATTTCTCTGGAAATTCGTGAATTTTTCGGCGAAGCGAAACGCGGCCGTTTCGCCCATCACTATTCTCAACAGATAATGACATGTTATACAGAAAATAATTAAAACATGCCTGAAAAGAATGGTTGATTCAATGAACAGATTCAACCATTTTTATGAACCATTTAAACATTGGTCTTGGTGTTATTGTGTATTTTGATACTGTAGTCCAAGGAATTAGAAGGGTTTTGCGCGAAATCGCTCAAATCATTCCTTACGAACGACTCTTATTTGATCAAATATGGCCATTTTTTATTGAAAACTCCATATTTAATCGAAAATTACCCCCCCCAAAAATAAATTTGATGGTCGAATTATGAAGTTTTTTCACTTCGATCTTCGAACACTAAGGGCCACTAAGGGTCGAATTGAAAATTTTAATTAAATTCAAATTTCGAAGTTTTTTTGGCTACTTCGACTATTGAATAGGCCAAAAATTGTATTGAATTGAAAAAATTTGAAAATTAAAATTTCGAAGTACTGTCTCTACTGCCGGCTCAACATTCGAGCTGTGTGTGTGCACATGTAGATTTATTTTAGCAGCTCTGCAGGAAAGTGATGGCCCCTCGTAAGACGTGTGCTGCTCAGCCGCTGACACTGTCCCTTGGCATTAGGACCCATCCTCAGAGTGGCCCCGACCTGGAGTGGCATGCAGCCTGTCTCAAGTGCGCTGAGTGCAGCAGCAGCATGAGCTGGAGGAGCGAGGAAGAGGGAAGCCAGGAAGGAGAAATTGGGTGCTGCAGTTTCTGTAAATTATTTCTTAATAAAAGCTTTGCTGTTTTAAAAGTTTAATTTGTGTTGGGTTTTTTTTTCGTTGTAGAGTAACAAATTTTTCTAAAAACATTTTTGATGTTATTGTTCCTTTAAGTTAGGAAGATCCAAATGATGGAAATATCCCGGATCGGTTTTCTGGAAAACATCAGGTCATGAACATTCTGGATAACAGGTCTCACACCTATTTAACATAAGCATGCACCATACATCAGTTACCATGTATACAGTACTCTGCCAGTAGTTGTAAGATGTGGCCAATTAATACAAATTAAAGTGTCATCCATAAACAGATCCATTTGAATATCCTGCTGGGAATTCCATTTCTACAAAAAATGGCATGAGGAATAAATGCTGGTCACTTAGAGAAAATTACATGTTTTTTGCAGCAGTTTAATGGAATCAAATATATTTCTCATGGCATTGTCACATTTGGACAATATCCTTGAGGTGATAATTCAACATAGTATCAGATAAAAATAGACCACACACTGGTAATTTCTGGGTACTTAAATTATAGGGCCTCAAATATACGTTCAAATTTTATTAAAAACCCAATGGTTTTATTGTTATACAGCATTGGAAAAATAATACATTTAAAATATTAATTAGAAATAATGTGCTATTTAAGGTACTGTTCAGAGCATTATGGCCATAAGTTTTTTCCCAAGCCTGTAATATAAAATAATATCTCTAAACCTCAGCAGTCCTTAACAATTTTGTACTATAATGGAAAAGGAGTTACAGAAATGTTGATTCTAACATCTTTTTTACAAGGGGGTTCAAGAATAGAAAATTGGTTGTTCTCTACTGATTAGGTACTAACTTGAAAATTCCTATGACAGCAAAGAAATGTTATACAGTACAAAGTGAATTAGCTTAAATTTATATAAAAGAAAATAAACTGACAGGTATAAAGAGAGTATGCATGTCCATAAAAAAAAATAAAATTAAAAATGTAATATAAACTACATAATGAACCCACTCCCTAACATATGTGTCATTCAGATATGCAAGTTTTTGTGGATTTCCACTTCTGGAACACGATTTATAGCTCTAAAGCCAAAAAAACTAAAAATTGCCATTTTTCACTATATAGAGATTTATACCAGAAAAAAAATGTATTTTATGCACAAAAATTCAACTGATTTGGAAAGCCTCAAAATTCTCAATTCGACCATCGAATTTTATAGGAATTAAAATCCTTCCAATTCGAATATCGAATTCGAAGGATTTTACCGCAATTCGAATAGGAAATATTCGATCAATCGATAAAATCGTTTGAATCGAATGATTTTGACCATTTAATCAAATTTTTTTATCCGATCAAAAATAATGAAAACCAATTTGATAGGTTGAAAATGGTGAACTAGGCAGTCGAATAAAAATTTAAAGGGGAAGTTATTCAACTGTCGAATATTCGAATAGATTTTTATTCAAATTATTCTAGTGATTAGATTCGATCGAATTTTCAAAATTCAAAGGTCGAAGTGGTCTTCAAAAACATTTGAAAATTTGAATTTGAATCTTTTTGAAAATTCGATTTAAAAAGTAGTTTTTTAGTATCAGTATCACTTTAAGTTCTTCCCTTCCAGGTTTCCAAATTGTCTCCTTAACTCCTGCAATCTCCCCTGTCTTCACCATCCTATTTTTCTATGTTCACAAATTAACCCTACATTTCATGTATTACCTAATTTTTCTGTGTATATTTATATGTATAAATGCCAAAGTCTACACCTTGGAGAATGATGGAAATGATTAGCATTGGTAATACTATATATTATATAGATATTTAATACTTATCCTTGCCAATTTTATTATGTAATTTATCTAACACACTACTTATTTACATACAAGTGTACTGTGTCCTTGACTATTACTAAAGTTGTATAAAGTTCATTGATTTGAAGAGACTGGACTAAAGCAGAGTTACTCATAAAACAACATTTGTTAACCTGCCAAATTAAAATCAATCAACTAAAAGATTAATTCAGTTTACAAACCTTTTTTAATATTACAGCATTTAGCTAGCAATGTGTGCAATAATGTGTTCCTCACTGAGTTTTATCCTTTTATTTCAGCCCTGTGTCTTTCAAGTTTGATGTGCCTGATCTTGTTAGATTCATGGTGCATATTATAAGTAGATTTCTTACTAACAGAAACAACTAATTTGATGAGAAGGGAATGACAGCAGTCAGTAATGAAAAGCTACATCAGCAAATCGGTGCTCTCCAGTGGTTCGCATATCTGTTAAATTGAATTAGCATTACTATTTGGTCACCTGTAGTGATATTGATTGTAAAAATAATAGAGGTGCTTGTTGGCTAACTGCAGACATTTGCATATTAAAGTCATAACATTACTGAAAATAGTCCCTCCTGTTTCAATTAACAAATTTAGGTAGTTCATTTATTGCACATTTTACACCTGCAGCAAATAAAAAAGGAGAAAAAAAGAACAACAGAACAATCTGGTTTGTCTTATTTCCCATTTTCAAAAGCCTGTGCAATTTCTTCTAGAGAGTGTGTTTGATTTCCTGCTCTCTTATTTAGTGATTTAAGATTAAACTTTGTTTTTATTTTGCCTCATGCCTAATGAAATTCATATTATAGTTTGTGAGGGTCTTCTCATTTGCTTCATAACTAGGGATGAGTTTAATATTTTGCCTCAAAAACTGCCATAGACTCACTACAGGGAACTACACCAAGTCACTGGTTCAGGTATGTGGATGACACTTGGGTTAAAATCAGATCCAGTGAAGTGGCGTCCTTTACAAAACACATTAGTTCAGTGGACAATAACATCAACTTCACAGGGGAAGATGTCCACGGGAACAAACTTGCTTTTTGGACTATTTAATTTGCATCCAAGAGGGAGGTAACTTAAAAATGGAGGTATACAGGAAACCTACTCATGCGGATCAATATCTGTTGTTTGATTCCCACCATCCACAGGAACACAAACTGGGTGTCATTAGAACTCTGCACCACAAGGCGGAATATGTGGCAACTAATACAGAGTCCAAGGACAAGGAGCATAATCATCTCAGAGGAACTTTAAAAGCATGTGGCTACCCAGATTGGGCCTTTGTAAAATCAGCAGCAACAAGCTCACCAGGAACATCAAAAGACATAACCACCCCGAAAAACAAAGTAGGCAATACATAGTCATTCTATATGTAGCTGGAGTGTTGGAGAAACTCAGGAGGATTTTCAACAAACACCATGTCCCTGTGTTTTTCAAACAAAGTAACACACTGAGACAAAAACTGGTACACCCAAAGAATCCAACTCCTAAGGGAAAACATAGTAATGTGTTATACGCAGTCCAGTTTAGCGATGAGTGCACTGATCTATACAATGGGGAGCAAAACAACTGCTCCATAAGCGAATGGATCAGCATAGGAGGGCAAACTTTACAGGGCAAGACTTGGCTGTTTTTCTACACCTAAAAGACAAGGGACACTCTTTTGAAGATAGCAATGTCCAAATTTTGGATAAAGAAGACTGCTGGTTTGAAAGAGGTTTGAAAGAGGTGTGAAAGAGGCGATTCATATTAAGGTGGAGAAACCATCCCTGAACAGAGGCGGGGGCCTTTGACTGCACCTGTCTGCTACATACAATGCTGTGCTAACATCTGCTCCCCGGCGGTTTCAGAACGCTTCACACAACCATTCATGCAACTCTCACAAGTAATACCTGTTTTCTAGGAGTTTCATGACACATTGGTAATCCTAGCACTGTAACTACACAGAATCAGCACCAGTGTAAATTTCAGATGTCACCTCTCTGAAGAGTTACAATGTGCCTTTGTGATTGGATTGTTGGAAGAGTCTATATGCCGAGAACTCCCCTACACCGGATGAGCAGTGAAACGTCTTCATTAAAATTTCTCAGCAAGTCCAGTTGCCCTGAGTTATTTTGATTAATATACCATGGCCTGGATGAATGAGAATCATCATAGTCATATTGCCATAGACTCCTTAAAGAATATGGAAATATGGAAAATATAGTTACTTTATATTTTACTTAGCCTAATACAAAGGACCAAAAAACAGACATATACAGACATTAAAGAATGTGTCTGATCTACTTCTTGCCATTCTTCAAGATGGTGTCAGGTCTGATCTACCAGTAAAGCAGGATAATGCTTCACTTTGACTTAGGATCATTATGTAATGTAATTATGTTCCCTTTAATAATAATCACTGTTTAACCTTTTATTTCCATAGTTTTAAAGTTTTGCATAAAAACACACAGTGTTAGTAATGACAAAACTTTTGTGAAGTATTCTGATTTAAAAAAAACTGGTTTAAAAGTATTCTTGATGATCCATTTTGGAGAACATTAAAAAAAATGGATTACATTAGAGCTTAAAATATCAGACCTTAGAATAATATGAATCCATCTTCTTTTTGGAGGAACTTATGCTGTACAAATACCCTTCATTCAATGAGCTACATAAACTATGTTTACTGCAAACAGCTTAGATCCTCTCTTTGAAGTTAACCCCTAAACCCTTTGGCTTGGTGCTAAAATCAATTTCGGTAACACCTTGCCCTGTTTCCCTAACTGGGCAAATAATCAATACATTCAAGCTAAGTAGAGGAAGCTTTCATCAAGTCTATCTATGAGTGAGAGAAAAAAGTAAAAAAATTAAGTTTACTTTAATTTAAAGTAAATATCAAATCATGATAAGTAATTAAGTTGAGTATAAGATATCTTTGTGTTTTGGCGCTGAAAAATTATTTGAAAATTTTTTTATTTTTGTATTCAAGAAGAAAAAAGGGAAAGAAAAATAAGACTGTTCTTAAAAAGCAAACAGTAGCAAAACTAAACAGGGCAAGATCTGGAACTCAACAGAATGCCTGCAATTAGCAGTTTATTACACATTAACATATTAATCTTTTTCGATATGCAAAAGAAACATGACTTTCAAGAAGGAGGACTTGGAGAGCAGTGAAATCATTTTTAGGATGAGAAATGCTAAAAGGAGCCAAAGAGCCCTTTGCATTACATAACATGCAGTGAAAGCCTTATGAATTTGTGAAAAAGATTATCCCAGTGTACCTGCTGACAGCTGGCCATGATATTTACTGTATGAGGTTGCAAATGTTAGTATGTAATGGAAGCTTAACCATATATCTACAACGCTGACCATATATAATTAACAAAACCCAAGTGGTTCTGGCAGCAAAATTAATAGAGACGGCCAGAGAACAACTGACTACTGTTACATATTTTGTAATGCCTTTCATGCAGTATCATCACAATTGAATATGGAATATGATTACTATTACTTTCTAGCTTACCCTTCTGTGGCAAAAGTTACAAAGGTCTTTTCAATCAGACCCACTTTTGAATTAGGGGACATAAATTCCTCACTATTATCCCTATCAATAAATCTATGCCCTTGTGCAAAAAGGAACTAACCTTGGGTATACCTTACAAAATATGTAGGCTATGAAAACTTGTAGTATCAAGCAATATCTTTTATTAGCTATTTTATTTTTTATAATCATACAACTTGTAAAGTAAACTTAAAGGGGTTGTTCACCTTTGACTTAACTTTTACTATGATGTAGAGTATGATATTCTGAGACAATCTGCACCTGGTTTTCATTTTTTACTGTTTGTGGTTTTTGAGTTATTTAGCTTTTTGTTCAGCAGCTCTGTTGCAATTTCAGCAATCTGTTTGCTAGGGTCCAAATTACCCTAGCAACCATGCATTGATTTGAATAAGAGACTGGAACAGGATAAATACTAAATAGGAAGATGAGTAATAAAAAAGCAGCAATAACAATACATTTGTAGCATTTGTTTTTTTGCATGGTGCCAGTGACCCCTGTTTGAAAGTTAATGGAACTAAAGCTGGGGTCTAGGTTATCTCTCCCCTTTGAAAGCTAATGGTAGGGGAGTACTAAGCCCTATGGATGAAACCAATGCCCAGGTCGTGAGACCTTTATTTCAGGTAATGCATTTATGCTGGGAGGCTTTAGCATTTGATATTATGACCAGAGGTAAATAGTTAGGGACAACCATATGGGTTTTATCTTGACGTGGTGTGGTGGCTTATCAATCTTATGATCATAATTTTTTAACTAAAAAAAACTGTCTTTGTATACATGCATCTGTATAGATTACTTATATGACAGGGGACCAGGGACTGTGTATTGATCAATCTCTTTTTCTCTATGTCTGTAGATAATTTGGCCAGATCAGTAGCACTTCCATTGTATTTTAGTACATTTTTATTTAGCTATGGAGTGCTTCACAACCTTTCTTTTTTGCACTTCATTATACTAGAGTGTTCTGTCTTTGCCATTTGTGCCTTTTTCATTATGGAATCTTTTTGATTTATTGTGTTTAATTTTCAAATGTCTACAGGCAAAAAATTGTGATTAATGAACAATAAGAATTTAATTCACGTAATTTGGGGGTCAAAAATTACAGTATTGACCATGAATGGACTGGTAAGAATAAAGAACTTTGCCCTTATGTAATATGACTTTTTCAGGGGAATGTAATAAAAGTCGCAAAGAGAAAAACAATTCACACCTATAAGAATAAAAATTTACATCTCGCAATGTAATATTCTTCCTTAAACTATTATTGCATTGCGAATTTTCATTGCGCTCTTTTAAGAAGTGCTTGAAGGTATCGTAATCTTGTAGAGCAAACATAACTTTTTCATTAAGACATTTTATTACACTGACTGCGCACTGGTGCAAGCTATAATATTCTCAACCTTTCTTCCACTGTTGGAAGTAAACTCTAGACCATTTCCGGGTATGCAAAAACTATATTAATTTCGCACAAAGCAAAATTTGTTGTGCAAAAGCATAACATTTCCTATTGCAAATAGTTTTTCCTTCACCGATTCTTACTACATTCCCCTATTAGATTTCTACATACTTCTTTAGGCCACATGTGCAGAAACTTTTTGTTTAGCATACAGCAGCTAATCTGACAGACCTAAATCTATTTGTGAAATAATTTTTTGTACAAATAATCAGAGAAAAGGGTGATTTACATAGTAACATAGTAAGTTATTATTTTAACTGCCTAACTGCTAGTTGATCCAGAGGAAGGCAAAAAAAACCCATCCTAAGCCTCTCCAATTTGCCTCAGAGGGGGAAAAAATTCCTTCCTGACTCCAAAAAGGCAATAGGACTAGTCCCTGGATCAACTTGTATAATGAGCTATCTTCCATAACCCTGCATTCCCTCACTTGCTAAAAAGCCATCCGACCCCTTCTTAAAGCTATCTAATGTATCAGCCTGTACAACAGTTTCAGGGAGAGAATTCCACATCTTCACAGCTCTCACTGTAAAAAACCCCTTCTGAATATTTAGGCGGAACCTCTTTTCTTCTAAAAGAATAGGTGACCTTGTGTCATCTGGAAAGACCTACTGGTGAATAAAGCATTAGAGAGATTATTATATGACCCCCTTATATATTTATACAGTATATTTATATATTTGGAAGAACAGAAACTCATACAACTATCACTAACAATTCTGCTGTTATTTTAGAACATTTTACCATACTAGGTCAACAGCTGTTTTTGCAACAAAAGAAAAAAAAGAAACATTTCAATAAATTACTGTTTTCTTTAACAGAGAAAATGTAAATTTGTAAAAACTGAATGAATGTAGTCCATAGTACAAAATAAATCTTTATTTTAAGAGCGGTACAGATTTATAAAAACTATTACTAATGGTACATATGCCCCATTGTTTCCCTTTACATCCAGAAGTATTCAATGGATTTATGAACTTGTGCTTCTGGATATATAATTAAAACAAATGTTTCAATGAGACTTGTTGAAGGACAGAGTAATCTAAATGTGCTTAGTAAAAGGTCAAGATTGTAAAATGAGATAAAAAAGGAACATTATATTTCATGTTAAATTATTGATTCATACTGACCTAGTTTATTCAACAAAATATAATGCAGAGATTGTGCCTTTGGAAGTGTTCTCATTAATATTGTTATTTTTACCACCACTGTATCTTATTTACCAAAAAATAAAAATGTCACTATTTGCATTTGTAGTTCTGGCCTCACATATATTTCTGTTAGCATTTTAGGACTTTACTCTTCTTTCATGAGTAAGATTGATCTTCAAACTAATGATGTGAAGAGGCTTTTATGATGCTTCACTTCTGCAATGGATTTATCAGGTTTTTGCTCTATCTTCAAACAATCTTTTTTGATTCTCTCTCTGAAATGTAACAGCTTTTGCTGCAGACATTAAAACAGCTGCTTATTTTGTTTACTGTAGAAAGTTTCAGATAAAAGCGCATTGCAGTTGGATCCTCTAGAGAGTATCAGTGGCCTCAAATCAGAGAACAACCAAACCCAAATAATTAATCAGGAGGCTGATGACAAGGATCTATATGAACGAGGTTATTAAGACTTGGTTTCTTTGTTTTCAGCAATGGAAACAAAGAAAGGATTAAATGGAATGCAATTTAAGTCTTCACATATAGTAATAATGCTTACCCAGGGGAAGGCACTAAATCATATGATATTAACTTCACCTCTTTTATGGCACTTTGTGGTGTAAATCCTTTTCAGTTAATAATATGAGCATTTCTAATTTTGCTTTTTCACAGCATGAATTTTAAGCATCACTTGTGTTAGAAGTAAAACTGGCATAATCAAAATGCATAACAAGGTCACTCCTCAATGTACCCTTCACCGTCAGCCATTCCACCAAACCCCCTTGTTACATGATACTGACAATAAAAAACGTATTTTCAAAATATTTATCTACATTAAAAGTTAATTGTCATGCTGATCATTTTTCACTGATCATTCTGCTTTTGTAAGTAATTGTTACTTGAAGTTCCTTAACCTGACTGTTTTGCCAGCCTGACTGTCCCTTCTCAACCTTTGAGTTAAAGTTTCTAATAATAACAGACTCCTACTGCATAAATATGGCAGCCCCCTCATACAGGAACATGGGGGGGGGTATGAAAGTGGGTGTAAAAGCATCAGGCAAATTCTTTTACGGTACAATTATAAATAGCATTCAAAGGCAATGTTATTGTAGATATAAAAAAAATTATTTTCTGGTGTCAGTGTCTCTTTAATGAAACACCAGGAGCCAGAAACAGGGTAAAATGACCACAGTCCTGAGTCTGCAGTAGCTTGATGATAGGAAATTCAAGCAGGCTGTCAACCCACCATGCAGTCAAAGGAGAGAGCCTCCTTTTTCCCTCTTCTAAAATGTCCTTTGGCTCTACTGCTGCTGTTACAAACAAAATGTAAAATACATTATTCCAGAGGATGGTAAAAGAAAAAAACAGCCTGATGCCAGTGCAAGTTTCCTTGCTGACACCAATGGAGATCTTAAACATTCCCTGGATCAAGCATTTGTCATTCATTTAACATTCATTTAACATGAATTTCTACAAACTCTCACATTTATACTGTATGAAGATACAGAAACAACAATAAAACAGTGCATTCAGGAAAACAGACATATTCAGACATAGACAGAAACATGGCTGTGCCATGAGTTCTCCAGTCTCTCCCATTGTAGCTAACTTGTACATGAAGGAAGTGGAAAGAAGGGCCTTACTTACATTACAGGGAACAACACCTCGTCACTGGTTCAGGTATGTGGATGACACTTGAGATCTAAAGAAGTGGCAGCCTTTACAGAACACATGAACTCAGTGGACAATAACATCAAGTTCACAAGGGAAGATGCCCATGAGAAAAAACTTTCCTTTTTGGACTGTTTGATATGCATCCAAGAGGGGGGTAACTTGAAAATGGAAGTATACAGAAAACCCACTCATATGGATCAATATCTGTTGTTCGATTCCCACCATCTGCTGGAACACAAACTGGGTGTCATTAGAACTCAGCACCACAGGGCGGAATGTGTAGCAACTGATACAGAGTCCAAAGACAAAGAGCAAAAACATCTCAGAGGAGCGTTGTGCTAAAATATAATTGCATGAACTGAGGCAAAACATGATCTTAAGAATCAATAAATCAGTCCCCTTTTCTATAATTTTATTCCTTCTGCTGACTCTAACATGGTTTTTAACCATGTAGCTTATTAAGTACATAGCAAGAGGACTTTGCCATTTCCAGGTCTCTGTATTTTTAGTTTTATTGGATTACCCTAGATCAGTGCTGTCCAACTTCTGTGGCACAGAGAGCTGAAAATTTTCTGGCTTATGTGGTGGAGGGCCGATAATGAAATTTACTGTTGGCCACTCCCCCTTTAAACCACACCCACTATAAACCACATCCATGTTATCACAATAACTTTTAAGATCATATCCACATTAATGGTGGTACTCAATGCAGGGATATCAGTTATCAATCATATGTAAAAAATGTAAGTCATGTTAAAACATATTCTTCAATCCATATGCTGCCTCCTCCCCTGTGGATAACACAGCACCCCCAGCACATGATTAAACACCTTGGGTCCCCTAACAAAATTTTCCCAATGCTAACAGACCCCCAGAATAAACCCTACCAGGCTCATGTTCCATAGGTAGTGTAGGGCAAGCAGAGAAAAGCACACACAAGCATAATTAGCCTATCACTACTGGGGTGATTTTGGAGAAATAATTTTTCTCTAATTCGGATCAACATACGTTAAGTCTGCTAAAAAATCATTTAACCATCCAGCAGGATTATTTTCAATATGGATGTGTGCAGCTTAGATCGAGTACAAGGTACTGTTTTGAAATAACACAGATAATGGAAATCATTTTTAAAAATGAATTCTTAGTATAAAATGAAGTATACAACAGATGGCCCTCCCATAATTTGAAGTGTTCTGGATAACAGGTTTCTGGATAATGGATCCAATACCTGTATATTTATTTGCTTTCTTTCTGGGCGCTTATGTACTGTGGTTTATAATAGCTGAAAGTTCATTGCTTGTTTGTTGCCCACACAATTCTGGGTGGGAGCCCAGCTTACCTAGCTTGACATTAGGGAGGGTAAAACATTCAGTCTAGACAAACATTCCAAAACCTTTAGGAAAAAAAAGTCTTTTAAAATAACTTTCTTTTGCCAATCTCACCACAGTCTCTCAGCTATATCAAAAAGTCTCCAAAGTTTGTTTGTAGGTCAGCGCCTATGGCAACAGAGAAAAAACAAAAACAAAAAAATGTGCTATATGTTTCAATATTACACCAGTGTCCGAGTTAAAGGCTTGAGGTGGACTTCCACGTTGAACCATCCACTTCTACAGGTGGCATGCATGATTTTTCCAATCTGTTACCACTACTGTTTGGTCAAATTGCCTACTTACAGACTGGAAGTATGATTTATTGCCCTAGTGTTATTAGATCCTCTCCCTCCTCTTTGGGTCAGCTTCTCGTATCCCCATGGAGAAACATATATCCGAAATAGTGTAACACTATTTATTAAAAAATGTATTTAAAAACAAGTTTGCACTCACATTTGGTGGAAGATTAGTCACACATATATATATTTGTTTGATATATGTCCATTCCGTCTAGAGTAAGAATTTATATTTTGGTAATGTCCTACAAAAATTCTTTCAATGAAAGAGCAGAGCAATAAAGTTAAGTAAAGTTAAGCAATCTTTCCATAATTTGGATCTCTATACAAAATTAATTTAAACATTAAATAACTCAATATTACTGTTTTGTCTCTAATAATGATTAATTATACTGTATCTTAGTTGGGATCAAGTACAATTAACTTTTATTACTACAGAGAAAAAGAATAAAATTTAAAAAATATTAATTATTTTATTACAATAGAGTTTATGAGAGACTGCCTTTCTGTAATTCAGTGCTTTTTGGACAACAGGTTTCTGGATAGCTGATAATACCTATAGTAGAAACAAGAAAGAGCAGATCGACCTTCTAGGATAATTTAAAAAAAATAATCAAGCAGTCCTGAATGATTAACAAAGGCAGACTTTTAAGCTAAATAAAAAAGCAAATGGAAAGGCAATTATGTCAAGTCATGTGGAAATTGCTGATACATAAAATAATGTGTCTAATATTGTCAATACTGAAAGTATATTAAGAAAATAAAAGAACTCTAAACTGAATCTAAATAGCATCTGTTATTTCTTGTAGCAGCAAGTAATGAACCCTGAATATATTGTAATTAATTGATCAGTATGTTTTAATTATATTTTACAGCTTCAAAAAGAGCATACAAATATATTTAGGGGTAAATTTACTAAAGGGCGAAGTGACTAATACTGGCGATGATTTGCCAGCATTATCGTTTAACTTCACCGATTTACTAACGGGCACAGGCGTCACTTCAATAGCGAAGGGGACAGAAGTTAGCATTGCTTCGCACTCTAATGCCAGTGGGCTTATGTGTAGGGCATTAAAACAACTCTTGACTTTTGAAGTTTCCCTTGGCATGTCTAGTTATCAGTGTAAATGTAATGTATTAGATGCACTATGTAACATAAAAATCATTATTCCACTGTAAATTAGCCTGAGCCCAAGAACTGTAGTGAAGTCGTGCTAGCCAGAATTTTAACACTAGCGCATCTTCGCTTTGATTTACTTTCTCTGTCGAAGTAACACTTACAAAAATTCACCAGTGTTCGTTG
>CM044443.1:68126869-68155329 GCA_024363595.1 Xenopus borealis | reverse complement strand
ATAAAGAATGACTGAAGTTTATCAGACTACAAGTCAAATGACTTGGGCAGCTGGGAAACTGCCATTACAGTATGTGTAGCCCTATGTCAGATTTCAAAATTAAAAATAAAAAAATCTGTTTGTTCTTTTGCGAAACGGGATCCTTAGCATTTTTTTAAACCATGTTATTAGTGTCATAATATGCACTCTTCTCCTGGGACTTACCATTAATTATGATTTTGCAATCTCTTTTTTAGTCATGTCCACCAGGACAAGAGCCCACACAGGATCAGTCTCAATGTATCAAATGCCCTCCAGGATTTTTTTCTACAGTGGATTTACCCAAATGTCAACCATGTCTATCAGGTGACCTCTCAGCTAAGTGCATGCAATACAGAACGCTTGGGAATTATGGTATTCCGGATAAGGGATATTTCCATAATTTGGATTTCCGTATATTAAGACTAGTCAAAACTATTTTAAACATCAAATAAACCAAATAAGATTGCTTATTTTGATGAAGTATATCTTAGTTGGGATCAAGTACTACAAGATTCTATTTTGTTATTATATTTGAATATATTATATTTGTATTTTAATTATTTGATTAAAATGGAGTTTATGAGAGTCAAACTTCCCCTAATTCTCAGCTTTCTGGATAAAAGGTTTCTATCCCATACCTGTACAAGTTAATAAGGGCATTAATGTAGAAAAGTTATTTTCCAAACATTGTTCTAGTGCAGAAAAGAGCTTGGTCCCTCTTGGTATTTTTAAATAAGCAGCAACCATCATAACCTCTTGGTAAAAGAAAATCTACCTAATTAATAAATCAGACCCTAAATATTTAGCACATTGATTTTTATTCATAGAAAATAACACAGCAATGGAATAACACCTTCAATATCAACAGTAGGCAGGTGACATTTAATGAGAAAATCAAGTATTTACAGGTCCTGGCAACAAGAAAATGAAGTTGGTAATTAGACCCTCTCATTAAATAATGAAGCGTTACTTCAGTAGAGGAAAAAAACACAAACTGTCAGGAAAAGGAAAATGATCTGAAATGTGGAGATGTTCTCATTAAAATGACTGCCTGGGATCACACTTAGAGCAGATGCAGTGCACATCTATCAGCATTTACACAGCTTAGAATCCCTAACCCTTTCTCTTCCTTTGTAAGACTGATTATACTGCATTGCTCTCTGTGTGCGGCCCTGGTAGGCTGGTAGAAAAATAATGCATCTATCTATCTAAAAATGCAGTACAAGCTGAAACTTGTCTCAATCCATACATTCATTTAAATGCAGTATCAGTTTCTCAATGTGCCTGTTTGTATTCATTTGATATTTTCACTTCTGGCTTATTTATTATATATTGCCTGAAACTTCCTATAAGGGCTCCAAAGCGAGCTGTGCAAAGAAAATCTAAAGTAGGTTGTTCTGTTTTTAGAAAAGGACAACATACATTAAAGAATAAATCATATTTGCTATGTTATCTATCTTTACTTAATGCTAGCCAATATTTATAGGTGCATTAAATTGTGTTGAATAATGTTTGCTTCTGTTAGAAACAAATCTAGTTATAGCTAGTGATGGGCAAATTTATTTGGCAGGCACAAAATTGCAGCAAATTTCCGTGTTTCCCCTACAGAAAATAAATTTGTGAATTTGCCACAAATGTTTTTTTTTCTGACAATTAGGACACCGGCGGTGATTAACGGACTCCCATTGACTTAAATTGTCACTGTCAAAATTGGCCTTTTGCTAATTATTCTGGACAAATTCGCCCATCACTAGTTATAGCTCTTAAAAGCTTATGGGAGTAAAATAAAATGACAAATGTACGATGAAATGATACATTCTTTGGCGACAAACAAACGAAAATTTATCTTAAGAACTTCATTTTGTAAAGTAACCCCAAAAATAAATGCTGCTTGTAATATTGCATTTAATACACTGTATTCACAATATGCAAAGCAATCTCTTGGTGGTGAAGTGGTAGCCCATTCTAATTGAAGTGGCGTTATGAAGCAAACAATTGAGTTATTTATAAAGTGCAAGTGGGAAGTGCTGTATGCTGTAAATATCAGGTTTTCTTTTTTTTGTTAACACAGTTCAGAGACTTTTTTGCAAGTCTCTAAACTGTGTTAAAAGAGTCTTGCTAATCTGTTATCCTTTAACATACAGTAAACACAGAAAACAACAATGATGTTAATTCATCTCTGTTTTGTTAGGCAGTTACTGTCCACAGATTGGAAAAACACATCATTGGTTTTACCCTGATATTGTTTTGAATGATCAACCAGTAAGGAGCAATTCCTGTATTTGTTATAATGAAATGCCTGACTTGGGAATGACAGAGCTGCAGCGAGCGGATGGTGACGTGATTTCTTGTGGAGTAGGTTTTTACAAGGTTGAACCTCAGGGATGTCATCTTTGCCCACCAGGTATGTGGGCATACAGACTATTACTGCACATTGCCTATACTAGATTAATAAAAAGCTTCCCAGTTCCACAAAGGCAAGTCTCTATGGCAGGTTCTAACTTGTAATGAGAAACAAACATTTGCAAAACCATTAAAAACTTTGTGAAATGGAAACATTTCTACAAAATATTGTCAAGTACATTTGGACCAGTATGAGTATAAAATAAATTATCAGGAATTGGAGTTGCATGTTCATTTGAAGCAGTGTAGGTACTTCACATAGAGAACAGTGAGGTTGTGGAATGCATTGCCAGTTGATATTGTGATGTCTGATTCTGTAAATGCCTTTAAGAATGGCTTGGATGATTTCTTGGACAGACATTCGCCAGCGTGACATCATTTTGCAACTTAGCCGATTTACTAACAGTCCCTGTCGTAACTTTGCTGGCGAATTAGACTGACTCTAGCGCAACTTTGCACCCTAATGCCTGGCGAAGTTGCGCTCAGACGAAGGGACATAACTACGGTAATTCAATAACTTGTGGATTTTACTGTATGTTACCTCTTGCGCCAGACTTGACTTTGCCACCTCAGACCAGGCGAAGTGCAATAGAGTAGATAGGAGTTTCTTAAAAAAAAGTTTACATTTTTTCTAAGTCCCTGAAAACTATCATATTTTTTTTTAAGGTACCCTCCTTCCCCCCTACATTTCCTTACATATGGCACCTAAACTAAACAGTGGGCAAAATAACAACAATATTCTATTGGTTGAAGGTTTCCCAGGCTTGTGTAGTGTAATGTATTTGTGGCTACATATACGCCATTGTACTTAAACTTCACGCCATATGCAAATTAGGCATCATTAGAGTAACTTCACTTTGCTTGATGAAGTAACACTTGCACAACTTCACTACCTTTTGCCTCCTTGAGCGTACATTTGCATTTTAGTGAATCAGAGGCTCCCTGGCAAAGTGCGGCAAAGGTGTCACTAGCACATTTTTGGCGCTTAGTGAATTTACCCCATAGTATCAAATGCTATTGTGATACTAAACTCTATAGTTAGTATAGTTATGGGTATATATAATTTATGTGAAAGATAGGTGTGTATGGATGCTGGGTTTTCATTTGCAGGGGTTGAACTTGATGGACTTTGTCTTTTTTCAACCCGATTTAACTATGTGACTATGTTTTACTACTGACTATTCAGCTTAATACAAATCACAAATTTTTGGCGTAGCAAAATGGGACAGATGCACCCATCACTATATATAGGTGTCATGTGAAAACAAACAAAGGTTTATTTGACTGATCCTCTTTCTGGTACAGTACATGTATGGGATCTGTTATCTGGGGTTTTCTGCAGAAGGGATCTTTACGTAATTTGAATCTTCATACCTTAAGTCTGATAAAATCTGATTTAAATATGAATTAAACCCAGTAGGATTAGTTTGCATTCAATAAGTATTTAATGTATATTAGTTTGGATCAAGTACAAGACACTGGGGAAATAATCTTTAAAAAATTGGATTATTGGATAAAGTGGAGTCTATTGGAGATAACCCTTCTGTAATTTGGAGCTTTGGATAACAGGTTTCAATATAACAGATCCCATACCTTTACAATAGCATGTAATTTACATCACTCGCTTAATTAGTGCACTTAACTCAACTGCAAAATTATTGTTAGAATACTTTACAACAGAGATATATGGCAGTCCCTTGCTTAGTGCTAGTTGACTGTAAGCTAGGCTTATGTTTTTTTTTCAAACCAATAATGATGTCCCTTGTCATCCTTAGTAAGGTAGATATTTAGTAAACCGTTGTGTATTTTCCACATTAAAAACTATGTAAGCAGGCAAAATTGCTGTGCATTTTTCAGATATAGCAAACACTGATGTGTTAAGGTCTGTAAGACATTGACAGCACACATGCGTTTGCATAGCAGATGCATAATAAAGTGGATGGCAAGTGATAACTGCAAAATTAGAATCTGAAATAGAAGCACATTTAGTTTCTATGGAAACACACTGTTTTGAGTTATTTTCTGTGTGTACACATTTTATAACGCCACAGAGCCTGCACCTCATACAGGCTACATTAATTCCAATAATAGTATGTGAACCCAGGGGAGACTTCAGTGAAACTCCAGCTTATCAAATACACGTGACGTGGGAAGGGGTTACACAGAGCACACCATCCCCTCAGGGTGCTTTAGGATTAACTTTATCAACTCTGCAGATAATTCAGCAGAGGTTCCCGCTCAGACAATGTTAGCAGATGCTCCAAATACCCAAGGGACACACTGATATAGTGGGGTGACAGAACAGTGCAGCAGAATATTTTATTATGTGTTATTGTGAAAATGAAATGTACCATTCTACAATAACATGTTATTCTTTTATTTTCTTAGCAGTTACCCATTGCCATAAACCAAATATTTTAATACTGCAGTCCTCTTTAGGTGTTGCATTCATTATTCTAAGTGTAATGAATGAATCAAACTGATTGTATTCTTATTTGCACCTACATATGTAGGTCACTTTTAAGGCTTGAGGATTATTATATCATCCTTTTTTACTGTCTTTTATACATGATTTATTTTACTCTTCAAATAAATTGTTTTTCTTAAATCTTTTTTTATTGGAAATTATGTGTCCCATAGGTGCTAAATGGATCCAAAGCCACTTGTTTTTAAAACAATTTCTGTAATGCAGACATACAATATATCATAGCAATCATTGGCCATTAGATACATTTGCTACTATTTCATATGACATTGAGGGGGTTATGTAATATAAGATACAAAAAAGTTTGCCCAGGAGCAGTAACCCAAACCAACCAATCAGCAGTTAGGATTTACTGGTCAACTGTTTAAAAGCTCGCATCTTATTGGTTGATATGGGTTACTGCTACTGGGCAAACATTTCTTTTATTGTATATGGGGCACTACTTCCCCTTAGGTAAATTTTCAAACAAGTGGTTCAAGGAGAGCACTTCAAAGCAAATTGCTGTGAAAAAGTATTTATTCACTGACTACCATACACGACATGTTTCGGGCCATTCATGCCCTTTCTCAAGTGATACATACAAAAAAGGGGGGGGGGTTGTGGGTGCACACCTTAGACAAGTTTCAAAATATTTAAATAATTAAAGCCTTGTCTAAGTAATGTAAGTAAATATGCTAGTGCATGTCATTTTAAAAATAGGGTTTTTTTTTTACAAAATTATGATCATAAAATTAATGAGCCACCATACCATGTAAAGGTAAACCCCACATGGTGGTCCCTAACTTGTTTACCTCTAATCATAGGGGCAGATTTACTATTGGTCAAATTCGACAGTTAAAAAAAAAAAAAACCTCAAATTCGAACGTGTGAATAGCTGGGAATTGTTGAGGAATAAATTAGATTTTACCGCGATCGATAAACAAACCAACGCCCATATGTAAAAAAAGTGTAATGAGGAGTGTGATTAAAAACAGAGTGAACGATGTGTGCAATTGCACATTGGTGTGAATGTATGTGTTTGTGGAGTATGGGGGTGTATAAAATGGTGGACGGGGCTTTGGGGGGAAATAATAGGGGTAGAGTGTAATGAGTGTAATGCATGTTTGTGAGTACAAAAATGTGTCTGGTGCAATTGTTATACAGTATGTGTCTCATGTGCTAAATTAAACATTGCTGTGTATGATTGCACAATGATGTGTGTGCATGTATGTTAATGGGAAATATATAAGTTTATGTACAGTATGGTGTGGATATGTGTGAAAAGAGAACTAAATGGGGAGTATAAGTGTCTTTGCAAGGGTGTATCATGGGACGTTGATTCTTACATGGCTAGATCCTCCCCTGCCGCCAGCATTTGCAGTTTTTAAGAGAGAGAGTGATTGCGCAAACCAAGGCACCACTGCACAAAACTTGAACCTCTTGTTTGAATATATACAAGCTAGGTAAGATTTTTTAATATTCCACTCGATATAAACTAGCTGTTGCTTAAGTATTCATTTTGGGGTAAAGTTTTACTTTCACTATACAAAGCAGCTGTGACATTCTATTTTGTGTTGTCTAACAGGGTAACTCCAGGAACATATTTTAGTGATGCACAACATTTTGTACAGAAGTTCTAGTATTAAGCAGTATGAGCCCATGATAACAAGCATAAAACCTCCAAATGGTTTTTGATTGTTTTATTTACTGATGCAATATTTTACTATCTAACATATGTCCATTTTCAATATCAGGTCACTTCTGTTCAGATGGTATTACTGCAGTACCCTGCCCAGCAGGCACCTACTCTGAAAAGGAAGGACTTTATCAACAGAATCAATGCACCCTATGCCCTGCAGGTCTGCCAGCCTTACTCTAACCTTTCAGTTGTGAATAGTTGTTTAAAATTATCTTACAACTTTTTTTCATTTTAAATATGTAGGGTACTATTGCTTAGAAGGAACAGCAGAGATTCCAGGAGTTCAAGCTCTGTGTCCAAAAGGCTTTTATTGTCCCATTGGCACTAGAAGCTCTCATGCCTATCCTTGTCCCGCTGGGACATACAATGACCAACCTGGACAAGGGCATAGAGGCAGCTGTAGAGTCTGTTCTGAAGGACTATTCTGCCAGGAAGGTAATTATGCTCATTCTTTTATCCTCCATGTTCATCTTATTTATCGTATATGTAATTATAGGCTTTAGGAGAGAAAATTATCCTTTCCTGTGTGACTCATTGTATTGCTGTCCAGCTGTAGTTTGTTCAATGTTTTCTTGGCTAGTCATTTATTATGTCTATATAGTTAAATACAATTTAGGTGATTTGTATATGACATCAGTGCAATTAAAGACATGCCTCACACTTTTATCTGTTTCCATGATATAAATATATGCTTAAATATTAGGAGAGCACCACCTCCCTTTACATCCTCATCTCCATTCTCCAATTTCATGTATTGGATTTGTATTGGAGACAATTGTTGATTTGTATTGACCCCCTCCACCCATCTCATTCTCTTTTATTATTGCTTGATTCCATCAGTTAATTCCTAATTCAGTGCATTGCAAAAATGCATCTATTTCTCAATATATGTATATTTTCATTTATTTACTTGCTAGTAAGATCATGCATATCTTCCTGCATGGATTGCCTCTTATTTTTTTATTAAACAGTACTTGTAGGTATTTTATTGCAGGGCAAGACTAATCTGTCTAAACAAATTCCTTTTCTCATCTTGTTAAAACCTGACCACAAACTGCTCTGATGCAGCCTACACTTCAGCACTACTTGATGTTGCGGTTTCTCTAATCCTGTGAATGCACTTACACACACATTTAGCAGGTACCAGACAACCTAAA
Organism: Xenopus borealis; assembly: GCA_024363595.1. Lineage (NCBI taxonomy): Eukaryota > Metazoa > Chordata > Amphibia > Anura > Pipidae > Xenopus > Xenopus borealis. The sequence continues at coordinate 68,147,585 of CM044443.1, read as the reverse complement.
CCTATTGTGGCATTTTATTTGCAAAAGATTACTAACATGTTAAAGGAAAGGGGATAAGAAAGGTAACATTCTCTTTAAAATATTTATATAAAAGGCAGTAAGCTGGGAGCAGAGAAATCAGTGAAATAGCTTCTATTACTTAGTAATAAGGCAAGGAAACTGACAAATGAGAGTGAATAGTGGCATCTAGGGACAAAAGATAAAATGAATGCCTCTAGAATGGATAAGGTGGATGATGCAGCTGGTAGTTAATCAATAGCAATATGAATAGGCCTTTTGGAGTGAGAGTCTGGCTTCGAGTGGCTTCATGTAATCAAGATCTGGAACAGTTAATAATTGAAATTGCATGGAGGCATTGGGCTACAAAACAACTTTATTGCTAAAGAGGAATTCAAAATGAAAACCCATTAGAGAGAGAGATAGAGACACACACAAGTTAAGGCTCTCAGGTAGCAAACTATTTAAGGATTCCAGGAACCCTAATTTTAATAACTTTTTAGACATTTAGGTTATGCATTTAAATAGTACATTTCTGTTGAAAAAGACAATAGTCCATAAAGTTCCACACCTCCAAACAACCCATATTTAGTAAGCTAGAGAGCTGACTAGATAATAATGCACCCAGGTATCTATATTAAAAAAATTTATTTATTACAGGAAAAGAAAAATCTCCCAGTTGCTGAGAAACCTTGCTAGCTTAAACCTGGCAGCAGAGCTGGGGGGGTGAGGGGTACCAAGGTCTACGGAGGCACACTGCAGTGGAAATGAGGTCATGTGGAAGTGATGCCATGCATATGTGATGTCATGCACATGCACAGTTTGCCAGGCGGAGGTTGGCCTTGTAGGGCCAGTGCCTAAGTTGACACCAGACCTAAATACAACACTGCCTCTTCTACAGATTCAGTAATACAGTATGCATATTAACCAAGCATTTCCCCTTTCCCTCAGGCTCTTTTGTCTCAGGATCTCCATGTACCAGAGGTAAAATTTGCCCTTCAGGTACCAGTCGTGAGCAAGACTGCCCTCCTGGGACTTTCACTAATTATATTGGTGCTTCAAGTGAGTGAATAATGGTCCTCAATGAAGTGATGATTTGGTATTTTTTAAGTACACTGTAATAGAGCCCAGTTTTATTCTTAAAAGCTGACTGTGAGAAAAAAACCTAGAGCAGTCAATACAAGCAGGAATACTGTACATTATGTTTTTGATTTTAAAATAATGCATAATTAACTCTCAAAGCTCCCATTGTGTACTTTCTTTTTAGTACAACTTCTGAGGGGAATCAAGCATTTTGAAAATATACAAATAATCTAGCCTGCAGAATTAGAAAAAAGATAATTAATAAATTAATACTGTAAAGCTAAGCAATAAGTGTTTCAGCATAACATTACATTCATGACTACAGTTGGGCAAATGTGTAATTGGAGGTCTGTTTTAATCAGTGTTTTATTAAGTTTAATAAATGATTTGTCATAAGACTGTAAAAACAGGTTATTTCCTCTACTTTTCAACATAAAATAAGAAATATTGCCACCTTGTGACTGTTGAACACACTGTGCTATTTTACTGGATTGACCATTTCTGTAGTTTATTTATACATAAACTAATAGGGACAAGTCAATTTCACCCTGAAAACTGTAATGTAACCCTTTTGACACCCCTTTATCAGTGTGGCATTTACTTGACAGCATGGGACAAACCTCAGCCACTCTGCGTTGATATTGGGAGAGAATGGGAACCTGGTACTTACTAGTGCAGAACCTCCACCTAGTGGGATCTGAGAATGCACCTACTGGTGGCCCCACTAAGAACACAGTAATAAAACACACAGTATTTGTTAAAGGAATGCAAAGTCCTTTAATATATTCCCAACAACACAGTCTCTGAATCTTCAAGCGCTTCTTTGGGGTACCATTCCTTTAATCAGGATAATCATGTCTCTTGGGATGGTTCACACTGATCCTTTAGATGAGTCCAGCACTTGCAGCATTACAGTTCGACTACCAGCTGGAAATCCCCTGCTGATGCTGGTTTCTACAATCTGTATTTCTTTCACATTCTCTGTCACTCCAAGCACAGTATCTGGCATCCCTGTGCCAGCCTGATCTGAATGGCTGCTTTTGGTGGGGCCTTCCAGCTCTCAGGGCCCTCCAGCAGTTCCTCTTTCGCTCTGTCCACCCTGTGGCTCTCTGCCAGGTTCTGCTAATTCCTCTTCCTGCCATCCACTCACTAGCTGCTGTGTAATTTCCTGTAGTTCTGAGATCACTGTACAGTTGGTTGCTAGGTAACAACAATCCCTAAACTTATTAACAGGAATAACATATTTTCCTATAGAAAACATTATTGCCGTGGTTCATGTTTTCATGCAGATACCTGTTTGAGGGATTGCTGATGTGATAAAATATGATATTACATATGTTAGAATCACCTAAAGCACAGTGAAGCCAGTGCCAATTTTTGCACTTCCTTTGTGTAACAAACCAGACAATTTTTCACTGTAGGGCATTTCCTTGTGGGAACATTTAATTTAGATAAAAATCAGTATATATATATATATATATATATATATATATATATATATATATATATATATATATATCTATATATAGATATATATATATATATATATATCTATATATAGATAGATAGATAGACAGACAGACAGACAGACAGACAGACAGACAGATAGATAGATAGATAGATAGATAGATAGATCACGATAACATATGCACTACTTCATAATATGGTGAAAAAGGTGAACAGTATTGTCACAGTTTCGCAGTGCACTCCATGCTCAGGATTGACTTACCACAGATCTAAAAAATTAGGGCTGCATATTCAGCTTTCAGCCGATTCCATGAATCCTACTTAATGGATTTGGGTGCATATTAAACCAAATCTGAATCCTCGGGCAAATGCTAAGGATGGAAATAGCAGGCAGATAAATAAATGTGTGGTTCTTGGATTTGGCCAAATTCAAATGCTGCTAAAAAAAAAGTTGGATTCTTGTGAATCCTGAACCAAATCTGGGATTTGGTGCATCCCTGAATTTTTTTTTGATTTTAATGTCCTTTTTCTGTAAGAGAATACTTTGTATGCTTTAGTAGTTACTGACTGTCACAGCATTTAGTTGCACAGAGATACAAAAGACCAAGGGCAGACCCTTAAGGTGCTCAACTAACAACATGCATTTAGAAAAAATTGATTTACCACTCGTTGCTCCCATATGTTATAAAAGGCACTAACTAGCATAGCATGGGCAGCTATGACACCAACAAGGAGTGAGTGGGCATAGTGACCAAGCAGTATCCCAGCAGTCTGGCTTTTAGAGGATAGGCAAAGCCAGAGGAGAATCTTGTGAAGGGTGTGAGACTTCCACTTGAACTATCTAGCATGAGCAGTTTTAGGGAAAGTCCTGGGAGAGGTGCTTGAATATATGTATCCCCCCTGAGTACTCCCCGAGTACCACAAGGAGGGAGGCAGTAAAGGAGATTTTGAGTCCTGTGGATGTGTTCTATGCATGTGTGCTAAAGTAGTATATTTGCAATATTAATTATCAAGTTTGGTTCAACTGCAACGCCTGGCAACTCAAATTTTCAAGGGTATTTTTCAGTTAAAACTTGAATATTTTGGTTGAAAAAAGCTTTTTTTAAAAAAAAAACTCTCATTTTTTGCTTGTTATAGCTTCAATCTGAAGATACTACAGCTAAAACCTGTCAAGGTCATGTAGAAGTCAATGGTCTCTTGAACCATTTGAAGATGTTTGTAGCCTTCATGATGTTTGGGGTTTTTTTAGTGGTGGGTTTTTTTTTGCCAAAAACTTGATCAATTCGAGTTTTTCACCCCAAATTTACTAATTCAAATTTTTAAAATTTTTTACATTTTCATAAATTAGAAAACATCTGAGTTGATTCAAGGTAGAAAAAAAACCTCACAAACCCCTAAAATTCACTAGAACATTAGTCGATCCCTTATTTCCCCCTTACCATAGATAGACCAAACTAAATAACCTATAGTTTATAGGCTGAAACACATTTTGAATAATTACACTGCAGAAATTAATGTTCCATCTTAGCACTATTCCAGACACCATGCCAAACTTAAAAGAACCCTGAAAGAGTCCATATACTGTAAGACACTATACAAATAAATATGAAAATGTCCAGATAGCAAATAACAATTGCACTGTTCCATTAACCCAGTCACTAGGAAAGGGCAAGAAAATATTACACTGCATTTGGCCTAGTTAACTTGTATTTGCTGTGCATTCTTCATAATTCCTAACTCTTCTGCATACTGTACCTCTATTGACTCCTGCACCCACCATATGACCCATTAATCCATATCATATTTGCATTTCTCAGGAATTGAGCAATGTGTATTGTGTCCTGTTGGATTTTACTGCTTGTCAAACAGCAGCCAACCAGTCCCATGTCCACCAGGTACCTATAATGCTCTTGAAGGGCAAGATGAACCTGGAGACTGTATCCTTTGTACAGCTGGAAGAGCTTGCACTCATGCAGGCCTGTCTCACCCAGATTCTGAGTGCTTTCCAGGGTGGGTATTGTGCTTCACAAATATGGGCAAAACATGTGTAAAGTTCATTTTCTAATGATCATATCAGCATTCAACTTAATATAATGTGCTCTCTTTGTGTATGTGTTTTTTCAATGCTAGATATGTGTGTCCAGTGGGTTCTCGGTCACCCACCTCCTCTGACAATGCCTGTCCAGCAGGAACCTTTAGTGATAGCTACAATATTTACCACAAGTCTCAGTGTGACTTATGTCCTGCCAGATTCTTCTGTGTTAAAGGTAAGCAAACAGCTGTGAACCAGTTTTAGAAGCATGAATAGAGTGTGTTCATATTTCTATCCTGCTATGATATTATGAAAATGTTTTGTTTACATGCCATCAAGGTTATTTATGCCTAAATCAGAAATAGCAACTAATGGCTAGCAATCAACAGATAGATACAGTATTCACATAGTTACATAGACATAGATTACTAATCATACAGCATACTGTATTTAGCAGATAAACAACTACCAGAAAATGTAACCAACTTTCATTTAATTTGTCAATCATACTAGTAGGCTCATTAACAAACACAGAGCAGTCTGATATGTGCATGTTTACATTTTTAAAATTAAAATCACACTACCCCCACAATGCAATTTTTTATCCTAATATGTCAACATCATTGTGTGGTGTAAATAATGGCATTGGTGGGTGTTTAACTTAAGGTTATTTTGTTGTATATGTATCCAATGTAATGAGGTTTTTAGGGAATTTTATTCAAATCAAATTACAACACAAATTTTTACAATTCAAATCAAATATCAAACATACATTTTCTACAGAAAAAAAATTAATCCGATCCCACATTTCTTTGTTTATATCAGAATTTTTTTTTTTTGATATATACAATGTACCGACAGATTGCATTTGTAACATTTGCTACTGACAGGTTAAGTTGACTGGTGGTCTGTCGGCATCTCATGTGCCACAGATGGTACCTCAATAATACAATTGTTATGTACACTGTGACACTGTCTTTCCCCACCGCTCGGTTTCACTCCACCACGGCAAACAAAAACTCAAAAAATTCAAGATGTTTTAACATAGTCAGATCCAAACACCACGCCAGACTTTCCATTAAAGAGGATGATGTTGGGCATTCCATGAGAAAGTGCTGAGGTCAGGTCTCCTCCATCCCACACCCTCATGGGCACTCTCTATCAACAATACTGAGATATCTGAGATTGCCTCTCACAAAGAGTTTGCCTTGCAAGGACAGCCAAGAAATGTCCCAGAACTTTCTGGGTAACCTTTTACTTGTGAGGAAGTGAATACTTTTCTTTAGTTCTGTCTCTGGGCAGTCTTTGACACAAATAGGTGAAATAAAATGAAGATCCAGCACTTTCCAATAAATGATTTTCCTGTGAAGGGACCGTACGTCTCCTGCATTAATATTCCATTTCTTAAAGGGAAACTGTCATGGGAAAACATGTTTTTTTTTTTTTAAAACGCATCAGTTAATAGTGCTGCTCCAGTAGACTTCTGCACTGAAATCCATTTCTCAAAAGAGCAAACAGATTTTTTTTTTATATTTCATTTTTTAAATCTGACATGGGGCTAGCCATTTTGTCAATTTCCCAGCTGCCCCGGTCATGTGACTTGTGCCAGCACTTTAGGAGGGAACTGCTTTCTGGCAGGATGTTGTTTTTCCTTCTCAATGTAACTGAATGGTACGCAGTGGGACATGGGTTTTACTATTGAGTGCTGTTTTTAGATCTACCAGGCAGCTGTTAGCTTGTGTTAGGGAGCTGTTATCTATTTACCTTCCCATTGTTCTGTTGTTAGGCTGCTGGGTGGGGGTAAAGAGTGATTGAAGTTTATCAGAGCACAAGTCACATGACTTGGGGCAGCTGGGAAATTGACAATATGTCTAGCCCCATGTCAGATTTCAAAATGAAATATAAAAAAATTTGTTTGCTCTTTTGAGAAATGGATTTCAATGCAGAATTATTCTGGAACAGCACTATTAACTGATGCATTTTGAAAAGGATCCCTTTAAAGATTTTAACCCCTTGCTCTAGATAAGATGGGGTGCAGCCTCCTCTTATCCGGACCTCTTTCACCCAATCGCCGAGTAGCCAATCTCTAATAAATGGTAATGACCAGTCTCTAACACTGATTTCCTACAGAGACTCTTTTCCCTGCACCACGCTTCCAAAGTTAAACTTCATAAAATGGTGCAGAAGAAAACCACAGGACATGGCATGTCCAACCCTCCCCTTTTATTCTCCAGGAAAGGACTTTTTACCGGGTTGAGCCTATTATCCAAAAGCATTTGGAATAAAAGACTCTGAATGCAGGCATAGAGAGATTCTGGTAACAAAAAGACATAAGAAACAAAGATTAAAAGAGTAACCAGGAAAGTTCTAATAATTTCAGTCCTTTCTCTATATGTCCGCTTCCATGATTTTCACTGCTGAACCTTTGCTAGACCAGCATTCAGTTTGTCTTCCCAATTTGCCTTAGCGAGGTCTCCCTTACCGAATTTAATCGCCAGAATTCTAACTAAACCTGGGGTCATTGGGAATTTGTCAATCCTGAAGCTTGGTTAACCTTCTAGAGTCCAAAAAACTTTTCCTGGTTGAACTGAGATCAACGAGAAAACATACAGAAGTGGACATGCCAGCTATCACCAAAAAGTCCTCACCTTTCCAACCATTAATCTTTGCCCCACTGAATTCAGTATTTTTGCAAAGCCGCTCATAGATACTGTACTCGTGATTCACTTTATCAAAGGTTTTACTTGGTCTAAAAAGAGAAAGTATTTGCCCTACTGCCAAGCCTTGCACCTCTCCAGTGCTTCCCTGAGAGAAAGAACAAAACCAAAAATATCCCTTCCAATCAATGAACAGAACTGAGAATTAGAAAGAAGAGACCCAGCTACCTCACCCAACCTTTGTGAGAGAATCCTAGCCAGAATCTACCTATCACAATTGAGAAGGGCAATCAGCTTTGAATTCTTAATGTGCCTCACATCCTTCCCCTTTGATATCAGAACCAGAGAGGAGGGCTGCATAGATGGAGGAAGGCGCCCCTTTGCCAGGCAGTCATTAAAGACTTCAGTAAGAACTGGAACCAACTCTGTACTCTGTACTGACACTGTCTCAACAAGTACTTAAGTTAACTCAAGTTAAGTCTGAAATACAGATTTCAAGTTTCCTTCTTAGAGACCAGCTATCTTTCTCTTTAGCCCTCTCTTTCTTAAAAGAAGCAGTTCTGAAAAAGGTCTGGAATGTATCCTTAACTGCATCCCACCAATCTACAACAGAATCATAAAACTCTATCTTAGATGTTTGTATCCCTAGAAAGTCCCTAAAACCTGCCTTCAAAACATTCTCTTCCATCAACTCTTTCCCTAGTCTCCAAAGCCCCTTACCAGAGCCTGAGCATCCCACAGCACCATAGTGAAAGGTAAACCCAAACAGACTGAAAATTCTACAACCACCTCCTTAAAATTGGAGAAATCTTACTACATCTATGCCCCACCAAATGTGGTCAGATCCACCAACCCTGCCTCTTCTATGAAGCTCTTAAAAAACAGGCCCTCATATTAATTGATTGTCCCTGTTTTGTCCTTATCACATAACTCATTGGCATTGATACGGATAGGAACTTCTTGACATCTAAAAGGAGGGACTTCCTTTCTGAGATTGTGTGAGGCCCATATATATTAATGATCTGAATGTCCTTTAAATAAAACAGTAAGTGCCATGGATCTACCAAACAGGACATCAACCACTTTCTTTATTGCAAAATGCCTGTTACCCTTGAACAGAACCCCAATACCCCCCCTTGGGTTCTGTTCCCATGGACCAGAAAGAAAGCCCTTCCCTACATTCCCTTTTTGCCTTTCTAATATCCTGTAAGGAAGAGAGTCTTATCTCCTGGACACATTGCTTAAAGAATGAGGTTTTATGGGTCTCTCTAAAAGTGCCTTTAGAAATGTGACATTGCATAAATGTGAGTACATCTCTCCTTTTCTATTCAGGTATTTTCTGCTTCAAACCTAGCAGCATTGTGTGCATGTAGCAATGGAAAACAATATGTCTGTGAAGGTTCTCATTCATCCAGGCCATGGTATACCTATAGTAATAACGCAAATCAACTGGACTTACTGTATTTTTCTTTTCCCCTTTAAGACGTTTCCCGAAAACTGCAAAAGTGATTGCTGCCAAATAAAAGGCTAAATAACTCAAAGACCAAAAGTAACAAAAAATGAAAACCAATTACAAATTGTCTTAGAATATCCCTCTCTACGTCATACTAAAAGTTAACTCACAGGTAAACAACTCCTTTAAGTGTTTTTAATGCTAGTTTTCTTCTTGTAGGAACAGGAGGAAGACATCATCCACCAGTACCCTGCCCACGGGGGCACTACTGTCCAGCTGGAACCAAACTTGGTGACCAGTACAAGTGCCCTCCAGGAACATGGAGTGACAGACCCAATCTTGCATCTGAGACAGAATGTTATCAATGTCCTTCTGGATGGTTTTGCTTTGCAGGAGCAGAGGCCCCTTCTGGAAAATGCAGTGCAGGTTATTACTGTCCTGAAGGTAAGTCAGTGTAAAGATTATAAAATTAATACTGGAATAAGAATGTAAGGAGAACTAAACCCTAGCCCACACTCCTCCCCTCCATTGCTCCACCCCTCCAGGCTGAAAATCTGCAGAGTAGTGTAGCAGAGTTCAAAGGTGCCATCTTCTCCTGTCTTCTGATACTCTTCTGCACATGCTAAGACAAGATACAAATCTAAGGAATGACAGGTGAGGATCCAAAGACAGGGAAAACTGTCACTTTTGAACTCTATTACTCAACTTTGCAGAAAATTCAACAAAATAGATGATACTGAGAGGGAGTTTGGAGGAGGGTAGAGGAGAGTTGAATATAGGCTTGTTTAGTTCTGCCTTAAAGCAACAAAACAGCTATTTTTGTATTTTCTGGAAGTGTAAAAGGCGTCACACTCACTAATAGCTCACTCAATAAATGGAGAGCTCACCTCTGCGTATAATCCCTTTTGGTTCCGGTGCTTGAAAGTCAGCCACCCGTTCTGCCTCGGGTCAATAATTCATACAAGATCCAAAAATGACTGTCGCACATGGAATTTGCTTCAAAACTTGTTAGGTGCTGTTTATTGGCATCAAGCTGTGGTAGACAAACAATCCGGCAATGTTTCGGGCCTCGCAGGACCCTTTCTCAAGCCTACTCACTAATAGCTAGCATTTTACACACCTAATGACTGAAACCCCATACATGAAACAGATAATCAAGACATCAAGAAATTTTTGTAATTTATGGTCCTATATTAACTCATTTACTCCAGTTCAGATTTTGCTAAAGTATCTCCCACATAATTATGGAAACCCTATAAAATATCATAGACTACAAATTGACCAGATAATGTTATATTAGTTTACATAATTCTGATAAATACTGGGCAATGTTCTATGTACATACATGCAATACTGTCATACCTAATCAAACTGTGTATGGGCACCTTATGATAGCAAAAACAACCGAACAAGTGGCAAAACAATTCTATTGTATTAATGTCATGGTAAATGTTTTTAGTAGACTATATCTATGGTGATGTTGTGGAAAACCCCCATATTCACAACTTACAATTTTTTTACTGAACAATTGTGTGTTCAACTGTTTTTGCCTTTTGGTGAGCTATTTCCTGTTTTCCTGTTTTCCTTATGGAGACTAATCTACGTCTACACAGGGTCACAATCCAGTACACAGTTTCCATGTCCAGCTGGGACTTTCAACCTTAAACTGGGAAGTGTGCGTGTAGGAGAATGCAGTGCCTGTCCAGTAGGATCGTACTGCCCCTTAGGCAGCTCCAAGCCTGCTATGTGTCCAATGTGAGTATTGTATCTAGATTTATAAGATAGATTTTTAACTCCCTATTGTAAAGATATTGTAAAGAGATCATTTTCCACAGTTCTGCACATAAGGGTACATACAGTAAATTATAAATTGATGCATTAGGAATGATATGATGAGAATTATGGTTGGTCTGGTGATGAAGAAATATGTGTTGTCACTGAAAAATAAAGCATAAATAACTTATTTGGTATTAAAATTCCTTATTTTAGAGGTACATATCGTGCAGAGCAAGGCGCTCAGGAAGTGGGAGAATGTGACCTATGCCCTGCTGGATCCTTCTGTTCTAAGATTGGAATGGGTTCTCCAATGTCTTGTGGAGCTGGGAATTATTCAGTAAGTAACTGTCAAAGGGGCACATTTACTTACTTGTGAATTATCTATTTGGATGTCTCCTCCAGACTTTGTGCTACCTCAGATGTTATTTTGTCATGAATACATGTATTCATCATAATGCGCAATTACTTCATAGCAAAAGAAGGATTTGTTGGTGTGAAACAAATTATCTCTTGCGTTACTTTCTTCCTAGCAAAACTTCATTAACTTACACTTGCAATTTAAATTAAGTGGGTGTATATATAGGTCATAAGTATGTATTAGTGAAATAGCTGGAAGTGGCCACTTTTATTAAAAATGTCCAAGGAAGCAAAATGAAGACAGAGTACCTCTATTGTCCTAGGCCATGAGCCCACCCTAAAACAAATGTTGTATGAGCTTCAAATGTTAAAAAAGTGTAAATAAGATATTTTTAACATTTACAACTTGTAAACAGAATCCCACTTTAAATATGAAAAAATGTTAGCATTTTGACTTTTGTTTATGATTTTTTGAAATACAGGATATGATGTCACTGACATAATAATATTTGGTATGTAGCTTCATTGTATTCATTCACCAGTTAGAACCTGGTGAAATAGATTTTGGTGCAAATGGTAACAAATTGAAATGTTCACACTTTGATAAATTATCGTATTTACAATCATTTGCCTGATCAAAAGTTTGCCTGGCAAACTGCTGCGAAAATTAACTAGCGACAAGGTAATATGCTAGTCTGTTGCTTTTCTTCTAGTACACTGTATATAGGCCCTAAAATTTCTATTTCATTTGCAGTCAACAGGTAGTTTTACTTTGCTTAATGAGGAGTTATTGCACAAATAAAATTTTTATTTAATGGAATTAAGAACACTTTTCATTCAGCACTTTCTAGATATCACTGCACTCCTCACATTTCCCCTTCCCTCTTGACATGCTATGATTGTGTACAGTACTTTGCATGAGCATGAGGCTTAATTTCTCAACTAAGTGAAACAAAATGTAAATAATATATATTATGTGAGTAAAGTTTGTTTTGCTCAATTAACATGATAGAATATGTGTTGGAAATATTTTTTAGGGTGACAGGTCCCCTGTGAAGCAATATCTATTTGTACTGATTCCTGTATTGGAAGCTATTTTTAATAAAGAAATCACATTTGTCTGTTGACCAATAAAGGACATGTAAATCCCCTCCACAAAAATGTAATCAGTAAACAGCCTCTTTAAAATATTTAGCTAACTGCCACTCTGGTTGTTAAAAGGTTAACAGTAAGGATGCAGCATCCCATTAATCACTTAGAAAACCTCCAACTTCTCTAACCCACCCTGTCCCCTCCCTCAGGAATTTGCGTTGACTCTTGACTTATGAGCATGCTTATTTCTTCTCAGCTCAGATAATTAAACACACCCTCCAGTGTAACAGCCAATGAACAGATTGCATTACTAGTTCCCATAGAAACTCTGCTCTAGCTGCCTGATCCTATTTTCTTTTCTCCTAAACACCTCTCCTAAGCTTACCTTAACTAGTACAGTGATCAGTCCCAGAAGATCTTATCAAATTATTTTGTGCCTGTGTAAACCTGCATTCTGCATTGCATGAACTTTACAGCATACATGTCCTGTTTGCAGATGTCAGTGTTACTGATGATGTGTCAGATGGCTGCTTGGTGAAAGCTGCTATTTGTTTTGGGAAAATGTGATGGCACTGGTGTATGGAGAGGGTATATGCAGTACAAATGATGGGGCCTAGGTGGGGAAGAGATGCCCAACTTATAAACATGGAAGGAAAACGAGGCTTTACATGTCCTTTAAGTTTTTTGAAAGCTTAAAAAAATATACTATAGTCACAAAGAAATTAAGAGGTATTTAAAGTTTTCACAGATGCATTAGCATTAAAGTTACATAGTGTATTGTCTAAAATTTTATTTTTACCATCAATAAAAGTTTCTCTGTTTAATCCCTTAGGCATTTCTGAGGTTAGATACTCACTAGAGTCACAGAAATGCCTTTAAGACACTACCTTATATACCTTATATTGTATTACCATACCTAATATAACTGAGTAATGGAAATTTCCCATTTTTTAAATTATCATAATATTGTTATGCTGTTATTTAATTTTGGGGAGTATATTGAACATACGTATTGGGAGCTTATGATTTAATAAAGACATTTCACTTTTTTGGTATTTGTGAATTAAATGACACCTCCTAAATTGTTGCATCATGTAATGTTGGGTGGCTCTGAAGAAATGCTCAGAGAAATATGGCCTGAAAACAAAAAAGCACAAATGCTGTCTTGTAACCTCATGAGGTGTGTCTTATCAAAATCATGGATTTTTTGAAGCTGGAAGAGACCTGCATGCTCTAAATTGATGGAAGTCATAGGAAAGTTTCAACTTAAAGACACACCCAATTATAATTCATAATCGTTAGCTTTAAAAAAAAGTTCACACTTGTTTACATAAGAATATGCGCAACCTCACAATTGCTAAGATTTGAATGTTAGTGTTACCTTGCTGAATTCTAAACATTATATTACTAGAGTAATATTCATAAGCTATTTTGCAGGACACAGGCTCCTCCACCTGCTTGCCATGCCCTGCAGGTTACTACTGTAATGAGGAAAGAACCAGCAAAATTCGTATGATGCAGCTAGTATGTCCTGCTGGAAGGAATTGCCCGAAGGGAATGTCAGTTCTTCCTGAAGACCATGTCAGTATATGCCCCCAAGGATACTACTGTCCACCAGGAAACATTGTAAGAATAAAACAAATTCAACCATTTCCTTTGATTGCTTTCATATTATTTCATATTGTTGCCTTCAAAGCCTGATTTCTTTATGGCAACCAAGTGTATTTTTTTCAGGATCCATATCCAAATTCATGCCCCAATGGTACATATGGAGATAGACCAGGTCTGGGAAGAGTTGAAGAATGTCTGCTTTGTCCAGAAGGTAGTTATTGCTACCAGGAAGGAAAGAAACCTTCAGGAATTTCTCACCCTGTGAGTACATATACAGATATATGTACTATTTTAATTTGATTTAGTGAGGTTTTGTACATTGTGTTAAGTATTTTAAATAATGTTCCTAAATCAGGAACAACAAAGAAGCATGTTTTAGCTTTTATAAATAGCAGAAGACAAAAATGTTATTTTGTGATTTATTTCACCAACTAAATAGTTTTATGATATAGTGGGTACTTGATTTTAGGTTAAATAGATGGAATCCTTTATTCCCCTTATTTTAGGACCCTATGCACAGTATATCTTGCCATCTATAGGCATATAAACATAAATAATTATAAAAAGTGGTAACAGCATTTGCCCTTCAAAAAAAAATTGGGACTTGCAAATCTTTTATGGTGCCCTTCATGATATGGAGAAAATAGTACCTACTAACCATATGCATTTTTTTATTGTTATGTCCTCAAAATAATTGTGATAGAGATGCCTTTCTCACTATGGAAGAGTAAAAGGTAAATTGTAAATTAATCCATTACATTTTATACGCTTGCTTCTTTTCACAGACTGGCCTTTGTCCAGATGGTTTTTATTGTCCAGAGGGTACTGGATTCCCATTATCCTATCCATGCCAGCCTGGCTCATTTTGGAATATGTCTAAGTCAAGGCCGGGAGTGTCAACCTGTTGGCCATGCCCTGCTGGTTACTTTTGCGATTTCCTATCAACAATCTTGCCAAAGCTCTGTCCGTCGGTGAGTGAATGCTTTTTAGCAAATTAAAATGAACCAAATATGTTAAATAAAGATGAAATCAAAGAATTTTGTATGACAAGCCAAAGCAGAATTTGTATAATTAAGTTTCATACATTAGTATTGCTGTTTTTTGAGATTATTGACATATTCTGCAGTAAATGTACTCTAAAATAAAGTTATATTAGTAAATACAGTACATATTTTATATTGTAATGAAAGTACTATTTTTCTTTACAGGGATTTTACTGTGTGCATGGAAGTGCTCATCCAGTGCCATGCCCAGAAGGCACCTACAGCAACCGTGATGGTCTGTCTAGTGAGTCAGAATGCAGGCCATGTGAATCTGGGCAATTTTGTGCAGGAGTGGGACTCCTAAACCCCAGTGGTAACTGCCAGAAAGGATTCTTTTGCCCAGGAAACAACACTAGCCCGGTATAAAGAAAACTAATGCAACTTACAAGAATCCCAAACAACAAGATTCTATGTGATGCACCCTACCATGATACAAAGTCTGCAGGATGAGTTTAACAATTTAGATTTTGTTGCAATCTCAATTTTCTATGTAGACCCACAGATAGTATAAATTATTCTGAATCCATAATAATATGATGCTTTGGATCTCATCCATTCCAGTCTGTGAGTTTACAGAGAACATTTGCTATCCAACAAAATTGGAACAGTTTTGAAAAATAAAACAAATTTTTAATATTGGCTTGTACAGTACTTGATTATAGTCTTCTTATGCTCAGATATTCACCTTACTTTAAATAATGAATATTATTTTTCATGTTAAAGACAATTTTATGTTTTAGAAAATGGAATAATAATATTATATAATATAGTATAATACTATAAGTACTATTATAAGTACTATGTATTATTGAACCCAAAATGCAAAGATCAAATTATCTTTACAGTAACACTATGTAATAAACTGGATACTGCTAAACTAATCAAGTGTGCAAGTAATATGCAAAATATTAAAAGTATTTATTATTTTAAGAGAGCAGATAGTTAGCAGGGTATTTTCTGACTGGGGACAATGTATCAATATTTTGTAAATGTTCCTAAGCTTCCTTTAAAAGGAATGTGTTTTTCCATAAAATATAATAAAAAAAATATGTATAACTTTTCGGGTAATTACGTGAACTACAAAGGAAAACATTTGTACTCTTTTGCAGGATTAGTGCTTCTGCTTTTGTTTTTTCATTATATAGAGAAGAAATAAGTATGTTAGTCCAAGTCCCTCCACCCCAGAAATAATTTTTTCACACTTCTTTAATTATTATTATTATTATTATTAATTATTTAAAATTATTTTTTTCACCATCTTAACATTTTGCCTTCTTATCCTGCTTTTCCAATTAGACCCCCTCTAATGGTTTGTGCCCAGCTGGAAGTTTCTGTCGGGCTGGTTCTGGACAGCCAAACTTATGTCCTCCTGGAACCTACAGTAACCAAACTGGTTTGACAGAAGTTGACCAGTGTTTGCCCTGCACACCTGGGTAAGTAAATTTAAGTGAAAGGCTTGATTTAATCAACAAAAAAGATTTTATCTAGAGACTTGTTCTTTAAAAATGTATATAAAATCCCAACATCCCAACCAAAAGAAAATCAAAACCTGAAACTAACTTTGCAACAACGCATGCTTATATACAGTATAATAGATCACCCATAATGAATATTTTAATATTTTCTCCAGCTTCAACAAATATGTAACCCTTATAAATGTTGCTATTAGAGAAAAGCTGAATTAAATGAAATCATAAAAATATAAATGTTCTCTTACTCTAGAATGTACTGTGATGGACACGTGGGACACAACCCTAGTGGACCATGCAAGCCTGGATACTACTGCCCTTTAGGTTCCACTACGTATATTCAGCATGAAGTCATGGAAGGTTTCTTCTCTACAGAAGGGGCTTTTAGACAAGAACCGTGCCCTCCAGGAACATTTCAGCCTGTTAGTAGATAATACGCAAAGACCTGAACATTTCAGGCATTGCATTTTTAATTTTAAATTTACTCCTTCTTACAGTTAACTATACATGTGTACTAGCACTTTCCTTACTAATATATGTGATTACCTCTTTACAGCTTCGTGGTCAGTCTACTTGCAGAGAATGCCCAGCTGGGAATTTCTGTGATCAGAGCAACATGTCTGCATCTTTGCCATGCCCACAAGGTCATTTTTGTCCAGCTGGAAGCATCATGCCTAACCCATGTTTTGTGGTGAGATATCTTGTATTTTAATGGGGGAGAGGCAGACCATTGGGACTGCTGCTTTGTTGGTCTCCCTCCCAAGTCTCATTCCTATTTTGCTGTCCACAGCAGTCTAACAGTCATAGGTAGGTGCGATGATCTTTTATACACTCAAACACCAGAACAAAAAATCTATGATCAGGCCCACACTTTATTCAAAAATGTGACTACTTTGATTCTGCAGAAAATAGTGATAACAGTCATCTGAGTGCGGAGTGCTTTGTTACATGCACCCATTAAGCAAAATGAATGTAAATATGACAGAATGGACACAATAGCACCCAAAGTTTGTCAGAGCGGGTATTATTTCCAGTACTTGCCATTAAATATCAATGGAAAAAGAATCCTCTCTCACACACACAAACATTATGCATAGGGAAGTGAGAGGTGTGGTGAGTTGCAGGGCCGGAACTAGGAGTAGGCAGAGTATGCGGCCGCCTAGGACACAGTCATGGGGGGGCGCACTTTAGAAGGGAAATAATTTTTTTTTATTTCTTTAAGTTTTAACTTTGTCCCTGTCTCCAGCAGCAGCGTTCTGCTCTACTTCAGTCCCTACCTCCCTCTTACTTGCCCTTTGCCTGGCACAGATATAGGGCAATATTTTTGCTGCTGCTCTGGCAAAGGCTGGTGGCACAGATTTGTGGCACAGGTACAGAGTTAGGGGGCAATGCTGGTGGCACAGTTACAGACTTAGGGGGCGAGATGGTGGCACAAGTACAGACTTAGGGGGCAATGGTTGGTGGCACAGGTACAGACTTGGGAGGCAATGGCTGGTGGCACAGGTATAGACTTGGGGGGTCATGGCTGATGACACAGATACAGACTTAGGGGCAATACTGGTGGCACAGTTACAGATTTCGGCCAATATTTCGGCTTGCTGGCACAGGTACGGATTGGGAGCAATATTTTGGGTGCTGCTGGCTGGTACACGTACAGTTTCATTCATTAATTTGTTATAAGGTTTCTTTATTTAAGAAAAAGTGAATAGGTGGGAAATGGTCATACATAACGGGGGTGGGGGGGCATTGATTGAACCGCTTGCCTATGATGCCAAACTACATTGGCCCGGCCCTGGTGAGTTGACATGTATAAAATGAACAAATTTGTCAGTTTGTTTAATTCCCTTTCCCAGGGGTGGGAAAGTTTTGCAAATCAAACACCAGATCAAATTGCTTGATTACTAAAAGAATTACCAGCTTAATGTTTTAGAGAGGATACATGTTACAAAAAGTTATAATGTACCCATTTATGCTATGTGTAATGCATAATTGTGAATAATCAATATTCGGCTTGATTTGTTTTAGGGTACCTTTTCCAATGTGTCTGGAAACAGAGATATCACATCTTGTGAGCTTTGTATCCTGGGAATGTATTGCAGTAGAGAGGGGCTTTTGCAGCCTGAAGGACATTGCCACCAAGGTCATTATTGCACCAGAGGCTCAAACAATTCAGTTCCTGTAAGTACTGTATTTCTGCTTCAGACTAAATATTGTTCTACTACCTTAATTATATTTACTTATGTTCTGTATTTATCAAAGATTGAACTGGAGAATCCTGAAGTATTCAGGATTAGTTTTTGGATTCATCAAAACTTTCTTGCCTGTTGTCAATGTTATAATGAATTGACATTACTCAAATTCCATACCCGTGTAATTAGGCAAAATATGTCTAATTATTTTGAGTAGTCCAATGGCATTCTGCTATGTGAAATGATAGCACTGTGCACTTTCACTCATCCAATGCTTATGGCATATGGGGAGAAAGGATTTGGTCCATTATTTTCAATGCTGAAATGAATCTTAAACTATTAACTCTTTACCAAACAGTACCTATTGGCACCAGCCGTACAGGGACAATAGTAGTTAATAAATCAACCCCTTAATTTGTTAAATGGCTTGGTATTTTGTTTAGGTGGCATTACCATTTCAAGATACAATACTTTTCCTCCTGGATATTTTTATACAATACTAATGGAATAAAACAGCCATGTCCCTGTGGAGTATGGAATACTTTATGTATGCTGCGGCTGAGGACAGAAACTGGTGTAGAATGAAAACGATCAGATATTGTTTTATTTATCTAAATTTGGCCCCTAGATTGTGTAGTTAATCCTTCTACTATTTTCCCTGAATCCTGACCATGTGTATTAAGCAATAACTTTTCCTGTTTCTTGACCATATTTGTTTAAAGGAAAACTATACCCCCGAACAATGTAGGTCTCTATAAAAAGATATTGCATAAAACAGCTCATATGTAAATCACTGCTTCATGAAAATAAACTATTCATAATAATACACTTTTTAAGTAGCATGTGCCATAGGGTCATCCTAAATAGAAAATTGCCATTTTAAAAAATAGCGACAGCCTCCTGGGATCCTAGGATTCAACGGTGCACACAAACATACCAAACAAACTATAATGTTAGGTCACATGAGTTCTGTATTTTGCTTCCACACTGTTTTAGTTAGAGTTGAAATATTTCTGGTCAGGTGATCTCTGAGGCAGCACACAGACCATCACGAAATGGTGGTTCAAGGCAAGAGATGTAAAAGAGCAATATTTACTTAAATATATATTCCAGTTTGGTAAGATTCTTTAATATGCCACTTAATTTGATATAAATATTTGATCTGTTGCTCAAGAATTCATTTTCGGGGTATAGTTTTCCTTTAAGCAATAATCTTGTGCTACAAATCCCAATTGCTGAATAGGGATGGCGCGAACTGTTCGCCGGCGAACTTGTTCGCCCGAACATCGGCTGTTCGCGCTCGCCGTAAGTTCCCGAACGTCGCGCGACGTTTGCCAATTTGGGTTCGCCTTAGTTGGCGCTTTTTTTTTGCCATTTCTCCCCCAGACCAGCAGATACATGACAGCCAATCAGTAAGCTCTCCCTCCTGGACCACCCCCACACCCCCTGGACCACTCCCCTTCCCTATAAAAACCGAAGCCCTGCAGCGTTTTTTCATTCTGCCTGTGTGTGCTTGGAAGAGATAGTGTAGGGAGAGAGCTGTTAGTGATTTCAGGGACAGTGGATAGTAAGTTTGCTGGCTAGTAATCTACTGTACTTCAAACAACTGCCATCTAGCTGTGTGAGCTTGTTCACAGTCTGTCTAAATATCAATAATATTACAGTGTCCACAACCACCACCTGAGTGACTTTTTTCCCTTTACAGCACAAAACGCAGCGCTGTGTCAACAATGGATTTTTCAGATACATTTTTGCCCTTGATCCCCCTCTGGCATGCCACTGTCCAGGTCGTTGCACCCTTTAAACAACTTTAAAATCATTTTTCTGGCCAGAAATGTCTTTTTTAGCTTTTAAAGTTCGCCTTCCCATTGAAGTCTATGGGGTTCGCGACATTCGCGAACCGTTCGCATTTTTTGTCGCAAGTTCGCGAACATGTTCGCGAACTTTTTTTCCGCGGTTCGCGCCATCCCTATTGCTGAATGACAAATGAAAGCAAATGAAGAATCTCGTCTAACACAGTTGATAACTCAGCCCTTTGATTTAATAAATGGCTTGGTATTTTGTTTAGGTGGGTTTACCATTTGGAGATGTTTGCCCTCCTGGATATTTTTGTTCTAATGGAATAAAACAACCATGTCCACCTGGAACATTTAATAAGTATGCTTCGGCTGAGGACAGAAATTGGTGTCTGGCGTGTCCCCCTGGAAAATTTTGTGATTCTCCAGCCTTGACAGAGCCCAGTGACCTTTGTCAAGCAGGTGGTTATGAAACATATTGTTTACTAATTTATGTGTTCTCACAAACAGAGAGAGGGCAATAATACTTTAGAGTTACTTTTTCTGTTTCAGGATTTTATTGCATTTTGGGTGCCACAAGTCCTAAGCCAGAAGATGGGATTACTGGACACATCTGTCCTAAAAAGTACTTTTGTCCAGAAGGATCCTCAGAGCCAAGCCTGTGTCCTGATGGCATGTATAGCAACAGAACAGG
>CM044443.1:68067096-68125112 GCA_024363595.1 Xenopus borealis | reverse complement strand
TTTTTTTCCCCATGACAGGATCCCTTTAAGTAGAAACTTGATTTAGTACACTAAACTATGTTTGTTAATAGTTCTTATACAACAGTGTCAATTTACTGTAAAGGGGCTGTACATCTTCATGTTAACTTTTAGTATGTTGTAGAGAGTGGTTTTCCCAGAAAATTTGGATTTGGATTTCATTTTTTATTATTATTTTATTTAGTTTTTTTTCAGCAGCTCTCCAGTTTGCTGATTATTAATTGGAGAGTGCCTGAATAGAAAGATGAATAATAAAAAGTATCAATAACAGAGCCTTACAGAGCATTTGTTTTTTTAGATGAGTCAGTGACCCCCATTTGAACTCAAAAGTCATAAGACAAATAATTAAAAAACGATAAAAAATTAAGGGTAATGGAAAAGTTGCTTAGAATTGGCCATTATATGACATACTAAAAGTTAACTTAAATGTGAATAAACCCCTTTAATATAGAATCATTACTATTCTGGACAGAATCTTTGAGTTTTTGGATTTATCATGATGTGGGGTAACCCTCAGAATCCTGTCATATACAGCATTAATGCACACAAAATGCATGTACATTAATAAACAAAATACAAAATGCTATGGAAGTGTAAGACTGATCTGGCAAATTAGTCACAAACATACAAAAGATAATGATTTGATCAATGTACATTCCTTGGTTACGCATTTCACTAGTAATTTAGTTTCTATACAAGTACTGTATTTATAATTTCAAACACAGGTATTTTTAGTTACAACATTATGATTATAACATTGACAAGCAAATGAATGTAAAAATTCTACTAACAACTTTCAAACATGTAGTGGAAAGTGTCCCTAGAATGACTGGAGGTAAAGCCATTTTAAGCAGCAAAAAAAAAGGGTAATCTTCATACTATGCCTTGTTTATTGAATGACATGTTTGACAGGTACAGTAGGGCCCACAAACTTTTGGCCAAACAGTATACTGATGCTGAGATGCTGTTTTTTTTATTAATAATAATAATGATAATAATAATAATAATTAGAATATTGGCATGTATTAAAGATTCTTTACAGTGGTCTTAAGTACATAGATTTTTATGGGCACATTTACTAAGGATCGAAGTGAAAATTTAAATAAAAAAAATTAAGGAATTTTTGGCTACTTCGACTAACAAATAGCCCAAAATTCAATTAGAATTGAAAAAAATATAAAATGACTGTCTCTTTAAATTTTTTTTAAATTCAACACTTCGCCACCTTAAAGCTGCTAAATTGCTATTTTAGCCTGCGGGGAACCCCCTGGAACCTTTAAAAAGTATTTTTTTTAAATTTTTGGAATTCCAAGGATTTTTCCAAATCGTTCAAATTGTTTGAATCGGGATAGATAGAAAACGGACCTATTCAATCCATTTTCGATCGAAAATACCCTTTTAAAGAAATCACATCAGCATCAACAGAGTGCTAGTGCAAAGAGCACATGGGGGTGGGATGGTTGTGTTAAAAAAACAGGCTTTTTTCAATAAACGAGACACATTCATGGTTAAAAAAAAAATAGAAATTCAGCTTGTGAAGTGACCCAATGGCTTTTATTGCCTCTCCTGATAAAGTGCTTGCTGATGCAAGGTTCTTTCTAGCAAGCATCTTCAATCCAGAATGAGAAAGACTACTAGCAGTAAACAATAATTATTCTGTTTCTTTTAGGTATGGCCATCTGCAGCAACTGCCCGACTGGATACACATGCCCTAATGGTAATATCTACATCTGCCCTCCTGGCTATTTCTGTCTGGATGGTCTTGAAAGCCACATGTTTCCTTGCCCTCCAGGAACGTTCAGTCCAATCTCGGGACTAAGCCGAACTGATGGGTGCCAAACATGTCCACCAGGTATATTGAGTTATTAACAAATATTTATATATTGACATTTTAGACTGTTGACTAATAATATTTGCATAGATTGTTATAAAAGCCTTATAAATGAGCTGTGACATGTGCCTTTTTTCATGTAAATACTGTGCAAATCTGTTTGATCAAATCGTAACCACAATTCTCCAAGATCTAAACTATATTTAGAAAAAGTAACACATCTGTAAACATTTTGACTCTGGTTGTAACTATCCCATTTTCTGTAACAACACACAATATTTTTAAATACTACTTTTTGAATATTCACATATTGAAGAGTCTGTGCAATGTACTGAACTGCCCCTTACAGATCTGTAGTTCAATTTCTAGAATGCTTGAGACTTGGCATTTAGAGACAACGTATCTTTTCCATAATTTGGATCAAAATGCCTTAAATCGTCTAAATATAATTTACACAATGAATACTCCCAAATGGATTGTTTTGCAATCAGTATGGAGCCATGCAGCTGAGTTACAATCAAATACAATGTATTGTTTTATTATAAGAGAAAATGTAAATATTACTTACTGATGGTTGATAAAGGTTTCATTAACTTCATAAATAAGTGGGATGTCATGAGAACAACAGTTTTAAAACCCTAATACTGATACAATGATAATGCATGGTAATTTCACACTCACACAAGAACACAACTTTCTTTAAGAATTAGCTTTTCAAGTTAACCTTCAAGATCACAAAAAAGTGTAAAAGGAGGGAAAATTAAAAATAAGGGTATGTAAAATTGAGGTTTCACTGTATTTCGCTTTCTGTTCAGCAGCTCTCCATTCTGGAATTTAAACAGTTGTCTAGTTACCAGGGTCCAGTTTGTGCTAGAAACCAGGCAGTGGTTTGAACGAAAGACTGAAATATGAATAGCAGAGGGAAGGAAAAGAAGGTTAAGTAAAAAAAAAATAACTAACACTTTTAGCCTCACAGAGCAATTATGGCTGGTGGGGTCAACAACCCCTATTTGAAAGATGGAAATAGGCAGAATAACCATAGATGAATTAAAAATGAATACCAATTACAAACTTGATACGGATAGGAGATTCTGTAAGGCATTATAAGTTAACTTGAAAATGAATCACCCCTTTTATTGCAAAAGGTACAGCAGCATGCAAAGACGAAGGCTTAATTTTAAGTCTCCCTTTGAGCTCCTTCAATAACCTAGTCATTACAAAAAACCACAAAAGCTATGTGAGCTGTAATGCACTATTAATTAAAATAGCCTTCACTATTTTACCATAAATCCGTCTCTTTACATTGTAAAATTTGCTATAATTTCTGCAATCCAGTATGGTTTGGATTCCCACCTGCATTCCAAGGTATAGAGGTAACTTTATGCAGATGCCAAGGATTGGGCTACAGAGATTTTGCACACACAAAGCACTCTTTTTTTCTGAAATGTATCAAATCAAAAAAGAATATTAGACTTAAAATGACAGCAATAAATGTACAGTACTGAGCCTACATCTACTGGAAAATTATATGGTAGTGTCAGATTCCATAAAAAAAACTAATTTCCAGCTGTGCATTTTAACATGTTGCTGTAATTCCCTGTGGAGAAGAATTGTATGATTTTTTTCTATTACTTCTTATTTAAGGAATGTTTTGTAAAGAATGGGGCAGTCCAGCACCAAGTGGCCCATGTCAGGCTGGCTATTTCTGTAAATCAGGTAAATTTATGTGTTAATTAAAAATGTTAAAAATAATCAATTTACAGGTATTCAGTGAGTATTTTTGTATTGTTTTCAGGATCCATTGTACATAGCCCTATCGGTTTTGGAAATGAGAGTTTTGGTGGTCCTTGCCCTGTTGGCTACTTTTGCCCATCAGGCACTGGTGACCCATTTCCTTGTCCAGTTGGTACATTCTCAGACAGGTAAAAACTAGTTGTCCAAAATGTGTTAAAACCATAACAAAAAAAATTGGCATATTCTGCTTATCCTTCCTTTTTTGCAGGTTCTCACTTAGCTTGAAGCCAGAATGCAAGCCTTGCCCCCCAGGGTATTATTGTGATTCAATGGCCCTTTCTTCTCCTACGGGACTTTGCCTTGAAGGTTTTTATTGCACTATTGGAGTTTCTTCACCTGCACCCACTGGAGAAAGTAAGGAAAACAAAAACAAAACAAAATATATATATTTATACATAATATATATTCGGAACCTCAATTTCACATCCCCTGATTTAAAGTTTCCCCTCATTTTACATTGTGGTTTTGTGGTCCCACCTATATATTATGCATCATTTTCTGGTCTGATGAAAAACGTAAAATTGGGGTTCTACTATGCTGTAGCATAGTATCATTGTCCAAAGTTTCAGTCCTCATTAGGACATTTTTCAAGGATGATACAAAATGTGTTAAAACCAAACTATAAATACCTATGTGCTTCAAAACAAACCAATCCTTGACCTGGTGTCCAATCCTTAGTTATTTGGTTAAATAGTTCTGTGTTCATCAAATTAGTGACTGTTCGTATTCATGTGTTAAATATTTTTCTAAAATATCAATTCATTGTGATATACATACTTGTCATTTTGACAATAAAACATAAATTATAAATATCCAATAAACAATTGCTAAAAAATCTCACTGTATCTGTGTTATCAAGTGATTCAACAAATAAAATATCTTTATGGGGCTGATTTACTAAGGGTTGAATTTATATTCAAATAAAATTCGAATTTCAAAAATTCGAATTTCAAATTAATTTTGGGCTCCTTTGACTATAGAATAGCCCAAAATTTGATTGGAATTGAAAAAATTAGAAAATTCGAATTTCGATGTACTGGCCCTTTAAAAACCCATTGAATTCGACTATTCGTCAACTTAAAGCTGCCAAATTGCCATTTTAGCCTATGGGGGACCTCACAGAACTTGGACAGAAATCCTCTGAGTTCTGAGAATTCAAAGGATTTTGATGAAAATAATTTGAATCGTTCGATCGAATTGAATGATTAGAACAAAAACGGTCATATCCCATTAAAAATTACCCCCCACAAAAATTCCACTTCCAAAATTTTCCACTTCAAAATTCAACTGTTAGTAAATCAGCCCCTATGTTTCAACTTATAAAATATCTTTATGTGGATATTGATGCTATGTAACGACAATAAAAAGACATAGTTTTTTACAGAAACAAGGGAGTGCTGGTCTTGAGATTATTGGTGTATATGTAATTACATGTATATGTAATTACCGTGCACCCCTCCTTCTATTGAAAGAGTTGGCCTTGGAGTGAAGATACTCATTTGAAAATTATATATATCCACACAGTAGCTAGCACTCACAAAAAACTGTTAAATTTGCCTGGGTGCAGTATCAAAACAACAATTACCAGGCAGCAAAGGAAGATCCGCACTCTCAGGTCTTAAAAATAAAAAAATATAGTTGTTTTATATATATATATATATATATATATATATATATATGTACAGGACTGACGTTTCAGCCCCCACTGAAGCCTTTCTCAAAATTTAAGAAAGGCCTCAGTGGGGGCTGAAACCTCTGGGGACCGAAACGTCAGTATATATATATATATATATATATATACAGTATATATATATATACATATATATATATACATATATATGTATATCACTTTCATGTGGACCATAATGTTGGATACACAGTGGTGTTAAAAAAAAAAAACACTTTAATATATTATGGAGTGCTGGTCCTTTTGAAAGTGTAGTATTAGGGCTGAAATTGGATAGAGTGTGGAAAAAATTAGCTGATATATATTTGTTTCCTATTTCTTTAAGTTCTAAAGAGAATAAAATGCCCCTGAGTTTAATTTTAATTTCTACCACTTTTCTAATGCTATTAATATCCTGTGGTACAGTTGCAAACTTTATTTACTGCACTAATGACTGATAACGAAAGGATGTAACCTTTCACAACTTTATGTTAAAGCAAACTGTATGCAGTCTCTTACTCATTGAAAAAGTGCTGAAATCATAGCAGCAGCTATTTAATTCAAGATACAGAATCACTACTGCACATTCATTCTGTAATAGATGGAAGTGTTGTCAGGGCCAGATTTACATAACGGGGGCACCTAGGCCCACTGCCATTTGTCACCCCCATACTTTTCATCATGAGAACTGGAGCAATGGGGATTGGTGGATGAGAAATTTTAAAAACTGTTGTATCTCCTGTGTATACCCAGTGTTGCTGAACCAATGTGGGTGTGGCTGGTCAGCATGCCACCTCCTAAAAATCCTGCCACCCTAGGCCTTTCCAGAAATCCAGGCCTGAGTGTTGTATGAAGTTTCATTTTTGTTCGTCTACATATTGAACAGTGTAGAATTTGTTTTTAACCGTATATCTCATATTTTGTCTTAATTTCCTCCCCATTATATCTTGAACAGATTTTACTGGAGAAGCAGGGGTGTGTCCAGTTGGGCATTATTGCCCACGGGGTAGTACGCAACCATTAGCCTGCCCTGCAGGAACATATAACAATCTTCAACAACAGAATGATTGCCTTCTATGTCCTGCTGGATACTATTGTCCTGGGAATACAAGTGAATACAGTGTCTTCCAGTGTCCTTCAGGATTCTACTGCCCTAAAGGTATACTATACTCCCAATCCTTTCTCCAAATATGCAATTCTTATCAGAGAGTAAGTATTCTGGCAAGGGTTAGTGCTCTCTGCTCTGTGCTACTGCTAAGTGGCACTAGCCACTATCACTCTATAGAGCTGATGTTCTACTGCCCAATGTAGTGGAACTGGCAACATGATAAATAAACTGCATGACAAAAACTGCCTTGAATACTTCAAGATTCTGCAATGCAATGTTTTGTAAATCAGCCCCTTAAACTACAACATTCTACCCCATAATCAATACACTGGAAAAAACAGACAACTTTAAATGGTCTGGAAAATAGAATAAAATACTGAAGGATGTGGAAAATGTGATATTTTTTATGATCAGCGTATTAAAAAGAACAATGTTTATGGCATGCTGTACTGAAATAAACAGCCTGGCCCAATTCAGTTCAACAATTAACAGTTACATATCTTGCATTATAACATAGTTATTAATAATTTTTATTGGCAAATATATTTATATTTGTTTCATATTCACGAAAAGTTAATTAAATGCTAGAATCACTGTTATAACAATTACCATTTATATCAGATTTTTAAGATTAAACATTAATAAGACTTTTAAAGGATCACTGTAACAAACATATAGGATGTCAGATGTTCATTTGTGCTATGTTTTGAGGGAAACCAAACAGTGTATTTATTATAGTTGCAAAATGCTAAGACATGTTAAACAATTAAATGAAGCACTATGTGAATATGCTTTAAAGACAAACTGGTCCTGCTAAAATTGTTGATTATTAGTGCTAATCATATTCATGCTTTCATTGGTTATTACAAGTGGCATGAGATGATTCCCAATGACTTATTTTTGTTACTGTTTGGTAGAAAACCTGTGATGCTGGTGCCATTACTCACATTTCTGTAGCAGAAACAGAAAATGTATTTCTTACAAATTACAGAAATAGAGAATTGAACAATTGGATTTTGTTCTTTTGGTCATTTTTTATTGCCATTTATTGAACTCGATTTAATGGTCTGTGTACACATAGGGGGTTATTTATCAAACTCTCTGTATAAGTCAATGGGGAAGGTCCTAGTGTCTGTCCATACTGATGATTTCGGGGATTTTGGCCAAAACAGTCAGAAAAACCCGAAAAAACTATTTTGCTGAAAAGTCCAAAAAATTCAGACCTTTCAGGCAAAGGTCCCCAGTTATCGGATTTTTGCTCAAACTTATTTTTTAAATGATAAATAAGGTCTATTCGGAAATTCAGAGTTGCATCTTATAAATACTGAGAAAAATTCAGAGCTTGATAAATACTGTAGCCCCCATGTGGTTGATGGTGTTTTTTTATTTTTCATGGATTAAGAAATGGGTTCCTGAGACCTTGTTTTTAGTTAACTGATGTGACCCATACTACAATGGAATTTTTAAATCTGCTGATCAATATCTGGCCAATTTTGAGCCAGACAATAGTTGGGCAGGCCCATTGGAGAGTCAGACATTCTCATGCTTAGCTTACAACAAGTAATAACACCTGGAGAATTCCCAGTACCAAAACTCGAAAACTTTATCAACCACTTGTACCATTAGTGAAGTAATTGTATATATGAAACCTTTACAATTTGTTTTGCAATTTTTCAGGAACAAAGTATGCAAGTCAATTTCCCTGCCCTCGTGGTTATTATAACCCTGATCCAAATACACAAAGCTTGGATAGCTGTCTGTCTTGTCCACCAGGACGCTACTGTGGCACTGAAGGATTGAGTATGGTATCTGGCAAATGTGATCCTGGTGAGTCATTTAAAATAAACAGTTAGAGGGCCTTGCCCTATAATACCTAAAATTAGCTAACCATGACTTATGGCTAATACACGAAATACTGCAATTTCCAGTGATAATTATCTTTATTATATATAAAAAATATTTATCTTTAATTCAAATATTAGGTTGCACAAAATTATAGATGATCTTAGAATATACATATTTACAAATGGGTTATTACCCCCACAAGAGAACAGGAAAAATAGCCATACCAATATATGGAGTAAGTACATTATGTTTAGTGCTGGGAGTTAGTAGACTTTGCAATATGCCACTAGTATCTGTTAGTAAGTGCTCCATCCAAAAACAAGTACATGTTCTTATCTTGTTAGGGTGGTTCTGTGTTCATGCTGCTTGGACTCCTCAACCCTTTGATCTGGACAATTACACCAGTACTAACTGTCTCTGTCCAGCTACTGCCACAGGTGGGAAATGTCTACTGGGATTTTACTGCCCCACAGGGACCTCAGAGCCTCTCACTTGCCCTCCTGGGTTCTATTGTGAGAGTGCAGGTGAGGACATTTTTGTTTGTTGAACTTTTTGAAAATGCTTTGTTACAAATATCAGTATATTATGAGTATACCAATGATATGTATTAGATTCCCTGAAACATAGTAACACCACATCATCAGTTCAGTTATGTCTTAACCTTCTGGAATGGAAACCATCTTTGTTTTGGCAGTAAATATCTTGACTCAATATATACATTTTAGAATTAACAATTTTCTGTGTTTTGTTATAAGTTTTGTAGTAGGAAATGTCACGCTATTAAAGATCTTAAATTGCTGACCCATACATTAATA
Source organism: Xenopus borealis (assembly GCA_024363595.1). NCBI lineage: Eukaryota > Metazoa > Chordata > Amphibia > Anura > Pipidae > Xenopus > Xenopus borealis. The sequence continues at coordinate 68,116,035 of CM044443.1, read as the reverse complement.
ATATATGCCAATTTTATCCTTTTGGAATCACATTTTCTAAAGATTGGTAAATTTGAAGTTTCATTTAATTAAATATATCTTTACCTTTAATATTTGTATAAATATTATTATTACTATCCATGCATTATAGGACTTTCTGCCCCATCTGGTGAATGCAGTGCTGGATTTTATTGTACCAGTGAAGCTAAAAGTGCAAAACCCTTAAATTCAACTTACGGTGATATCTGTCCTCCAGGGACATTCTGCAGTGAGTAAAGAATACATTCATATAGTACTTCAATTCTCTGTTTGTGAAGTATTATTAAACTATGGAGTTACATACAAAACACACACACATACTCACTGCTTTCTGCTTTCAGTCGCAGGCTCATATCGGCCAGAACTCTGCCCATCAGGCACTTTTTCTAGTGATTATGGTGTCGGTAATGAGTCACAGTGCAAACCGTGTCCACCAGGATATTATTGTTTTGGATCTGGACTGACTTCTCCCTCTGGACTGTGCTTGGAAGGTAATGAAAGAAAAGCACAGTAAGGAAAAAAAAACAGACAGCCTTGGTAGTTCCAAAAATCAGCAATTTAGAGGAGAGCACTCAAATAGCAATTGCTGCTAGAAAAATGTTTTTTATTGACTACAAATCACACGACATGTTTCGGGCATGCCTCCTCTAAATTGCTGATTTTTGAGTCTACATAGGATTGCGTTAATCCTTTGCTGAGGATGGAAGCACTGATGAATTAACCCCTACATGGCTGAGCGTAAGAACAAATTGTTTTTTGTATATAAGCCTTGGTAGTTCAATATTGCTCTACTTGAACTTCAGATTAAATTTAACCTAAACAGGGAAAGTATATAAATAACTTTAGGACGTCCAGCTGCCAATGCTTTATGACCACTGGGAAACAGGTGTAATTGAAAGTCACATCAGGGAAAGCAAATGTGATATGCAGGAGGACATTTTTATTTTTTACTTTTAAACAGTTTACCACTGAAGCAGGTATTTTTGTGATAAACATTGTATCAAACTTCTGAATCTTTAGGGGCAAAGTAATAGAATGTGATGCTGCAGTCTCACCATTGCCATTTAATATTATAGAGGGCATTTACAGCCATACAGCAAAGTTGAGGTTGTATAACTTTAGATGCTGTTGAAAAAATGCCATTCTTTGGCTGCTCATTACAATTCTGCATACTTATGCTACTTCCATCTCATTTCCTTTTGTGAATTGTTTGCTGTGTGCCTATTTAGTTCCCACAGTGATAAACCTAATAAATGAGGCACAGATGTAATTATGCCACTGTCATTTGAACACCAAATATTTTCATTGCAAATTAATATGATTCACGTTATAGCTCACATACTACTGTGCTCAATTACTGTTTAGCACAGAATCCCATAGCACTGCCCAATGCAACAGTGGCTTTCTTAGAATTGCTTCTGTTCCCATATTGCTGAAGGGATTTAAAAAATGCTGGGCTGAACAATAGATCAGAATCTTCCCTGCATAGGACTAAAGCCGAGATTCTAGCCTGCTGTCAGCTGGTATGTACCCTCTATGTCAGTGCTGTCCAATTTCTGTGATACCCAGAGCCATGGGTCATGGCTTATGTGGTGGAGGTAGGTAGGCTCCATGTGGGCTATTGTAATTATAATATGATTCAATAAAATCATTTTTTTAAAGCATGAATACAAAGAAAAGTTTTGCATTTGAAAGTTTACCTCTTTTTGGTCACAAGAGGTCTATATCATGCTATAGTTTGCATTTACATCATGTAAATAGTGTTCTGTGGCCAAGTTCTCTTAGTATGATTATGTGGTGTAGGGCCAAGAATGGAAGCCAGTGTTGATCACTCCCTGTTTTTAAAGAACACCCATTTTAAACCACAGCTATGTTAACACAAGAACCTTTATCCACATGGCACACACAGACAGAGTAGGGCAGGCAGAGCATGGTACAGACAGGGAGCATAGGGCAGGCAGTGTATGGTATACACAGGAAGAATAAACAGGCAGAGTATGGCGCACACACAGGGAGCATAGGGCAGGCAGAGTATAGCACACACAGAGTCTGTGCTATACTCTGCCTGCCCTATGCAGAGTATAGCACAAACAGAGTCTGTGGAAAACCTATAACCTCACCTGCTAACTGCAAGGAAGGGTTGTTTGTGGATCTTCCTTTGTCACTTGGTGGATTATCCTTATATCTCTGTAGAACTGTGCTTTATTACTTAACAGAATTGTGCTTATCTCTTTGCGGAACTGTACAATTTCCCTGTGTGGGACCGAAATTCATCAATTCATGAATGTTCCTCTATATCTATGTGGATACCCCTTTGTCACTTGAACTACACCAAGTGGAACTATGATGAACTGGTGTGTCCCCCTCCCATCATAAATCATGTTTTACTCTCTGTTCTGGTGTTAAGTATGCATCTTCTCTGAATCTGGGTTTCAGGAGAAGGATTTTGTTTATCTTTAATAAGCTGTTTTAAAATAGCACACTTTTTAGCACATATTTTGTAGTTCTGTAAAATAAATGTGATCAGTAACCAATACAAAAGTAAGGATGGCCAAGGAGTAGGAGTGGGCAAGATCAGAAATAAGCAAGGCGAGTTATGAACAGATTATTAAATTCCAATTTAAAAAATTTTCATTTTGAAATTTTTGGCTACTTCGACTATTGAAAAACACAAAATCCGATTCGAATTGAAAAAATTTGAAAATTTATATTTCAAAGTACTATCTCTTCAAATTCAACACTTCGCCACCTTAAAGCTGCTGAATTAACATTTTAGCCTATGGGGGACCTCCTGGAACCTTTACAGAGATTTTGAAAATTCGAAGGATTTTGCGCAAAATTGTTCGAATCGAATTATGCATTTGAATTTTTCTAATGATTTTAATTTGATTGAAAACTTAGCTATTCGATCCATTTTCAATCTAAAATAGCCCTAAAAAAATTCTATAGTCGAATTGAAATTTTTTTTTAAATTCGAAATTCGACCCTTAGTAAATCTGCCCATTTGTGTGTGCTTAGTTTATGAACCTTCACATTCTAATTTTGGATCAGAGCTGCTTGTATTCTCTTATTTTATTAACAGTAGGTCAATTGTCTCTTATTTAATTTCAACAAACTTCATGTGAGGAACTGTATAGTTATATATTTTATACATTGTCTTAAAAGTACATTATTTTTTCTACTTCAGCTGCTTGTATGGTTTTTACAAACAGGGTATTACTGTCCAGAGGGACAAAACACCAAAAATGCCTTTCCATGTCCAAGAGGACACAGATGTCCAGAAGGAAGCTCTAGACCTACACTGTGTGAACCAGGATTCTACCAGAATGAAGAGAGACAAGGGATTTGTCAAATATGTGAAGCTGGTAAGGGCTGCACAAAAAATATATAATGTTATTATTTGACACTGGAAAGTATTAAAATAAAAACTGTTTATAGCTATAGTATTTATAGATCAAACATTAGGGTATATCTGCTGAGATAAGTGGCTGCATATTTTGTGAGTAATATGTGGTGTTTATACAAATGGCCTGCGGGTGTCACTGTGCATACACAGGACTTTCTGTACAGCTTGAAAGTGAAAGTAAGATCCTCAGCTACCAAACACAACATAATCAGAGTCTCATATTTGAAACCAAAGTAAAATGTTTTATATATTATATAAATGTAATATGCTTTTTTTGCAAAGTCTAATAAACAATAGCACTAGAACACGGTTATTATTTTGTCAAATCATGTGCCAGATTCATTTCAGTGAGAAAAAATTAAATTCAGTGAGAAAAAGGTGAAAAATTGAAAAGTCATGGACAATATTAAATTTTAGATGCAATTCAAATCAGAAAACGTCTCACATTTTATCACACTAAAAACTCATTTGAAGTCTATGGGGAAAGAACTGGAACTGAATTTGGAGTAATTTTCTTGAATTGAATCACTGAATTGAATATGGTCTCAAGTCTTTAAAATGAAAGAGCAATAATAAAGTCATTACAAAGAATAAATCCTATACAGTTATCTACTGGTGTGCACAGCAATAAATACAGTACATAGACTAGATGTGTAGCAGATTTGGAAAAACTAAAGGGCATGTATTAAACCAACTTAAATAATATAATGTGAGTGTGATTTTATAAGTATGACTCCTTGCATGTACCTGTAAAAGACGAGAAACTGTTACATTATATTGCAGAAAAGACTGATTAATGTGTATATATTTTCATATATGCATGTTTAATATGTTCTACTTTTTGTCACTTTAATTTTGGTGAAGCTGTGACCTTTCTCTGACAGTAGTAGCACCACGGAGATAAGTTGGTAAAAGTGACCAATAAAGAAAGTTGCTATATTGTGAGGAATAAAACAGGCCAAGTACTGATGATAGTGTTTTTCTCTCTTGAAGAAAATAAAAAGTGATTTTATTCAAATAAACCTGAGAGGAACTTTCTGCACCTCTTCCTTCCAGTAAAAAAGTAAGACTATATAGGGTCTGTTTTTATATAATGAAATCAGATGACCCTAATTCCTATTTACATACAGAGGAGATCTGCCTCTGCAGGCATTTTCACGGGGACTTCTGCTCTGCTCTGCTCTGCTGCATGTGACTACATGCAAGCAAATCTTATTCAAGTTAATGGACAAACAAAAGGCCGAGAGCAGTATAGCCAATGCTCCATCTGCGCTTGGCCTAAGTACTAGTATGGGATCCTGAAACTCATTCATAAAGCTCAGACTTATAGGAAAGCCATCTTCCATAAAATCATTTCTAAGCAAAAAATATTCCCTTTTTCTCTGTAATTGTAAAACAGTACCTTGTCCCTGATACTAATCATTAATCAATATCGGTGGCAAAACTTTGCTGTTTTTTAAATGTTTAAATTATACTTAGACTTAAATGGAAGGTTCACCCTTAAGCTGACTTTAAGTATTTAAAATGGCCAATTTTTTGCAACTTTACAATTTTTTTAATTATTTGCTTTCATATTCTAACTTTTTCTATCTTCCAAGTGCAGGTCACTGATTCCAGAAGCCAAGCAACTACTCTCTAGTTGTAGCTGCAATGTTATTATTTCTTGTTATTACTTATGTTTCTATTCAGACCCTTTCCTGTTCATCTTCCAGTCTCTTATTCAATCAATTGCCTGCTTGTTAATGTGGTACGTGGTACTTGGTAATTTGGACCCTTGCTTTACTATTTGCCTCACAAATAGTAAAAATAAAAAGAAAATCATTTGCAATTGTTTTAGAATAACACTCTCTACATAATATTAAAAGGTATTTTAAAGGTGAACAAGTTAAAATAATTGTGATTCAGTTTATGGAAAGATCTAGAAAACAGGTCTAATTTGCTGCTGTAGAAATCTGCAGATGTAGTAATACTGGCTTTTAATTCATGGCTTCTGTAAAGTAAGGTTTTACTTTAATCTTCTTTCATAATAATGGGCAACACTGTCAGAGAATACTGAAAATAAATATAGAATCAATCACCAAAAAGTAGCACCCATTCCTGTAGAATGTAAAACAAAAGTTTTTTTGTCAACAGATTTTGAAATTTTTTTATATGTTTGAAATTGTAGATTAAAGCATGCTAAATTTCTGCTATTTCATCTTTCTGCTCATTTGTGGCATACATTGTACATTGTACCACCAATCTTTTTTTTGTATTATAGGTTATTATTGTGATAGCAAGCAAGAACCCGTCACTGATTTAACTCAGTACATATGCCTACAAGGGTATTTTTGTCCTACTGGAACAAAGTATGGAACTCAATTTAGTTGCCCTGCAGGAACCTATGGATCTAGGGTCGGTCTAAAGAACATTATTGAGTGTGTTGCCTGCCCTACTGGAAAATACTGTAAAGAAGCAGGGCTAGCTGAACCCACAGGTAATGCAGAATTTAAAAAAAAAATACTGTACACATACCTGTTTTAAGAAGTCACTAACTATATAATAATTACTCTTATAGGAGAATGTTCTCCAGGTTACTGGTGTAAAAGTGGGGCTAAAGAAGAAAACCCAAGGGATGGACAGTCAGGTGTTGTCTGTCCTCCAGGACACTATTGTACAGCAGGTAAAGCCAATTATTTCATAGCTGGTTGATTACCTGACTGAACTGGGATTGATGTAATAAATAAAATTAATAATTAATCTTCTAGGAACTCAAATGCCACAACCCTGTCCCCTTGGTACTTGGTCAGCCTTAGAAGGTATTGAGAGTCTATTGGAATGCAAGGCTTGTCCAGGAGGATATTACTGTAATTCAACAGGAAACATATCTCCTTCAGGCCTCTGTGCCCCTGGGTGAGAATTTCTGTAGCTTTTTAAATATCAAAAATTTACAAACCACTTTTTCACATAAAGATGTTGACTGGAATAGAAATAATCTACCATAAGGCTTAACTCAGTTTTAAATATTTATTTTTCACATTTGGATTTCAGGTATTATTGCTCAAAAGGAGCAGAAACATCAACTCCAAATCTTGAGGTTTTTGGTGGTGTGTGCCCACCTGAACACTATTGCCCTATGGGAACTACCAGTCCTCTGCCATGTCCCACTGGAACCTATATGCCAGAAAGTGGAGCAGCTAAATGCTTACCATGCCCTAGTGGTAGATACTGCATGATAGGATTGTCGTCCCAACTGTGTCCAGGAGGTAATTAATGACATAAAACATAGAAAGTGGTACATTGTCAGGGAGAAAAATCATCTGCTCAGCTTGACTAAATGGAGCCAACTCCATTTTGTACCTGAAATAGTAACATTTCTAACTCCCTTATGATCAGCATGGCTCTCTTTCGCTTTGATCATAAAGGAGCCAGAAGTTTTACAGCTCAGCTAGTATCTCCACATACTTATCATCTCTGTTTCTTCAGTTGAATGTACACAGTGGGTCAACTGACCAGGATTCTTACTTTATTGTATTTCATTGGGAACCACATAATTTCTCATTGTTCTCTCAACACAAGATAGGCTTTTATATTTATTTTGTAGTAAATGCATCTTATAAAGAAATATTATGATAATTATTATGGATGAAATAAACCCTGTGTTCTCCATTTACTTTCATACTATATTGTTCCATGAATATCTAAAATTTCAACCCATATTTTACCCAGTACTATGGTAAGTCTAAGAAAATGACTGCACTTATGCTGTTCTTTCTCCTTTAGGCTTTTATTGCCCACAGGGCACTGGGTTAGACTTAAAACCTTGTCCTTTGGGGACTTACAGTCCAGAACTGGGATTGGAAAATGTCACAGGCTGCAAAATCTGTGATGGTGGACAATTCTGCTATTTTCACAATGCCACCAATGTGACAGGAGAGTGTTTTGAAGGATATTATTGCACAGCAGGATCCTGGATGCCCAACCCAGAAGAAGAACTGCATGGTAGGAAAGTAAAACATAAAATAAAATGTTTACAGGTACTGATCACTTTTACCCTATTTACACATCAGATTGTTTACCCTATTATCAAATAAAGTTCATCCCCTCTCACCCACTAGTGTAGAAAGGTAAATGCTATAAGATGTAAGGAGAATCAGTTGACATATGAGATCATGAGACTAACATCTTTATTTTAGGTCCTTTTAGAAAGTCTCATTAATGTCTTTATATAGTATATATATATATATATATATATATATATATATATATATATATATATATATATATACACACACACACATCTATTTTGTTATGCAAACCTCAACATATAGACAATTAAACAAACCAGCTTTAAAATAATTTTAATATTTTAACTTTAAATTTTTTCTCAATAGGTATAGGTGGGCCGTGCCCTCCCGGACATTATTGTCCAAAAGGAAGTAGTGTTCCCATACCATGCCCACTTGGAACCTATAGCTCAACATTTAAGCTGTTCTCTAAGGTAAGATTGTTATGACAGTATTTTAATTATTTTATTTTAAATGATTTTTTTTAATGACAGTATTCAGTATAGGGGAGATATTTATCTCTGAGTCTTTACATGAATTGAAGGGGTAATATGTATAGAACAATGAAGACCCATCTGGAAAGCAAATTTTTAGTATGCATATACAGTACAGTACAGTTCTATTTAATAGTGCTTCTTGTGCACACAGCGCTGTACAGTAATAAAAATAATAAGAAAAAGATAACGACAAAATTTAGCTACATTCAAGTTTAAGTGCCAGTTTTAAGAGACAACAGGACAGATGTCTCTGTCCCATAGAACTTACAATTTAAGAATCATCACCAATATAACCAAGCTCATTCTATCAAATATGCAGATTATACACAGAAGGATTCAAATGCCCACAGGAATTTTGTTTAGCATGTGCATTTTAATAATGTGCAAGCTAATGGATAGCCTCTCATAAATGCAACAGATACATACAGTACATGCAGTGCTATCGCAAAAACCTGCACATGCAATCTGTATTCATTTATGTAATTTGTGTCACATGGTTCACTGAAACGTGTGTTTTATAAAAAATAATGTAGCCCTGTTGTAAAACATAGGCATATTAAAAGTCACCTTGGCGTTCTATGACCTCAATAAAAGCTTTCACCCTTCCTCGTCATACCTTTATATGGACATGAAACTCCTCAGTGATATATATCTTTATATTTTGAAATAAGGGATGCACTATTACCTACCCACTCTGCTTAATAATATTAAAATATTAATAAACAACTTATTTGCAGACCTTCACTAAAGAACCCTTTAACGGCATCTTTGTAGACCTTCACTAAATGGAATCTTTAACGAAAATGAGTTAGTCTCTAGGTGCTAAGTAATAGTTAGTAGTGCAATTTGGCATTATGTTAATAAATGACCTAATAAAAATTACATCATGCACCTAAATATTTTGGGTTTTTTTCAGGATGATTGTACCCCATGTCCAGCTGGACATTACTGTAACACATCAAGTCTTGTCGAGCCATCTGGCCTATGCTTAGAGGGTTTTTACTGCACACTAAATTCAGCATCTCCTTACAAGTTCACTGTTGATCCGACTGGTGGACCTTGTCCTCAGGGTAATTACAAAACCTAAGTAGTAGTGAACATTTTTTTTAGTCATTATACATTGATTTATATTTACATAATTAAAATATGTTTAACTTTAGGACACTTTTGCCCATTGGGCTCAGCTTTTCCACAGCCCTGTGCTTCTGGAACCTTTAATCCATTTGAAAGACAAAGTGTTTGCAGACCTTGCATGAAGGGGTGAGAAACACATCAGGATAATAATATACATTGCATAATTTGTGACTGTAAATTATTGTTTGAATACCTGCATGAACTCTGTTACTACAACTATTGGTCTTTTGCAGGTTCTTCTGCCCAATTAGTACCTCTTCTTTAGATGGAAAAGAGTGCCCTCCTGGCTTCTATTGTCCAACAGGAACTATCTCTTCTGAACAGTTTCCTTGTCCTAGGGGCACATATAATCCTCAGAAAGGAGGACATGTTATAGAACATTGTTTGCCGTGTGACCCAGGTAACAACTGAAAAATTACGAAAATGACTGTTAAGCTTTCGTACGACTTTTACCTTTTGATGTTTTGGCCAAAGAAATTAGTGATGAGCAAAATTTTTCAACAGTTATGGATTCATGGTGAAACTCTGTGTTTTGCCATTGGCTTATATTTTCACAATGCTCACACAAAATTTTGCTAGAAAAAGATCCACTCACAAAACTTAAATATAAACTGAAAAGGTTGCCACAAAGTACACCTCTTGATTTCAATGTATTTTGCACATTACAACTAATCCACTCATCACTAACAGCAATCATTTTAAGTTGTAAGTGGGCAGGGGCATGACAGAGTTTCCATGTGTCACTTCTGAGGTTTCTGATCCTTCAGATCATATTGCAAGCAGTGGATACCTCATAAAATTATGTTTTGCTTTTTTTGCCCTAGTCCACGTATTTCCATCAGGTCACTAATGTCACAAGTATTTCCGCATTAATGTATAAATGTGCAATATATTATAAAGATATATGTCTGACATTTTGTTAAACTCTTTTGTGACAGAAATTAATTTTCCAATTAATAGTAGAAGACATTATCAGCATGTTTCATAAAAAAGAATAATAAAATTAATATAAAGTAAATTTTCATATCAACCTCCATCTCTCTATGAATGTACTCTATGATAGCCCTATTTAGAGAATACTTATGTGGTTGACAGTTGTGTGAATGCACATTTCATTCTGTATATACTGCTTTATTTTCAGGTTATTATTGTGAAAAGCCTGGACAGGAAAAAGTGTTGGGCCCTTGTCCTGCTGGATATTACTGCACAGGATCTCAGGAAACATCAGCAAGCCAGGGGATATTAGGAAATAGGTGTCCTCTAGGACATTACTGTCCTAATGGATCTGTCAGTCCCCTTCCCTGCCCTCTTGGCTTCTACAGCAACACCCTTGGGAATACTGGACTTGCGGACTGTGTGTTATGTGACCCAGGTAAAACAAAATATATCTAGCTTATTGAACAAATATTTTGTCTTGCCTAATTATTGTTTCTTGTTATATTTTAGGACATTTTTGTGACAGACTTGGATTGTTCACTCCAAGTGGAGTATGTGATGATGGCTTCTTTTGTATTAGAGGGTCAATTTCTCCACATCCTTCTATGGTAGGATAGATATTTTTTTGGTTAATATTTTCAGATTCTTCTTGAACAGAAAATTATTTAATCTGCTCTCACAATTTGGCAAAGGCCAGATAAAATATGTACATTGCATACCTACATATTGTATTTTAGTTGTTGTGCATTCATTGTAAAACGTAACCAAATCTATTTAACAAAACATTGCACATTTTGTTTAAAGAAGCCATGTTTAGTTGTCTCCACCCCATTGCAAGGCCCCATAGAGATGGGGTATGGATGCTACCATGTGCCCCTCTACTTTGGTTTATCACAATTCATTCTAGTTATGACTCTGTATTTGCCTTTCAACCTATGGAAGACCACTTGTCACAAATACCCATAGCAACCAAATTACAAAGTAGCTAATGCTAAATAAAACACTTTTTATGGAAAATGTTATCCCACAGCAACCAGAGAGATCTTAATTGTTCAAATCTAATTTCTGACTGATTGATTGACCAAATTATTTCAGCAGATATAGAATATTTTATGTTTAAATGTTCTAAGGATTTTTTGATCCACCCTTCTGCCCCAACATTTTAAAAGGGCCACATTTTAATAACGGGGTTTCTTTGACACCATAAAACAAAAAGTGTCTGCTGAAAACATATATTTAAAATCCTGGAAAGGAAAAACAAATGTTGTATACCAATAACATGTTTCCTTTTTTGTGATAGGAGACAGATTTTGGGGGACCCTGCCCTCTAGGCCATTTCTGTCCTAGGGGTAGCCACAAACCTTATATTTGTCTTCCTGGGTTTTTTTCTGACTCACAAGGGCAAAGCAACTGTTCAGAATGTCCACCAGGATTCTATTGTCTTTCTGGAGCATCAAATAAAACCAAGTGTCCTCCAGGTACAATAATATGTTATTGTGTGTCATTGCTGCAGTTCAACATGTCATAATCAACTTCCTTTTCTTTCTGTCATAGCACTTCTATTTAACAGCAATAATTAGTGCACAAAAAGAAAATTCACAATAAATAATGTCTATTTTGCATCACGGGGCAGGGGGCCAATGGTCCAGAGAAGTGGGGGGGGGGGAGATGTAGGCCCCTGGAGAAGTCCAGTGCTGATGTAGAGAAATACAAAGATGATAATGGATGTAATACTCTCTAACAGTATGCATTGAGATACCAGTAACTTTTAATGCTCCTACGATACTGCATTAAAGTATATTAAAGTGCTTTTGGGGCCCTTGGACATATGGTTGGTCAAATGGCACAAGCCATAAGACAAATATTTCAGGTCAAACAATATATACAGGGATACATATTATAGTAAGGCAGCTAATCATATAGTAAAGTATTAGGTTTTGACTGACTTTTGCAAAATATACATGGAGAGGATATAAATGGCACAGTGCAAGATGTCCTAATCATTACTTGGCAAAAATTTCAGACCATTGTTTACAGATTCTTTTACAGAAGGTGTGCCTAAATATATCAAATAAGCAGTTTAAATGTGATGATGGGATTGGCCTCCAAACTAGTCCTGAACTACACCACAGTAGACCCTTGCACTGCTCGAATGAAAAGTAAAGTAGCAAATAGGGTCTGCACCCACCATGTAGTATCACTTGGGCATCTGCTGTGGTGTGGTTTGGGAGATGTTTCCCAATTTAAACAAACCAGTGGTTCTTTTGGTTTGCTATTTGTCTCCAATATGCATATTTTGCACCTATAAATCCTCCAGTACTCTGTAGTTCCTAGGACTTTGGAAATGGAGCAGGCACTGATATACAATATGTCCGATACTATATTTTTCAAACATATCTTGGCTGTCCATTAATATTGAAATCATAAGAATCCTAAACAATATGGTGTGAAGATTAGAACCAGACAGGACAAGGTAGTAATAATATTTTCACTTTTTTTCCGTCAATTGTTTGAAGGGTCATCATATAGGCCAGTAGTATATAATCATGTTTTTGTGACAGTTACACAATGCAAATTAGATTCATTTAGGCAGTTGCTTATTTGACTATATTTCACATTTAATTTTTATTTTGATAGTTCAGGTTGAATTTTTTTTTCTTTATGAATTTTCAACTTAATGTATACATACATACATACATACATACGCACACACATACACATGTATGGGATCCAGTATCCGGAAACCCGTTATGCAGAAAGCTCTGAATTATGGAAAGGTTGTCTCCTAGAGACTCAATTTTATCTAAATAAAACAAATTATTTTCTAAAATTATTTCCTTTTTTTCTGAAATAATAAAACAGTACTTGATCCAAACATATATAACTACTCCTTATTGGAAGCAAAATCAGCCTATTGGGTTTATCTAATGTTTGCAAATATTATGTATGTAGATCCATATTATGTAAAGACCCATACTCTGGAAAACCCCAAGTCCAGAGCATTCTGTATAACATGATCCATACCTGTATAATTCTTTGTATTTGATTAACATGTTTCCCCTTAATTCTGATACATCCAGGTCACTACTGCCCACGAAAGACAGAGTATGCATTTCAGTACCCATGCCCTCAAGGTACTTTCAGTAACCGTGAAGGAGCAGAAGAGGTCACCACTTGCTTAACGTGTCCCCCAGGAATGTTCTGTTCTAAATCTGGTTCAGAAAGACCAGATGGTCTATGCGCACCCGGATGGTTTTGCCCAGTAGGGTCAATAGCTGAAAAGCCCATTTACACCATTAAAGATGAAGGTAAAATGAACTATGCTGTATGTAAAACAAGGCAACATAAAACAAAAAAAATAATTCCTTCTCATTTTATTTACACTTTTAGGACAGACGTTACTGGGACTTTATCCAACAAATGGTGGAATATGCCCAGTAGGAACATTTTGTCCCCAAGGATCTTCTTTGCCTACTCCTTGTACACCAGGTTTGCCGACTTTAAGCCCAAGAGTGGTAGAGAGCAGCATGGTTTGCCCCTAAACCAGCCAGAAACTATGCCAGTTAAAAAGACCTACATCCTATTAAGCCTAAGACCATCTAGGCTAAAAGCTAGACATTTTTCCTTCAAGAGGCCCAATCACAGGCTCCGCCAAACTTCTACAACCTCCATAACGGGAGACCATGAAAAGATCCCCATAGCATACATAAATAGTAGGGTTCAGTTGATTCTGAAAATCACAGTGGTAAAGGCCTCTTATACACAGGGAATACCTAAAGCTTCCCACATGCCTCCTTAGCACAGAAAGTTATATCTTACTGGGAGTAATAGTTACCATCTTTCTGCATTTTGTACACACACCATAACTGTACCCCTATCCCTGATATAGTATAACTAGCATTTCTTGGCTTTTTCAGTGCATAATAGTTGAATATTATTAGTGGTGTTAATGCTAAAGAACACTAAAAGAATGATATTTTATGATTATTGCTTTATTATTAGGCTATTACTGTGCAACCCTAGAACAAGCTCATGAGTCTGGGCTGTGTGATGCTGGCTATTATTGTTCACAAGGCTCTTCCCAACCTAACCCACAAGATGGAAAAATGGGCAATATTTGTCCCTTTGGACACTTCTGTATTAAAGGCAGCTCTTCCCCATCACCATGCCCTCCAGGTTTGTTAAAAACCATCTTTTAATCATGTATTAAATCCTAGAGTAAAAACTTATTTGTATGCGGTAATTTGAAGAAAGAAATAATTCTTTATCACCTACAGGAACATTTGCATCTTTTTATGGAGCCCAGTCACTTCAAGATTGTCTTCCATGCATAGCAGGAAGATATTGCTCCCAATGGGGAAATGGTTTTCCTGAAAATTTTTGTGATGAGGGATGGTATTGTCCACCAGGTACTATCCATTCGCAGACCCCAGGTAATATTTTTTGTAACTCAAATACATTGAGCCAAGTTAAGTTTACGTTTAAAAATACTATGTCCATATTACAGATACATTTATAGATGCAATTAATGTATTTAAATATTTTGTATACTTTTATATTTTCAGAACATATCTGCCCCATTGGTCATTACTGTCCTATTGGCAGCACCGGACCTATAGCCTGCCCATTGGGGTACTATCAGGACAAGATAGGACAAAGTAATTGCACCCTCTGTCTTGCAGGAAAGTAAGTGCAAGTGATCTAATTTCAACATGACTATATGTAATGCAAATCGCTGTGTATACTATATATATATATATATATATATATATATATATATATATATATATATATATATACATATACATGTGCAGTAACCCATAGCAACCATTGGGATGTTTGTTCTGCTGCTGTCAACGTAGTATCTTTTGTTACATAACTCTGTAGATGTCCTAAAATAGTCTTGTGAGTACTACATACAGTGAAAAGGTCTTGTATCTTGTCTTGTAACGCTGCAGAATTCATCATAACCTTTTATTGACACCTATAGGCAAATTCCTTTTTCCAATTCATGCAGCAGTCTTAAGGAAATAATTCATATTTTACACTTGTTTTATAATAAAAGGTGCAACTTGTGCTATTGATATACTAACATATAACAACTATGCAACAGTTATAGTTTACTTAATGGGCAAGTCAACCCCAAAATAAAAATTTAAAAACAATTGCTATTGAAAGCAGCATTTGCCTAACTCCTAGTTGTTACTTTTCAAACAATGTTGCAAAAGTCTGTTATCCAGCAATAACAGGTCTGTTACTTGTCTTTCATTATCTTAATAGTCTGAGCCACCAGGGCAGAGAATATACAGTACAAGGACAAACAATGCTTTCAATAGCAATTGTGGGCTAATCTCTCTTTAGATAGTAGCAGCTGTGCCTTTCACACAGATAAGAGAAAGTGCACTGGGTTTCCAGCTGATCTTTGCATGTGCATTTATTTAATGCAGCAGCTTAAACACAAATCTCTGAAGCTGCAGTGATGCAAAATAGTAACAGCCTTGCTGGTAAAGAAATAATGCCCTTTCTAAAGGACCCACAGCCCCACTTGGGCAAGTTAAATCCAATAAGCAAAAGAAAGTTTTACTAACAGCTGCATGTTACTTCTGCATACAACAGTCGTGTTGTGTCAGATGAACGCTGTAAAACAATCCAACATTGCTGTTGCTTACCTTGTTTTCTGTCACATCAGACTTGATGCCTGTGTTTTGGCGTAGCCAGTCAGATCCTAAAACGCATCCAAATCGTCCGTGTAGTTCTACCCTTACTCACAATTGCAGTGAAGATGAATCCAAGATGTAAGCAGAGCATTTTTAAAAAGCAAACATTTACCAGTGATTAAAAATAAGGCAAAAATGAAACCTTACAGTATCTAGTAGAATTAAGGCAAAGGCAACTGGACTTTTAGAGTTTTCTTGAAAACATTTTGCCACTCATCCAAGTGGTTTCTTCAATTCAACTGAGTGGTTGAACTGAAGAAGCCGCAAATGATGATTGGCTTCCAGTAACACTTTACAGTGTATTGTTTTTCTCCATTAGGAAATATCGGCTTCAAATTAATGGGAGTTTTTGTTAAGGAGAAAGTCAATATTGTCCTAAACATGTTTCCATCAAGTCACTTGACTTGATCCCATGGATTAATGCTCAGGTGCAAATTGCCCAATGTTCATAAATGAGCCTCTCTAGACTAGGCTATCCTTCAACCAGGAAGGCCTAACAGGTTTTTATTCTCAGTACTGTATCTTTGAATACTTTTGAGATATAAGGCTATTTATATGTGAATATAATTATGTATACATGCAATTTAAATTTAATTTTAACAGTTTAGAGACCAGCCCTTGAATGGGATGTTTACCTTTTGCAAAATCCTGCCAAGTTTTTCAAATATATTAATTTAAAATAGAATTGACTAACAATTAGTCTGCACTTGCTTCAGAATGTCTTTAGGCTTTGCTTCTGGGGATTTGCTGACTACCTCCTCCAATATGCAAATGCAGATATCAGCAGAAATATTACAAAGCACAGCTTGGCAGCAAGTACATGTCCAGTCCCTATGTTACTGCATATCATCAAAGCTGTGAGTGCAACCCATGCAAACTAGTGTATAACGCTGCATTGTTGCTACCTACTGCCAATCTCTGCATCTACAGTGCTGCAAACTTTAACTGTCAATTCAAATGTAGCTGTCGAGGGGAGGCTCCTCCTGCCCCTTACAGACATCTTGCTGCTCCCCCTAGGGAACATCAGGGCCCTGTCCTCTAGCCAGTTGGTAAGGACAGGGCTTGCTGCACATCCTAGGGCAGTTCTCTTCACTGAGAGCTCAGTGTAGAGGGGAAGTGCGAAGAGCTCAATGGATGTGCAATAAGTGGACACCTCTTGCTGGTGCTTTTGCATCTATACAATTATCTACATATATAATATTTAACTGTTTAATTAAGATTAAATCATCTTGCCAGATTTTGCCTAGTTAAAACAAGATCACTACATATGGAAACCTCTTCAGCATTCTGAATTGGGCTGGACATGTACTAGTATTGTCAGTGTATAACCCTTTTACTGTTTTTATTAAGATATTTTAATGTGGTGCCTTACTGGTCCACTGTATTACTTTTTGTCCAATGTATGATTGCATGTTGGGTTTGCAAGTCTTTTTTTTCCCTATTTTAGCATGGCCTTGGGTTTTATTAATGTGATGTTGCATGTCAATTATAGATTTTGAATTCATTCATGCTCACCTATTTAGTTTTCTCTATGATGTGTAATTTGTTTTTAAAAATGTATTTTCTACGTGAATATTAGCACTGTCTGATATTAGCTATAATTATAGATTCTGTGGTCCAATGACTTTTGAAGTGGATTCAGACAATATGTTTTCAGTATACATACCAAGAGTTTGTCCAGAGGG
Source organism: Xenopus borealis (assembly GCA_024363595.1). Lineage (NCBI taxonomy): Eukaryota > Metazoa > Chordata > Amphibia > Anura > Pipidae > Xenopus > Xenopus borealis. The sequence continues at coordinate 68,098,596 of CM044443.1, read as the reverse complement.
ATATTTCTGTATACAAGGGACTGAATTTGGACACCAACATCCATGTCCACTTGGCACTTTTAGCAACAAGGCAGGACTAGCAAACAAAGAGGAATGTCCTCCCTGTCCAGGTGGCAGCTTTTGTGCCACTCCAGGTAACTAAAAATGTTTTTCTTTTCCTTGGATGGTTCAGTAGCAGATTTAAAATGTGAAAAAATTTGTTTATACATTACTTGTTTTACAGAAGATTTGATTAGAAATAGGCTATTTTTGTTGAAGCTGTTATGTCTTTATATATTCATATATAAACGTATGAATATATAATATAGAGAAGCTGTTTTGCAAACAGCATACATTTATTTAATATTTATATAGCACATATTTACTAGTCTCACAAATTATTTGGACGAATACCGAACCGAATCTGAACCCTAATTTGTATATGCAAATTAGGGATGGGAAGGGGGAAAGATTTTTTACTATCATGTTTTGTGCCAAAAAGTCACGTGATTTCCTTCTCTGTCACTCATTTGCATATGCAAATTAGGATTTGGTTCAGCCAGGCTGAAGGATTCGGCGAATCCTGCTGAAAAAGGCTGAATCCTGGCCGAATCCCGAACCGAATCCTGGATTCAGTGCATCCCTACAAATTATTACCAAATTTGCTAATTATTTAGAATTAAAATCTTTCCACACCATATATACAGTACTACAGGTTACTCTAAGGTTAGTACTATCCTGTCAAGCCTGATAAAGCCAGATAAATTATTAAATTAGACATGTTGCAGCTTTTACGTCAAAGAGCAACTATGGCCCAAAAACATTTCTGTTTGGGGTTCTAGTACTTTAAAAAAAAAAAATGCCCCCTGCAGGCGCTGGCTTACTCGCATCGGGTGGGAGCTCCCGGTGCAAGCCGTCTTGTCTTCTGAAGCGCATGCACAGTATGCTCGTGCGACGTGACAGACACGCGCATACCGCTTTTCATACTGCGCATTAGCTTCAGAAGACATTGCGGTTCGCACCGGGAGCTCCTTCCCGGTGCGAGTAAGCCAGCGCCTGCAGGGGGCATTTTGTTTTTAAGTACTAGAACCCCAAACCAGAATGCGGGCTCTATCAGCCAGCACCTTCGGTTTGGGGGAATTTTTTTGTGCCATAGGTGCCCTTTAACAAGCTACTCTCAGATGAGCACAGACTGAAACAAGGTGAAGTAATATCTACCAACTGTAACCTTTAATTGAAAGGATGCAATGTAATTCTTTTATCAGTTACTAAAGTGTGGAAATTCAGTTACTAAACTTGTGGTACATCCTTGCAGGCCTCCATCAGTACTAAGTTCCATGCCTTTGACTATCATTTAGCCAGCATCCATTTCCACTGTTCTGGGCTAAGTTCCACAGAGTTTTCTGCTCCTGGCAGTATTAGGTCTGTGGTGTATAACCTGTAGTGGCATGCACTATGTGGTTGTAAGCCCATACTACGTCAAGCAGAACCTCTGCCCACCTTGGGGCAATAGGGGGTCGTGCAAGGCTTGTGCACCCCTTGAAACCTGGATAATTTAGTGACCAGCTGTGACACAAAATGTGGACCCTGGTCTGAAAGGAAGCTCTGGAGGAAACCTTATGGCCTTATAACATGAGTCTTTTGTGGGCTCTACCACAACAAACTTACAGAAATGGTCAATAAACACAAGAGCATACTGGTACCCTCCCAGGCTCCCCGGTGCAGATCTGTAGAGAGGTGGTGCCTTACACCCCACCACCCGTGTATTGGAGGCCTCCCTCAGGCTCAGGTTCCTTGTCCTGCTACCCAATAGGTACATCTATGGGGTTACGGGACAGGGCATCTGCATTTTGGTCAGATTTTCCAGGTTTATAGTGAATCACATAGTCATACTGGGCCAGCCTAGCCACCCAATGCTGCTATAAGGCCCCTAGTCTTCCAGAGCCCAGGTAGATTAATGGGTTATTGTTTGTGTAAATGTCCACACCACATCATGCCCCACTAAATATTCTGCAAACTTCTCAGTGACAGCCCAAACGGTAACCAGTAGCTCCAGTTTGAACAAACTGTAATTTGCTGGGTTTCACTCAGTGGGTCACAGGCTTCGACTGACATACACTATCACCCTCTCTTTCCCTTCTTGAACCTGGGTCAGCACAGCCCCTGCAAGCTGGCGACTGTATACAAGAGGAATCTGCATATGCCAGCACCTGAGAGTATAATCAAAAGGCTTTAAACCACTCAAAGGCTCTCTGCTGCTCGACTCCGCAAATCAAATCCAACGGGTCACCTACCGTTTTTTTCTTTTTTTGTGACCTGCTTCTGTGACTTGGTCAACGGGAGAAGATAACAATGTCATCTAGATATTATGAGCACCTTGTCATGTCTCCCAGGCACTGTGTCATTAGTCTTGAAAAGTGCTGGGGCCATTTGTCAAGCCAAATGGCATTGGGTTAAACTTGTATAGTCCTATGGGAGTGAAGAATACAGTCATGGCCCGGTCTTTCAGTCGCATTGCCACTTGCCATTACCTGCTGGCCAGGTCCTATGAGGAAAAATAAGCAGCTAGCTGCAACGTGGTCAACAACTCCTACATTCTTGGCAGTAGTTGCAGTCGTTTAACCTCCAATGGTTCACACAGAATCAGAGGGACCCATCCTTATTTCAGACCAGGACAATGGGAGCAGCCCTTGGGCATTGGCTTTCCTGGATAACACCCTCATTAAAGGGGTTGTTCACCTTGAATGAACTTTTAGTATAATGTAGAGAGTGATATTCTGAGAGAATTTGCAATTGTTTTTCATTTTTTATTGTTTGTTGTTTTATAGTTATTTAGCTTTTTATTCAACAACTCTCTAGTTTGCAGTGTCAGCAATTTGGTTTCTAGGGTACAAATTACCCTAGCAACCCTGCATTGATTTGAATAAGAGACTCGAATATGAATAGGAGAGGGACTGAATAGAATGATAAGTAATAAAAAGTGGCAATAACAATACATTTGTAGCCTTACAGAGTATTTGTTTTTATATGGTGTCAGTGAGCCCCATTTGAAAGCTGCAAAGAAACAGAAGAAAATTGCAAATCATTAAAAAACTATGAAAAATAAATAATGAAGACCAATTGAAAAGTTTCTTAGAATTGGCCCTTGTACAACATACTAAAAGTTAATTTGAAGGTGAACCACCCCTTTAACTATTAATTCACATGTTGCCTCCCTACATACTTAAAGCATTGTAATTTGTAGTGTCTACCATCAATATAGCAGTGTCTATTGTGTCCCATAAGCTTTTGTGTCCTTTAATAGTGACTTATTAGATGCAAAATAATCTTGCTGCCAGTGGTGTGAGTTTGCACCCGGCCCAGTGCCGAGTACCAAACCAGCACACGTCACATACTCTGCTGTATTCACATTCCACTCTCCTACCTGAGAGCCATCAGGGGATGGGGATTTCTACAATTGAGGAAGTAGACCCCATGGTCTGGGCCCACTGGGTCTTTGTTTTATTGTTCCACCACTGCTTGCTGTCTCTTTTTGGTTACCAGGTATTAAGTACACGGCTTTGATAGCAAATTGTGCATTTAAACAGTTGTTGCTGTCAACTGAATTGTGCAGAAATGAAGGGCATGAAAGTGAATGCCCATGCCCCACAACATGGATTTGGATATTAGCACTTCACTAGCACCTAGCTGCAGGTGTACATTTTACAAAGGAAACAAAATCCCCATATATACTACACAGAGTTCAGTTAAAGCAACATGCTGTTTTTGTACCTTGTTTGTTTTTAGAGAATGGTTTAGGTTTCAGATTGGGATAATAACAATGCCATGCTAAAAACATACATAACACAGGTTTTAATATATTTATCAATTTTATCATTCATTTTTTGTGTACATGTTTTGCTGCCCAGAATACTCTGAAACTCAGAGGTGTCAAGATGAATTCTATTCAATGGGGTGAAACTGCTTTTTTTGAAAGGCAATGGCCCCCTCAAGAAAATGGCTGCTTTGTTTTTAATTTTCTAACCAGGTGTTAGGTCTTCTCTATCACCAAGCAGTGCCAGTACTGTGGATGCCAAGTTCCTTTGAAGACTTGATGTGAGATTCTAAACTGAAAAATTAATGTTCTGGCAAAAAATTTGACAACTACATCAAAGTCATATCTGGCCAGTCCTACACTCAATTTGCATCTGATTCATTAAGAATAAAAGGGCAACCAAGTTTAGGAGGTTTACTTTAAAAGCAGCAGTTGCTGGTAAAACTTAGACCTATGTAAAATGTATACTGACGCAAAAGAATTCTTAATGAATAAGATGCAAATTGAGTGTATGACTGGCCAGATATGGGATGACTTTGATGTAGTTGGCCAGCTTAAATATATTGCTATATATGGACAAACAATCCCTGTTTTGTTTAAAGGGCAATGCGTTTTTAGTAGCTTAATTCACAAAATGTTTCAATGTCCTAAATATATTGATAATGGGTTGAGTGTAGAGGACCTCTTGTATATGTCTTGTATGTTGTGGTCATAACCTCATTGTACTGAAAAAAAAAACAATGATGATAATATATCTGCACTTTTCTTTACCCTAGGTATTTCATTCCCATCAGGGCTCTGCATGAAAGGATTTTATTGCACTTTAAATGCCACAGTTCCAAATCCAATTGATAGTATTAGTGGAGATCGGTGTCCTCCAGGTTATTTTTGTGAAACCGGAAGCAGTACACCTTCCCCTTGTCCAGTGGGGACATTCCAGCCATATGAAGGAATGTCTTCTCATAATTCATGCTTACCTTGTCCTGCTGGAAAGTTCTGCAGAGGAGAAGGTCTGTCACATATATCAGGTGTGTTTCTATTACTGAATCTGGTGTTTTCTTAATGAAATGGTCTCCGGTAGTATGTTTTGGTCCACACGTTCCCACGCTCACCTCCTAATAAGAAACAAAATGCACCCTAAGTGCACCCTGGCCTTCTAAGTTTACAAAAATATGTATAAAAGCACTATCCATTGGTATTCCTCAAATACATGTTTAAACATGACAACTCAACTTTACCTGAGGCCCAACCCGTTGCATTGCCCTATCTCACAGGGGATCTGCTATTCACGTTGGAATAAGATTACATTAATAAAAATAAATACAATGTTTTACAGGGAATTGTTCATCTGGATTCTGCTGTGTATCAAAAGCTACCAGTGAGACACCTTTTGATGGTATAACAGGATTTCCTTGCCCAAAAGGCTATTATTGTCCTTCAGGTGTTGTTGCCCCAATTGCCTGTAACAATGGTAAATTTACAATTTAGCATCTGAAACTTGCATATACATAATCTAATGAGTTTTAAGGATGAACTCATTTAATATTCTTATTCATGCAGGTTCATTTCAAGATCTGGAGAGAGGATCAGTCTGTAAGGTCTGTCCTCCTGGATTTTACTGTGAAGCATCACGCATGGGAGTTGTTGATCCTGTCCCATGCTTGGAAGGTCATTTCTGTCCAAAGGGAAGTGAATCTGTCGGGTATCATAAGTGCCCTCCTGGCACATTCAATCCAAGCAAACAGCGAATGTCCAAAGGTCTGCAACTTTTTAAACTTTTTTTTATTCCTAGTTAGATTATAAATATATTTACAGGGGACCTTTTTACCCATAAAGAGGATCACCGCACTAGAGGCCCCCCCTTCAGACTAGAAGAAAAGGACTTTCATTTGAAGCAGCGTAGGTGGTTCTTCACAGTGAGGACAGTGAGGTTGTGGAATGCACTGCCGGGTGATGTTGTGATGGCTGATTCTGTTGATGCTTTTAAGAGGGGTTTGGATGATTTTTTGGACAGACATAATATCAAAGGCTATTTTTATACTAGACTCTACAGTTAGTATAGCTATGGGCATATATGGTTTGTGTGAAAGAGTGGAGATGTGTGTGTGTGTGTGTGTGTGTGTATGTATGCTGGGTTTTTAATTTGGAGGGGTTGAACTTGATGGACTCTGTCTTTTTTCAACCCAATTTAACTATGTAACTATGTAACTATGTAACACAGTATACATACAACACAAAGGGTATATTAGATTTTTTTTAATGTTTTTGCCTAAAACATGTACATTGCTTTGTTGATTGTTGAGCAGTATTAGAATATTTCTGTCAACTTCATTGCAAGGCAATTTTTCCAAAACATTGGCACTAAACAAGAGTAAAAAAATTTTGTGACTTTTGAAACTTTATGTTTAAAATAGAGTGTAAAACATAAAGTATGCAACGGAAAAGGAAAGAGAGGATATTAGAAGAAAGATTAGCATATAATCCCACGTTATAGCTATAAGGAAAATGAGTTACATAGTTGGTATGTGCACATTTCTACCTTACAGTGGTAAGCAAACCACTTTTCCTTTATTTAAAGGAACAGTAACACCAAAAAGTGTTTTAAGTGTTTTAAAGTAAAGAAAATATCATTTAGTGTTGCCGTGCACTGTTAAAACTAATCTGTTTGCTTCAGAAACATTACTATAGTTCATATAAACAAGCTGCTGTGTAGCAATGGCAGAAATTGAAAAATGGCTATATGGTACAGGATAAGTAATGGATAACAGATAGCATTATGTTTTACAGAAAAGATAACATTATTTTCTACAGAGCTTATCTGCTATCTTCTGTAACTTGAGCCTTTTCTCCTTTGAATGGCTGCCCCCATGGCTACACAGTAGCCTATTTATATAAACATTAATAGTGATTCTGAAGCAACCACTACAGTTTTACCAGTGCAGGGCAACACTGCATTATATTTTTATTACTTTAAAACAATTTCATTTTTTGATGTTACTGGTCCTTTAAAAAAAAAAAAAAAAAAAAAAGAAGAAGCAGAGAAAGTGTCACTGGATCTAATCTCCAACGATATATGACCCTGTGTAGGCCCATCTTTTTTTGGAAAGACAGGGTCATACCTGGGGAGAAAATTAGAATTTTGAAAAATAGGTTGTGGCTAAAGGCCACTAATATCAGGCTGTATTTGTGTTTGGGTTTGTCCCTCATCCACAATGTAAATAAAGTAAGTGAGAGCAAGTTCTTCTTCATGCTAAGATGGAACACCAGATATGAGGCCATTAAGAAAAGTGGATAAATGCTTTATGTGAGCAACATTTCTCTAAGCTGAGGGTATTACGTTATATAGCATCTGAGAGTGCTCATGAAACTGTGCTCTAATTGGATCAGGGTCATACATGATATGCGCAGAGGCTAATTGGATAGGGTTAATCCTTGTGAGAACCCTCTGGTCCCTATGTTTTTTGTTGTGTTGTCAATCTTGTTTCTCATAAAAGGCTTGTTTAGTACAGAGGATAGCCTTATTAGACACCTGAAATTAAACTCTTTTTTACATCTATTATAATATTGGCTTTGAAAGCTACTTCTAACTTTGCCATAAAGTATTTGCATGATGCTTTTACATTACAGGTCGGTTCCCCCATGTTCATGTATGAGGGGGCTGCCATATTTGTGCATCAGGAGTCTGTTAGCATTACAAACTGTCACCTGTAACCACCTCAAAATATATTTGCATATTGCATAACAATTTTCATGACTCTTATTCTGGCCAATGCAAAAACTAAAAACTGGATTATAAATATAAAAACAAATAGTAACAGACCAATGTGTATAGATAATATGTACCATATTTTACAGCCATTGTCTTATCATTTCAGCTGATTGCATACCTTGCCCTGCTGGCTTCTATTGTGCTGGGGAAGGTCTTTCACAGCCAACTGGACGCTGTCTTCCTGGGTATTGGTGTCTTGAAGGATCACAGATATCCAACCCCACAGATGGAGTCTCTGGAAGTATCTGCCCAAGGGGCAAGTACTGTGAGTCAGGAAACCTGACAGGTATCTCATGCTTTGAGATATAAGATCCAGTTTTTTTTAGCACAGATAATGTAAGCAATTTAAAAATACTGTCTTTCAGGTGACTGCCATGCTGGATATTTCTGTGATTTTCATTCAACAAGACCTGATCAGAAACTATGCCCTCCAGGATTCTACTGCCCTGCTGGTGCTGAGTCACCTGTTCCATGTGATAGTGGCAGCTTTGCTCCACTAAGTGGAAACAAAGGTCCCAGAGATTGTCAACCCTGTCCATCTGGACATTTTTGTAATGGTAAACTATACAAAAAGACTTGTTTAGGCCGACTCTTACTTCATTTCTACAATACTAAAAAAGTATGTTAAAGGACAAGGAAAGTCTAAAATAGAATAAGGCTAGAAATGCTGTATTTTGTATACTAAACATAAATATGAACTTACTGCACCACAAGCCTAATCAAACAAATGATTTATGCTTTCAAAGTTGGCCACAGGGGGCTGTCATCTTGTAACTTTGTTATACATCTTTGCCTGACACTGGCACTGCACATGCTCAGTATGGTCTGTGCTGCTTAGGGATCATCATAAATTATCAAAAACAAAGCTGCTTGAGCTCTGCATGGCTGGTAAGTAAGGCAGGGGCTCCCCCTGCTGTTCATAAGTATGATTGTTTTCCTGCCAGAAGTTAGGGACCGTCTGACAATTCCTAACCACAGCACTAAATGAAGGTAGAATTTCTCTGCATACAGTCAGGTCTCTTATAAAAACGGTACACATTTTAAAATTAAAGTATATCGGAGATAGATTTCTTTTTCATTAAAGAAAGTAAAGATGGGATTTTTTCTTTGCCTTTCCTTGCCCTTTAAACGACAAGGCAGAAAATGTACATTTTATGTATAACAAGCATTATGGGGATGTGTAGGCATTTAATTCTTCACTGTAAAATTAGGCATCTAGTAGGTCACTTTGTTTTAGTAAGCAAGAGATAAGCTGTAAGCTTCAAGCCCTGTTATGATTAGGTAAAAGTAGGCCTCTGTTCTTACTTTGTTCCAAAGAGGCCTTCTAATACAGTGGCCTCATTTAAGTTATAACTGACAATTCTGGGGTTGTGAAAGAGGCTTTATTTATTAAACTTGTAAGAATATTCTTATGTCAGAGATCACTCCATATTCAGCTACATTATAGTTATAGATAACGGTATAGTTAGTTACACTACACTAGCCACAATAGTTACACTTCACTAGCATTGGAGCACTCTATGTGGGGTCCATGCAAATAGAAATATGCGTTTAGCCACCAGTGTTACAATGTGTTCCAAATCTCATTTCCAAAATGAAAACAATTGTTTTATCATTTGGGAATGTTAGGAGTGTAGATCACTAGAATAAAATAAATGGCCTGCTAAGTGAACAGAGACATTTGAAAATAGAAAAAATAGATACATGCTAAACCATTTTATTTTTTCTTGTATTCTTAGGTACTGGAAAAGCACTTTGGCAAGGTCCTTGTTCTCCAGGATTTTTTTGTCCACCTGGACAAATTTCCCCTAGGCCATCTGCTTACCGGTGCCCTAGTGGCTTCTTCTGCCTTTCTGGATCTTCAGTTCCTACACCTTGTGAAAGTGGAACATATCAGGCCCAGGAGGGAAAAGAGACATGCAACACTTGTCCAACAGGATTTTACTGTGGTGGGATAGGCAATGAAAGTGAGTTATTGCTTTAACAGGTATTGAATGGATTATAGATAATGTATTGTATCTATATATTGTTGTCTCAATGTGCCAATTGGTTGACTTATTATAACACTCTTTAAGGTCTGTTTTACAACATCTTTGTCTTTGTCTGAAGACAGGGCCAAAGTGTATACAGTAGTATACACATGCAACAAAAAATCTCTTAAAATGCAACAAAGTGTCTGTTTGTGGTTGAGGCAGGACAGAAGTAAATGGTTAAACAGCTTAGTAAATGGCATAGTGTTTACCTTCTGTCCAGTAATATTTCCACAATAATTAGTGATCCGGTCTACTGTGAACTTTCCCATTATGGAAGTAGTGGGGTCACAAGTTATTGTGCAACAGCATAAACCCCTGGTTGGCTACCCAAACAATCAACAGCAATCATCAATCAACTGTAATGCTTATTATTAGTGTGGTTAATTGTTTGACACGGATTGAATGTGTAATTTTTTTTACTTGCAATGCAGTGTTGCCACACAATATGCCATGCCGGAAAACTGATGCCTCCCCTACAAATTCTATAAGTTGCATTTACATATTCTCTAAGGCTATTTAGTACCTTCATGGAGCTCCAATAACTAGCTATAACTTAACATTATATTATATCCCATTCCAAAAGAAAAAAAGATCCCACAAATTCCACGTCTAATGGACTCTTTGGTCCTCTAAATTAGGACTCTCAAAAATACTAGCTACTGTAGATGTCTGGTACCAATTTTGCCAAGATTAATGTATAGGAACTAAGTAGGTTTTTATGAGGTGGCAGGTAGGGGATAATACCAGACACACAATACATTTTATTTATTTAATTTTAAAAGGGGAGAGCAATTATTAATCTTGACACACTGAAAAAGCCTTTGACAGGCTACACTAGCCCTACCTATCAACCTAAAAGAAAGTTTAAATACAAATGGAAGGTTGACACACTTTTGGGACAAGAAAAAAAGATTGGTTATATTTATCAGGCAAAGACAAATTATTGTTTACTGTTCTGGTACTATACACCTCACTGGCTTTTTCAAAGTCATCCTCCAACATGTTGGTAAAACTAGCAATCACAGGGAACCCTACCATACATTTTTTGGACTTCCCAAATATTCAACCTTTTTGGACTGCCAGTGGCTGAATTTTTAGCATCCTATCAATTTACCATGTCTCCATATCGATGGCATTTCTGGGTAAACCACTGCCAAAAATTAATATATCTGGCCAAGCCCTATACAACAAGATTCTTACAGATGTTAGCTTACCAATCACACCCAGATAAAAAAACCTCAAAAGCACCAGCCTTAACAGAAAGGATAAATATCAACAGAATTTTTGACTTAGAAATACACACTAATCCAGAAAAACATAACACATTATCTAGATATCTGATCCATCTTCCATTATCTCAATAGTAAATTACACATTTTAGTACCTCCATCTTGGTAAAATTATTCCTATATTTCCTGATTAATGTGATATTATGATATTAAAATACATTTTTACTTGTCAGGCTCCAGTGTTTCGATTCCTAAAATCTGTCCCACTGGCCATTTTTGTCCACCTGGGGCAAGTTTCATTACTATTTATCCATGTCCTGCGGGAACATATGGACCAAAACCTGGAGCTTCAAGCAAGTCTGACTGTGAAGCTTGCCCAGCTGGTAAGAACATAATTAGTTTATTTTATTTAAATGCATTCATGTGATGCATATAAAGTACAGTATATTGTACAGATATGGCATCTGTTATTCAGCATGCTTATGACCTGGGGGTTTTCACTCATATATTTAGAAGTAAAAAGCCAGAGTTTCGCTCTCCTCTGCATGTGTACCAGCTAAGGCAGCATAGAGGATTAACAGAAGATTAGCAGGAAGAATGATGGCTGAAGATGCTCCTACTTTAGCACCACTAGCTGGGGAAGTTTTAAGTGAATAGGAGCACTTTTAATGAAAGCAATTATAATCAAAGTTAGGCACCATTCCTGTAATTCAAAGATCTGAGAGATCCCATACCTGTACAAATTATTATATTTTATAAATCTTTATGATTAAATAAACATTATACTGTACAAACTATTAAATAAGCTTGAGCTTTTAAACTTTTTACCCCACTTTTGTCATTTAGTATCCTTGGCTTAGGGGGTTATTTATTAAGGTTAAAGTTGCTTTTTCATGAAAAATTCAAATCTCCAAGGGTAGTTTTCAGTATACTTTTCAGTTAAAAAAAACTGAATACTGAAAATTTTTCAGTTTAAATTTATTGGCAGAGGTCCCTTGAACCATTGTAATCTGTCTGTAGCCTTCCTAATGTTCAGTTTTTTTCATTGAGTCTTGATCAGAAACTTGATTGATTCAAACGATTCAAGTTTTTTTTTTCTCTGAAAACTTGATAAATCTGAGTATTCTGGGTTTTCACCCCAAATTCACTGATTTGAGTTTTTCCATTCATGTTTTTTCATGTATTGGAAAACATTTGGATTGTGATTTTATTATAATTATAAAAAACCTCACAAACTCAACCTTTGATAAATAACCCCCTAAAAGTCACATACAAAAATAAGTGGTAGATGTGGAATTTTTTTTGCATCTGAGACCAAATCAGAGCCTCCAGAAAGAAATTAATTGCAGCCAGTGGCTGTTTTCCTGAGGTGACTTTTTCCATGGTGATGAAAATATTTTCCAATGGAGACATGCAGAATTTTGCTGTGAATCCATACTAGTCAACATGCAGTTGAGTTTAAGTAGTGGTATTCCATGATTACAGCTTCCTTCCAGAAACACTTTCTCGTTGTTGGGAATATCTCAGTTGCTAGAAGTCATCAAGTGATGAGCACAATTGGCCTGTTTCTCTTTGCCAAAAACCTCAGAAGTTCTTTTGAGCGTTCTTTTATTGCACCAAATGAATTTAAGTAAATTGTAAATTTTTCTCACATTTGTTTCTTGTGCCAAATGCATTGGAGTCAAAGGTTATTTTATGTTCCATAGAAACAAAATGTATATATATAAAGCAAAAAATTAACTCATCTAGTGTTAAGTTCTTATATACTGTATGCAACTGACAGAACAGCAACCATGACCGAGTTGTAAGCAGTGTTTTACTGGGACTTGCCAAACAGGACAATCCATTATCTACCTGAAGTCTAACAAAATTGAGTAGTACAGCTTTTTGCTGAAAACAAAAACTATAACTGAGAACATTTCTTAAACAGATGTATTATGTGTCTGAAAGATGTCTTGATGTTTTTTGAGAAATGTAGCTGTAAGACAAAAATAATTATGACATGCCACCATATTAACATGTTTGTTTTAAATACAGGTATGTACTGCTCTTCTGACGGACTCAAAAGACCTACAGGATATTGTCATGCTGGATATTACTGTTCACAGGGAGCTGTAAACCCCACTCCAATTACACCAAGGGTGAGGATCACTTATGTAGGAACTGTAGCAGTGTGATGGGACAAGAACCTTGGATCAGGAGAACAGTAATACAACATTCAATTGGATCTATCTAGTTGCCTTTTTATAGGTCACTTATCTTGTTCTGATGAACAGTAATTTTCCAGACCTTCATGTTGATGCATCATGCACATGTTGATGGTCACAACATAGATTGCACCTCCAGTTACATTAGAATTTTGGGAAAAAATTGCTACACCAAAGGTAGAGAACATGGTTCTGAAAATTGTACTTTGCACTTTGAGCATTGATGCACTGATAAGTTTGAGCATCTGAAGTAAATATCGATCATTTTTAACACTGCTTGCAGAGAAGTTTACTGAAGTCTAAAATATAGGTTTCCTCTTTGTTAATACTCTTAAGTAAGAGTTTAAACTCTACATTTGGTTGGCGCCTTACAAATTTGAATGGTGAAAACAAGTCCAGTGTAATAGCATTTAGAAACCTTAGTATTATTGCTGGGCAGCACATGAGACATGGGTGAATTTTAGTGTATGCACTCTAAATACAGACAATTTTATGAAATATCAGCACTACTTGAATACACTATGCTGTACAGTGTCCAGTGTACATTAATGGGTCAATATATTAAACATAGCTACAGTCTATGTTTTAAATGCTAAGAGACAAGAAGTCCCTGCCCCTTAGAGTTAACAATCTATAAACTTGGGAACGTGTTGTTTTTACTGTAAATTTGATCATTTTGGCAATTAAATGTATGGCAAATGTAACAGAAACCAGACAGAAGCATTTGGCCAACGTTTCAGCAGTAATGGTAATTAATATTGCTGATGGATACGAAAAATATAAAAATAACCTAGATAATGGAAGTAACTTACAAACAGAGTGATTGAGTGCATTTGATATGCTGCATTTGTTTTATTAAGTTTTCTGGTTTGTAGTAGTAGTAGTAGTAAACAGCTATATGTTCATTCTTTTCTTGCAGGTACCTTCTGATGTAAACTCTTTTCCAAAAAATGATATTTGTCCTGCAGGGAATTTTTGTCCCAATGGAACTGCCGCACCAGTTCCATGTCCACCTGGAACCTTTTCCATGGCTGCAGGACTCAGTTCTCAAGAGGAGTGCCATCCTTGTCCTGCAGGATACTACTGTGCTCAGTCTGGGTTGTCAGATGTGTCCCAAGCTCTTCCTTGTTCTTCAGGGTAATGTGTGTGTGAAAGAGATGAATACAATTCTTTTATAATAATGGCAATATCAGTAACCAGGTAAACAATATATGCTGCTGTAGAGTTAGAGCAGAGAGATTGCAAAATAAATCTTTACATGCTTTTATCACCTTTACAATTTGTTTGCTTAATTTTTTTTACTTTGATTATTTCAAGTAAAAATTATGTATAATTATAATTTACACTACAGAATTGCATGGTAGTGTTGCAGCATTTTAAATAATATGCATATGATTAAATCTGCTCAAAACATAAAGCTTGTTATTTTAGAATGCCTTAAAAAAGGTGCTCAAATCATAAAGCTTGTTAATTTAGAATGCCTTAAAACATGTCATGGATCAGAGAAGGTTAGTAATACAAGGGCCCTGTCACACAGGGCTGAGGGTAATTCTTTTTTGTGTGTGACACATGATGGGGCAGATTCACTAAAGCGCGAAGCGTCTAATGCTAATTCGCCAGCGTGACGTCAGTTCTTAACTTCGCAAATTCACTAACACCGACTCTAGTGAAGTAGATAGACTAGCGCAACTTCGCACCCTAACACCAGGTGAAGTTGCGCACTGACGAAGGATTGTAATTACGCAAATTCACTAAGATTACCATTTTACTGAACATTACCACTTACGCTAGACCTTACTTCGCCAGGTCAAACCTGGCGAAGTTCAATACAATAGTTAGGAGTTTGAAAAAAAAATGTCCCTAAAACACGCTGGTGTGTTTTACCTTTTGTAGGGTGATTGTCTGAAAAAAAAGCACATTTTTTTGGGGGGGGTTACCCTCCGTCCCCTCTACATTTCCTAACATATGTATGGCAACTCAACTATACAGGGCGCACATGTTTAGGGCAATAGGACAACTTTATTTTATTTATTAAAGGTTTCCTGGGCTTGTGTAGTGTAATGTAGTGGCTGTAACATATACTTCTATTATACTTTGAAATTTGCGACGTATGCAAATTAGGCATCTCTAGCGTAAATGCGCTTTGCCTGGCTAAGTAACACTAGTGCAACTACGCTACCATTCGCCGACCAGATCGTAACTTCGCACGTGAATTTGCATAGCACTGGTGAAAATTCGCCTGGTGAAGTGCGGCGAACGTTAGCGAAGGCAACGCTAGCGCATTTTCGCCACTTAGTGAATTTGCCCCGATGTATCTCTCTGAGTTCAATAAATAGAAAGTAATGAGCAAACTATCTCAACTAAATTGTAATCTACATAGAGAATGTGTTTTCCATAGACAATGTAGCTGCTTTTCTTTTTGTCTATAGGTATATCTGTAAAGAAGGGAGTTCTGTTCCTTGTCCCTCTGATGAGATTTCTGGCTATCGTTGTCCTGCTGGTTTTTACTGTCCTTCAGGATCAAGTATAGAGCTGCCATGTCCTCCTGGCACATTTAGTCCAATGCCTGGGGCAAGCTCATGTCTACCATGCCCTGCTGGAAGTAGCTGTATGCATGTAGCCACTGTGGAACCAGCGAACTGCCCACAAGGTAACTAACTAATTTTGTACACACAGAGGAGAGGAGAGAGTCCAGAGGGCCAACTAATGTGGTTCCAGAGTATCAAACAAGCGTAGGCAGACAGGTTCAGGGAAGGGCAGGCAGCAAAGTGTCAGGAGCAGAATTCAAGATCAGGAGGAAAAGTAGGAAATAGTTATCAGGAAAAAAATTAATTTTGCCCTAATCCATTGATCTTATTTTACTTCCTTGTGCAGTACATAATCTGTATGTGACAATACCCACTGATCTTGCTCTATATGCTACTATTTCTGTTTCCATTCTTTTACTTTTCATTTATAAATATATAACTCAAAAGTGTTTCACTAAAATTACAGTGGAACACTTAGCCTTTTAAAGGTGTTGTTCACCATCTAAAAACTTTTATCCGTTCAGATTGTTCACTAGAAATAATGACTTTTTACAGTTGCTTTTCATTTATTATTTCTTTCCTTTTTCCAAAATTTTAGGTCAATGTTCTTGTCTCTGGTCTCTCTGTCTGTCAGCAGAGTAATCCAGGTGCAAATTCTGAATTGTTACAATTTCTTCATTAGTTTATACATTTTTCAGCAGCACCTATGCAGTATTAGCAAATATTGTATCAATTCTAACAGCTGGCTTTAATGAAACTCAGGGATTCTGTTCAGCAGGGTCAAGATAAGAAATATATCACCTTAATGTATCGATTTAGAAAAGTTTACTGGGTTGGTGACCCCCCTCCCAGAGCTGTTTGAGAAAGACATAAGAAGGGGGAAAATTAAACTTTAAACTTCAACATTAAAGGGGTTGTTCACCTTTGGGACAATAAAGCTAGTTTAATAGCCCATGCCATAAAAAAGTTTTTGTAATTTATCATTATTACCTAAAATGTGTGCTTTCAGAGATACATACCATAGAAGCCATGGATCACCTCTGTAAAAACTCTTTCTGTTCTCTTCTGTGTTTTTGGTTCGCCGACACTCTGTGTAAAACATACAGGATGCCATTTAAGGAAGTTGACGACCAAATCTGCACGGAACAAACTCTATCTTCTGCTTCATTGCATATCTTTAATTCCATTGGCTGGCAAGATTCCGGATCAAACATATGCAAATGAAGCAGCAGAGAGAGAGCTTGCTCCGTGCAGATTCAATTGTCAACTTCCTTATATGGCATCCTGTATGTTTTACACAGAGCCTGTCCCACAATCTCGGATCACAGACAAGAGAACTTTTTTTTTGCAGAGATGATCAATTTCTATGGTATGTATCTCTGAAAGCAAACATTTAAAGAAATAAATATAAATTAAAAAAATATTTTTATGGCATGGACTGTTAAACAAGCTTTACTGTCTCAAAGGTGAACAACCCCTTTAAAACAGTGACAAATAGAAAAAGAGAGTAATTTAAAAAAAGTCTTTATTTCTCGCAAACTATCTGAAACAAACTGAATTGAAAAAAAGTGTTGTAAGTTGAATACTGTCCCTTCAAAGAAAATGTGCAAGTAGATATTAGTTTAGTCAATGCAAACTTACTATGTCTTCATAGGTAATTACTGTCCAGCTATGACTGTGGTACCTGTTCCTTGTCCAGAAGGTACATACAACCCATTAGAAGGAGCTCTTTCATCTGATTCATGTAAAATATGCCCATCAGGGCAATTTTGCAGAGGGGAGGGAAACTGGCAGCCTGATGGTAAGTCCATTTTATTATACATCAAACTATGAGCATCTTTGTGTTGGGGGTGATATTTGGTTCTGAATGGACTCAATTTTAACAACAATTGTTTTGGACCCTTTGGACCTCTTGGTTCTGTCCCTTCTAGTTTATAAATTAAGGCCCTTATTTTATATGACACATTTCAGTTTAAACAATTGATTCATATATTATCCTAGATTCTGCCCTGTCCTTGACTCCTCATATCCAGTCACTTATTAAATCATGTCACTTCCACCTGAGGAGTATATCCAAAATACAATCATCTAACACCCAATATGCTGCCAAAATTCTTATTCACTCTCTTGTCATATCACGTCTACACTTCTATAACTCTTTTTTTAATTGGCCTTCCCCTCGAGAGGATGTCACCTCTCCAGTCTATAATGAACACTACCACAAGGCTTATACACTTCAGTAATCTCTCCTCCTCCTCCATGCCATTCTGCCAATCCCTGCACTGGCTTCCACTACCTCTCAGAATTAAATTTAAATTCATGACCCTGGCATTCAAAGCACTTAATAACTTTTCCCCACCATACATCTCTGTACTCATCTCTATATACTCACCCTACGTTCCTCTACTGACCTGCTACTCAATTCATTAACTCCTTACATGCTCGCATTCAAGACTTTGCAAGGGCTGCACCCCTCCTCTGGAATTCTCTTGAAACACGCTCATTTAGAGAAGCTTACCCTCACTCTGCGTAACTAACAAATGCAATAAGACAAACAGTACAACATCTCTCACCCACTTAATTCTGATTTTGCCCACTTACACACCTTGTGTATTAGATTGTAAGCTTAGATTGTAAGCTCTTTCTGTACAGGGCCTTCGTCACCTTTTGTACTGGTATTGATTGTGATATAGGTAACTCAATATGGTCTATGTAAATAATTCATGTTACATAGTTAAATTGGGTTAAAAAAAGACAAAGTCCATCAAGTTCAACCCCTCCAAATGAAAACTCAGCATCTGTACACACACACCCCTCCATTCTTCCGCATAAATTATATATGCCCATATCTATACTAACAGTAAAGTTTAGTATCACAATAGCCTTTGATATTATGTCTGTCCAAGAAATCATCCAAACCCCTCTTAAAGGCATAAACAGAATCAGCCATCACAACATCACCCGGCAGTGCATTCCACAACCTCACTGTCCCCACTGTGAAGAACCACCTACTCTGCTTCAAATGAAACTCCTTTTCTTCTAGTCTGAAGGGGTAGCCTCAGATATAGGCCTCTTTTGTTGGTGCTATATAAATACATGTTAAAGAGGAGAGATACATGTTAATAATAACAATATTAATATTTATCAGAAAGGAGTGAGAGGAATGGTGATTAATTGGATGTACTGGAATAAGTTATTTTTGAAGGGCTGAACAAACATGAGGGAAAGATACAGCATTTAAAAGATAGATCCATCAACACAAAGGGGTAAATGAACATACAGTACATAGATAGCATAGAAGGTATATTTTGGTAAACAATGAGAACATTAATAAACTATTCAATGAGAGGTGAGTGCCCATGTAGAGAGAGTTTAACTGGGATCAGTTATAAATAAATATGCTTTGTTACTGTACCTATCCCTAAATTTGTACCTAAATTAGCACTAAAATATGTATTGACTAACTAAGATTACTAAGATAAATATACTATCAGTAGCAAGAGGTAATCTGCTGTATTATGATTAAATGTTGTTAGTCAAATCTTACAGTATTACTTAATAATTGTTTTTAATGATTTAATTTTAAAACATACAAAATTAATATATTGTTTCTAACCTCCATTGGCAGATACAGAGTCTCAGTCCCTTATCCCCAAAAAGAGCACAATTGGTTCCAGGTAGCACTATTTGCCAAATACCTCTCCACTGGGCAGATTTGCCCCCCCCTTGGCGGGCACACAAAAGGCTTGTACCACAACATGGGTTCCACTGGATTCTTTCCTTTCCACTACCCTCCCACAGGCCACTCACCCGGGGGCTCACACAGAACTGGCAGGCTCACACAGAGCTGGAACAGGCATCCATGTGATGGCATCTCCAAAGGATCCAGACTCCCCTAGCCGATCCCACAACTTGCTTGATCCATATGACAATGGCTATTGCACTGTCCATAGCGCTGGCACATGGTTGCTAAATCCGTAGCTGATCTGTAGCTCCCAGCACTGTCTATAGCACAAGCACTCTGAGTCCAGATGTGAAAATCAGGCGCTCCAGACCCTCCTGGTCTAGCTCGCAGGCATGGGGCTGATGCACCCCAGCCTCAGAGGCCTCTTTGCTCTAGATCTTGCCTGCTGAAATCACTCTCTCATTAGTGAAGTAGTATCCAGCAGTAAGACCGTAATGGCTGTGAGCACATGGCTCTCATATTTAAAGTAAAGTGGTGCAGCAGTGACACCTAGTGACATCCTCCAATAACTTACCATGCTGCACAGGCACAAGGGCTCCTGCCCCTGCCAGAACTGTCCCTGTAGCTCAAGTCCAAGCAGGGGATTTCCAGACATGAGGAGTTTAGACTGTTTGGAATTAACCCTACAGGTCTCTACATGATAATGGGTTGAGTGCAGAGGACCTCTTGTATTTGTCTGTAAGTATTTTTTTCGGTCACAGCATCATTGCACCCCTGCTTAAAGTTTTTATAAATTAGTGGTGAGCACTTTCCCTTGTTTCTTATGGTTTATACAGGAGCAGTGGCCAGCTCCATTGTGTAGCTCCCACCCTTTCCAAATATAGTCAGGTGATCCCAGTGGTGGCCAATAAAAGGGCAACCATGTTTGGGAGTTTGAAAATAGCAAGTAAGTTGCAAGTAAAACAGCCCCTGCTTGAAATGTATAATGAAGTATTAAATGTTGCCAGAACGGGGATGATGTTTATCCATTAGAGTCTATGGGCATCAGTTTCAATCATCACTACTGCACATCCCTAGCTAAAGTGATCTAATTGTAACCCAATTTACATGTGCAGTATACAATGTTAAATGTGCAGTATACAATGTTAAATGTTTCAGGTTATTAATTTGAGCCTTACCTTTTTGGCATTAAAAAAAAATCTGAAAAGGCACACTAACCTCACAAGCTGTTCTATTTAGGATTGTGCTCACCTGGCTATTACTGTGAAGGAGAGGCAGCAGACACCATTCCTCAGAAAACACCTCGGTTTCTCCTCAATGGCCCTTGCCCCATGGGGCACTATTGTCCAGAAGGAACACAATCACCAAAACCATGTCCAGTAGGCACACTGAAAAATGCAACAGGTATATGAATTAGTTTTTGTTTTTACTTTATATGCATTCATAGTAATTAGTATTAAGAAGATTACTACAGGTATGGGATATAACAGGTATGGGAAGGCTGTAATGTGGCTGTGCAGAGTTACCAGACACAAGACTGTGCAGAACTTAGTTTTATGACAGAGCTATACTAACATGTGCCCTCCTATGTAGGCATGTCCAGATTCACCATATTACTTTTGAAATACAGTCTTTCAATTAAATTTAATTTGAGACATGCAGCTCTGCCAAGTATCGCTGAAGCATCTTGCTGTATGATTTCAAACTTCAACTTTCCACTGTGACTATCTCTTTGCAGTGACTGCCCAATAAAATAAATGTGTGACAGTATCATGTTGGATGATAATGGCCACAGCTTTATCGAAAATTCCAAAACAGTACAAAACCATCACTTAACAATGTATTAAAGAGGCAATATATTACAATATATATCTTTTAACCTAATACCATATATTGAACAGTAAAAATAACTCGAGCCGCTGTCAGTCTGTCCTTCCATAACTTATATTGAAAATGCTCCAGCAGCCAAAATACCTAGCTGGAAGGACATTCCCAAAACCTGGGCTCATCGAGCCTTTTCTATTTGCAAGCCTTTGTCCCCACACAATGGTCACCTACCGTAGGGGTTAAACCATCCCACAAGACCAAGTATCTCCTTCAACAGACTGACCTGGGCTGCCACAGCTTGCAGAGATGGGCCACCTTCAGCTCTGCATGTGCCTCCACGACTTACATGTAAACTCAATAGCTTCAAGTAAGGTGAAGTTAAATAAATACATAACTACCTCATCCAAATGCAATCTAATACACCGACTGACTGTCAACATCTTTGTGTCTAACTACCACACCCCCATTCACCCATATAAACATGGTAACTTCTTTGTTAACCTTGACCCTCACCCTGTGTAAACAGTAGTTGTAACTGATCTTGTACCCCTCCACTGCAACCTGGGGATAATACCGGACCACACTAGGCTCATGCCTTAGAATGATGACCATAGCCTCACACAGTAAATCAACATTATATTAGGAGGGCCCCAATGTTTTGCATTTTCAATCACTAATGGCACCACCTCAACCCAGAGAAGACCTGCTACCCCATTTCACTGCAGGATCACCTGTGAGTCCTTGAACCCTAATTGCTCCTCATTGACCAGGACTTTTGCTCACTGCTCTGCCCGGTGGATGAAAGAGTGGTCCACTAGCCACACTAAACATATTTTGTTTTGAAAAACAAAATCAATAAACTCAAGTAGCCTTAACCTCCTCTTTTTGTGCCCCCACCTCTTGGCTTGACTCTACACCATCCTAATATCCTCAACCATGGCTGGCCTAATATAAACCTTAAATCCATTCTGTTGCTGCATGAAACAGATGGCTGCCATACTCACTAGCTGGCCTAACCCTCCAAGAGCCTTTTTGTATACCACTATGAATTGAAAGCATGGCAAGGCAGACCCATTGAGATGTACTGTATAAGGGATGAGTCCTGGTAGCTGGGTCTCATTTCTCTATAGTCCCTGTGACAACCTTCCACCCTGGTCAGGGGAACCATCAGCCCTCTCCCCACCTGATCTGTCTTGAACTGACATATGTAAATTGTTAATCCCTCTGCCTGCATCCATACATCCCCCCACCATATCCCACCATGACCATGTCTATTCTGACTAACTAGCTCTGAGAGCCTGAATGCTCAAAAGCCCATGAGAATGCCAGCTGAAATAGAGTGATCTTGAATTGTGATGGAGTTATAGATTCTAGCTGGTCAAATATCCCTTCTCATACGACCAGTAGCTATAGCCAAGGCCCTGTTGAATACCCCAACCATGGGGATAATCCTGTACGCAAAGTTACGTTTTCCTAGCCATGACTGCAGTTGCCTGAGTGTCAGGGGTGATCTGTGGGCTGCTGCCGCCTGAGGCAGCAACCCCGATGCTGCCCCCCAATCCCGCTCTGCGCTTAAAAGTTTAGCGTTGGAGCGGATCAAAAGGGGCTGCATTGCTTGTGCAATGAGTGCGTAATGCGCTTTCTGCACGAGCAGAGCCAAACTTCTGGTTTAAAAACTGGAAATTTGTCTGTTAAAGTTACAGAGGCGATCCTGTCCATTTTGCTGCCTGAGGCAGACTTCGGTTTGCCACCGTCTTTATCAGAGCCGGACCATGGTAGGAGGGGTCCTCATTGCTAGTGTACGCAACTGCACACCCCGCACTAGAAGGGCCCAATTTCCAGGACAAAAACTGGAAATTTGGCTCTTAAAGTTACCAGGAGCAGCATTTTTGTTGTACCTGGTGACCAAGGGGGCGCTGCCGCCTTAGGCGAGAGTCTCAACTCGCCTCATTGGCGGAGCGCCCCTGATTCCATCTCACCTTTGAGGAGCTGCACCTTTTCTTGGGGAAGCCTGCATTCCTGGCCTGCCATGTTGATTTCTATGCCAAGAAATTTTAAGCAAGAGGTTGGACCCTCCATTTGTTTGCAGCCAAAGGGACCCTAAATTGGTATGCCACCTCTTGCAGTGTCTGGAGTAGTACTACACACAAACCTGAACTACTGGGTCCTACACACAGAAAGACATTCAGGTAGTGAATTACCAAACTGACCCCTGCCCAAGTATGGACCACTCACTCCAGAAATGTACTTAATGCCTCAAAATATACACAGGAGATGGAGCAGCCCATTGGCAGGCAGTGATCCACATAATAGCCCCCTGCAAAGAAGCAGCCCAACAGATGTTGTGACTCCTTAAGTACTGGTAGAAGGCAAAAAGCCGAATTGATGTTGACTTTTGCCATCAATGCCCTGGGCCCCTCCTCCTGCACCAGCCTGACTTTTTGTGCACTCTAGATGGATTTGGGCTCTGCCTGCTGGAGCTCTCTGGAAAGGGCTGGGCATTTGTTGCCCCCCCGTCCCACTATAGCTCTGATAACCCTTGCTATTCATAAGCTGCATCCAAATCCCTATGTCCCTGTGGTCCTAATGCAGTTCAGGCCATTGCCATGTTCATCGTTAACTGTTTTCCCCCCCACTATGCTGGCTAATGTTCAAACACATGCAACCTCTGATGAAGCTATCAGATAGCAAAACTGGTCAAGCGATTACATCAATTCCGGATTGAGCATGAGTGGAAACACAAGGAGAAGCAATGCCGGCTGCCTGATCGCTTATGGACTTAACTAACCACTTAAATGTTGGGACCAGACCATCAGACTGCCCCACACTGCCCCCTCCTGGGGTGCGGCAACCTGGCACATCATTACTGAGCTGCCGCCTGGTGTGGGGTTTCCACTCCTTGCAGCTGCCCGGAGGCATTATGATCTGCCTTCTCCCCTACTCCTATTCTGTTGTGCTAGCCAGCGCCTCTCCGACCCGGTCCCGTCTTGCCATGCTGTAACCATGCACCAAAGTGAGCTGAGCTTCTGGCTGATATATGCAATATGTGCAGGGGCAGATTAACTCTGCCCCTCCCCCCCACACATCCACTGCATACCAATTACACTACTATGCCCTGCTCTAGGGTGTTAAGATACAGTTAAAGGTAATTTGGCACTAGGTTAGGGTTGCCACCTGGCCGGTATTTTACTGGCCTGGCTGGTATTTTTGGTGGCTGATCCCAATGTTATTAATAGGAAGGCTGGTGTTTTTTTTTAAGAAAAGGTGGCAACCCTACACTAGGGATGTGTTCTTACAATAAGGGAGGTATTGACTAAAACTTTAATTTATCCCATTTATTTATTAAAACCTGCCTACACCTACTCCCATCCATAAATTTAATTCATTTATCAAAATATCAGCTTTAAAAAGTCGTTGCGGAAAATGTCTTGACAAAATAATGCAACAATTCAAATCATACATCTTTTTAGAATTCAACTTCCATCGTACAATTTTGTTCAAGTTGCTGCCCAAAACCACTGACTTCTCTGAATTATCGTATGAAAACCAGTGCAGATCCCAATGTCAAAAAACTTCTTCAAATTGTAAAAGGGACATCTACTATTGATTTCTACATGACCTCAACAGATTTTTACTGGAGCATTTTCAAATTCTGTTTGGAATAAAACAGTTGCACTTCATTTGTAGTTTTGTTTATTTCAGGTGGCTCATCTTTAGAAAGTTGTGCACCTTGCTATGCTGGATATTTCTGTGCTAGTGTTGGAATGAGTTCGCCCACAGGAGAGTGTGCTGCAGGATTCTACTGTCCAGCAAACTTTACATCTGTCAGCCCCACTGCATTTCTGTGTCCAAAGGTAATCAATTTTAATTTGCTTTTTAATTAATATATAGAATGCAACCCCTCCAAATGACCATATATGATACATACAGGGCCAGAACTAGGGGTAGGCAGAAGAGGCAGTTGCCTAGGGGGTGTGGAGCAGCAGTTGCGGGGCAGCTGTACCTCTTCTGCCTACCCCCAGACCAGACCCTACTACTCACTTGACCTAACTTGGCGTATGCAACCGTCACGGAAGTGCATACTGTAAGTGTGCAGCATCAGTGCAGACACACGGCACCGTTCCCTGTCACCGGGCATGTACATAAGCTGCCCGGCTGGGTCACCTAGGGCGCCCAGCTGGCCTAGCCCACCTCTGGATACATAGACCTACTGATACATTCACATATACATAAAAAGTATATATATACATATATATGGATATATATATCTATATATAATTATAAAAAAAAATTAGATCCTGAGATGCTATATTGACATAATATATTTGTGTAAAGAGATGAAAAATATTAAATTAAGAAATCTCAGCTTTTTCCCTGCACTTGTTAACCAATTTAGCTGTTTCTGATACTAAGTGGAAGATATATCAAGGGTTGAATTGAAAATTTGAATTTCTAATTTTCAAGTTTATTTTAGTGTAATTCGACTAGGGAATAGTCCAAATTCGATATGAATTTGAAAAAAAATTGAAATTCTAATTTTGAAATTTATTAGGTACTGTCCTTTTAAGAATTCAAATTTGACTATTTGCCATCTAAAACCTAAGGGGGACCTCCTACAATCAATTTGAAGTAATTTGGTGCACTTTTGAAAAAAAAAAAAAAACGTTTATTTTTTTGTGAAAAAATTCGAATCGAATTTAATTCCAATTTGCAGGTCAATTCTATTTACTGTGATTTAAAAAAAAAAAAAAAGAAGATCCCATAAACGTGTATTGCTTCATTTTTTTTTTTTTTTTTTAAATGTTAAAAATCCTTTTAGATCCATAAAACTCTTTGCTGAAGTGCAGTGCCTTATAGATATTTCAAATATACCAGCGTATCTGATTGCTTTAAATGAACACTTTTTTGTTAAGAAGCTCAGTGCTAGCCTTTATAACCAAACTTTATTCAAATCATAATAGTTTTGTATTGCTGGGTCTATTCCTGCTTCCAAAGCAAATATACTAACAGGTAAGTTTGTTAAATAGCATTTTAAAGACGTTGCATTTTGCTTCCGTGTTTAACCCTGTAAAAACTCATTCCCAGTAGTGATGGGCAAATTTATTCGCCAGAGGCGAATTTGCAGCGAATTCCCGCGATTTGCCACTTGCGAATAAATTCGCGAATCGGCAGCGAAATTTCGCTTGACAAAAATTAGCCGGAAAAACGAGTCGCGCGTCGTGTCAAAAAGACGCGCGACAAAAATGACCCGGTGCGCCGAAAACGAAACGTCTAAAGCGTCCCGTGACTCGTTTCGTGAATTTTTCGCCAATTCGAGAATTTCTCTGGAAATTCGCTAATTTTTCGGCGAACCGAATCTCGGGAGATTCGCCCATCACTAATTCCCAGTTAATATGGTACAGAGGTGCCCTTACACTAACACACTGCATACCTTTGCACATCTAAAATGTTATGTAAATTTTAGTTATATAATTTAGAATATTAGCAAATATATTAGCCTTTCCTTTCTTGGCTACCCCATACTGTACCTCCATTGAATCTCTGGTTTCTAGTAAGATCAGCTGAAATCTCTTATCTATCAGTCTTCCATACAATCCCTACTGCTATCCTTGGTAATTTGTTTAGTGCATAGCTTTTAGACTGGCTTTACATAAATACAATTTCCTTTGCCTTTTAATTCCCATGTCCCTCATTAGGGTGATGACACACAAGGCTTCAGGGGGAGATTAGCTGCCCAGAAACAAATTGCCTCTTCTTCGGGCGACTAATCTCCCCTAAATGCCTTCCCGCCAGCTCGGAGTGCTTGGTTTTCCGAAGTTTTCTCATTGTGAAACGACTTCGGAAAACAAAGCGTTCCAAATGCCATCCCACTGGCGATTTATAATCTAGCTGGCAGGAATGCAGTTTGGGAGATTTGTTGTAATGAAATGATATCATAATCTCCCATTATGCCTGACAAACCCTGTGCATTTGCAAGCAGACAGTGGCGGTTAATTCTTTTTGGCCTGATATTTTCATTATTAATTGGATTGTTAGAAATATAGTCATCTTTAAGCAGTGAAATCCTATTTGCAGGTATACTATGTGCCCCCTTAAAGTATTCTAATCTCACAATCCTATCAATAATTGCTGTCCCTCTTGCATAGGTTTAACACTTCTCCGATCTCTTCGCCATTCTTCCCTCTTACATGAGGTGCATTGCCTCAGAGCTATACTGATTATGAAATATGGCATGGCAGGCACCATTGGTAACAACATTGTAGCAACAGAGAAAAAACAGCAGACAGGAAAGATGGCATCCATGACAGGCAGCACAGGTGAAATCTTATTAGAGAGGAAGTCAGATAACAGAACAGAAAGAGATCAGAAATAACAAGTACTGTAGTTTAGACAGAAGCTATAATGCTGATGTTTAGGTTATTCAAGGACACTTTCTCCGTTGTTGCACCTTGTCCATGTTTATGTTCAGACAGTGTTTGTGGCTCTTTGCTCTCAAGATCTCTATCCAGGAAAAGGGGACGACTGGAATAACCATAATAATTTGAATCCATAGGATACATAGTTAAATTCACTGTAGCTGTGACCCATCAACCAAGGATTTTTAGATTATCTTTAAATTTCATTTTTTATTGATTACATCTTTTAAATGAATATTGACTAGACTTTCAAAATAATAAACTTAATGCATTTCTTTTTAAAGGGGCACTACTGTACTGCTGGTTCATCTTATCCCACCCCTTGTCCAACAGGACAGCATCAGCCAAACAGTGGGTCTCATTTCTGCATTCCATGTTCACCAGGTTTCTATTGTCAGGAAGCATTAGCTGGGAATCCACAGCATTGTCCTGCTCATTCTTATTGCCCTGCTGGTATGTATTGGTGCACATCGTATAATACTGGATCTGGATCCAATAATAAATTATGTATACGTATCTAGATTTCTCAGAGGTTTGAATGTAATGTTCAAGAGCCAGTTTATAATAACAATAATGATATTATATAAAGAGTATATCAATGGGCATAAAATATCTTAGGTGTTTGTAATAACTGCATGGGTGATGCATAATTCCATTTTCAAATGATGTTGCTTTTTAGTGTTTTTCTAATGTTGTTGGGGGAAAAGTGTCTGTTACAGCAGTATCCTAATTATAATCAGATGTGGCAGAAGTTTTCTAATAGAAGATTATTTAAAAGTAATGTTAATTCTGACCCTCTGATTGCTAGGAACACTTTTTCCCATACCCTGTCCAAATGGTACATTTACCACTGAAGAAATAAAAGGTCTTAGAGAAAAAGGGGAGTGTCAGCCCTGTCTACCTGGTCAGTATTGCAGGTAATTATTCATTAAAATAGTTCTTTAGCATGAAGACTAGGAAGCTCTCTGTTTGTAGTAATGCAGTCATTCATTTTCTTTGTGTTACACAGGGGTGGTAAGCTTCAAGGGCCATGTGCTTCTGGACACTTTTGTTTGGCTGGTAGCTCAGAATATACCCCTTATGTTCAGAACTTCAGTCGCAGCTCTTTTGGCGAATGTAACTGGGGCCAGATGTGTGCAGGAATCTGTCCAGCAGGTAAACAAGAAACATTATGTGTTAAATCATATTACAACTGGGCATATAAAGTCATATATTGAAAGAAAAGAAAATAAACATATTAGTTAAAAACACTAAGGGGCACATTTACTAAAACTCAAATGAATCTAATTTTATGAAAACCAAACTCCCTTCCATGATTTTAACTCATTTGTCAATAATTTTTCTTGAAAAATTTTGAAAAATTACATGATAAAATTGAACATCAAATGATTGGCGTTCTGAAATTTTTAAAAAAGTTTTCACTGAGAAAACTCAACTTATTAGAATTGCACATTGTACTACTTTTGGTACCAAGTAGCCCTGTACCTGATACTTGCCTTGAGCATACAGTAAGTGCATGACTCCCATTGGATGTGGTGCTTATAAGAGCTAAATGCTGCATCAGGTGAACTCAACACAATTAAAGTAAGTACTAATGTGTATGTTTAAGTATTAGTGATGTGCAGGACAGTCGGATTCCAGTGGGAGCCTTGGGTTTACCTGCGGCTTGGCCTGCCACAATCAACTGCCAGCTTGTGATTTATAGCTGTGCACCTACTCACCCCGCCCCTTTTGTGATGTCATCAGTGTGGCAGCACAGGTCTATAAAGGGAAGATGGAAGTCAGGCTCTGGCAGGCACCGGTGGAGGGAGGGCAGGGGCAGATCGGGTGCGGGATAGGAAAAGCCCAAAATGTAGAAGATGAACTATTAATAGGGTAAAGGGCAGTGATTATAACCTTGTGGGTATGTACACATCAAATGGAAGATAAATTAGCCTAAATACTTGTTTGGGACAATTTTGCATAATTTAATTAGGCATTTAAACAACACAGGACAAGATGCATAATACCAGTGCAGTCCAACTGATGTTGTACTGAGGGCCTTTGTGGTGAAGGGCCAATAATGGAAGCCAATGTTGACCACTCACTTTTTTAAGCAGCACCCATTTTCTATCATACCCATATTAGAAAAACAAATGTTATGACTATATCCACATTAATGGTTGTAACACGCCAAAAAAACTGCAGGGATAACAGCCATCCTTAAATTCATATACCTCCCTCCTCCCCTGTGGATAGCACAGCAAACCCCCAGCACATAATTAAACACCATGGAGACCCCCAACAAGTGTTTCCAAATTCTAACAAACCCCCACCAGGTTCATATCTCACAGACAAAGCAGACAGAATATGGCACATACAGGCTGCATAAGGCAGACAGAATATGGCACCAATCTTTTTGTAATTCGGAACTTTCTTGATAACGGGTTTCCAGATAATGGACCCTATACCTGTATATATAAGTTATGATCAAGGACAAGGTATCATTTTTTCTATTACAGAGGAAAAAGGAAATAATTTGTAAAAAGTTTAATTAAAATAAAGTCAATGGGAGATGGCCATCCTATGATTCAAGAGTTTTTTTGGATAATGGATTTTATATATATATATATATATATATATATATATATATATATATATATATATATACTCAAACCGTTCAGTCTGCAGACGCTTGTCATGAATCCATTTGTGACCGGGAGCTGTGATATGGTTGTAGAATAGAAAAGGCCATAGTTACACGCACACCAATGTTAAAATTAATTTATGTTATTGCATTAACGTTTCAGCTCATGGTCTAAAGCCTTTGTCAAAATGCATCACCATAATTAAAAACAGTCAAAATACACCACTTAAATAACCCAATAAGACTCCACCAAATTTGTGACATCATCAAACCATATGTTTCCATAGTTCAAATGATTAGCAAAGCTACACTTGTGGCAATCATTTTTCATACAAAGTAACATCCCCAGTATCAAACAAATAACAAATATAACAAGAAAATGTATAGAGAAAAAATGTATAAATAGGGAATATATAAAATGGAGAACTGTGGGCAGACGCACTAGGTGCCTAACATGTTACCTTTTATCCAAAAAGCAACTAAAAGAACAGAATTCATTCAATCCTCGTGGGGACAACGTATCCAAAGTCTTGATCCAAAAAGTTTCATGTTGTAGTAATTTACGTGATCTGTCACCACCCAGTCTAGGCATCGGGACATGGTCTATTGCTATATATTTAAAAGTTGATAAATGGTGACCCATTTCCAAAAAATATTTGGCAACTGGTTTGTTAGTTTTATTATCTCTGTATGCTACATTAATGGCTGATCTGTGAGAGTCAATCCGCTGTCTCAACATAAGATCCGTTTTCCCCACGTAAGATAAGCCGAAAGGGCATGTAATTAAATATATAACATGTGTTGTTGTGCAAGTAATATGGTGTTGAATTTTATATCTATGGAATAAGGATGTACATAACTTACACCTGACGTCATATACCTGCAAGATAAACATGTTAGAAAAAATCCAAGTTTATTGGTGGAAAGCCACGAAGGTTTAGACGTTTTTCTTGTATAACAGTGTACAGGATTTTGACCTCTCTTATAACCTACTATAGCTGGATCTGGGCATGCTTGTCCTAATGTCTCATCAGTTTATATAATTTTCCAATTAGTTCTGATCACTCTATTAAAGATGTAACATTATTGAATACTGTTGTAAAAATTAAAGGGCTTTTAGTACTTCTCTCAGCGTATTGCCTTGAAATACAACATCTGGCTTTAATCAGTGCCTGATCTAAAGCCTTGCTATTAGATGTAAATTTAATAATTTTTAATAACTCCATAATAACTCCATAACAAAATGTACTGGTGGCCCCTCATAATTATCACTCTCATTAATGGTCTTTTCAATAGCCATGAGACCTTCTTGGTGTGGTATGCTCATCACCTTTCAATGTCAGATCTGTTAAGCATTTTAAAAAATGTGGTGTGTCACGTAGATATG
>CM044443.1:68034994-68045474 GCA_024363595.1 Xenopus borealis | reverse complement strand
GTAAAAATGGGATTTTATTTCTTTGCCTTTCCTTGCCCTTTAAAGCTGCCGAATTGCCATGTTAGCCTATGGGGGGACTTCCTGGAGCCTGTCCTAGGGATTCAAAGGATTTTCATGAAAATCGTTCGAATCGTTTGAATCGAACGATGCATTCAAATGATTTCAATTAGATCTAAATTGGATCTATTCGATCCATTTTCAATTGAAAATGTCTAGAAAAACGTTGAAATTCGACCATCAAATTTTATTTAAACTTCAAAATTTGACCCTTAGTAAATCTCCCCCTATTAGTTTTAAGACTGTTTGAACTAGCATTTTCATTTTAAAATAAAAATAAATAAAATACAGTTATACATTTAAATTTTGAAATACCAGACTTGTAATGCACTTGTAATTTGTATATCTATAACAATCTGCAGATGCCACTGTACCCAATATATATCAGCTGAAGAACTATGTGACCGATTTTGTCTAATGAGAGCTCCACATATATCCATGAGTTTTGGTGCCAACAAACAGTTTACATTACACATAAATGAACCAGAGAGAAGGAGAAGCCGAAGTCTGGTAAATATAGCATGCCACAAGAAACCTTTAGATGCTTTCTAGCACATACAAATGCAATAAATGATGTGCATTATCTACAGAAGTGAAATTACTAATACTTTATGCAACTGTATTTAGAATGCAGTTATGTGTGATAGGATTATTGGAAAATATTATCATTATTTCTTAAGGAACAGCTGTATTGTAACTAGAGAGCCATTGGAGTAAGTTTGATAATTTTGCAGCCGATTTATAAATAGGGGTCCCAGACCCAGTTCATGATAGACTAAAGATTTACATATAAGTGATTGGGCTTTCTATAAAATGTCTTTTAAATGTTTTTAATTAGGCATCTACCAAAGCATTGTTTTTTTGGAAAAGTTCTAGAAAATTAACCAGAAACCTACCACTTTTGCTACTCCTGCAATGCAAGATAAGATGGGGGTGTGAATTTGTTTATAAATGAGCCCCTTCTGTCTCATATCCATTTAAGTCAGAAAAAAAATATTTTTTTGTTTACTATTGTGAACACCTCATAGTTTACTCAAACATACTTTGCTGCACCACCCAACACCAATCCCCCCTTAACACTTGTTGTGCACCACCAGTTGCCTCAACCTCCCATACAACTAGAACTATAAAAAAGGCTAGATGGATATTACCCTTAACCCTTAAAGCGTTTTTTAAGTCTTTCCCTGAAGTAGGCTGATTGTCCAACATTCCATATGTGTTTCCAATTTAAAATGTCCAAAGAAACATTTGGTTTTGCATATATTATATCCAAGATGTGATGTACAATACAAGATAAGCTCCTTTCCCTACCCAAGAACAAATTTAAACCCAGTTTGTCGCATCTTGCAGCAAAAAACCTTGATGCAAATAAGGTCAATTTAATATTATTATACAGTATAATTTTATGCATTTAAAATTGTCTTACTCTTTTTGTTGGATAAACATATCCATATCTACCAATAAATTAATTAAATTAATTTCAACTGTTTTGAATAATATCCATACCAAAATCGACATGAAAGTTGTTAAATCCTAAAAGTGCAGTGTTATTTTAGCTCAGCAGATGGAGTATTAGGTTAGAGTATGAATGGAGTGGTTTTATAGAATCAAGCATCAATTTGCATAATCACAATTAAATAACCTATACACTTAAGCAAGCATCGCACAGTTTTTTTCAATTCAATTTATCACTTAGGGCTCAAAAAAAGCAAGTCCATTTAATATAAATATACACATCATTCTATTTTAGTTGGTATTCCATAAGATCGATGTGCTAATGAATAAAGAGTGCTAATTGATGGATTGTTATTTTACACATCATGGAATGGAATTCACATTTTTAAAAGTGCAAATTATTTCCCCCCATATTGTATTTACAGTGCTACATACATGCAGTATCAATATCAATATAAACAGAACATTAAAAAGTACATATTAACTGCTTACTTTTTTACCAAATAGTTATTACTTGAGTGAAGCAGGGCAAACAGAGAAGCTACTCCACATGTGCCCTTTCAAGATAGATAATTAGATTACCATTATACCACCCCTCTCTTTCCCCTGTGTTTTGTTAGCATACGTTTGTTATGCAGGGGGGTTTATGGGGCCAATTAACTAAGATTTGGATTTCTTTTTTTTTCTCTAAAAGTTTGTTTTTTCTTCTTGAAATTTGAGATTTATGAAGCGTAAAAGCCACAAAAACTCTAATACAAAACTTCTCAATGTAAAAGCAGTCAAGGTCCCATAGAAGCCAGTGGGAGCTGCACTGATCCTGTTGAACATTTTTCCTAACCATTCAAACTTTTATAGGTTTTCGGTTTTGTGTTTGCTACTAATTATTTTTTAGAGTATCAGTTTTTTTCAGTTTGTACTTTTATATTCTGATCTTTTAATACCTTTCATGTTGATTGTGGTTTTGAAAAATAGTAGCTTCAATTTCCCTGTTTGCCATGTTTAGCTCAAGTGATTACAAAAAGCATACATTTTTCCTGGTTAAACCAATAGGCAAATATTTTGGAGTTAGGATGAATGATAATAGCTAAATCATTAATATTTAGACCTAGGGGCAAATTTACTAAAATTCACCCAAAATCCTACGAATTTATTTGAAACACGATAGTCGAATGCTTATCGAATAGTGATGGGCGAATCTACCCAGTTTTGCTTCGAATGATCCAATTATCGTATATCCGATCATTTGATCCATTCGATAATTCGGTATTCGATGATCGAAGAGGCCAAATTTGCTTAATCGAATATACGAAAAAAATCATACGATCGGTATTCGATCTCATTCATTTGAATTTTGTAAATTTTGTAAATTTTCATCTTATCTTCAGACCATGTTTCTGATATGGTTCTGATTGTACAAGAGTTATTTAGGTCATGTTCTGAATTTGAATTTTCAGGTTTTATTCATATTTTTTCCCTTTTATTAATTTTATCTAAATTATTTTCAGGAAGTACCGAATGTCCTTGGTCCAGATAACCATATCTGGAAAAGTAAAGAAGTTTACTTTGTATTATTCGCCCCAACAGGATTATTTGGAGTAATACTTTCTAATGCTCAAGTAATTGAAGCATTTTTAACTGGTAGGTATCTAAGCTCTTGTAAACTAATAAATCTTTTTGTGCAATTTTATTGTGTTATTGCTATTGTCATGCTGTATTTTTCAAATACCAATAAATACAGTTGAAATGTAAAAAGAAAAAGTATCTAAGATCTTGCTAATGTTGATTATCGGAAATGATCTACAACTTTGAAATACAATTCTGTTAATATTTAATATTTATGGAAAATATTTATTACCTGCTATTGCTTTTATAATTTATATTGGAAATTACATGTACATTATTCCCAGTTAGGGTTGTATACATGATTTCATTGAGTCATGTTATTTGACCACCTTTTAATTTTCCAAAATATATTATGAGAACATACTGTACAACAATCAATAACCATATAAGCATGCTAACAGATAAAGTAGTACCAGTCTGTACCAAGGCTGGAACTAGGGGTAGGCAAAAGAAGCAAGAGCCTAGGCTCTGATATACTCCTAAGGTAATTGAGCTGGGGTAACTGGGGATCTGCAGTGGAGAGTGGAACAATGGGCATTGTTGTGGTGGAATGGCAAGTGGGTGAAGAGCGAAGAGAGGCAAACAGAAGCAGGTGAGTAGTGAAGAGATTCTTGCCTTAGATGCTAGTACCTCTTGGTCTTTGCTCTGGTTTTGCCAGAACATGGGCTAAATTTCCACCATATATTCAAATCTCTCCTATTGACAGTAAGGAGGCTGTAACTGGCAGACAGTGGTGAATGCAAAAAGCAAATTGGCACTACCTGCATGAATGGAGAGATTACAACTCATAATAATAAGATTAATATTAGTATCAGATTTATAAGTAGAAACACATCTATGTCTTTAAAAAGGTTGAGGCACTTAAATGAATACTCTTGCACTTTCCCAACCTCATTAGTGATCTTGTGATTTAAATGAATACTCTTGCACTTTCCCAACCTCATTAATGATCTTGTGGCTGAATGGAAGAAAACCCCACAAACTTTATACCTCTATAAATTAAATGCTGTTTTTTTAATTGTTCGAATGTTAATCCAATAGACATTTTTCTGTTTTTGGTTTCCAGTGGATTCATTTACACTACCAACACCAAGGAGACAGAGAGATGCTGAACAAGTGCAGACATCAGGATATACTGGAACTTTACCCAGAATTCCGAATCCAGTTTTGTGTCTGAAGCAGGGGGATGTTGTTTTTTTCCAACTTACTGTTTCACCTAAAGGTGGGCATGCATATATATAAACTGTATATAAAATATGTTATTAGACAATAAAACTTCCTTAAAGGAATTGTTCAGTATAAAAATTAAAACTGGACAAATAGATAGGCAGTGCAAAATAAAAAAATGTTTCTAATATAGTTAGCCTAAAATGTAATGTATAAAGTCTGGAGTGAGTGGATGTGTTATAGACAGAATCCAACTTCCTGCTTTTCAGCTCTCTTGTTTTCCACTGACCCTGGTGACCAGGTATTGACCAATCAGTTACTTGAGGGGGGGGGCACACGGGCCATAACTGTTGCTTTTGAATCTGAGCTGAATGCTGAGGATCAATTGCAAACTCACTGAACAGTTATGTCCCATGTGGTCCCCCTTCAAGTCGCTGACTAACTCAAAGTTAAAGAGCTGAAAAGCAGGAAGTTGGATTCTAGCTATTATATTAGACATCCAGTCACTGCAGCCTTTATACATTACATTTCTGTCTAACTAACTATATTAGAAACATTTTTTATTTTGCACATCCTGTCTATTTATCCAGTTTTTATTTTTACACTGAACTGTTCCTTTAAAACCTGGGTCAGGATCTCTCCTAAAATATCATTATATGCTAACTTTAAATGCAATGGAGAGAAAAAATTGCCCATTATTATAGCAGAAGGAAACTGTCAACTGCTATTAGTTATCTATAGTTCTTTGCCAACTTGCATATTTAGATAATCAAGCAATTTCACATTCTCTTTCTAATCCCATATTGAATATATTCATTTAAATTCCTAACCATATTTAATTTAACAAAGTTAGACACTGCTAACCATGTAACAAATGTAGTTCTAGAGGGAACAATTGTATTGAAAATCATAGATGGATGATATTTATAATGTAAAACATCACATATTGTATTAATACCATTTTAATAGATACATATTTATTCCCATCCAGTAATGAGGGAACATATTTTGCAATTTATATGTTCCCTCGAGAGAGCTGCAAAGCAGGAAGTAGTGTTCTGGCTATTATGTTACACATCCAGTCACTCCAGACTTTATACACTTTAGATTTGGCTAACTAACTATATTAGAAACATTTTATATTTTGCACAACTTATCTATTTACCCAGTTTTTATTTTTATACTGAACAAAGAAATGTAAAATGTTTCTTTAGACTCCTGTGAAACAGGATATACTGGAGATATGTAGCTTAGCATTCTAGGATTCTAAAATTTAACTAAGCAACATTTTTATTTTGCATATATTGCATATATATATATTGCATATGTCTGCAAGACAAATACCTTAGAGCTTTATTGAAGAATGTCTTTAAATGCTTGCTTATCACCATATAGTTTGATTATACCTATTGCTGGTGAAGTACTGTAGGTCTAATAATGATTGAAGCAGTTGTTGGTATGCTTAGCTGTTCTATTCAACATTATATATTATGCACTGTACTATTGGTCTTTCTTATGTGATCTGGTCAGAACTGCATACACAATAATGCTCAATCTAAAATACCAAACTTCAGTCATTATGTATCTGTATTCTAAAATGTCTTGTCATCAATCAGTATGAATCCAGGTTCTAAGCAGCTGTGTATTATTCATCTAATTATTAATCAGCAATCATCTTTGCATTCACATCACTCATTCAATTAGCTGTTAAGTATAATAATAAAGATATTTTCTTCTTGTGTAGCTATGCTAATTTCTTTAAACTAAATATTTTTCTGAAGGTGAATTTGCAATGTTCCTCGTAGCCCCTGGGTCTTCCATTTTGTTACTTAAACGGTGGTAAACAAATGTGTTTTATTAGTATGCCTTCTCACATCCTGATTATCATTTTCCTCTGTTTCTTAGTTTTAAGTAATCACAAAATTTTAAATAGGAGAATAGAAATGACTAATTATGAACATTTTTTAGGAGTCAGAAAATGGTACAATACTTTGTTGATGTGTATTAAACTCTTATTATGCATATTAATGACATTAGTTGTTTTTATTTTATAGATCTTAACTATTGCACTTCATATTACAGATAGGGCTGTCAGCCATTACCCTGTGTATCAAAAAGATCACCTATACAACACAAACCCTGATTGGGATTTTGGCCCCTTTCGAAGACTGGATCATCTCATTAGAGAAACAAACATAAATATTTCCAGGTAATAAACACCTACAGTACAATGACTGAAAGGACACCGTTATCGGTACAGATGGTCTCTTCATATGTGCCTGAAGACAATGGGGCAAATTCACTAAAAGGCGAATTTTTGCCAGTGAAAGCTCAGCCACACTTCACACCACTTCGCAGGTATAAATTTGTTACCTCTACGCTAATTCACAAAAATGTGAAGTAGCATCTCGGCAGGCACAAATTTTGCTAACATTAATTCGGCAGCAACAGCATTTCATAATGTTCATTTCTGCCTAGCAAAACTTCATTAGAGATGTTGGTGGAAATTCTTGAAGTGGCCTAATGCCCTAGACATGAGCCCACCATAAAACAAACATGGCAATCCCCTCAAATGGTTGAAAAAAATGTTAACACAAAAATCTTTAATAGTTAGGACTTTTGAAGGCAATCACGCTTTAAAATATGAAAAAAATGCCAGCGTTTTTTAGAAGTTTTATGACTTTTCGGCATACAGGATATGATGTCACTGACATAAAATTGAGGATTGATGTAGCTTCATCTTATCAGGTCTAAGCTGGCAAAGGAAACTTTGGTGAAAGAGGTAATGTTCTCTAAATTTCACACTCTATGGAATTTGTGGATTAACGATTGTAACTGAAAATTCATCTGGCTATAGGGTGTGAAACTACACTAGCGATGGTCTCTTTCGCTAGTGAATTGCCTGCTACACAGTAAATTTGAGATGTCTCTTTCCCCTGTGAATTGCCCACTACACAGTAAATTGGCAATGTTCCTCCGGATAGAATTTATGGCGAATTTTCGCTAGCAACGGCCACTCCGACCTTTAGTAAATCTGCCCAATGTGTGAAATGTAGTAAATTGGACACCTTGATCAATTTTAATTCTGTAAATTATATTGCCTTTTGTAAGTTTGCATTATGTAATACTTTTTTATCATGCACATGGATTTCTCAAAAAAAGCATGCCTTCCAGGCATTATGGCTATTGCCAATCTGTCACACCTGCCTTGGCTCCTATCTGAAAGCCACTATTTGATGAGTGAATTTGTCCCATTTCGGTTTGCTGAAAAATTCGAGAAACTGTGAAAAAAGTTGCGAAATGTTTAATAATTCACAAAACTTATAGAAGTAAATGGGCGTCAAAAATTGTATTTTTTATGAGTGACAATTTTTTACAAACGCAACAAGTTTTCTTGCTCCAAATGCAATAAAGTCGATGTGCATTTTTTCTTGTTGCAACTTTTTTTCTCTCTGCAACTTTTTGTCCAAATGCAGTTAATGGGTTTTTTTTCTCATAGCAGTTTTTTGACTCTTTCTCGTTGTGGCTAATTTTTACATGGAAAATTTTAACTGCAGCTTCATGAAAAAAATTACAGATTCTGAAATTTCGCAGCTAATCCATAGTTGGCGAAAAATTTTGCTCATCACTACCAGTAATATAACTGACTGTGGAAGTCCATGAAGGAACCCTAAACAAGAGTTGGGGTCATCTGGACATATAACATCTTGATATTAGCATACGTAAATATAGAACTTTAAACTCATATTCTACCAAGGCTTCATTTTCATTTATTTTCTCCCTTCTCTAGGTTTGCACATGTTTTTATGGACCCTGGCACATATGTTTTTGTAGACAATGCAGTTAAAGATCGCTCACTTTTTGTAACCGTTAAAGACAGTAATGTTGATTGCGACCCTGTCGCTTCACATGTTCAGCCATCATCTCCATATCAGCTGGTCAAACATGGGATCACAGCACATCACAAACTAAATCTAGCCCCAAACTGGGTGGCAATCATAGGTAAGATAAATTGTATTTCCATGTAAAAAGCCTGTGGTGACAGTAAAATTTAACATTAACATTAATGATACTCTAACAGACAATTTATTAAAAATGATAAGCAAATGACAAAGCTAGGCTATTACTATGCTATTATAGTTCTTTAATATTACCTTGGGTAAAAATAGCAAGGACAGCAAGTGTTTGAGTAGGAAAATGCATCATCTCCCATTTACTACTGAATGCGGAGAAAACTTAAATATTTTGTCTTGGAGCAGTAAATCACTGGAGTAATAACATATTTCAAGTCTTCCTGCTAATGGTGATAGTGACAGGTAGACAGTGACTATAACAAACAAGGAAAATTTGTGCTTACCACTGATTTTTAAAAACATTAAACGGTGATGAAATGAGGTTGTGACCACAAAATAATATACAAGAGATCCTCTGCACTCAACCCATTATCAATATATTCAGGACATTGAAACATTTTGTGCCTTTAAGCTTCTAAAATGCCTTCCTCTTTAAACAAAACAGGGATTGTTTGTCCATATATTGCAATATATTTAAGCTGGCCAACTATGTCAAAGTCATCCACAATATTTGTGACACTGACATTTTGACTTCTGCTGTTTTTCTCTTGTAAGCAGTGGTAGTCAAAACTCCTGATATGCTGTAGCTTATGTTAGTTGTCTCTCTGCTCGCTAAAATACTGGATGGTTTTTAACAAGCACATGCTATTATCTTGAAGTAGAGAAGTCGTAGCAGCATAGACTATGCTTTCAGTTCAGCTGCTGAATCCTACAAGAAAGCGTTAGGACAGCTGTAATTTTTTTTCTTGACCATTTTTTTGAGGCCACATACAGTAAAACAGACATGGGCAGCAGGAGAAGCAGGCTGCATCTTATTATAATTGGTGTGTTTTGAAAACATTTGGGGGAATGTAGTATAGGTTGGTAATGTAATAAAATTTGCAATCGCTATCCTGATGTTGTGCGATGGTTCATTACATTTGCGTAAAGGCAAAATTGTTTTCAATGTGCGAGCCGTTTGCCCCTCACACAACATCAGGCTAGTGATTGCAAATTTTATAGTTTGTTTGGGACACACTGAAAACGTTTTTACATTTGCTCCAAAAGTTTACTCCATCTTCCAGCATGTCTAAAAAGTGCACAATTAATAATCGCAATACAAGTCTAATGGAGAATATTACATTGCGCCATGCGAATTTTCATTACTTATTTGTGTGCAAATGTGTTCTTTTTGTGAATTTTATTATACAGATGCAGCCACTGGGATTTGTGAATTAAATGCGTCATGAGTTAATTGAAGAAACCGTGTTATCTAATGTTATCTTAACTCATTTAATGCATTTAACCTTTTCATTAGCATACCAAAGCACCATTGTTTTCAACGGTCAACTCTTTAATTGGATGGGATGCTGTGACACAATATTCTGTGCTAAGGGATAAATGGGATAGATGAGTTAAGTGTTTCTGTGTCAAATTCACAATCCAAAGTGGCTTCATCTGTAGATCCCCCCATACTGTTTACCCTTAAAGGCCAATGCTTTTTAAACTAGAAACATCTAGTAATAATTATTAAAATTATTTCATAGAAGCTTTTTTATTTCTGGTTTAGCTACTATAGTATAATGTCATATAACATTTTGGTCAATTCAATTTCTGAATTTCCCTGTACCCTCTATTTACATTTGTAACATTTATACACTTTTTTTTTAATACTTTTCAGGAGTTCTGCTTCTGCTGTTCTTTGTGATGATTGCTCTGCTGGTTTTAGCAGTTGTCCTGAGACCATCACTTTACAGTCCTAGCCCCATAAAATACTGGAAGCCCAAGTGGCGGAGCCTTGGGGAACCCTATATTCCTCCTGAATATATACTTGCAAAAGACAGGTTCTTTTTTTTATGCATTTCAACAGAGTATAATAATTGATGGGTCATTGAAAAATGTTTTTAAAAAATGGTTACATGCTATGCTAATCTGTTTTATAAAGACATGCATTTAATTCATAATGTAACTATTTAATGAATATCAGTATTAATGTATTGGGATTTAACTGGATACAATTCTGCAAGATTAATAATCATCTAATGATTTCATGTTTTTGAGGAGAACTATGTGCTGCATATATCCATTACTGTATTACAGCAGTTACACAATTAGCAAAAAATACA
>CM044443.1:68008852-68027537 GCA_024363595.1 Xenopus borealis | reverse complement strand
CTGACTGACATGCATACTCAGATAGTAAGGCAGTATAGTCAAATTAAGTCAGTGTAGAAGAGACTAATGACAAATCAAAATATTTAATCAAAACTGTATAAATGCTACTAATGTTACATTTAACCCCCATAAAACATATATCTATCTAGATGTGGTGAACTAATTTACAGTATATGTAAATGAAAAACATACCACAGCTTAAGAACAATCAGTGTGTTTTTTCTCTAACCTCATTTTACCATTTAAATGAAATCATGAAGTGTCCTTGCACTTCTCCTAAAATATGCATGTATTTTTCAGAGCAAAGTGCTGCAATACGAGACTTGGAGGATTTCAACGTACGAACATTATATGATAAACTAGAGGATCAAAATCTTCATTTAACTTCACAAGTAGCAAGACACAGAAATGAAACACTTTCCTTTAATAAAGCTTTTATTCAAAGAATACAGATCCTTAAGGTATATTGTTGTAGTTAAATATTCCCTAGCACTTTGCCAGACACATATTATGATGTGTTATCAACATAATGCTCAAACAAATTGTGTTGTTTAACACCAATTACTGAGAGCTAGTCAATGCTCAAGTCTGTCTAGGGTTTATTATTATTAGTCTCAAGTTAGACTCATCAAACATCCATAGCACTTGATGACAGCATAGGCATGAAGCTGGAACACTATTAAGTAATTTAATACATCAGCGTTCCTAATCCCCATGGACTACTAGTTGACATTTTGATGGTAGCATTAAGCTTATACCCTGTGTGAGGGAGGTATCACTGGCACAGGAATTTAGGAAATATTTCCTACTCTTAGTCCCCTTAAAATGGGAGGGAGCACGTCTCTTTCTCTTTACATCCTAGCAGGAGGTTGATCTGCATGAGGGCCTAAAGTAGAGGTAGGTCCCAGTAAAGAACTCCAGTTCAGCCTAAGGCAATCCAAACCTTAGATATGCTAGAGAACAGGGACCCTGTGAATGAGGTTAAAGAGATACTGACACCACAAATTAAATCTATAATAATATTGCCTTTGAAAGCTATTAATAAGTATTTGCACAATGCTTTTACATTACCTGTCTGATGCCCCATGTTCCTGTGTGAGGGGGCTGCCATATTTGTGCAGCAGGAGACCGTTAATATTACAAACTCTAACTGACAGGATGAGATGGGACAGTCAGGTTGGCAAAACAGTCAGTTTTATAAACTTCAACTAACAATTACTTACAAAAATAAACATCTCAACAAAACCTATAAGTAACTTTTAATGTACATTATATTTTAAGAAGTAGTTTTTTTAGTGTCTCTATCACTTTAACACAAAATGTGCTAGATGGAATTCTGCTAAGACAATTGCAAGAATTCCAATAATGAACAGCACCTTTCTCTTCAAATAAAAAGCCTTTATTGTAACTTTGGCTGAGACCAACAATACAGTTACGTTTCGAGCCACATCCTAGCTTTTTATCTTTATCTT
Organism: Xenopus borealis; assembly: GCA_024363595.1. Lineage (NCBI taxonomy): Eukaryota > Metazoa > Chordata > Amphibia > Anura > Pipidae > Xenopus > Xenopus borealis. Next base: position 68,026,065 of record CM044443.1, on the reverse strand, counting down.
TTTGATATCTTTATCTTTCGTCCAACACCATTGCAAGGGCCAAGTCCAAAGAGGGTTACATTGTGCTTGATCTATTGTTAAGCAGCTAAGGCTTACCAGAACTGCTATGACTGGCTAGAATTTGGACAATAATTGACAATATATCAATAATTAAGGCATACTGTATGCAAAAGATATTTTATTTAGACTTTGCTCATTTGTAATACCCATATAGTGGTTCCAGTTACTTATGTATTGAATAAGTATTTTTCAGAGGAAGGCAGTGGTAATGCTAGTAAATATTCTTTGTTTCAAGGATTTGTTACTGAACCTTGATTTCAATGAAAGCAAAAATTTACAGTGGGGGAAATTTCCTGTAGACGGAGAAGTAGGAAGTACTTACTCCACCATTACTTCTCAACAAAGCCGTAGATCAGCCACAAGCACTAACCAGGATTATCAAGTGCATGGATGTCAAGATAAAGGTATCCATTTTCTAATGATTTAATTTAAAATACAGTGTTAAATCTGGGCATTAAAAATGTTTAAATGTAAAAGTTGTCTAATAGGAGCCAATGATTTTATTTTTACTGTTTAGATGACACTATATGAGCTATTTCTATATTGTTTTACTGTGGGCATTGCATTGCATTGCTGTGTTTTAGAGCTTTCTGGATAATGGACTTGCTGGCCATATACTTTTAAACATGGAAAACCAGTGAATGATACACAGTAGACAGATTCGCCATGTGCACTTGACTCAGGCCCTCAGTTTAAAGGAGTGGTTAACCTTTGTTATCTTTTAGTATGTTATAAAATAGCTAATTTTTCAGTTAGCCTTCATTTTTTTATAGTTTTAAATTGTTTGTCTTCTTTTTCTGAAGCTTTCCAGCTTTCATCAGGGGGTTACTGACCCCATCTAAAACAAATGCTCCGTGAGGCTACAAATATATTATTGCTACTTATTATTTCTCATCTTTATATTCAGGACCTTTCCTATTCATATTCCTGTCTATTTATTCAAATCAGAGCATGGTTGCCTGGGTAATTTGGACTTTATCTGGAAATTCGTGAATTTTCGGCGAAGCGAAATGGGATAGATTTGTCCATCACTAATGGAGACACAAATCTCTTAAAGGAACTGTTCAGTGTAAAAATAAAAACTGGGCAAATAAATAGGCTGTGCAAAATAATTTTTTTTTTCTAATATACAGTAGTTGGTTAGCTAAACATGGACTCCAAGGTCCATTTGCCTAGTGCAGTCACATTAAGGGTATACTGTAAGTGGGTTGGAAATTTTTGCATCCTAGGTGCATGAGTTTACATTTATCAACATTGAATCTAATCTGCCACTTAGCCATCCAGATTGCCAGTTTGTCAAGATCCTGCTGCAAGGATGTCACATCATGAATTGAATTAATTGGGCTGGATAGTTTTATGTCATCTGCAAACACTGATACATTACTTACAATCCCCTCTCCTAAGTCATTATTTACTTTGTCATGAACAAGTTAAATAAAAGTAAAAACTGACCCAATACAGAACCCTGAGGGAACCCACTAAGAACTTTACTCCAAGTAGAGAATGTACCATTAACAGCCGCCATCTGTACCCAATCCTGTAGCCAGTTTGCCATCCATGTGCAAATGACTTAATTAAGCCCATCAGACCTTAGTTTAGACAGCAGTCATTTGTGGGGCACTATGGAAATTAAAATGGTTAAGCAGCAATGACTGTGGTCTTGTTTTTGCCAGATTTATTTTGCAAGAATTGAACATGAATAATACCCAATACCTAAATACTTACACTTTCATACAGTTGAATGCAAAAGTTTGGGAAACCTATTCCCAATTATATATTTAGTTAATTTTGTGAGTAAAATCTAGTAAACAACTACTGCAGGAATCCTTTTCAGGAGACATTGTTTGACATTATTTCACAAGCTTAAAAACATAGGAATAAAGAAAATAATTATTATGACATATGCAAAAGTTTGGACACCTTTCCATTTGCCCAGCTTGGGCACCTTTCTACTTGTCCAGTTACAGGATCCCAAATTAGCTAAATTAGCAAATTAGCTAAATTAGCAATTTTTTTACTGTAAGTAAACATACTGGTGGTACGCAAGCATTATTATGTCACAAATGATTCCATAATACCAAATACTGACTAAGTAGCCACTAGCCAGTAATATATACAGTATATAAGCTTTATTTTCATAGGCTCTTTCATGCAAGAAGCAACAACACTTATGCAGACTTTGAAAATTATTTTATTAAACATAAACTCTGAGATGGCAACAGTTAAAAAAGCAGCACTGGAAAAACCTCTGCATCCAGCTGGGGCAGATGCATGCAACAATATCAACCTGGGGAAACAATCTGGATTTGATATGGTAAGTCTTTTCCATAATTTATTTTCTACTGTAGAAAGAATATGACAGAGGAAATAAACCATACCAATCAATGTGTTAACATTATCTGAATTCAAAGATCTTGTGGAGTGTAAAACCTGCATTATGAATATAAAAAAATCTTTATTCATTATAGTAACCTTTTCAATTCACATGACTTTGAATAAACTAATGTTCTGACCATTTTTAAAATACAGATTTTAGGTAAATTAATTATAGTAACAATCAAATATATCATTAATAACAATAATATTTTTTTCATTGAATGAAGATATGGGATGGTGTGGGTTTCAGATAAAAGTTTGCAATTTGTCTTATGTCCTGTGCTTGCCAGTTGTCACCAATATTTCTTAGATTCAGAGGTGAAGTCTTGCAAATAACTATATACATGTAATGTAGCTACAGCATAGTATTTGCTTGTAAAATATATTTGATATCGTTTTATCTGCAGGACAACAAGAATATGTATGCCAACCTTAGAAATGGAAATGTACCAAGACTTCTTTTGGAAGGTTTGGAAATTTTTTTTAAAATCTTTTATTAGCATATGAAAAAGATTTTGCAACATATTTCATGTTGTACAACAATGTTATAGTTGCTTATAAACAACCATTTCAACATATTTCCATTTAGGAGTTAATGACATAAATGATACCTTTTTACCTGTTGTATAAATGTGATCTGGTTATCAACCGACAGAGGTCGCTGTAGATCTTATCTATATATGCCGTCATTTCCCCAGCTTTTCCTTATAATTAAGGGCGCACCTGCCCAAAATGCATCAAGCAATGCTGAATACTGTGTCTTTGATGATGATGATGAATATAGATTTTGATTTTTGATTTTTAAATGCTAAGGTAATAAAGCCTCAGAATCCTGCATTCCATGCCTGTCAACTGCACAAAATTTTTTTAAATAATTAAAAAAAAAAAACAAAACCTGCCAACTTCAAATTTTGTATATAACAATATAAGCTAATTTTAAGGTGAACACCCTCTGTATACAGTGTTTTTTTTCAGATCAAAAGTTCCCAGGTTACCCCAGATCCAAAGCATTCTGTATAATAGATCCCAGAACTGTACCTAATAAAACCTTAATTTTAAAACATGTTTAAGATTCCCCAAAAAAAATTTCTTCTTTCCTTTTTATTTAAGGGATTAATTTGCAACCATTGCTGTTTATGAGAACTCTTTACAAGGAAACAAGTCTGAAAAAACTGCTTACAGCCAGTCCTCTTACAAGAACGCTGGAGGAGATTAAAGATGCTCTTAAATCTAAGGCTGATCTTGGTAAAAAAAAAAAATGTTTGTACACATTGCAAAATGATGTTTGTTTTAACTTCAACTATTTTTATGCAATGAACAGCAATTTAAATAGAACCAAACCATTAATCTTTTATCAATATCAGATATAAAATAGTACAATGTTATGTAAAAAAAGGAACATGGGTGAAGTAATGGAGTAAAAGAAAAGAAAATGTGTACTTAAATCACAAGTAAAATTGTTGAAATATCAGTTGGTGGAGAAATTGTTCAGAAAATAAATAAGAAAAACTTGTGTACAGTTTCTTACTTTTTCTATCTTCAGGTCAAGAAGAGACCGGAAATACTGTTCCTTTAAAAAGTGGTGTTTGTGTTCCAATGGACATGAGCAAACTTTCACCTCGTCAGTTTATAGTGTATCGCTTTGGTTGTGTTATCATGCACCTGCTGTGTCGTACCTGTATTCAGAAGCCATTAATGCTTTTACTAGCAGAGGAAATCCCCAAAAGGCACCATGAGCAAGGGAGAGAAGGGCTTCAGCTTGAAGATTTTTACTATGACACAAAAAACTTGATTTTATTTATACCAACTACATACCTGGAACATGCTGGTGAATTTACAGTTATGATTGTGCATGCCGTTACACAAATAAAAACAGGTACTATTTAATTTAAAGGTGTCGCATTTTATGCTTTCCATGACCCTCTCCACTCAGTTCAAACATGTTCCTACTTGTCCAAAAGTATTCCTACTGGTAAATCTGTCATGTCAGAGGTGTGCTTCGATGTTCACAGGCAATCTGCTGTATGTTTACAGCCTCTTCATTCACTCTGTTTACATGGAGCTTGCAAGAGCATCTACAGCATCCATGTAGATGAACTCCAAAAAGAGGATCCAAACTGACAGTAGATGGAGCTTGAGTGTTCTGCTGCATGATTTTAATGTATGTGATAGATTTACAAGTAGAAACATATTTGAATGGAATAAACTGTATGTAGAGGTAGCGGGGAGGACAGTTAGTTGAGGGAGGCTGGGGTTTTGATGGGGATTTAGTTCTCCTTTAAAGGTATCTGCTGCCAAACTGGTTGTGAACAAATTCACCCCTGGTGATCTAGTGGGGAGCAGTCAGGGACGCCTGCCACTCTCTTCATGTGCGAATACACGTCTTCTCTAAGCATGTCCGCCGATTTCCGGTTTTGACACGTCATGCGTCTGATGTCATTGCGCATGGTGCGAAAATTCTAATATTTAAAGTGCCCATGTACTTTTTGTCATTGCCTAACGCACATCTATCTTTATAGTTCCTGGGTTCTATTTCTACTTGTTTGTTCAGTGTTTGACCCTGCCTGACACTGATTCTTGTCCTGATTGCTGCCTGTCCCGACTCCTGTCTGTATTTTGACTATTCTCCTGGATCCTGTTTTGTACCATTGTTATAGTATTCAGACTTGACCGTGACTGCCTCAAAATTGTGTACTGCTCTGCCAGCTTGGTATTGACTCAGCCTGTCCTTTGCCTGTGTCCTATTCTCTGTTCCAGTAGTACATACAGTTCCCATGCTTGCCCTGCGTTTTCTCCTTGGTCATATCACATTAAGACATGGCAGCATCAAAGTATTGAAGGGCTCCTCCTGAAGTAAAAGGCTGTTGTTAAAGGCAGAACAGTGACCCGTGCCTGGGACCTTGGGGTTTGCTCTGGGTTTAGGAGACCAAACATAACACTGGTCCTCTCTCTTTCAAGTACAGATGGTGAACACCAATGTGCTGCCCACCTTGCTTTGATGAATAGTGAGCAAGTGTGCCTCCTGATTCTGTGGAGCTGTAGCTGTAGCTGGATGTACCAGTAATGCCCCCTGCAGATTTTGTCAGTAGACTTGCACCCTAACGGTTGTTGATAAATTGTGCACTGGTATGCCAGAAGTGATGCCTTCTCAACTCTGAAGATACTTTATAACAATTGCGTGCATTTCACAAAAAGTATTATGCACAATAGCTTAGGTGGCTTTAGGTGCATTATGCAGTATTGCATGAACAATTGGAACTTTGTGTGTAACTGCAATGATACTGTCATTTTGGGAATTCAGATGTTCTAGGAGCAGAAGACTAGTTAGAGAGGAGCCAGCAGATCTTTTTGCACTACAGTGTATAGTTCACACAATGCTCAAACTTGTGAGAAGGGCCTGGGCTGTAACCCATTTTCTCAATTTTTGCAGGGCTTATTCATGCATCTTATCAACCTGCATTCATGAAGTGTATTTATATGGCCATAGGGGCTATTGCTGATGCTTTCTTCAAATCCTGGAATAAAGAAGGAAATACAGACCAGACATCACATATAGATATGGTAAGAAAGCTTGTGTGCTAAGTACTTAAAATAACAGTACTATAGTACTATTTTTCCCCTAAGATGTCATTATGGGAAACATTTCTGTATGAGTTACTTAATTTTTACTTTTTCTAATCATTTGACCTAAGGTGTCATATATTCCTGCTGCCTAAAAAATAACAGGGATGCAAACAAAGAGAAGCCAATGTGTGATGTTTTCAATCAACATTTCATTATGTAACATTATAAATAAGAATAAATGTCCCTGATATTTTTTGCTATCCCTGACAGTTGCACACTCTTTATTGATCACATGAGGTCATAATCTTGCCATCATAACCACCATGAAGCATTACAAATGACTGCTCCATGAACAAATGTTCTTCAGCTATCAGCAGGGCCTTTATCTACCATCATGAGTGAGTGATGAGTCTGAAATCTCAACCAAACGCAGTCTAAGCATGCTGTCAATTAGCATAGGCAGCAGTATCAGCTCCTCTCATCATTTCATTATACAGACAAAGGATAGCACATCCATTTCTCAGCTCATCAAATTATCTGTGCAGTACTTTGGCAGGCTCCCTTTGCTTTTGAAACAAACAAACAAAAATACAATGGGACAGATTGACTAACATCTATAATTGATGTAATTGTCATTCTTTAACCTACAGTATATAGAGCTGACGTATTGTGCAGTGTGTTACAGACACATATTATTCACACATCTGCGATCTGTACAGTCTAATTTTTTATCACAGTCACATAAACACATTCAGGGCAATTCCATAGGCTGGCCATTGCCAAGTATGTAGGGTATGTAGGAGAAAGAACCCTATTTAATCAATGAAATGACATGCAGAGTCTGTGAAGCGTGTGGCCTAGTCACAATAGGAGCCAAGACCCCCAGTGCTATAAGACAGCAAAGCTAACCACCATACCAGCATAGACAATTCATTCTTTCTAAAGCCACATACCACATATATTCAGAACAGACTTTTGTATGCCAAGGCAAAATGTTATAAAAAATAGTTTTTCTGGGAATATCACCCAGAAGTAAAAAAAATGTGTGAAAGTGGCAATACTCTTTTTTGACCCCAATTTATATACTGGCATGTAACACAGGTCCTAGTGTAAATAATTTTATCATTTTGCTTCTATACATTGTCCAATTAATTAAGCTTGTATGAACTAATACTGATGGAACATCATAAGCAAAACTTTTAATAAAAGATTATGGTTTCAACTGTTTACTATTCTTAGAAAATAGATTGTAGATGCTAAAGACATTTTAGCACCTCCATTCTATGATGTTATGTCCATCTGATTGCTGTCACCTTTATCAAGCCCATTATTATTCAGACTTTTAGCCCTATCTTTCCTAGACTGGAGATATATATATATATATATATATATATATATATGATAATTAGTTATATAAGACAATTTGTAATGTTTGCGGTCTAACCACCTACAAATTCCAGTCAACAGGTAACATTCACTGGTCACATGGGCATTTTTTTTACTAGATGTAGAAGTAAGCATTTAGGCATAATGGATGTGATCTAGCTGTGGGATATTTACATTTTTAATTATACCCTTTTACTTGATATGGCTTCTGGGTTTTTTATTCCTTCATAAATGGCATAACATAATGAGGTTGCAGGTTTGATTAAGTTAAATTAAGGAATTATATTTTTACAGGACAAAGACAGCTTTGGATGGTTATTGGACTATAATGGCAAAAAAGCTATGAGTGATCTTCTTTCTATTCATAAATCTGATAATCAAAAGAGACTAAACAGGTACACAATACATTTTTACTTAACAACAAAATGTATTAAGGCAAAACTAGACTAGAGTTAGCCTCGTGGCACACAATGACTATTTTCTCGGCTGGCAAAATAAAATGCAGGTATTGTATTTATTATACTAAATGTTTGGCACCTGGGGTTTTTGCATGAAAATTTGCACTTTATTTAAGTTCCAGATTCTGTGACAAATTAGGTGCATAAAGAAAATAAAACAAAATAAAAATCCCTTGCCAAGCTTGTGCTCAAACTACAACACAGGGTATTTCGCTATCTAGAGCCGGTCCCCTACTGGGATTCATCTCTGGAAACAAATAAATAATAAATGAATAAATAAATAAAACTGTACCTTTTCAGAGTGTCTCTTTTTTAGAAACCAGCAAAATTCTACACTATTTTAGAACACAGGTGTCTCTACTCATCTGGGTTGCTAGCAGATCTCTACCTGCTAATTGTTCCCAAAGTAAGACTACCCTGTGGAATGACCCTCCACTGGATTGATTTTCATAAAGGAATAGGAGATATACCTTGGGGATATATATCTATGGTCAAACTCTCACCTGAGGATCCCTCCTCTGATTCTCTCTCGAGGGGCCCTCCTGTAACTTATACTTCCTGTAAATGACATTTGTGGTGCCTCCTGCGACTCCTACAGGGACCCTGCATCCTATTCCCTACCCACACTAGCAAATAAAATAGAAAGGTTAGTGCAAGAAACAGAGTATCACAGTGTAGGGTGAGGGTTGGTGTTGCAGAGTGAAGGCCTCAAAGCTATTGATTGTTATAAATATTTTACCCCCTACTAAAATGTATAGATATTGCAAGTCTCTCTGGATTTATTTGATCTGTCTAAAAGCACTAGGCTTGTGGCTTTGTAGTTATCTAGCACATCATTGACTTCAGGGGTATATTAGACTTTATATATGCACTATCAATATTTTGTATACTCTAGATACCAATTTTAAGCTGCAAAGAGACACAGGCTGCATTAAAAGTAAAATAAATGACTCCTGCACTCAAGTGAAAGTGCCTTCCCAATAGTCTTCCTGGATTTCCTTATCACCTGCACCATCCCACTAGGCACTTGTAAATGTTTGTATATTAATAATAATAATAATAATCACACCTTCTTTGCACTTCCAGTTAGTGCTAAGGGGGTGACCAAGCAAAACAGTCACTCAGGTGGCTGCAGATACTTTCACCTTGGAAACAAGAAGATAGAAAAAGTTCTGTAAAATAGTTAAAAATATATTCCTGTTGTAATATTTTAGTCAACATATATATGTAATCTAATTCCCCTGAACACTGGAATTCACCAGGACTGTGAGTTTTATCAGCTTTCTGTGCCTTGCTTATAATTTAGTGGTTGATTATTTCTTTATCAATTTTGAGATGCTTTTGAGTTTAGCCATATATTTAAATTGTAGTGCTACAGCACATGCAGTCACCTGCATAGGTAAACCTGCATGTTACCTGCAAATGTCTGTGATTTTATTACAGTAGATATACTATCACATTATTTTTAACATTCTCTTCTTTTTTTAAGCTGGGCATTTTATAAAGGTTTCAACTTGAAGAGAGAACTTGAGAATGTCAACAAGAATATAACACATGAAGATCACTCAATGGAAACAGCTCTGTTGGTTTGTTGTTTTGAACTTACAGTACTAGTATCTAAAAAACAATAAGGGGGAAATTTACTAAGGGTTGAATTTCAAAGTCAAAATTCGACCATCGACAAAAAAGCAATTTGGCAGGTTTAAGGTGGCAAAGGGTAAAATTTGAATTAATTAATGAGATAGTACTTCAATTTTCAGATGGTCGATATTTAAAATTCAAATCAAATTCTTTACAATTCGAATCGAATTTTGACCTATTCGATAGTAGAAATTTAAATTTTTTTAATTTAAATTTTAACTTCGACTCTTAGTAAATCTGCCCCCAAAAGTAAATTTATTTCAGCATAATAACCCATTATTCCAGACAGAAAGCACTCAAGGGAATTTCAACAGCACTTGCTACTCTCTATATTGAATTAGGAGCCTGTTTGGTCAAAGACTGCTCAGAAAATGACAAAACACTTGAAATAAAATGATGAAACAGAGGTCCTTCCAAACTATAAAACAAAAGTCTTCCCTAAATAACATTCTACATGGAAAATAATTGAATGGTTTTTTAATGCCTGCTCTATCACTCGGGGGGACATTTACCATAAGCATGGGAAGGGTGCACTGTTCCAAAAATAGCTTTCATTTTCATACTTTGTACCCTGCCCTGCTGATATTATCCACAGAGGCACTCCAGAATGTGCTTGCTTGCCCCATAAATATTGCACTACATGTGTCTGGCAGAGTTTAATTAATAAGGGGAAGGCAAGGGGGTGAGTTAGAAGAGCAGGTTAGGGGACACTGTTAGGCATAATCTTAGCCCTATACCAACCAACTGCTCTCCACACCCCATGCTGGATTTTTAATTCCAGCCAAGAATTTTGTGTTGCAAATACAACACAAACAAGCATTTTTGTCAGTGGTGCATTGTTCATTGTTGACAGCCAATTAGTCTGTTCCAGGGCAGGCAGTACAGAGCTCCTAGCAGTAGGCAGAACTGTGCAAGCAAGTAATACAATTTGCCTTTGTGTGCTTCAGGAGTTTGTGTTTTAGTTTTGTTTCTAGATTTTCAATTTTCTGAGAGAAATATAAGGCTTTATGGGAATTACTACTCAAATACATGAAACAAATGTATATTTCCTAACAGGAGGAAGAGCTAGATGGCCTTAATGAAGAATTTTTGAAGCTGGCAATGGAGGCTTTGAAGAAAAAAACAGATGAAAAGGTATTACTCTGTAAATGAAAGATTAGGTAAATGTATAATGCATTATGGACACAAATTGATCATTGATAAAATGTTTCCAAAACATCAGTAGCTTTTCACTTTGAACTTGTCTACATAGGTTTTCTACGTATGTTTAGACAATGCTATTATAGTTGCAGGCCCTTATTAAGAGATCGTATTAAACAAATATTTTCCAAACTTAGATACATGATCCAGGCATTTGACTGCAATACACTCTGTAGCAATGATCACAGTTAAAATTTTAACTTTAAAGGCAAAATGGTAGAGGGACTTGTTTTGAAAAATCATAAACATATTTATGCAGAAAAAGTTAAAACAGTTATCAAAGCAGATATTTAATTTCTCCACAACGGGTGATGAATTCAGGATCTAATTTTGGAATTCTAATTTAAAGGGGTTGTTCACCTTTGAGTTAACTTATGGTATAATGTAGAGAGTGATATTCTGAGACAATTTGCAATTGGTTTTCATTTTTTATTGTTTGTGGTTTCATAGTTATTTAGCTTTTTATTCAGCAGCTCTCTATTTTGCTGAGTCAGCAATTTGGTTTCTAGGGTACAAATTACCCTAGCAACCCTGCATTGATTTGAATAAGACACTGGAATATGAATAGGAGATGGACTGAATAGAATTATAAGTAACAAAAAGTTGCAATAACAATACATTTGTAGCCTTACAGAGCATTTGTTTTTAGATGGTGTCAGTGACCCCCATTTGAAAGCTGCAAAGAAACAGAAGAAAATTGCAAATCATTAAAAAACTATGAAAAATAAATAATGAAGACCAATTGAAAAGTTTCTTAGAATTGGCCTTTCTACAATATACTAAAAGTTAACTTGAAGGTGAACCACCCCTTTAAATATTTTTACTAGGGTGAAAATGCCTATCACTGTCATTTCTCAAACTCTTGCTTGATGTTAACATTTTATTTAGCCAGAGTTTTACTTGTAGGAGACTTGTCGGAAATTGGCAGCACTTTCACGTTCAAACGGTGACATAGTGTATGTGTAGTATATGTACAGTGCAAGCAAGAGAGATCCTTGTGGCGATTAATGAGGTAACAAGGCCCTTGAAGCAGAGAAAGAGTGTAATTTTGCAATTCTAGACTCATTCTGGTGAAGAGAAAAGACATTACTGAGCTGCAATTGGCACATACATTTTTTATTTAAGGCCTACTGACGCCAATCTGTCTGTGGTTCATAATAGTTCCTATTGAGCCTGTTCCAAAACTTTTTCTAAACCCCTGATGTTTGACTTTGGTCTGTTATCCTTACTGCTTTTACCAGTGCTGAGACTTTGAACAAAAATGTTGCTTGCCTAGTCAGTCCTGTCTTTTCCCAGTACCTACCTTACCTACATTGTTTGTTCCAGTTCCTATCTTGCCTATCCTTTCCATGTCTGAGACCAGGGGCCCCTTACAGAGAGAAACATTGGGTGATATTGGGGTAAAGAAGGAGTGAAAAGCTTGAGGTGGTGGTGAAGCACCTCTATATGAAATAATGTAGTCAACATATTTGTTGAAGATGTCATGGTCAGTCTTAAAGGTGATTTGGACTAATGGGAAAAGTCACTTAGTCTTTGCTGGGAACAACCATTATAAGCTACAGTATCTCTCTAGACACTAAATTGAAATCCACGAGAGTAACTAACAAAAACTGACCAGTATATTATTGTATATTTTTCCAACAGCTTGATAGTTGTTCTAAGAAGAAAGATCAGGATGCATTGCTTGAAATAAAGCGACGTTGCACAGCTGAGAAGATTTGCTCCCTCGAGTTTAAACTGCTTAACAACCAACCTATTCTTGCCCCGCCAACAACAGAACACAAGTGTAATGAGGCACTTAAGTGAAAAGAAAAATTTGGTGCATCTATGATAATGTATGTGATTTAACTAATTGCTGAAAAATATAGTCCTTTTGTTTGTCAAAAAAACAAGCATTCCATCAGACACACCCCACATTCTACTGCTTGAATGAAAACCTGACATTTCAAAGAAATAAAACAAATAATGCACTCAGACATTATGTTATTTTAATTGGAATACACACATTAATATGATGTTGATTATTAAAGGTACCATTTCCATTTTAACATACTGTACACTATAGGAAATTCAAAGAAGAAGACTAAATAAAATAAGTTTAGAACATTTGAGTTTTGCTAACTAAAAGACTGATACAGCCCTCTTTCATGTTAGAGATTAACGTATAGTATAACATATAGGTAATTCAAAGCAGAAAACGACATAAAAAAGGTTACAACATTTGAGTATGCTAACTAATAATGCTAATACAGTCCTCTTTTGTGTTAGAGAAGCATTTTTATTAAAGAGATGTGATGGCTATTAATGTCTAGGCATGTACGTTTATAATAATAGAACGTTTTCTGGCTTGAATGTAATCTGGATGGTTGTAATCCAAATTGACTGATGCCTCCAATGTTACGCATGTGAGCTGCCACCTCCAAAGTTGGTCAAGCCACTGCAAAAGTGTAAAAACATTTATTCACACAATTTTAATTATCCCTGGGGAAGGCATTTAATGGCAAAACACATTGGGCTGTGGGCTGCTACACAAGTATTGATAAGCTCCATATATACTGAAACTTGTGAACCCAATGATTTTATTTACTAAATTACATAAACGGTTTTACACTGTGAAAGTGGTCCCTTCTTTTATGTCTGCATTCGTCATGGCCTTATTAGAGACAGAAAGGCTTATCACCATTGTCTTCTCAGATAAGGAGTTTACCTTTAAGCTTCACAAGAACCAATATATTCTTGGGCATGGTCAGTGCTAAACTGACACCCCAATCATTTTGGGGTGTATTTCATGTGTAAATGATTTTAAGTAGCTGTAAAGTATGGGGATTAAGATACAGAAAACCACAGGTTCTGAGAATTCTTGATAACAAGTCTCATAGCTACAGTATATACTTCAACTTTCTTCCAGTAAAAGGAAACTTTCTTCCAGTAAAAGGATTCTAAGTATTATACAGCAGAGGTATGTTTATGCATGGTCAGTGGTCTTTATCTAGACACAAATCATCAGCCTGTATTAATAAAGGAATGGATGTGTTCCTAATGATATGCTTTGAGCAGTCTCTTGCATATTCATAATGATGTGAAATTATATTTATGGGTCCCTACCGACAGCATACTTTCTAACTGATAACAGCAAATGGGGCAGATTTCTGAATTCAACTTTTTACTGCAATTTTTTGCAGTATAAACTGTGAATTCAAATTTCCAAAATTCTTGAGCTTTAACTGCAAGATAATAACATTACACATTTTGGCATCTAAAAGCAAGCAAGTATGTGTAGAAGTCAATGAGAGTTGTATTAGCAACATTCAAACTATTAATTTGAGTTTTTCAGATTAATTTGAAAGTTGGTAGACATTGAAAATAAATGATAGAATGTGATTTTACTTTGTTCAATTTGTTTTTGCACATTTTTAAGCAAATGGGTTTTTTCATAAGTGCAGATTTAAGTTTGTTGAGTTTTCAAATATAAGAGAATTCAGCTTTTGGTAAATCTGCTGACCCAAGTAAGTTAAAAGAAAAGAGTATCCACAAATTCTGCAAAAGTATGCCAGACGCACGCATAGATTTTGGCAAATCGGTTATTGAATGAAGTGGGCCTTAAATCCATTATGCTTTTTTACGCTACTTATACATAATGCAAGCCTTTAATACAAGTATAACCCAACACTGGCATTAGTGGAAGACTTTGAAGAGAGTGATATTATATGATCAACCAAAAGAAACCACACTCAGTAGGGGTCAGTGCTTATCAGCTAGGGGGAATATTTTAAGATTGTGCTTGAGGAGAATGAGTATTTTCTGGGTCAGAAAAATAATGGGAAGCCCTAATTTCCGAGACTTCATTTGTCTAATTCCAGACTTCTCTAGAGAGCACACTCAGAGTCAGCATTCAGGACTTGGGTAATAGTGTTGCATTAGGCCACACGTCAACAATGCAGTAGTAGTAGTAGGAGCAGCAGCAGTAACAGTAGTGGGTCCTTTGACAAACACCCACCAAAACAAAATTTCAGACAATGCAGTAGTAGTAGCAACAACATTATTAGTAGCCTTGACAGCGAACAACCAAAATAAATTTGCAGACAGTGCAGCATTAGTAGTAACAGTAGCGGGACCTTTGACAACCCCCCACCAGAATAAATTTTCCTACAATCCAATTTTTTCTATCAGCAACATTATTAGTAGCCTTGGTAGGCAATAGCCAAAAAAAATCTGCAGACAATACGGCAGTAGTAGCAGCAGCAGTAACAGTAGCGGGACCTTTGACAAACCCCCACCAGAATAAATTTGCCCACAATGTGGCAGTAGTACCGCAACATTATTAATAGCCATGAAAGGCCACAACCAGATAAAAATTGCAGATAATGTGGCAGTAGTGGCAGCAACATAATTAGTAGCCTTGACAGGCCACAATCAGAATAAATTTGCCAACAATGCAACCGTAGTACCAGCAACATTATTAGTAGCCTGGACAGGCCACAACCAGAATAAAGTTGCCAACAGTGAGCAGTACTAGTAGGAGCAAGCAGCAGTAACAGTAATGGGACCTTTCTTAAACCCTCACCAGAAAAAAATTGCTGACAATGCGGCAGTAGAATTAGCAACATCATTGGTAGCCTTGCCAGGTAATAGCCAAGATACATTTGCAGACCTTTGACAGACCCCCACCAGAACAAAATTGCAGATAATGCAGCAGTAGTAGCAGCAACAGTATTAGTAGCCTTGGCAGGCCACAAACAAAATACATTTGCAGACAATGCAGCAGTTATAGTAGTAGCAGCAGTAGTGGGACTCTTGACAGACCTCCACCAGTAAAACAGTAGCAGCAGTAACATTATTCGTAGGCTTGACAAGTCTCAACCAGAATACATTTGCTGACAATGTGGCAGGAGTAGCAACAACATTATTAGTAACCTTGACAGGCCACCACCAGAATAAATTTTCAGACAATCCTGCAGTAGTAGCAGCAGCAACATTATTAGTATGCTTTATAGGCCACAAACAGAATAAATTTGCCAACAATGTGGCAGTAGTAGTGGCAGCAGTAGCCACAGTAGTGGAACCCTTAAAACCCCCTCCAGAAAAACATTAGTAGGAGCCTTGACAGATCCCAACCAGAAAAAAAATTGCCCACAATGCAGCAGTTGTGCTAATAGTAGCAGCAGCAGCATCAGCACAGTTTGGAGCACAGAGCCCTCTTCAAGTGACTCACCCTCCTCTCTCTCTGGTTGGGAACAAGGAACTCACCCAGCTTTTCCTTGTACCATGGGTCAAGAACAGTGGCCACCCATTAATCCTCTCAGTCTTTGATGGAGTGGATCCAGAGACTCCAGAGGTAAGTCTGCATATGGGCAGCCATGTAGAAGAAGTGCCCCCAACCATCCTTTATTTAATGCCCTCCAGATGCAGCAAGTCCTCCTGCTCTGTGCCCTCCTAGCCGTAGACAATAGCTGGGGAGGTTGGGTGACATGTTCCCTGCTGCCTCTGTTCCCAGTTCTCCGCTCCTTACTCTCCTCATTGGGAAGCCTGAGTCTCAAAGACAACCAGGAGCTCAGGTACAATATGAATCCAATTCCCCAGGCAGAGGAGTTTCAGCACAGCCTGACAGCATTTGTGCTGCAATGAAGAATAGATGCGGGGACACTTCAGGGGTGGCACATCCATAGCGGAGGAGAAGGTAGTGGCCATGTGGAGTTTGCCCTCTACACAATGGGGAGGCACCTCTAACCTCAGGTGAGTACTCCTGCTCACACCCCTCCCCCAGCACTCATCAGGGTGAACCATTGTGTCATATAGGATACGTATTGCCCTCGCCCATGCCTGGTCACTTCCTGGCAAAATTATAGTGGCTGGGGCCATTTATGGTGGCCATTTAGGATCAGGGCAAGCCATCAGCTTGCCATCAGAAGGAGGCTGTGTTAACCAGTTTATAGGGCAGCAGCTGCACTGCCAGAAGCTCTGCCAGGCAAGCATTGAGCCTCTGCACTTGGGTGTGACTGGGGGAGAAAGGTGCCTTGCAGCTGAGGAGCTGGGGTAAGGGAATCTGTCAGGATAAGGGCCACACAGAAGATGGCAGTGAGGCAGAGGGGGCTGCAGGATAGGCAGAGCTACACAGTGGCCACTGTGAGCCTCAGAATCCTCTTCCCTTGCTACAGGGGATGGGGAGCTAGCACCTCTTCCCGAGGAATTGATGGAGGTGGTCAGGAAGCACCACTGCTCCCCGATGCCCTGACACTTTGCTTCCACATCATCCTGTGATGATGTTTCATATGGGAACTTAAAGCTGATGTGACCCTGGCTGTTCCCTATGAACATTCTGTTGGCAGAGCTGGCAGAATGCCTACATTGCTGAGGGCTGGGGATCCAAAGACTGATGGTCCCCTCCCAAACACCCAGAGCCTTTGGACCCAGGTTCAGTACTCAATAAGGGTACACACAAACAGACAAACAAAAGTAGTCAAAACAAAGGCTCTTGGGCAGGGCCGGGCCAAGGTAGTTTGGCACCCTAGGCAAGGGGTACAATCAGCG
>CM044443.1:67913292-68007143 GCA_024363595.1 Xenopus borealis | reverse complement strand
CTTAGATCTAATCGGCTGATGTGGAAGGAAAAGGGAAGTATAAAATTAAATTTTCATTTTTTTTGTCACACTAGGCAAAAAGAGCTAAATATTTTTTCACGAATGTTGCCGTCAGCAAAACTGAAAAGTTCCCTGCAAATCTAACTATGTCAAATGTTTTCACCCATCACTAGTGTAGTACAGTATTAATAACATGCTAAAACATTTTATTAGGAGCATATAACATTTATCCAAAAATGTAGTAGCGATTTAACTTTGCTTGGTTTCATTTTTTTTTTCCATTTTAAACGTAATGTTTGCAATGCAGCATCATATTTCCCACAATCTGTAAGAAACGATCCTCGTATGAACAGAAATATTTGAGTTGATAAGCTCTGAGTCACAGATATTCGAAGTGAGATGCATACTTTCTTAAGAAATGCCATGCTTAGTTGTATTAATAGGTTGGTTTATTTATTTTTCTAACAAAGTACAGTATTTCATGTCCTGGAGACAGTGGTTAGGGGTTTGTGGTTTCTAGTTTAGGACGTAATGTGATGTTGAGTTAGAAATATGTCTAAAACATTATTCTGTTGGCAGCACTGCAACATTATCATTGCTTTTTAATGGCATGTTACTTAAATCAGGGAAGCTGTATCCTTTCCCTTGATAGTAGGCAAATACCTAATAAGAGACGTGTACATAAGGGTTCCTCACTCACCCATAAATTACAATCCTACAAAGGGGATGATGAGGATTGTAATTTATTCTGTGGCAACAAGATACAGTATACCGTAGATATAAAAGGGAGGCGATATTAGTGGCTAGTAAACAAAATATGGGGTACCGGTACTAGTGTTTATATTGTATGTACTGTATTACCAATGAAACTCACAGTTTTTTGCATCCTTTGTTAAAATATGCTCATTCAGAGATCCATAAATATACATATATTTGGCATAAAAATATAATTCTTTCCTATTGTGTTTATTCTCATGGGCCCTTGTATATTTTTATCATTTCTTGATGGTGCAATATTATTATTATTGTTATTATTAACATGTATTTCTATCGCACCAACGTATTTTGTAGCGCTGTAAAGTAAAATATCTGCAGTAATAGTAAGGGAGTCCACAGAAGGACATCTATACTGAAAAAGGCTTTTTATAGTGAAAACTGACCATGTGGCATTCCCTCTATGAAGTGGTTGCATACCACAATTCACAAGATACAGTAGGCATATTGCTAGTAAAAATTTGAAACAGGCACTAGTTCAAGTGCTGACTTAAATAGATTGATTCCTTCCCCTGCATCAGTTATGTTTCAGTTTCAATTATTATTTAACTTTGTAATGTTTTCTAACTGTACATAAACACAGTTTAAATAAAGAAAGGAGAAAACCTTAATGAATCCCTTCACAACAATTAATTACTACATATTAGAAGCTAATTTTGGTACACAAGTATGTACTGTACTAAAAGGCTGAGTGAGGCACACAAAAAATAAGCACAGATGGTGCTGGTTACTACAGTTTCATATCATACACATGGTCATAAATATAGTACAATATACTGTATATATATATATATATATATATATATAACTGAACATACATACCTCATTCATGCAGTTGTGCAAGGAGCATCATCAGCACCATGCAATACCACCGCACATGATAGGACTAATCAGATGTCTGGTTTAAATCTCATGGTATTTTAGTTTGCAGAGATTAATTTCAAAAATACTTTTTTTCAGGTTCATGTTACCTGTTTTAATCTCTGAGCTAACACATTTGAAGTGTGTGTACGTGGCTGTACAACAGACTTGTAACTAGGGACAAATTTTTATTCATAATTATTTGCTAACTTTGAAACACTTGTGGTTATTACGTTTACCAAACCAAAAAACTGAGCACAATATTTATATTTCAGTATTTCTATTTAAATTGTAAAACAGTATTATTTACATTTAAGGTTAATGTTATTTAAAAAGAACTAGAGGTAGGAATTGCAATCCATTCAATGTACAAGGCAAAGGAAAGAAAGGCAACTCCAAGCATAATACTTTCTTGGCACTGAACTATAGCAACTCCTTGGAGACACAGCTAGTGTAGCTACAGCCAAACCCAGTCTGTTACATCCAGGGCCCTTCAATAAATAATGAGCATTGTTTACTGAGCAATCAAAGGGGTGGCTGGTAAACAACATTAGTGATCAGAGAATGTGAAGAAAGTTATTACAAAGGGTTTTCTTCAGAGAGCATTTCCCAGGCGGTTGCTAATGTATCTGTTTCCAGTAACAGGGTTGAGACTACCAAGGAAACAAGCATTTGCTGTCTAGGGAAAAGAGGGGACTTTCTGTAATATTTAGCTTTTACTACTGCAGTGCAATAATAAATATACTTGTTTCTGATAGAATTGACTACTTATACTGGATCTTCTAAATAAAGGTAAGTCATAATTTATTTATTCTGCATTTTGGAATTGCAATGAACATTTTATAATAATGTTACTGTTTCTTTACTAGAAGCAAGCCGAGATGTTTATCACTGTCCTTTATGGAGGTATGTGGAAATTCATTGTATAGGTGTGTTAGTATGTATGGATTTTCTTGTATCTCCACTGAAAGATGCCTATTTTTTTTATTTTTTTTGCAAATTAAAGTAAAGTAAAGGGCATAAAGTTATCTTAATCTGCATTTTTGGGTGCTTAAATAAATGATTCAGGCAAGGGGATTCTGATATGTAATATGCCAACTATCTAGATGCAGACTGGCTAAGACAAAGCTGCAAAAACATGACAAGGGGACTCCTCAATTGACCCTTCACCTTCAGCTATCCAATTGAACCCCATTGTTACATACCATAATGAAACACCAGGAGCCAGAAAATGGTGAAAATGGCCACAGCATTTATTCACATTTTATCAAATAAATAGGACCTTGCCAGCCTCACCCCAAGGCAATATTCAATGCCAGAATTCCATAAGAGATCGCTACTATGCTCTGCCGCTCCTCACTTGAGATCAGTACTATGTCATTATATCCACCACTGAGTATTAGAGAAGATGATCCCAACTCTGCTACCAGCAGGAACTGCATCTCACACCATGGCAGAAGTTCAGCAGCCCTGCTGTCGGTCCGTAATCTGCAGTGTGTCGATGATATGAAATCCAAGCAGGCTGTCACCTAGCACAAGCAGTAGTAGCGTTGGTATCAATCAACCCACTGTGCAGTCACAGGAGAGAACCTCCTTTCTCCCTCTTCTAAATTTACCTGAGCAGTAGTCTGGCAAGGTCCTACCGCCGCTGTGACAAATACAATTTAAAATACATTATCATATATCTACTGTTTTGATCCAGAGGAAGGCAAAAAACCCAGCCTGAAGCCATTGCCAATTATGCCTTATGAGGGAAAAAAATTCCTTCCTGACCCCAATGGCGATCAGAAACATTCCCTGGATCAAGCATTTGACATTCATTTAACCTGAATAATAACGTGCAAGTTCTCTCATGGTTATACTTTATAACTGTACCAACACCACAATATAACTGTACATGCAGGGATACATCCACATTTGCTTATTAATAGATAATATGAGAACATAAAGAGAAACTCCTGGCATTTCACACAATATGCAAAAAGGGGAGGGTGGGTGTGATGTTTCTACCTGCTCAAAAGATAAGGAAGTGATCGGCTTCATCCCCTGACATCACATCCCTGTCTTTCTCCGCCCCCAGCTTGGCTTTTCCCTGCCTTAACTCATTCCTACTCACAGCTACATCTGATTCTGCCAATCTTTACATATAAACCAGTGTAATCTGGCTGCTGGTCATTCGGATCCCTTGTCATGCAGCCCCTGCGTTTATAGCTCCAGGGCTTTCCTATAACAATGCAGGTCAGAGAAATAATTTGATGAAACTTTTTAAAAAATTATATAAAAGCTTTCACAACTCCCCTATGTGGCCAGTACAAACATTTTGCTTTCGAATGTGGGTTGTTTATTTTTCTTATAAATTATTTATATTTAACTATATTATTGCACTGAATGCACTGCTCCCAACCAAGATGCATCAAGATGGAGAATTGACTATATTGCCCACAATTCCTTTCCAGAAGCATTTACTTCCTTTGACTGCAGCCTACCTAGCTGAAACTAGAGAGAGGAATCTCCCCATGGTTTAGGTATAATGTAAGACCCTGTTTTACAGAAGCCATGAACCACAACAACATACGTAGGTAGCATTTAAAGGAGAAGGAAAGGCTGTAACGACTTGGGGGCGCCAAAAGTTAGGTACCCCCAAGTGATTGTATATACGTACCTGAAACCCCAGACCAGTGCTCCTATCAGCAAAAATACAAAATTTCAGACGTGCAAACATTGACAGTATAAAGGCATCTTTGTAACATATTAAGTGAATATGAAGTAAATGCTTTCACAGGGTTAAACACAACACTGTGTAATTATATTTTATATTTATGCAAACTGTATTTATAATAATGCACTTATTGTTACTTATTAATGCAGTGATCCCTTGTTTGTTACTACTAAATTATTGTTGCTGTACAGTGCTTTGCCCTCAAGGAGCAAATAAAAATATGCATACATACAAATGCTGCTTAATAAATATATACGTCAGTATATTCCCCATGTGAACAAGGAAGGTTGTATAGGCCAGTTGGTCTGACGTCAGTGGTAAGAAAGTTTTTCAAAGGGTTAATAAAGGATAACATACTGGACTTCATAGCAAATCATAAAACTATGAGTTTATGAAAAGGTGAGCAGTGACCTCAATTCTGGGATGGCAGTGGATGTGATTTACTTAGACTTTGCTAAAGCATTTGATACAGTGCCACACAGAAGGTTACTGGTTAAATTAAGGAATGTTGGCCTGGAACATAGTATTTGTACCTGGATAGAGAACTGGCTAAAAGATAGACTACAAAGATTGGTGGTTAATGGAACATTTTCTAATTAGACCAGAGTTGTTAGTGGAGTACTGCAGGACGCTGTACTAGGTCCCTTGCTTTTCAACTTCTTTATTAATGGCCTGGAGGTACTGTTTCTATTTTTGCAGATGATACTAAATTGTGCAGAGCTATAGGTTCCATGCAGGATGCTGCCCCTTTGCAGAGCGATTTGTCTAAGTTGGGAAACTGGGCAACAAACTGGAAAATGAAGTTCAATGTTGATAAATGCAAGGTTATGCACTTTTGCAAAAATAATATAAATGCAAGTTATACACTAAATTGCAGTATGTTGGGAGTTTCCTTGAATGAGAAGGATCTAGGGTGGGATTGCTAGTGTACCATTCTTTTTGAAGGAGAACCATTACTATACTGGATTTCTATTTTTCTGTTGTGATATTATGGTAATAAAAGCATTTAAACCTACAGATTTGCAGGTATTACTGTATATTAAAGGAAGTCATTAGAATGACCAAAAAATCCAGCGAAATGCAGAACATTTAAAAAATGAACATTATTATAACATTTTATTTACAGATAATGAAGAAGCACTTTTTAACATTAACTGCAAGGTTCACCTACTTTTGGAAAGCATCAAAGCCTGCTGTCATTATGACAATGAAGGTACCTTATATATGCCACCATCTGTTTTGAAGTGGATATTTGGTGTTTTGTTATTCTTTTTTGTTAAAGGGACCTGCCACCCTAAGAAATAAGTCTAATTAATTTTCTATTATGTTAGTTTAGCAAAAGAAATGTTATTTACACTATATAAATATTTACATTTTGTTACCTTCAGTCTGGAAATTCACAATCACAACAAGCAACATGGTGCCAATTTGTGGACACTGTTATAAAGACAATCTTTGCATCATCCCAAAATTTAGTGTATGTGCCAGAATGGGGAGGGGGGGCTAATGTCCAAATCAATCATCATAGACCATGAAGAGGGTGGGGAGGGAATGTGAGGAGTGCAGTGACGTCTTGGACATGCTGAATGGAAAGTGAAAGTAATTGACTGCCCTGTCACTATGCTTAAGGCATAGAGGTGAGGCAGGCAAAATACGACTGACAGCTTGGATTCTTAAATACCATTATAACAGGAATAGATTAGCTGTAATTAAAATACTTTTATTATCCAGCTTTTTCTGTTTGGGTGACAGGCCCCCTTTAAATAATCTTGTGATATTTGGTGAGGCTTATTATCTGTATGGGAGAAAGCAAACAGTAACTGTAGGTATAAGAACTTTTAGGAGGATTGGAAGTTGGCCTAAAAAAGGGTTATCCATTATAAGCATCCATGCACCATGCCTAAAACATTTTAAAAGCTTATACAAATACACAGTTGTTCATAGTCAAGGGATTTTGTGAACTTTGCTGTTGATGTTGTCTTTGCCAGTAAAACAATTGGACAGTGAGGAATTTACATTGATAATGTGCCACTGTTGGCATTTAAGACATCATTAAATTCTAATGCATGAATTATAAATTAGTTGTGTTTACCCTGCACTTTATTCTCCGCATATCCTATAGAATCTAAATATAACATTTTATAAATGTTTTATTTACAAATGAAAAAATTTTTTTTGGTAGCCTTATCAACTTTAACATCATACTATAATACACAAGAAAACAATAAAACAATGCATAAAAGGGCATAAACCGGCATAAACTTTAATAACAACTTCTGAGTTAGAAGCAACACACACACACACAGTGTGTGCACATTGCAAATATTGTCAAGAATTTATTTGGGGGAATGCAATAAAATTCAGTAATGGTAAAAATAATCACAAATGGAAATTTATGCCTACACATAAAAAAATTTTGCTTTGTGTGGAAACTTTTTAGTGGCCACTTCTGACAGTGGAAGAAAGAGTGTGAGTTTTGTAGTTTTGTAGTGCATATGTATGTAATAAAACTTCATACTGAAAATGTTGTTATGTTTGCCCAAAAGATTACACCACTTTCAAGCAGTTCTCAAAAGTATGCAATGCACAATTAAATTGCAAATTGTTTATTTTTGCACATTTGTATTCACTACTGCAGGTCACAGCTACAATATCTAGAATATATTTACAAGTTAACATGGTCAGAGCACTTATAATGCAAATAATGTGAAAAAAGATATATGCAGTACTACAGCATATGTAAAATGTGTGATGTTTGAAAAAGTGAAGATGTTTATCAATGTAACCATTCCTGCTGCTTTTGTGAGGACCTCTGGTAAGAGAAAAAATGCTCATTCGAGTTGAATGGAGACGACAGGCTTAAAACAATACTAAAATGTACTGGAACATGAGTTAACTTTGCAATGTTTTTGATCTTATAAAAATATTTGTCTTTATGTTTGCTACAGGTGATGTTGAACTAGCAGATGAGAGTGGGCAAGTTAAAAACCTTTTGGAAAATCTGCAAAGATACGCATTAGATCTTCTTAATGAGCGGGAGATCTGTGTCCTTCTTTCTGTTACCAGTAAGATCTGAATGTATAATTTAAAGCAGAGATCTGCCTGATTCCTCAACACACATACTATAACACTACAACTATACCAAACATGCAGGTGTGGCCATAACTCCGGGTTAAGCAGACACGTCATCATTACTACTTTGATTTAGTCCTTTTTAGGGTTTGAAAAAGTTAGAAGTGGTGGTTAATACCAGTGCTGCAAATAAATTAGTGAACAATCCAAAAAACAGAAAAAGGGAAAGGGAACTCCAGCAACTTGACTGAAAAAAACTTTTATTCCAGTTTGTGGCAACACAATACAGTATGTTTTGGGTCAATATCCTTTATGTGACAGGGTATTGACCCAAAACATGTTGGGGCAGATTTATCAAGGGTCGAATATTGAGGGCTTTTAACCCTCAAATTTGACCCTTTTAAGATTTTTCAAAGTAAAATACAACAATCCAACATTGAATTTGTTGGGATTTTACCGCTATTTGTTTTTTCGATAAAATCATACGATCAATCGATGTTACGGAAAAATCGATCGATCGTAGGATTTACATTCTAACATAAAACTTCAGTAGCTTTAATCTGGCGAACTGGCGCATCAAATAAAATTTTAAAGGGGAAGTACTTTGACCATCGAATGGTCGAACGATTGAACAGAATTTTATTCAATCTATTCGATATGATAGAATTTTGCAAATTAGATGGTTGAAGTGGCCTAGTTTGCATATTCGAAAATTCAAGAAACCGAAAATTTCCAATTCGATCGAATTTCGAATCCTTCACACGAATTTAGTAAATCTGCCCTGTTGCGTTGCCACAACCTGGAATTTGGTGACACACACTTCCACTTGGCACGCACACCACAACCTGGAATTTGGTGACACACACTTCCACTTGGCACGCACACCACGACTCAGAAAGGCTTTTTATTTCCCAAATTGCAGCTGCAATTTGGTAAATAAAAAGCCTTTTATTCACCGTATCCTTCTGAGTCGTGGTGTGCGTGCCAAGTGGAAGTTTTGTCAATATTGTCTCCCTCAAGCTGCGGGTTCGGGGCAGAGCACCCGGACCAGATCATAGGAGCGGTGAGTAGCCTGCCATCACACTGTGTTTTTTTTGGAAAGAAGATTTCTTGGAAGCGATAGGCCCGGGGCATGTGCACCCGGGCCCCTTTAAACTAAGGGTGAGCACCGTAGGTCAAGGGCAGGGGGCCACACCTGCGGTCCATTTAATTAAAAGGACTAGAGTTTACTATTTTTAAATTATACACATTTTGGTGACACACATGCAACATTTGCGCATGCTCTCAAGGGGCCCTGGAGGTTAGTAACCCAATGGGCCCCCCATGTCCAGTCCAACCCTATGTCTATTAACCTACAAGACACTGTCACTGTCACTTTAGTTCTCTCTTTCTGACATGGCTTTGTTGGAGGTAATTGAACATCTATTTGTCCCAGACATAAACTGATAAGACTTTAAGACTATAAGATTATTTTCCAAAGCAAGTAGCTTTAGCGTTTCTTTTGCAATTAAGCATTTGATTGTTGTTTAATTCTTTAATTTATGCTAAAAAATTTTTAACCTAAGTGCTTCCCTTTAGCCATTTTAAGGCATTGCTTAGGTATGTTCTTTCTGGTTGAACTACCATGGAGCAAATGTAAAAGAACCTAGCAATTTCACTTAGCTATTAACTATACATTATATTTCTTCCTGGTCCCACATACCAGAACAAGTGGAATTTTATATCCCATGAAATATTATTGTCAGTTTCCTGTACTGTTATGACAAATACATAACCTGTATTGGGAAATAAGTTTCAGTCTTAGTTTTATTGGCTCTGAGTGATTCTCTTGGCTCTGAGTGGCTCTTCCTCCTTGTGGGGCAAAATTTTGCATAGGTTTCTACTATAAGCCATAAATAACAGTAAAGGCCTTGGACGAGGGGAATGGTCATGTTTAGTGTAGTGTGGGGGGCTATAAAGGTAGCAGTGGCAGGATCCAATTAGAGCTATGTGGGGAAAAGCAAGTCTCCATTTTAGGTTGTTGGGTAAAAAGTAAGGTTTGCAGCCACTTATCTAGAGGCTTTACTGGTCCAACAGAGGTCTGAAACAGAATGGCGTGGAGGAAGTGGACTGTAGCAGATTCTGCCTGAGCCAACCAGAGTCCCTGCACCATCGGCGACCACATGATTTTACAGGGCCCAGGCACCAAGCCAGACCAAGCAGTCTGACCCCTTTTTCATTTCCTAAGTTGGCAAGATATCACTAAGGCATCAAACAAAAAAATTAAGACTTTAAAAAAGAAATGAAAATAATATTGTAATATTTTCTTGAAAGTTATAACATCTTCTTATTAAAATTCAGGCTTCATTGTCTGCAAAGCTGCAAATCAATGCAATCTATTTAATTATTTATTCATAATTACAAAAGAAACACAAAAAACACTGTATTCAGAAAAAAGTAAAAGCTGAACATCTACACGAGTTTTCATTTGCAAAATTAGTTTATGAAAAAAACATTAGAGGTGATTAGTTGCATTTGCATAGTATCTTCAAAAGATCTAAGGTTTATTACTTCATCAACTTAATTGGGTAGTCATGCTTAAAGCAATGGTTATATATAACCATATATTTAGGATATATATATATATCCTAAAATAGAAGCATGACAAGTTAAAAGAAAAACCTTTGCTATGAATTTATTTAAGCTGGATTGGCCAACTAGACAAATATTTGTTGAGTTAAGGAATAAATAAAAAACTGATACTGAAATCTCAACCAGTTAAATGGAAAAACAAAAAGCATTAGGAAATGTCATTCTGATCAGTAATCCTGATATTTGGCATGTAATTGAGTGAAACTGGACAGTGAGACAAATGATTTTACACCCCCAACTGATCAGCAGAAGATAAACTGTACAAAACTGTCTTCACGGTCAGACTGGGGTCCACCTTCCGTCCTCCATGCTTGTGAGCATACATGAAACCGCAAGCATGTGCACTGTGTTTTTGCCGGTAGTGGCAGGTAAAAGAGTTGCTGTTGCGACAGATAGAAGAGCAGGGTGTGATTCTAGGCTTGGATCTGGATCTAAATCTTTTTCCTGGTAACCCATTGGCCCAGTCCAACCATGGCTATCTTTCACTTCTTCTAGCATGTAACTCTTTCACATTAATAAGCACAATGGCTACATAGGAGAAAATTTAAGAATTCCTTTTGATGCAACTTAGAAAAAGGTTATTCTCAGCTATATGGTGCATTCCCAACATATAATAACTAGATTTGTTTTGTGATCAGCCAGTATGATATAGTGCAGTATCAATAACACAATCAGTACAAATATTCATGCATCATGCTTTATTTAGTAAGCTCTTCTTTCTTCCACTTGCATAAGTGCATTTCGTTCCCTGTTATTCAATGCCCATCTTCTAGCCACCATGTAAATATCTGTATTTGTTTTCCTTCTGTCTTATGTTTCCCTTACTTTTTTTGTTCAGCTTCCTGATTAATCATGCTTATTAGGCTACACCAAGACAACTCACTGTGTAAACCAGTTGTGAAATCCACTGATATCAACAGTATGTATTTTAAGAGGTTGTTCAACTTCCAAACACTTTCCTTTGGTTCAGTTAGTTTCAGATTGTTCAGTAGAAATAAAGACTTTTTTCAATAATTACTTTACAATTATGTCTGACTATTAGTCTAATATTGAAGTGTAACATTTCAATTATTACCTTCTTATGTATTTCAAAAGAAACTCTCGAAGGGGGTGGGTCACCGACTCTGTAAACTTTTCTACACTGATATAGTAAAGGAACAGTTCTGTGTAAAAACAAAAACTGGATAAATAGATAGTATGTGCAAAATAAAAATTGTTTCTAATATAGTAATGTAATGTAATGTATAAAGGCTGGAGTGAGGAGATGTGTAATATAATAGCCAGAACACTACTTCCTGCTTTTCAGCTCTCTAACTCTGAGTCAGTCAGTGACTTTAAGGGGGGCACGTGGGACATAACTGTTCAGTGAGTTTGCAATTGATTCTCAGCATACAGGTCAAATTTAAAAGCAACAGTTATGACCCGTGTGTCCCCCATCAAGTCAATGATTGGTTACTGCCTGGTAACCAATCAGTGGAAACCAAGAGAGCAGAAAAGCAGGAAGCAGTGTTCTGGCTATTATGTTACTTATCCAGTCACGCCAGCCTTTATATATTACATTTTTGGTTAACTATTGAAAATGTTTTTATCTATTTACCCAGTTTTTATGTGTATATTGATCAAATCCTTTAAGATGATACATTACTTATCTTTGGCCCTGCTTAGCAGAATCTCTGAGTTTCATTAAAGGCAATTTTTATAATTGATACATTTGTTGCTAATAATCCACAGATGCTGCTGAATGTATCAACTAATGTAGCAAACGGTTACAGAATCTGCACCTGAATGACTGAGCTGCCAGACAAACACCAGAGTCAGGAACATTACATTTTAAACTTAAGTTTTGAAAAAACAGTAAAAATGCAAAGCAATTGAGAAAAATCTTTATTTCTGGTGAACTACAGTAGTATTTGGAAGGTGAACAACCTCTTTAGCACCTCTTGAGTACACTATGTCCAAAGGACATTGAATACATCATGTCCAAAGATAGTTTTTATTATTGTTTTCACACGAACATGCAAAAATCAAAATAGAAATTAACAAGAAGCAAAGAAAGAAAAAATGAAAGATGGGGGTCTCAAGTGCCAAAATAGGTAGGATGTTTTAATGCATAGCACATTTATACAGTAACAACAGAATTATATGTGTTGCCATCCAAGTACCTGACAATGCACCCAAGTGGTATAGTTTCACCAACCAGTATGGAGTGAGACAAACATACTGTTCAGCAATTTAACTTGTATAATACCATCTCTTATAGAGATAGTCATACCCTAGGACTTGATGGAGAGGATCTTTCCACATTCTCTAGGAAAGTCCCTTTCCCACCCCTTTGTTTAACCTTATCCAAAGGGTTGGGCCCCATCTGCTTTAAGAGCATATAGCATGGTGATAATGGTTTATACAGACCATCCTAAAGAAGATAGACTTCTTAGGTAATTTCTTGAAGCTGCACCAGTCTTGTGGGAAACTGCAAAACCATGTTCAAGCTAGGGATAGGGATAGCATATTAGAAAGGAGATGTCTACCTTCAGCATCTTTAACAACATCAGCTGATCTTCGGAACAAGTTGAAATTGAGGTAGATTGTTGTTTCCCCAAACAGGAGTCCATATCAAACAGACTGAGGGGGTTCCAAATGCAATACTGAAGTCATTTTGGAATGAGTGTCTCACAGAAACCATGGGGGTTGTGGTTGTATAATATCTGGATGAGCCCCTGTTCAAATTCATGATTAAGGCTTTAAAAGATCCAACTGAGGCTTCTACTAAAACAGTGGCCTGGCAGCAACAGCATGGGTGTCTACAACCACAGGACTACTTCTGTAAGTGGGTCAACAGGAAATATTACAGATTTATTCTCATTTACATTAAGGTCAGAAAAATCACAATCATATGTTTGTATGTAGCAGGGCTGACAATGCTTAGTTATTGTTTGCAAGATATACATTGTCCACATAGAGTGACAACTTCTTAGTTATGTATATAAGCATGTCTGATATTTAGAGTTTGACATCTAAAAGTGGGAGGTGCAGAGAAAAGGTTGAGCTCCAGCACCTAGTGTAGCAGTAATAAAAACAGAATCACAGAATCACAATTTTCAAATGCACATCTGCAATGATTGTCATTTTTACTTGTAATTTCTAGTAATTATGGTCTGACAATTTTATTTATTTATTTTGAGAATTGCCTGGTTCAACTGACGCTACATTTACTCCACTGTTAAACGACGATGAGATTGTAAATGCAAAATTCCTTGGTGAGTTCTGAATAATTTATCTTCACTGTAGATATACTCACAACTTTTCCATAGTTGATAATATTCTTTCAGTGCTTAAATGGATTCTATCATGATTGTATTGGCATATTTGTATACAGTATGTACAGGAAAGTACAGTTCTGCAGATAAGTGTTGGTTTCATGAACTTTAAGGGGCAGACTTACTGGATTTTCAGTCACTTAGACGATTTACTAATGGCTCAGGTGTCACATCGCTAGAGAAGGAGATTGACACTAGCATTGATTTGTACTCTAATGCCAGGCGAATTTTCATTCTGGCGAATGGACGCAACTCCACAAATTTACTGAACATTACCTCTATCATCAGACTTGCCTTTGCCTCCTGGCGAAATGCATTGGAGTGCATACAACAGCCTAAATCTTCAGTTACTTCATATTCTGAATGTAAAAAATGTTCAAAAAATGCTGGAGACTTTTCATATTTTCAGGGTGATAGGATGCAAAACTCTACACTAACTGGTTTTCCCAATTTTTTAACACATGAAACATTATTTTACAGTGGGCTTATGTATAGGGCAGTATAACAACTCTATTGCCTTTTGGCATGTTTAGTTATCAGTGTAAATTTAATATATTAGATGCACCTTGTAACATAAATAGCTCCATTCCACTTTAAAGTACCCACCCTATCCAAATTAGCCTGAGCGCAAGACCTTTGGTGAAGGTGTGTTGGCAGAATTGAATGCTTGTGCATCTTAGGTCCAGATTTATCAAGGGTCGAATTTCTAAGTGAAAGGTGTTTTTTTCAATTGAAAACGACCGGTTTTCGATCAAATTGAAATCGTTCGATTGAATCATTTGAATTAGAATTTTTGAAAATGTCAAAAAGACAGGTTATAGAAGGTCCCTCATTAGGCAGGTTTAAGGTGGCAAAGGGTCGAATTTAAATTTTTTAAAGTGACACTACTTCAACTAGCTATGGTGACAATACACACATACTGAATGAAGCAATGCCTCCTGAAATAATCACATTTGGTGACTTGGGTTGCCCTTTGTTGAATATATGCAATGCGTATAGTACATCTATTTTTGCACCCTATTTTCTGCTGGTGTATCTTGATAAATATATTCAATGTATTTTTTTTACGATGAAACAGTTGAAGCATTTACTTTCACTGTGTATGTAAAGGACACATTGTGGCTCAACAGTACTGAGACAATTCCATGTACATATCCTCGGTTCCAGCCAAATCAAAGAAAAATGTGCTTATACAGAAATGCAGTGCATCATTATTCTATTTCATTGGTACAATATTCTACATTTTAGACCTGTATTATCCCTGCTCAAGAAAGTACAATATAAATGTGTGATATTTTGCAGTTTTAACTCTTTCTTGGCAGAACTTGCTGCTGAATCTATATGTACTTTTGCCTCACAGAACTGGTAACTTTTGAGCAGCAGTTTCCAGACTTTTATCAGCCAAAATGCAATTTAAGACCCTACATTTTGCAGGGTCCCCTCGTATATCATATAAAAGTTAAAGCTATACATGGACATCACTGTATTATTGATTTAGTTATAGTTCTGTGAATATCTAAAGCAACTATTTAACTAGGCTTCCGGAAGTATCTAAAGGAGAAAATAGTAATTCTTCCGAAATTTCTTTTTACTTTAGAAGGGAGTGAGGGACCAGTTTTGGAGCACCTGCTTTAGAGAATATAGTAGTAGATTCTTGTTTTCCTGTGACCCTTCTGATATGCTTTAGCCACATGTGGAGGTGAGAGATTGCAGTACTTTCCTGATGCAGAATATAACTGGAGTCCAACCAGTCTCTTGGTAAAGTTCTTTTGTACTGTTAGACAGTAAATGGACTTTCTTTTACTCTATACCTACATTTATTGTCTTTTCATTTTGTGTCTGAAGCTAAATTAGGAAACTGGGGCGAATCTAAAGTCTCCAGCCGCAAGTCTAAATCAAAAAAGGGCAACAAGAAAAATGCAGTGCTTATTTCTACACCTACAGAAGGTAACATTTTGAAATTTAGCATTTAAAGTTCCTATATTATGTCTTTAAACAGCAATTGCAACTATATATCTCTTTTTTATTCTCAGTGAAACAGAACACATCTCCCCGCAAACGCTCAACAAAATCATAAGAACTCGGACAGTCATACTGTCATAAAAAATACGCTTCCTTTTAAAAAACACTGTCCTTGTTCGTCTGTATTAAGTTCTGAAAGTACTGAACATAGCCATATTTGAAGGTCTGTAATATGTAATAATATTGTCTTGTTATCTTACAGATCTACAGAAAGTATACAATTATGTGTTTACATTTCCTTGTATCCGTGTGTATTAATAATAAAATACATCTAAACATTTGTCCTAATAAATACAGATAGCTGGTTGATATGTTGCAATGAAAATGACCTGCCTGTTCTTCATGAAACTGTTATTATTATTATTAACATGTATTTCTATAGCGCCAACTTGTTGCGTAGCGCTGACAGTTACAATCTCAATAAGAATAAAATTGTAGCCCTAAAGAGCAGTCATTTTTTTCGATGAGGCTGTATTTACTGCATTTAGCATTAATCATTAGTTTAATTGGTTTTTAACTTAACATTCTACTCGCTCATCCTGTTATATATTTAATTGGTGTGCATAAAATATAATATTTGCAAGCTGCATTAGGATTCAAACCAGACATTCTCCATCGCTGCAATTAAACCTGCCCTGTATATATACATATCATACATCAGTTTTTCCCGAGTAGATATGCTGCAGCTCCAAATATTGCTGGTCAAATATTCTATAGTAAATAAACATTTAGGCTTAAGCAAATAGACAACAGGAGAATCAGACAAAAAACTCACAAAACTGGGCAAGGTATAAAGTTTATGCTGCCTATTTTGGAATATTGCAAGTCCTCATTTTCTTTTAGAGGCCATATTACTCACAGCTTCCTGTATATACATATTTAATGTGCCCCTGTGATAGAAACATTGTCTACCCCACTGGAGGTCCAGGTCAGTGAAGCCTGGATTCTGTTTTGGGGGAAACAATACTATTTTGCCCAAAAAAATGGCCGTAGTGAGTGCTATGCCATCCACACCAAGATGGATCTACTGTTGTGGTGGCTATGCTTGGTTGCTACTATGTGCATAAGTACACAAGCTCCCAGTGTAGGCAGCTTATTGCTTGCTACAAACTTTTGACACAAATTAGTTGGAATGCACCGAATCCACTATTTTGGATTTGGCCGAACCCCCGAATCCTTTGCAAAAGATTCGGCAAAATATCGAACCGAATCCGAATCCTAATTTGCATATGCAAATTAGGCATGGGACGGGGAAAACAGTTTTACTTCCTTGTTTTGTAACAAAAATTTTACCATGATAGATGTAATTTAAATTTCTTAAATTCTTATTGTGTTTATTTGCTGCATGTCCTGATCCTTTCCTGTCTCCTGTAAAAGTTTGCTGCCTGCCCCAAAACTTTGTTGTCCACACTGGCACCTGCACCAAGTCTAGTCCCAATATTCTCTACTGAGGCTTGAATCTGACTGTCTACTTCAGCAAGAAGCCCTGTGGCCCAAAAGGCTATTGGTAAAATACAGTACTTTTGAGGCTCTTCGACTTCATTGCAGTTGCTATTGGTTTTGGCAGGTGCACCTAAAATCATTCAAGGGTTTGACTACTAGTGCATAATAAATATAGAACCAATGCATCCTGTCTTAAGATTAAGATTGTGTTAATCATGTGTTAATCATGTGTCCCTGGTGTCATTCAGTGAGAAACCCTGGAGTTGAGTGACATCAACAAAATCTCAGTGATCCCACACCACTGCCCTGGACAGTATAGAGTCACATTATCCCAGTATTTCCATCTGTGCTCATTGCCGGTATTGTGAGCTGTTCCTCTCTTCTCCCATGAAGTGCTCCCGACACTATTTATACACTGCACATATATAAATTATATACTATGTATATACTGTACATCACCTTGCATGTGCGCATTAGCATTTGTGGGGCAAAGGAAAAAGCATTTACTGTAGTAGGAAGGTGGCGGTCTCTCCAAATACAGCCTGTGACTTGGGGACAGCAAAACTAATTTATACAGTACATCCCAGTGGTGATATAAAACCAAGCAATCAAACAGAATTACCTGAGAACTTCTATAAAGGGGAAAATTGTTATTTGTTACCATTCATCCTCCTTTAAGCAGCTTTTTTGTTTCGATAGACCATAACTTGAGTTCATGCCATCATACTATGCACGGCTGGTTCTGGCTGTTACAATGTTAATATTTTTTTAATATTTAATAATAGCATACAATTATAACGCATACACATTACATACAAAACATGCTATACATATAATTGCCTTCTACAATTGTAAGCCTGACATTAGTACCCTAGGAATCTTTTCATGGATTTATTCTTGGAGCAGTTGCTATGGGAACACTTTGAAAACTAAAGTTTTTTAAATTTCTGGTGAATTATAAGGCTTTCAGATGAAATTACAGGATGCATAGAGCTATATTTCAAATATCTAGATATGAATTAGGACTAAATAATAAAACTATATTCAAAGGTTTTGATCTGTCATTCAAGCAATCTCATAATTTCATTCTATTTAAGTGTACTAATACAAATTTCAGGTCTCTATTTATTGGAATAAATACATAAGGGCCTTTTACAACTGCATACTTGCAGTTGCTCTAACAGGGCCGGATTTACATACTAGAGGGTGCCCCCAGCCCCACTGTCGTTCACCGCGCCCATACTCCTTTATTCACAAATTTTCATCATCAGGACCGGAGCAATTGGGATTGATGCATGGGAAATTTGAAAAACTATTGTATCTCCTGCACATCCCCAGTGTTTCTGAACCAATGTGGGTGTGACTGGGCAGCATGTCGCCCCCTAAAATCCTAAGCCCGGGCCTAGGTGGCCTTTCCACAAATTCGGGCCTGTGCTCTAAACACTTATACAGTCATTGCACAAATTGGTGGCATATATTAAAAGTACTGGCTTTGTATAGCTACACTTGCTGGTGTTGTATCCATCCAACCTCATTTTCTGAATCACATGCAAGGCAACTATTGACACAAGGGAATGGTCCCCACAGTTGGCTGCATAAATACACTCAGCTTACTCAGATTCAGACTGGCAAATAACCTAGACCTGCTCCACCCACTACCACCTGACCTCCCCTTCTGGCCTCAATCATGTTGCCAGGAAGAATACACAACGAGGGGCTGGCAGGGGGGGTTGTAGCTGGAGTGGGGGGGACTGGGGGTGGGGGATTGCGGCTGGGGAAACATAAGGCAGCAACCCCTGTGGGCACAAACATTATTTTGACACTGAGTGCTTGATCTTTCATGGATGCAATTATGCTGGAATAATGGGTAAAACACTGAATTTTGGGTAAAAAAACATGGCACATTATGTCAAAATCACACTTTGCACATTGCACTTATGTAAACAAAACATAACATTTATGTAATGTCAGTCTGCTACCTAAAAACACAGATTTTTTTTCACTTTAAAAAATAGTAAGGTAGGTAGTGTATTTGTATTTGATGCACTCTGAAGTCTTATTCATGGTGTTTTAAGAAACCTGCAGTTATTGCATTCCATTATAGGATGCTTTATACAATTTTATAAAGTGATCATGGTGCCATGTTCATTTCACAATGATATATTTAACACAAAGTATAATTTAATGTTGCAAATATCCTGTAACTAGATATACAGTATAATGCTTTAGTTTTATGCTTAATTCTTGCATGCTACTGCCTCTGTGTTATGAAGTAGCAAATGCTTTATAGTGTAATCATCTGAAAATATGGAAAACAAGGAAACTTTGGTCAACTTCAGAAAATAAATCTCCGAGTGCCATCCTGCTGGCGATTTATATTTTATCCAGCGGGAAGGCAGTTCAGGGAGATTAGTTACCCCAAGAAGAGGAGATTTTTCGCCAGGCGACTAAATCTCCCCAAATCTCCATGTGTCTCTGCCCTAAAACCTGGTTTTTCTTAAGAATAATCCAATAGTATAAAAAAGGTCCCTCCGGATCGATTTGAAAAAGGGTGGAAACCAATAAAGTAAAATATATGGCTTTACTGAATATTATTAAAATAACAACAGCATGGCAGGCACCCTGCCTTTTTTCATATAATTGGTCTGACCTCTGCCAATTCTTTTGTTAATGAAGTGTGTCCACCAGGGGGCACTGCTTTACTATTAATATTTCAAGAACACCAAATAGACAAAGGAGCCTTGAAAAACCTATACTGAATCAGAAATAAATGTATACGGTATATGACTTGAAACATGGCATACAGTCAATTAGTATTATAGGAAAAGGTCAGGACAAGTTGCGTTTTATTTAACACATTTTGTACCCTTCTTTTGAAACATCACACTGCTGTGTATTAAATGTGAAAATATTATTTATTGTAGGAGTGCTGTCCTGGATATATGTTTTAATATATCTTAATTGATGCAGATTTGAATTGTATTTCATTATACCCCAAGGCTTAGCATTAAATTGGTAGTTCACCTTTAAATTAACTTGGGAGTCTGATGCAGAAAATAATATTCTGAAACATGCTGCAATTGGTCTTCCTTTTAAACATTACCAGGATGGAGGATTAGTAAATCCTCACTCTAGCTACAAATGAGTACATTTATTTTTACTGAAATGTACTTTTGTGGCAAAATCATGAGATTATTCTAACTCCTGATAGGTAGGACAAGTGTAATAAAGAGTTAACATCCCTAACCCCTCCTATAAAAAAGTAGGCACACACACAGTCAGGTTTAAACTTTAATAGGGAGAGAGATATATGCTGCTGAAGGGACAACTTTCTCTGAAGTAGAATCTTCCTGTGAACCATCTATAGCAGTGAGTGTTAGTAGAGATTCCGGGGTGAATCCATGGGGCAAATTCACTAAAGCGCGAAAATGCGCTAGCATTGCCTTTACCGACATTCAGCGCACTTCGCCAGGCGAATTTTCGCCAGTGCTACACAAATTTATTAAGATGCAAATTTGCGCTCAGGGCGGCAAACGTTAGCGAAGTAGTGCTATCATTACTTTGCCAGGCAAAGTGCATTTACGCTAGCGATGCCTAATTTGCATATGGCACGTACTTAAGCATATAATAGAGGTGTATGTTACAGCCACTACATTCCACTACACAAGCCCAGGAAAACTTTAATAAATAAAATAAAGTTGTCCTATTGCCCTACATGTGCCCCCTGTATAGCTGAGTTGCCATTTGTTAGGAAATGTAGGGGGGTAATGAGGGTAACCCAA
Organism: Xenopus borealis; assembly: GCA_024363595.1. NCBI lineage: Eukaryota > Metazoa > Chordata > Amphibia > Anura > Pipidae > Xenopus > Xenopus borealis. Next base: position 67,986,522 of record CM044443.1, on the reverse strand, counting down.
AAAAATTGTGCTCTTTTTCAGACAAAAAGGTAAAACAAAAGGTAAAAGATGCCAGTGTTTTTTGGGACTTAGAAAAAAAATGTAAAGTTTATTGATCTATTGTATCTATTGTCTAGCGCAGTGATCCCCAACCAGTAGCTCGTGAGCAACATGTTGCTCTCCAACCCCTTGGATGTTGCTCCCGGTGACCTCAAAGCAGGTGCTTATTTTTGAATTCCAGGCTTGGAGATATGTTTTGGTTGTATAATAACCAGAAGCACTGCCAAACAGAGCCTCAATGTAGGTTTACAATCCACATAGGGGCTATCAAATGGCCAATCATGGCACATATTTGGCACCCCAAGAACATTTTTCAGGCCATTGTTGCTCCCCAACTCCTTTTACTTCTAAATGTTGCTCACAGGTTCAAAAGGTTGGGGATCCCTGGTCTAGCATAAGAGGTAACGTTCACAAAAATTTACATCTTAGTGAATTAGCGTAGTTACGTCCCTTCGTCAGTGCGCACTTCACATTGGAATTGTGAAAACATATCTTGTATGGTTGATTTAATAAAGTCTTTCATCCAAAAATGTACTGAATTTTTGAATGTCCCCATCTTCCTTATCTGCTAAGTGATTCATACATGACAAAATCTTTTGTCATAGGCTTCAGGCAAAGGATCTTGGCAAGCTCTTCACTGTAAATGCCATGATGTTTGATGCCTCTGTGCAGCAGGAGGATCTGTGGGAGTTGCAGTGGACATCTGCCAAATCGACAAGTTAAGCAACTTGTCCTTGGAGCAGCCAGAAATCAACCCGCAGTGTTTTACTTAAACAAACCGTACTTAGAATACTTAGCACCAAGTTACTCCCTCAGAGCTGCACAGACCCACATCATCATTAGGAGGCACCCAAGAACTCTCAGCATACACTCAGAATCGCATAAAATGATGGAAACCGCCATGTACCACTACATGCATTCATACTATTTTAAATGATAAGTAAATCTTTAAAATAAATGAATGTAAAATTGATGATAGTGCTATTCTAAGCACTTTTGCAATTTACATTATTATACCTTTATTATTTTAACTCCAAGGGTACTCTTTATATTAATGAATTTTTTTACAACAGCACCATCAGTTTCTAACCAACTAGTCAAGGAAGTTGTCAAGAGAAAGTAAGAGGACAGGTCTTATGTTCTTCTGGTAAGGAAAAACATTTGAAACCTCAGAAAACCATCATACCTAATAATGGGGGACCTACACAAAAATGTATAGACCAAGCAAGGTTCATGCCATTAAAGTTCTCAAAATGACACCTTGTATTGGAAGGAACCATTAGCAGGGATCTCATCAAAATAAAAAAAAATAAGCGCAATGCAATAACAAATCAGAATTTTGTGAACAACATTGTTCATGTTCATGTAATTAGACTGTAATGCATTTGTGGGTAATTCCCCAAATCTATATTTACTTATATAGAAATCCCCCATTTGATTTTTTTTAGACATTTTTTGAATGTCTGGAGAGACAGCTGCATTCACTAATGTGTATAATTAATGAAAACTTAACTTTGACTAATTTTTAGAATTTCTGGCCTGAACAACTGGGAGAAAGCATATTAAGGTGGTATGAAATCAATGCACAAGATGCCAAAAAATGGCAACATGGGAGCCTTTTTTAATTTGAAGTACAGTTGTGGCAGACATAGAGCTTCTCTAACTCTAATGTAAAGCAATTTATATGCTACTGAACACAGTGTTGTACAGGCCTGGATGAGTCCTGGATGTGTCTCATTGGATGCTATACAAATGTAGAAATGATCCGCACACACAATTATTAGCAGTCGGGGAATGTGCCCCTTTTATTTATGCTACCATAACATCAACGTTTCAGGGGAATTATACCTCCCTTCATTGGATCCTGCCACAATGGTGCGTTTATGAGCGTTTGTGTATTTCCTAAGCATGAGAACAGTAATGATTTTGCATAGTTGTATTTTTTTCTCATGATAAGGAAGACCTCAGCCTTACTGAGAAAAGACATCCCTTTTAGCACTTGTTCTGCCCTATCATGAACTCTCTCACCTACTTTTTATTTACTTACAAAACGTGTAGTTATGACAGGTTGATACCAGTTTATCCTACTTTTCCATCTATTTCCCTCTGTTCTCTCAATGTTTATTTTAGATATTTACAAAATATAGCTGAAAAGGTATATCTGTAAGTAATGCCAGTTATCCTATTATTAATGCTTGGTATTCATTATTTATATAGCTATAATTTGTTACATAGTACTTTACTAAGGACCTTTGTATCAAGCAGTATAAAATGAATTGCACCAGAAAACTAGTGTAAAATAGTTATAATATAGATATAAGAAATGCTGTATTTGTAAAAACTTTGCCTTTTAACCTATTTTACATTTACAATCTCCCAGTGCCATAATGTTTCCGTGCACTTTCAATATTCTTAAGCTCTATATTTCAATTGTTAAGTGTGGTTTATGCAGGCACTCACATTTATGGAATAGTGCAAATTGTGAATTTGGTGGAACTTTGGTTCTACTTTGCTAAAGTGTGCAGTAAATGTGTGGAGAGTTCTTTTTCTGTTCTGCACCATTGCTTAGAACTAGGAGACTTGTTGAATGGTAATATGTGTTTTTGTTCAGTTATCTGTGAATTAGTGTGTGATCATCCCTCAGGATAGGCTCAGCTCCTCAATACTGTAATTCATTTTACTTAAATGAACAAAGTAAATGGATTTGGAGAGTCAAAAACCTAAATGTTGTGTTTCAAATTGACAAGATGTGCACTTGCCATTGAATTATCTACATATATTTAGAAGAGATGGACACAACTGCATGGATAATAAGTTAACAGTTTTTAATACATTACTCCATGGATAAATTGTATCACTGATTGTGTAAATGGTGTTCGCTGCCTGGGTTTTATCTGTAAATACCCATTGTTGCACACACAAAAATTGAGCGAACAAGCTACAGCATTACCCAATGCTTTTGGATCATTCATGGTCATCATAAGTGTTTAGTAAAAACTTTTTTACAAGTCTGTGTCCCTGAGAAAAGCCATGAGTTGGTGTTGGATAGTGCTATAACTTTGTGGTTTAATAATATTTGTTCAAAAAGTGGTTTGCTGTCTATGTTTTTAGTTTAAGGCATCTTTTATGAATCATTATAGTTTAGTTGAAAGACAAAATGGCCTATTTATGAATGCAAGCGTGGTTGCTCAAAAATGAACACAAATGCTGTGCATATATACAGTGGTGTGAAAAACTATTTGCCCCCTTCCTGATTTCTTATTCTTTTGCATGTTTGTCACACAAAATGTTTCTGATCATCAAACACATTTAACTATTAGTCAAAGATAACACAAGTAAACACAAGTAAACACAAAATGCAGTTTTTAAATAAGGGTTTTTATTATTTAGGGAGAAAAGAAATCCAAACCTGTGTGAAAAAGTAATTGCCCCCTGAACCTAATAACTTGTTGGGCCACCCTTAGCAGCAATAACTGCAATCAAGCGTTTGCGATAACTTGCAACGAGTCTTTTACAGCGCTCTGGAGGAATTTTGGCCCACTCATCTTTTCAGAATTGTTGTAATTCAGCTTTATTTGAGGGTTTTCTAGCATGAACCGCCTTTTTAAAGTTATGCCACAACATCTCAATAGGATTCAGGTCAGGACTTTGACTAGGCCACTCCAAAGTCTTCATTTTGTTTTTCTTCAGCCATTAGAGGTGGATTTGCTGGTGTGTTTTGGGTCATTGTCCTGCTGCAGCACCCAAGATCGCTTCAGCTTGAGTTGACGAACAGATGGCCGGACATTCTCCTTCAGGATTTTTTGGTAGACAGTAGAATTCATGGTTCCATCTATCACAGCAAGCCTTCCAGGTCCTGAAGCAGCAAAACAACCCCAGACCATCACACTACCACCACCATATTTTACTGTTGGTATGATGTTCTTTTTCTGAAATGCTGTGTTACTTTTATGCCAGATGTAACGGGACGCGCACCTTCCAAAAAGTTTAACTTTTGTCTCGTTGGTCCACAAGGTATTTTCCCAAAAGTCTTGGCAATCATTGAGATGTTTTTTTAGCAAAATTGAGACGAGCCTTAATGTTCTTTTTGCTTAAAAGTGGTTTGCGCCTTGGAAATCTGCCATGCAGGCCGTTTTTGCCCAGTCTCTTTCTTATGGTGGAGTCGTGAACACTGACCTTCATTGAGGAAAGTGAGGCCTGCAGTTCTTTAGATGTTGTCCTGGGGTCTTTTGTGGCCTCTCGGATGAGTTGTCTCTGCGCTCTTGGGGTAATTTTGGTCGGCCGGCCACTCCTGGGAAGGTTCACCACTGTTCCATGTTTTTGCCATTTGTGGATAATGGCTCTCACTGTGGTTCGCTGGAGTCCCAAAGCTTTAGAAATGGCTTTATAACCTTTACCAGACTGATAGATCTCAATTACTTTTGTTCTTAGTTATTTTTAACAAGGGGGCAATCACTTTTTCACACAGGCCCATGTAGATTTGGAGTTTTTTTTCTCCCTTAATAACGTAAACCTTCATTTAAAAAATGCATTTTGTGTTCAATTATGTTATCTTTGACTAATAGTTAACGGTTTTTGGTGAGCAGAAACATTTAAGTGTGACAAACATGCAATCAAACAAGAAATCAGGAAGGGGGCAAATAGTTTTTCACACCACTGTATATAACCATACAATTTCCCAGTTTAGTAAATAACCCACTTAAAATCACAATTAGCAAAAATGCTTTGTGAACATTTTCACAGTGTGTGATTGTATCAGATTTAAAAAGCCTGTATGGATATTTGCAGTGTGAAAACAAATTTGTAATTCTATTTGTGCATTAAAAACACCACAATACTGACAAGCTCATTATATGCACATGATTATAATGCTAACAAGTTTTAAAGTGCCTCCCCCCCAGTAGGGGGTGAATGATGTGGTTGAAAATGATTACAAAAACTTGTTGTAAATGGGATTGTTGCAAGTTTTGAGGCATGTCTGGGAAGGATTTCATGTACCATCAAAGGGGCAAATTCACTAAAGGGAGAAGTGGCTAACGCTAGCGAAAATTCACCAGCGTGGCGTAATTTCGTAACTTTGCAAATTCACTAACACTGATTCTTGAATTTTCACTAGCAAAGTAGATAGACTAGCACAACTTCGCACCCTAACTCCAGGCGAAGTTGAGCATTGATGAAGGATCGTAATTACGCTAATTCCCTAAGATGACCATTTTACTGAACGTTACCCCTTATGCTAGACGTATCAGCTCAGTCGTTTTTCTGCACTGCACCCGGAGTCACCACGTTGGCCTGGGGGGAGACACATATTTTAGTGCCGAAATGTAGACTCTCTATTTTTATTATGTTTTGTTATGTTTATTATCCACTCTATGTTTAAGCAGTGACTCAGGATGCAGACACAGAAAAACAGTTGTAACGTAGTGGAAAAGAGCATCTCTAACAAGTTAAAGTAATTTATATAATATATATAGTATTAACCACAATGTAATTTTGCATTTCCTTTGACAGATTTGTGAAAAGTTCTTAATTTTTGTGAATTTTAACATGAAAAGCCCCATTAATACAATGAGGGTGTCACATGGCAGAATATTTCACAACCTTACTGCCCTCATCTCATGCCCTGTGGTCCTGTCCCCCTGTATTTTTCTCATGCCCATTGGTCTTATACTTAATCTCTTGTGTCATTTCACCACAATCATGGTGACTGTTAACCATGGTAACCATAACTGTTTGTAGATAATTTATGTGTCTGCATGAGATAGACATATAGTATCTATCACTTTTCAGAGATCTGAGAAATACTTTGTGGTTAAACCATTGAAACAAATATATAACAATATTACATTTGGGGATTTCATTAAATTTACAATAGTTGCATTTGGTGATTTAAAAACTTCAATGTACATTTTTACAACAAATAGAAGTAATATTCCCCCAGTAGCTCGCGAGCAACATGTTGCTCTCCAAACCCTTGGATGTTGCTCCCAGTGGCCTCAAAGCAGGTGCTGATTTTTTAATTACTGGCTTAGAGGCAAGTTTTGGTTGTATAAAAACCAAGTGTACTGCCAAACATTCTCTCCTATAGGCTGCCATATAGGGTTTAGAGCTCTTATTTGACATCCACATTGACTTTTTTATGCTTGTGTTGCTCTCCAACTCTTTTTTACATTTAAATGTAGCTCATGAGCAAAAAAGGTTGGGCACCCCTGGTCTAGGGTGTGGGAGGAATTATGTTTCAGCATTCTTTCCTGCCAATAAACACACTTTCTCAGAAGGTACTTTGCTGCCATCAGACATTATTTGTACAAAATTCCTGGTTCACCCTGTGGCAAGACAAGGGAAACATAAAACATGACTGGTTAAAGCCTAAATACAGTGGATGGCCAATTTGTAAGAGGAAGAAAGTTGTGCCTTTTTTTATAGATGCACTTTTTCTATGGCAAATGATGTAAAGTAAATGCCTTTTCCACCTAGCAGGATCAATTAAAATGCATAATACTGTATCTTTAAAGCTAGGGCCAGATTTACATAGTGGGTGCCCCAAGGCCCAATGCTGTTCATCACCCCCATACTCTGCCCTTTATTCACAAATCATCATCAAGACCAGAGCAATAGGGATTGGCACAATGGAAATGTAAAACACTATCGTATCTCCTGCATATCCCCAGTGTTTCTGGATCAATGTGGGTGCAATGTGGGTGTGGCTGGGCAGCATGCTGCCCCCTAAAATCCTGCCACCCTAGACCCAGGCCTAGGTGGCCTTTCCACAAGTCCGGGCCTGTTTAAAGCCTATTCACATTGGCTAACTTGTTTAAAAAATCAGTGTGAAAAAGCTGCAGCATTATAGGTAACCTCTCACAAAATAGATGTAATGAACCAGAGAGTTAAACCCCCTACTGGTTTAACACATCCCCAAATAACAGTTTTAGTTTCCCCTCTATATTCTAAGTAATCCAAATGCCCAGATGGAACAGAATTCTCCTATTGACACAGAGACTGTTTGCCATAAGATGTGATATAGTGGGAGTGAGCATTTTACTCTTTCTTCTTTGACCTTCATATATGGAACAGGGTGGATATTTTCTGGGGAACCTGGGACAACATTGCCCCAGTAAAGAAGAGTGCTCCAAGGAAGGTGAGCCTTGTGGAACCTTTAAATGAGGTAATTAGATAATGATGGACTAGTGGCTGTAATACACTCTAAGGGGCAAATTCACTAAAGAGCGAATCGTCTAACGCCAGCGCTAATTTGCCAGCGTGACGTCAATTTGCAGCTTCACAAATTCACTAACACAGACTCTGGCGAATTTTCACTAGCAAAGTAGACAGACTTGCGCAACTTTGCACCCTTACACCAGGCGAAGTTGTGCATTGATGAAGGGACGTAACTACGCTAATTCACTTAGGTAAAAATGTTTGTGAACATTACCTCTTGCGCTAGACTTTACTTTGCCAGGTCAGACCTGGCGAAGTTCAATACAGTAGATAGGAGTTTGAAGAAAAAAAATTTGAAATTTTTTTCTAAGTCCCAAAAAACGCTGGCGTCTTTTCCCTTTGGTAGGGTGATAGTCTGAAAAAGAGTGAATTTTTTTTTGGGGTTACCTCCACCCCCCTACATTTCCTAACATATGGCAACTCAACTATACAGGGGGCACATGTTTAGGGACAACTTTATTTTATTTATTAAAGGTTTCATGGGCTTGTGTAGTGTAATGTAGTGGCTGTAACATACACTTCTATTATACGCTTACATTTTCTCCGTATGCAAATTAGGCATCGCTAGTGTAAATGCACTTTGCCTGGCGAACTAACGGTAGTGCTACTTCGCTAACGTTCTCCGCCCTGAGAGCAAATTAGCATCTTAGTAAATAGTGCTGGCGAAAATTCGTCTGGTGAAGTGCCGCTTAGTGAATTTGCCCCTAGGAGCCTAAGATATGCAGGCCTGCTAGAAAGAGTGTGCTTTATCATATCATTGTTAGATTTGAGGTATCTTTCCCAAGGGGGTATTGCCTGTTAGTGTAGTATGAGACACATGCAAACACAAACTTGTGCACCAGATCTTAAGGAAGCAACTGCGGATGTCTCTACAAGGAGACTCTGCTACCCCACTAGACCACCACTTTAGAGGTTGTTTTCCTTTAAATTAACCTTCAGTATGATGTAGAGAGTGATAATCTGAGAATATTTGCTACTAGTCTTCATTTGGTATTATTGTGGTCTCTGAATTATTTAGCCTTTTGTTAAGCAGCTTTCCATTAGAGCCTGGGGTGGCGCAATTCTAGAGGTGGTTGCATTTTTTTTTTTCTTTCTTCACATCTCCTGCATGTCAATGCAGAGGTGTTCCGGGGCTGAGGAGAAACATTTGCACATAAATGAGTGAGAGTGTCATCTAGCCAGGGGAGTTTCTGCCATTATGTCTCAGACAGCAGTCCCCTACAAGATACCAGGGGCAGCAAAAAGCTGGTTATTACACCGGAAATGCAGCTTTTCTAGAGCAGAGAGCACAAATGCCTCTGACTTTCAACCTAAAATCACCCTTGTGTCTAGCAAAAGGAGCACAAGAAAGGAGCAACTGCACATGCAAACAGGGGCAGTGGGCAGTGTATGGAGGTTTGCCTAGGGGTGCAGGTATTGTAAATCCAGGGCTGTCTCCAGTTTGGAAAGTCAGCAGATATCTGCTTGCTAAGTCCTGTATAACCACCAACCAGGCAGTGGTTTGAAACAGACAGGAATTTGAATAAAAGAGAGCATACATGGAAAGTAATACAAATCAACAATAAAATTGCAGCCTCACAGGGCATTAGTTTTTTTGGCTGTCAGAGTCAGTGACCCCCTCCATTTTAAAGCTGGAAAGAATCAGAAGAGGAAGGAAAATAATTTAAAAAAATTTAAAATTTTTAAAAAAATAAGTCTGTAACATACTATAAGTTAACATGAAGGTGAACCCCCCCCCCCCCACTTTAAGAGATTTACCCATTGATTTGGACGCCTTAAATGCTTTGTAGGTCTACAAAACCCTTTGTGGAAGAACATGTGTAGCCCATCCCAGTAAGAGATTTAAGTGTCTTTTGTGGAGTTACATGCATCATTAATTTAATCGGTACGCTCTTGTAATTCTCGACTTGCATATACTACCATACAATCATGGTCTTACTGCATCTGCACCAGTCAGGTACCCAAACCTTTCAGACTTTTGTTGGTCTATAAATTGAAGGGCAATAAGTAGTCAGAATGAGCTTGTATGGGATGACATCAGTTTATCCTCTAGAGTAAAAGTATTTTTGCTACACTAAGGGAGAGCTGAAGCAATATTGCTACCACTCAAAATACTTGAAGAAACACAAATGTCTGTCTGACATTGTCCAAAGGAGACAATTTTTTTTCATTGTATGTAAAATTTTAGAAACTTTGCCAAAATTTTAATATTTAAAATGTTGATTAAAATTTGGTTTGGTTTTTGGCTGGTAGACCAGGATCAAACTGCATCTGATTTCACTGCCCCATATATATCCTTTTGTTCCTTTCTGCTTTCATTTCACCAGTTTACTAATGGTGAATCTGCCAAATAATGTACTGTAGCCTGACTAGCTTGTCTCACTTATTAAACTTTACAGTTTTAAATGTTGCCAGCAAAGTTTTTCGTTTTGAAACTGTACTTTTTTTTAAGTAAGGTTTAATTTCTAAGAACACATTTTTTTTTACTTTTTTTATTTTGTCTTCAGGAAGGTTCCTCATCTTTATTTAAATGAACAGTGACACCTAAAAATGAAAGGAATGACAATGTAAATATACTGTTGCCCTGTGATGGTAAAACTGATGTGTTTGTGTCAGATACACAACTATACTTTATATAAACAAGCTGCTGTGTAGACATGGGGCAGCCATTCAAGTGCAGGATATACAGTAGATCATATTTGTGAAGAATCCCTTTATACTACAGAACTTATCTGTTATGTGCTGTATATTCTATGCTTTTTCTCTTTTTTCAGCTTGCATGGCTGCCCCCATGGCTACATAGCAGCTTGTTTATGTAAACCATAGTAGTGTTTCTGAAGCAAACACACCTGTTGGATCAGATTTTCATTACTGTATATACTGAGTATAAGCCAAGGTACCTAATTTTACCTACGAAAATTGGGAAAAGTATAAGCCTAGGGTGAGAATTAGGGCCCCTGTTTCACTATTGGCAACGCCAAGTCAAAAAATGTCACCTAGCACAGAAGCGCAAGCAGCATCGGGCAAACCTAGTCCCTGTGCAGGTGAGATCACATAAGCGCTGGCTTCCCAGGCTGTACTCACACTCCCCATGGCTGCCTGTTCCATGCACTTGCAATGTGTAGTGCGGAGGAGGAAGAGGGAGAACACTGCAGCATGCTTTTCATATCTCATTCTTCCACACTATGGAGGAGTGAGTCATGCATCCGCACAGAGCATCCAGCTCCACAGTGCATACATGAAGCTATGCCTGCCCTCAAGAGCAAGCCACTCACCACAGGATATCTTCAGTGCCGGATCTCAATCCAAAGCACCCCTAGGCCCCCACTGCAAGCACACTGCTCGTGCAAACCTATTTATTTTTCACCTGCAGGGCTGTTAGGGGTAGAGCAGAATAGTGCTAGTGATCCCTTCCTCACAGTCTATACTGGGTAAGGGAGGCACTTCCCACCCAATCCTGCTACTGCTGTCCCTGATCCTTCCCCTCATTCTTGCACTTCTGGTCCTGGAGCACTGCTGGTGCTGATTACTGGCACTAGTGAGTGCTGCTGTTTAGTGATGGGCGAATTTGTCCTGTTTGGTTTCACCCAAAAATTAAAAAAATCCTGCGAAATACAGGAAAAAAATTCCCGAAACAGTGCCGGCTTCTCGTTATTGGATGGTGGCATCCATTTTTGGATGCCAGTGCAAATTCATTGGTGAAAATGAGCCAGCATCCAAAAAAACAGATGTCGGCGTCTATTTTTTTTACGGCTGCAAATATTTGCAAAAAGATTTGCCTGCGGCAAAACGCAGGAATTCACTGTGAATTCACGTCTGGCAAATAAATTCGCCCATCACTCCTGCTGTTTTGATTGCCAGCAGTGGGGACCTCAATTCACAGGGCCAGCATGCCCCCACACTATGCGCTCGCTAGATGCTCTCCACCCATTTCTGCTTAAGCCAAGGTAGACTTTTTCAGCACATTTTGGCTTATACTCAAGTATACAGTATATTGTACTTTGAAACACTTTAATTTATTGGTGTTACTGTCCCTTTAATAATACCTGATGTGTCTTGCAGTGGGGAGATCCCCAGCCACCAGTTTATGCCTCTTTTTTTACAGCTAGGGGATTATAAGAACTGGAGAAACAGGCTGACAGAAACTACCACTCATTCATTTTTATTCTACTATCTGCTTAGAGCCTGAAGGTGGGGCTGCTAACTTATTATATGCATACTATAACTTGAACAAATATTCTGATTCGTTTTCAACTGCAGTATCCTGGTATGAACAGTCTAGAGTAGACCTATAGTGATGTAGATGTAGTTTGTCTTTTTACCAGAATGTTTTATATGGCAAAATATAGGATGGAGTGACATGATGACTGTGCTTTCAATTGTCTGACATTCAATGGGCTGTTCAAGTGGCACATAGCAACAATGACTGAAAGGTAATGAGTTCACAATTTTTTCTGTTTTTATTGCTTGCCAAATTAAGTAACCAATCAATTCATATGCTGTTACTAGCTACTTAAGTAGAAGAATCAAACTATACTACACCCTTTGTTATTTTTATCCTCTTCAAGCCAGTTTTATCTAGCCTGTGTAAATTCCAAGTGTCCCTGTGCTCAAGGCAGGGAGCGGTGCACAAAGAATAAAGGGAATGTGCTGGTACCAGTAGAGGACAGAGATCATTATTTCCCATGCAAATGTCATTTACATGTCATTCCTTTCTGTCTGTTGCTGGTACCAGCGCATTCTCATTTCACCACAGCCCAAGGTAATTGTTCTGGTACATGGATATTGATAAAAGTGTGCAAAACTGGATTGGTAGGGAGGCAGAAAAAAGGCTGTAGTATTTCTGTTAGTAATGTATCCGGCTAGAGGTTATTTATAAGCATCCAGTAATCCCAATATGTAGTTAATTTCAAGAAAAGATTGCATAGTGCCTGTTTATTATTTCAGTAAAAATATTTATCAGAAGTAGAGTGGTGAGGCTAAAGAGGCTCTGTGTCACTGTAAGCACAAAGTCATTATTCTTAGTTAGCTGTTTTCCTATAGTACTGTACCATATGCAGCCAGGGGCTACAGAGGAAGCAGACCCTGCGGATACAGAGGGGCCCTGGAGTGTATGGGGCCCAGCGAGACCCTAATTAATGAGCAATTCTCATATCTTGGCAGGATAGACCAACTTATCAATATTTTCGGGGCCCAAAATTAAATTTTGCTATGGGGCCCAGTAACTTGTACTATTACAGTTGTGTCTAGGACTGTACATGAATCTAATAATCTAATACAGGTATGTAATCTGGAAACACGCTATCCAAAAAGCTCTGAATTACAGAATGGATGTCTCCCGTAGACTCCAATTTATCCAAGTAATCCAATTTTTTTAATATAATTTCCCTTTTCTCTGCACCTTGTAAATGGTCCAAATTAAGATATAATAAATGCTTCTTGAAGGCATATCCAACCTATTGGGTTTATTTAATGTTTATCTGTTTTTCTATTAGACTTAAGGTATGAAGATCAAAAATTACGGAAAGATCCGTTATCTGGAAAACAGGTTCAATACCTGTATATGTGTCATCATGCTGAAATAGGAAACTTTCTAAAGATAATCGATTAGAAATTCTGACCTGTTTCTAAAATAATCAAATTTATATTCAATGACCCCCTCTCACCATCTGTCTTCAAGTGGAAGTTGGGAGCCTGATTATGAATGATATTTAGGTCTAGATTGCTGGGTGTTCCTTTTGGCTAGAAGAAGTATTAGAGCTCTCATTGTTTAAATTTGTGCTAAAGTCAGCTATTTAGTTACATTTTGTTTGTAGTGGAATCAGAGAAAAACAGATGCTGAGAAGGTGACAGTGAAGATACATAATTATTTTTAATTGATTATATTTAGAAAGTTTCTTAACGATGAAGCGTATACAGGTATGGGATCCGTTATCCGAAAACCCGTTATCCAGAAAGTCCAGAATTACGGAAAGGCCATGTCCCATAGACTCATTACAATCAAATAATACAGATTTTTAAAAATTATTTCCTTTTTCTCTGAAATAATAAAAGAGTAGCTTGTACTTGATCCCAACTAAGATATAATTCATCCTTATAAACAAAACCAGCCTGTTGGGTTTATTTAATGTTTACATGATTTTCTAGTAGACTTAAGGTGGGAAGATCCAAATTACAGAAAGATCCATTATCCAGAAAGCCCCAGGTTCCAAGCATTCTGGATAACAGGTCCCATACTGTATTACATTTTTATTTTTGCAAAAGTTTCCTTGAGCTGTGAAAAACTTTTTATGGTATTTGTTGGTATGTTTTTTTTTTTTAACTTGGTATTGTGTTTTGTGTACTTGAGAATTCCTCTTTAAGTTATATTGGTGTCATCTGGAAAGACCACACAAGGGCGATCCTGGGGGTCCACAAAAACGGTGGAGGGGTCCAGGGGGGCCAGGACGCTAGCACAGAGATCATAATTTCACTCTTAGCTCTAAATGAGCCGAATTTCCAGTTTGAAAACTGGAAATGTGGTTATCAGGAACAACATTTTTGCCACCCGTGGTAACTAGTGGGATGAATTATGAATTATTTTTCTTCCTCTATACTCTAGAACTAGCTCAGCTAACTTTTTTTATACATGTATTTGCAAATTAGAGTGAAGCCTTGCAAAAAATGTGTTTAGAGAAAGGTCTTGAACACATAGGGGCACATTTAGCAAAGGTTGAAGTGAAAATTCGAAAAAAATTCGAATTAATTTTGGACTACTTCGACTATCGAATAGCTCAAAATTCAATTAGAATTGAAAAAATTATTTTCTCCTTAAAAAATCCTTAGACTTCAACTATTTGCCAGCTTAAAGCTGCCGAATTGCCATTTTAGCCTATGGGGGACCTCATAGAACCTGTCCTGAAATTTCAAATTTCCAAGAATTCAAAGGATTTTGAGAAGAATCCTTTGAATGGTTCAATCAAATTGAACTACTCAAATTATTTTTTTATTCGATCGAAAATGGACCTATTCGATCGAAATAGGTCCATTTTCAAAAAAAGGCCTTTCTAAAATTCAGCCCTTAGTAAATCTGCCCCATAAGGCTAAAATAACATGTAATGGAAGTAAACATGTCAAAACTGCAGGATACAAAGACAAATGTCCCATCAAGGTATAAAAATAAAATGCTAGGCAACCAAATCCAAAACAGAGACAAAAATGGACTAGTAAAACAGGTGGGGAGGTGTACTGAAAAATCCTGTAGGGTGGAATGTGAACAAATATCAAATATGATTTCTAGAACACATTTACAATGGGCCAGCCGCTTTTTTGTTTTCCTGCATTATACAGATAGAGTCACTTGGATTTGTAAGTTAAATGCGTCGTGACTCAGCATTAATTGAAGAAACTGTGTTATCTAAAGTTATCTTAACTCATTTAATGCATTTAACCTTTTCATTAGCATACCAAAGCACCATTGTTTTCAATGGTGAACTCTTTAATTGGATGGGATGCTGTGACATAATATTCTGTGATAAGTGGGATAAATGAGATAAATGAGTTAAGTCGCAACGCATTTAACTCACCATCCAAAGTGATTGCATCTGTATCTTGATACATATTGGGCATTATCTACCAGAATGTGCATGCTTTTTTTGTGGGTGCCTGCTCTAACACTGATGTTCTGGGTATAAAAAATACATTTTGGGTAAAATATATAGCATTTTGCTATAGGAACTATAGGGGTAGACCGAGAGGCAAAATGATAAGGGTGCGATTGGCAGGTACCTATTAAGCTTCTTCGGCCTGCCCTTAGGGGCAAATTCCCTAAAGGCGAAAAGTGCAATTCCATCATGTGCTGTAAAATAAATAACAGTGGATGTAAATAAACTTACTGAAGGTAACTACTATTAGAGTAGCACAGTGTTTCTCAAATGTGCAGAAGACTAAGGCTACAAAGAAGCTTGTTAGTGCAACTGTCTTTTCTGCCAAAATATATCAAGTTAAAAACGTGACAATTCCACCTGCTGCAAATTGTTGAACGAGTCAACTGAAATTCCATCATGTGCTGTAAAATAAATAACTGTGGATGTAAATAAACTTACTGATGGTTACTTTACTATGAGAACAGCACAGTGTTTTTCATACGTGCAGAAGACTAATGGGGGAAAGTCGCTAAGAGCAAAACATTGCGCACCAATAAGAGTAAAAATCCATATCTCGCAATGCAATATTGTTCCTTAAACCGTTATTGCATTGCGAATCATTATTGCGCAGCTCGAATTGTAATTGCGCACTCTTGAAGTGCTTGAAGGTTTCGGAATCTTTTGGAGCAAACATAGTGACTTTTTCAGTTTTATTACATTGACAGCGCATTAGCGCAAAGTATAAAATTCGCAAACGGCCTTCCGCTGGCGGAATTGGTCGCTAAACAGTTTCCGGGTTCGCAAAAGGTATATTGCATTCGCGCAAAGGCTTAACTTTTCGCATTGCGAATAGTTTTTTGCGTTACCGACATATATTACATTCCCCTACAAGGCTACTAAGAAAATTGTTATTGCAACTGTCTTTTTTGCCACATAAAAAGTAAAAAGCAAAACGCCACCTAAAACCTGTCAAGATGCAGCAGCAAAAATATTTTTTTTCCACAAGTGATTTTTTTTTTCCACAATATAGATTTTTTTCCTGATTTTTGTTATTTTCTGTGATTGTGATTTTGTTTCTGCCATTGAGATTAAGCCATTAGATATTTTCTTAAATATGAAAATCACAGGGGAAAAAATGATGTTGTCTCATTTTGCTTGCAGTAAAATATAAGCAACAACATCATATTTTATTTTATTCATAGTCTAAATTTTTTATGGACGTAGCTATTTGTAACCAAACTAGAAAGTCTGTTGTTAATTTCTTGCGTAGTAGATACTTTATAATAAAGCCTATTCTTTTTATATCAATTAAAAATGTGTTATATCCACATCAAATCATTTTGAAATATATTAATTATACCAGATGTGCTTTTAAAATGCAATCTGCTACATAAATGATTATCTATTGTACTGGTGAGAATTCCTTAGAAAATTGATCATCAATTCTGCTGTAGTAGAGCTTACAATCTAAGGTCCCTGTCACATTCACACAAGACATATGTTCTGCTCTGGGTTACTTAGTTAATGTACACAAAATTGAATTTGCTCAACATCAAAATAGTTATGAAGTTTAAAACTGACATTTCTTTATTGATGAAAAGTAGGAATTAAGTATGTCAGGAAGAAAATAAGCAATAACGTTTCTGAAGCTTTATGGATATCAGACAGAGTTTATGCTGCAACACCTGCTTGACGTACTACACAGTGTGTATTATGTTGGGAGAGGATTTTGCTTCCAACTATTGCTACATTCAGTAGGAATGCTACTTAACAAGAATTTCAAACAACTCCTGTTTGTGTCTGCTGAACAGGACATATAGTAGTGCAATGTGGCTGGTCAACCCAAGAAAATCAAGCACATGAAAGACAATGAAGAAGAATGGGGATGGGATAAAAGGGAGGGAATGACACCATTGGGGGGGGGAAGAAGGAGAAAATGCTCATTGGATGTAAGGCAAGGGCAAGAGAGGAAGAGTAGGCAAATGCAAAGACTAGAGAAACAGCCACAAAACTGGAGATACAGTTGCAGGCCATGAGATAAAATAAGAAGAAGAGTATATTTTATGTACACACAAATAGTGTAAATATTAGGAATTATTATTAACATGTATTTCTATAGCACCTAATCCATTCTTTTGGGATTTGCCAATTCCCAACATTTTCATGAACAATTCAGCCAAATTTCAAACCAAATCTGCAAATAGAATTATATTATATAAGGATGAGGAAAAGGTGGTTTTTTGTCACTGCATCTACTGATATGCATACCTCACCCTGCATTGTCTTTTACATTTGCTCCATAGCATCAATGGGCACTCTGTATGCCACTTATTTCGCAATATTATCTACTATTCTAGCCGGGTCATAGTTGCAGTGCTTATTTAATATTTACAAGCCTGTTTAAGTTTGATGTTCAATGCACTGACCTGGGTTTTGAGGCCACATTTGGTTCCAGGTTTTGTACACCATATATAGCTCTGTAATCAGTATTATTATTTCTCTTATTCTTTGTTATTTTATCTATCACATTTTGTATTTAGCAGTTCAGAAGGTGTCTTGTATTTTTATTTTCCACTTGTATCTCAGAGCATAACATCAGCAGCAGTATTTTACAGTATTGTGGCAGGATAAGGGGGCCAGATACAGCATTTAAAATTAGGGTATGGATTATATGCATATGTACATACATGTGAATTAATGACTGAAATATATTTTGAAAATATTAATACAAAGATTTATCAGCCAATTTACCAATGCTTGAGCCTTTATGCTTGAGTATTTGGCTACTAAAACCACACATGAGCTGCTGAGCTCTTTATTTTCTTGTCTGGAAAGAAAAGCAATTGGCAGGAAGCTGAATGTAGAAACCATGAAAAACTCCCATTTGGTTATGGTAGCGGAATGTTCAAGCATTGAAAAATTTGCAAGGGGTGGGAAAATGTTTCAATTATAATTCCTTTTATATGAGGTTCAGCCACCAGGGGAAGGGACATCGAATGTCACAGGAGAGGCTGTATAGTGAGCCACCTCCTCTTTGGCTGATGAGAAAAGGGATAGTGCATGATAGCAGGGAGCCCGAGGTAGGCCACCTCAGAAAGGTAACTGGGAGGAGTGAGTAAGTGAGATTGTGATTGGGTAGAGTTGGTTGGAGCTAAATGCAGGTTGTGAGAATTAGTAATGGGGTATAGAGACTAGCAGATGAGGCTCCATTTAGGAGGAATGAGGGACCAGTGTCCTGGTGGTACTCATTTGCAGAGTCCATGTGTATTGATATCTACCAAAGCTGATTTCTTTA
This sequence comes from Xenopus borealis, assembly GCA_024363595.1. NCBI lineage: Eukaryota > Metazoa > Chordata > Amphibia > Anura > Pipidae > Xenopus > Xenopus borealis. The sequence goes on along the minus strand of CM044443.1, from coordinate 67,968,345 downwards.
CATTTTATCTTTTTTTATGTTCATTATGCACAGGAACAGACAGAATGGGAAATATATTCCTAAATAATATATTAAATTGAATTCACCATATGTTGGTGAATGTTTGCAATAAGGAGCAGTGTCCCTGAGGCAAGGAGGGCCTGGGAAGTAAACAGGAGACTGGTGCCAAGTAATGTGGACAAACTCTATCAAGAGTGAGTGGTGAGGAGAATAAATGTTAATTGTGCTGAATCACTGGTGGCTGGCAATAAATACAGTATATTTGGGGTTACATTGTGGCAAAGCTTTCCCTAAAGAAGGGACGTGGTTTGTGTTACTCTAATAAGTATCCCAAAGAAAGCATATGACACCACATTAGAAAATCCCCCCCCCCCAGTTCCAAAAAAATGTTTAGTAAAGTAAGCCATCATAGGATGGTTCATTAGGCCAGGGAGATCTGACTTATCTGCATATAATCATGCATAGTCAATACAAACAGAAAACCAATGCACTCATCTTAGCCTGCCCTTAACATTTAGATTTGACACAATACAAACTAGTCACAAAAGTTAGGCAAGCATATTATCTTACGAACTTTATAGAGAAGTAATGTATACGTGCTGAAGCGTTCAGGGAACACACCCCTCCCTTAGGTGCTGGTAAAGACACTGATTAAGACACACACATTTGCTGAATTCTTAAAAGCAGAGGTATCATATTTGGGGAAAACTGTAAATATTGTTAGATAGCTTGTCTACTATTTGTTGTGTTTAATTCTTTTAACATTAATCACCCAACCACAGGCATGTGATTTGTATTTTGGTTTTATTTTGATTCTATCAAAATAGAAAAACAGATTAACGAATCATGTTCCAAAGATATTGTTACATTCTTATTGTTACATGTTTCATGTGGTTCTGTTCAAAGAAGCCTATTGTTATTACACTGCTACCTTGGAATCAGAATTGTGTTCATAAGTACATAAATTATAAAATTATAAAAACTAGATTGCTTGCATTTCTGTGTAATGAGTCTACTAACACTCATTTATTTACATTTTACCTTTTTATATGCATTATGTACAAGAACAAACAGAAAGGGAAATGTATTCTTAAAGTATATACTACATTGAAGCAAGGTCAATCGGGAAATTGTGCAAAAAAGTAATCTATTGATATTTCTCAATAAGTGCATTACCTTGCTTCATTATCATGTATACCCCCTCTGTGTATATATTATATTATTGTGGTATAATGACAGATTTCCAGTAAAATTTGAGAGTTTTCCAATGGCAATTTTTTCACCAATGTTTTTTTCCGTCTATATAAAGCAATGCCAAGCCCACTCACAGAAAAGGCATTCAATATTACCTATACTTTATCATGATAGCTTGGCCACAGAGTAACCCTAACCATTGATATAAAATGTCCCTTGTACCCTATAATTACCACTTGCAATAGTACCATATTACAGTATATTTGTTTCATGGTTTGCTGTTTAATAACTTTATCCTTGAAGTCCATGGATAGTAAGTTTGCTTCTGCTTGATACAACGTACAATGCTACAGTATATGCTGTAGTTGAGATGAGGAAGAACTGTGTACTTATATTCTGAAATAGTTATTAGTTATAAAAGTGAGGTTGTATATTAAACCACAATAACCAGTTTTTTACTTTCATTGTCATACTCACAAAGGATTGTTCATACTTTAATTTTTTTTTTTATTTAATTATGAAGCTTCTGTAGTTTTTACCAAGTATTTCTCATATAACAGTAACAACTTGGAAAAGAGTTACTGGAATCATTAAAAAGTTATTCAAATCATTATTGAACTGCCTATAATTTGAATCCCAGTTTCAGTTATTTTAGTTGTTTATTTATGTCCATTAACACACTTGAAAAAGCATAAAAAAAGTCACTTCTTGAACAATGGGCAACAATGGGCAAATGTGCACCTGGGCAGTAACCCATAGCAACCAATCAGTGATTAGCTTTTTTTCTGTCAGCTGCAGGTTCAACACTGAAAGCAACAGTCTCATTGGGTGGGAAGGGTTACTGCCCAGGAGCAAATTTACCCACTGTTTATAAATGAGCCCCACTATGCTTTAGAGATCTCGAAAAATTCAAAAAATTTTTGACAATAAAATCCAATTTTTTTGTGAAAAAAAATCTAAATTTTCATCATTTAAGTCTGCAATGTCAGACCTTAGGTTGTATATAAGTCAATAGGAGAAATCCCAAAGATATCCTGATCTGTACTAGGTTTACTGCAAAAATACAAAGATTTTAGGGTGGAAAATCTGAAAAATACATACAATTCAAATTCTCGTATGATTTTCTTTATTTTTTTTCTTGAGTTTTTTCCCACATTGGAATTTTTCAGGATAACTGTATTGATAAATAGGGGAAATAGCCCCTGTGAATTTGGTCAGAGTATATTTCAGAAAATAATGAAATAAATTCTTATTTTGATAACTAACCCCTTAGTGTATCTTGTGCTACCTATTGTTGTTTCCAGTGCTACCAGCAATGGTCTAACCTTACTGTACATATCTGGTCATTATTATGCTAAGAAAGTCTTAAATGGTGAGGTTTTACTGACAAATTCTTAAGAAATGTGGACACCATTTAAATAAATCTTCTGCATGTTTAAGGATCACTTTTGTTCAAAAGAGCAATTGAAACTGAAGGGTTTCTCTCCACCTCATGGTTAAAATTGCTTAAATTCCTCAACACAGATGACCCAAGAGGTCTCAGAGTAACCTAAGAGAAAGAGGAATTGTAATAATCATTTCACCTACAGTATATTGATGATACATAAGTAGCAAGCCCCCCATAAAAAAGATGGAGATACTGTAGCAAAAAAAAAGTACTTGTGCAAAACACCTGGGAGGTAAAACCCCAATTGGGATAAATGTACTCCCATGGCTTTAAGATTGGCAATTTACAATTACCCAGATTCAGAAAGGGTCAACCTGTTAGCATATATGGACACAGACAGAAGAGTGGTAGCAAAGACTGTAATTGTAAGAAAATCCCCAAAATTATAAATAATTTTTATTGTATTATATAAAACACAGTCTGATTTTGGCAGTAGTAAAAAAACACATGCAATATATATTTATTGAAAAGGACTTTATTTGACAAAATTATTATATTGAAATAATCAAGTCAAAATCTGCAAAAAAAATGTTCTCGTATTTCATATGAGCTATGGGGCAATGCAATTCTTTTCAAATTGTTTTTGAATTTTTAAAAAATAGGCATTTTATTATTTTACATAACATTTACAGAACTCTTCATCCTAATTTGTTCAACAAATAGGAGATAGTATATATATAATACTTTATAAAAATTTCTGGGCAATATTTTACAACAACGTACATTCAATCAGCCATGAAATGAGTCTACATAACCAAGTAATTCCGAAAGCTATTCATGGACCTTAATAATACATGTTCTTGTCCCACCAACCTGCAAAGAAATGGAAAAGGGTATTTAAAAACTGAAAAAGCCAAAGTCAATTAATTGTTGTAGGCATTTATTTCAGTTTGGTTTAGAGTATCCAAGCACCATATGATCTAGCTTGTTACTACATAATTTGAGGAAATGCTCACCATTAAGTTAAAGAAAGTCTGTCTAGGGCAGTGATCCCCAACCAGTAGCTCGTGAGCAACATGTTGCTCTCCAACCCCTTGGATGTTGCTCCCAATGGTCTCAAAACAGGGGCTTATTTTTAAATTCCAGGCTTGGAGCAAAGTTTTGGTTGTATAAAAATCAGGTGCACTGCCAAACAGAACCTCAATGTGGTTTGACAATCCACATAGGGGCTACCAAATAGCCAATCACCGCACTTATTTGGCACCTCAAGAATATTTTTCACGTTAGTGTTGCTCCCCAACTCCTTTTAATTCTGAATGTTGCTCAAAGGTTGAAAAGGTTGGGGATCCCTGGTCTAGGGTATAGGCTATTCTATGGTTTTTCAGCTAGTCAATGCATAGCAAAAAAAATGTATCTACTTACTGCCAGGATATTGTCTGATGAAAAGCTTGCGAATTTCATCATACACAAAGATTAACATCACAAAACCAATTGAAACAAACCAGTACTGAACCCTAGAAGACCAAAGAGTTTACAATATGAGATGTAGAAATACAAATACACATTCAACTATGCACTTTATATTATGATTATGCAATGAGCATTAAATTAAAATTGTACTAATTTCACAAAATATCCTACTTTAATTGTAAATTATTTTGTGTAGCTTTTAAATTGATCCAATGCTTCTGTTTATTCTCTGTCAGATAAACTTTCTTATATCTTTCAGCCTGATTGTAAACATTATTTTCAGTAATAAAGTCAAATGATTACACTTTCCAAAACACATAGTGCTGTGTCGAAGAGCCACTTCTGTGGAAAGCATGCATGGCAAAGATAAATTGAGATATGAGAATACTGTAATAGTATGAAGAGGAGTTGTGCAATTGTGGAAAAGCCAGTACAAGTATAGAAACTTTACTCCGGAATGCTTGGGACCTTGGTACAAGGCACTATTTTATTATGACAGAGAAAAATAAAATGCTTTTAATTAAATATATTGATGGGCTTAAAGGAACAGTTCAGTATCAAAATAAAAATTGGGTAAATAGATAGGCTGTGCAAAATACAAAAAAGTATAGTCAGTTAGCCAAAAATGTAATGTATAAAGGCAGGAGTGACCTGATGTCTAATATAATAGCCACAATCCAACTTCCTGCTTTGTAGCTCTGAGTTAGTCAGTGACTTGAAGGAGGCCCACATGGGACACAAATGTTCAGTGAGTTTGCATCTGACTCTAAGCATGCAGGTCAGATTCAAATACAAAAAGTTATGGTCCATTTGGCTCCCACAAGTCACTGATTGGTTACTGCCTGGTAACCAATCATTGGAAACCAAGAGAACTGCAAAGCAGGAAATAGTGTCCTAGCTAGTATGTTACACATCCAGTCACTCCAGACTTCAGAGATTACATTTTTGGCTAATTAACTATATTGAAAATGTTTTTTATTTTGTACATCAATTTACCCAGTTTTTATTTTTATACTAAACAATTCATTTAAAATGGACTAGGATTACTGGTTTCCAGATAAAGAATCATTTACCTGTACTAGCATGAAGAAAAGAACTAAATTAGAAACAATGTAAAACTATAATATGTGCTACTCATATATTACCTTAGTGGGGTGAATTTTAGGGCATAAGGCATATCGGGACAATAAGAAAAAAATGCAGCAACGATAATCTGGGAAGCTAAACCGAACAGCAGGAACTTGTTCCTATAAAAATACACAAACAAACAGTCAATAGGTGCAATGTAGCAAAACAAAATTGCCTGTAGTACCAAGATGGCAATTACAAGTAGCAGTTTTGCATAAAAATACATTGTTAAAGCGATACATTTATCTTAATATATGAGTTGTGCATTTGCACATGCATAGAGCAAGGTAATTAGTGTTTTACTGATCTATGGTTAAATAAAAATAATATATAATTATATTAGTGGTTATATAAAGTACCCATCCTACCATACATAAGTCATTAAAGGTAGGTTTGCTTGTTATAAGGCAACCACAAAATGAATAAGATGAGGCACTTCAAACATTGTATTTATTAATTTATTATGAAGAATCACCTTAATAATAATCTATGTTTACAATCTATATGTTTGCTTTAATTTACCCTGTCAGTATTGGTTATTCCTTAGTGGCTGTTGCTGCTTTTATACAGTGAAATAGTCAGATACAGATACTAAAATAGTTGTATATATTATCTGTAACTAAAAACAGTTCTATGTCTAGAAAAATATCATATGTAAGATACTACAATAAAGGAAACATCAGAAAACATGCATGGGCACTGAATTTCTTAATATAAACTTACTTGAAAATTCCTTGCTGGAACAAAGAATTCCTTCTTGTTTTCCTAATGAGCAAGTCAGCCAGTTGCTCAGTAACAATGCTGACAAAAAAGGCAGTGTATCCAGTCCATTCCAAAAATTGGCGTTGGTGAAAAGTCTGCAAAATTGAAACCATAAAATGTTAGTCATAGGTAAATACTAGCTGTACTAGTTAAAAATAACCTGTTGCTCATTAAGGGGCAGATTTATCAAGGGTTGAATTCCGAGGGTAAAAAACCCTCGAAATTTTCATGAAGTAAAATCCGACGAAATCGAATATAGAATTCGTAGGATTTTACCACTATTTGATCTATCGAACGATTGAATAGCGATCATCCAATTTCACGAAAAAATCATACTAAACATCCAATTTCACAAAAAAAGCGTACAAATACATTCTATTTCATGAAAAAATTGTACGAATGGGAGCTTCTCATAGGCAAATATAGCAACTCGGTAGGTTTAATCTGGCGAAGTAGGCAATCAAATAAATTTTTAAAGTGCAAGTACTTCGACCATCGAATGGTGGAATGGTCGAACAATTTTCTTATTTGAATCGTACAATTTATTCAAATCATTCAATTCTATCGAATTATTCATTCAAATCATTCGATCCAATCGAATTTAGCAAATTCGATGGTCGAATTATCCCCCAAAAATTTCGAAAATCTAATTTTTTGCTTTTGAATCCTTCACCCGAGCTTAGTAAATCTGCACCTATGTATCCTGTAATAATTTAATGTAATATTGTGTATTTTGTATATATACAAATATTGACCAATATGGCACAATTGGCATACATTAACATCGTGTAACTACTAACTGTGTGTGTGTGTGTGTGTGGATGCTGGGTTTTAATTTGGAGGGGTTGAATTTGATGAACTTGAGGGACATAGACCTAGCTTTTGAGCCTTACGAATAATAAACAGGCAAGATGTGCAAAGGAAAGTGTCCTGGGAAAACTTGGATGCTGCATCCTAGTCCCCCCAAACAATACATTTGCATAGCTTACAGAGGTCATTGCTATTAAATAATGTTTCCTTCTCAAATAATAAATAATCAAACAAATCATTTTCTATGAGTCTACAAAAAAATACATTCATTTATAGGAACAGAAAAAACTGTATTGTCTTTGAATACCAAGCACTATTAGAACACTCCAAATTATATTTTCCATTTACTTCTATGAGCTATAAACGGTCTAAATCAGGCCTTGTTCTTACCCATTGCTGTCCATAGCTGTCTTCTAGTTCCTGGTCATATATGTTTTCCCAAGGAACACGTAATCCAAGTAGGGTATAAGGCAGAAATCCTTGCTCAGCCATCACAGTAAAGTAATTTAGGAAAGCCCCAACTGACTGAATTATACCTTCAAAAAAACAGAAAATATTCAACAGTCTAATTTTTTGTATGAAGTGTTACTATAACATAATGATTTTAAATAAATTGGATCTAAAAGGGTAGAGGAGATGTCCAATTATGCTATCAACACTGCCGCAATTTATACACCTTGATTAGTACTTGGAGAATACATAAAGATTAATATGTAGGAAAACAAACCACACACCAATTTGAAGGTAAGCATATAATGCTAGCTGCTCATTAACCAATCTGTCAATGTTCTTCCTGCGAGGTTTTCGGTTCATTATATCCCGTTCTGCTTTTTCATAAGCAAAAGAAACAGAAGGAATCTGCAAGAACAAATACAAAAATGTAAAGACTAGACATTAGGTGCACATCATTTGTTAAATAATCTCAAACAACTGGAGAGTATTTTAGCCTGATAAACTCCTAGTAATGTAACTGAGAATTTAATTCTGATTAAAGTTTAGTTTTCCTGCTTAGCTTAGTACTTTTTATTTAATCCAAAAAAGCAAAACATATATATCTTGATGGAAATGAATTGAGCACTATACTATTTTTTCAATAAAATACAATTTTTACATTTGAATTATTTTACATGTGAATTGGCTCAACACTGTACATGTGATTTACATGAACACCCATGCATGAAAAAAGGTTTTGTCACTATATAGTTTATTAATAATATGTTCCCAGCCAGTTTTATGCATGGATATGTTAAACATGAATCATTGCAGAAAGTTATCCAAAAACTGCTTTTACTTACAATATCTGTGCCCAAGTCAATGAAGAGGATGGTAATCGTGCCAATCGGCAAAGGAATACTGGCAATTATGTAGATCAAAAAAGGACACAGCTCAGCAATGTTCTTGGTTAAGGTGTATCCAATAGATTTTTTTATGTTGTCAAAAATAAGGCGTCCTAGAAAAAGGAAGAGCCATTAAGAAAGTACCTTACGCTCAACTTGAGCTAAAAAATTTTCCTTTTTCCCCAAGCATTTTGCTGAACTGAAGAATCTACCACAGAGGCAATTACTGGGTCAAAAAAGTTTGTTCTTATAGCAGTTTACAATTAAATGTTTAAGAATTTTTTTTGGCATTCCCCCCCCCCACACAAAAAAAAACAGGTAAAATGTAGGAAATATAGGCAACAAAATGTGACTGTTGTTATCAAATTTAAAAAATGATATAATTAAATATTATTTTGACTGTTGTTACCTTCTTCAACTCCTGTAACAATTGAGGCAAAATTATCATCTAGTAAAATCATATCTGCTGCATTTTTAGCTGCATCAGATCCTGCTATCCCCATAGCAATTCCAATATCTGCCTTTTTCAGAGCAGGTGAGTCATTTACACCATCACCAGTCACAGCTACAACAGCGTTCTGAAAAATAAATAAGATTATGTAGCCACAAAATTGCAAACCACTGAACATCCACTTGAAATATCTGCTAAATGAATGCAATTTTGATGATTTCCATATACACATTCATCTATATATATGATTGTGTATGCAATCCTTAATACCACTGATAATTCAAAATAATTAATTCTGAACCATTCATTATTGATGAAAATTGCAAAAGTGCAAGGTGTGGGGGAATGGGGTTGATGTTTCGTATTATTACGTTCAGTATTTACTAATGTTTAATAATACCATTATAAGAAAAAATAGAAGGCAGAACACCTTTGCACATGCAATTTTATAATTTAATCTTTCAGGGCCATTTCAGAGGAATATAAAATTCTAGTTCAAAGGTCGAATTGAAAATTCTAATCAAATTTGAATTAAAAAAATTAAACATTTGAATTTATTTTGGGCTTATTCGACTATCGAATAGCCCACAATTCGATTAGAATTGGCAAAATTCGAAAATCCAAATTTGAATTTGATTGTCGAAGTACTGGCCCGAATTGCTATATATCCCTATATATCCCTATGGGAAGCTCCCATAGAATTTTTACAAAATTTTTTGATCGAATATAAATAAAATTAAATCAAATGCTTAAAATCATTCAAACCGTTCAATTCGAACGATTTTATCGATCAATCGAATTTTTTATATTCAATTGTTCGATAATCAGAATTGTGTTAAAACCCTCGAATTCGAAATTCTTATTCAAAAAGACAAACCTAAATTAATCCAAACTTTTTTTTATCGAATAGGTTAGTTTTTGATTGAATTGGTCCGTATTCGATCAAATTTGAATCGATCAGTTTGAATTTTTAGCACTTTCGATTCAAAGTTTTCCCCCCAAAAATTTTAATTTTCCACCATTTGACTCAGTATAGGTTCTAGGAGGTCCCCCCATAGGCTAATACAACAATTCAGCAGGTTTCAGATGGCGAATGGTCAAATTTTAATTTTTAAAGAGACAGTACATAATAAATTTAAAATTCAAATTGTCAACTTTTTTGCAAATTCAAATCAAATTCGGACTATTCCCTCATCAATGTATATAAAAATACCTCAAAATTCACATTTTTTAATTCGAATTTTCACTTAGACCCTTGAAACATCTGCCCCTAAGAGTGACACTTGATTATATACTTTATTTATATATGTGAAAATTAATGCTAGAAAAGAAATGATTTCATGCTACATTTATACTTAGATTGATATGAAGGCATTTTGGAATTTGGTTTGATTTTACATTTTATTTTTTTAAAGTAGTACTGTCCCTTAAAATTGTGTATCTGCTAGAAATCTGACACACTCTGTAAGTTTATTTAAAATAATTTTATATTATGTTCACAAGAGTTTAGTATAGTGCATGTGTAGGAATATAGATACTTCTAAGATTCTGCTATTTACAAGTGATTCTTTTGTAATTTTAAAATAACTTACATTCAGTTCCAAGTCAACATTTGAAAAAAATTATCTAGCAGCTATTTTATTAATTTTAGGACAGAATCATGATGTATGGTTTTAACAATATGAATTCCTAGTTTTTGCTTTTTCATCTAAATCAAGAAATAGTTTGTTATTTTGTGTTTGTTTCCTGGATTTGTGTAAAGTGACATGAAGTTCACATAATCTTGTGAAATGTAAGGTCATTCATACTTTCTTTCCTTTATATTCAAAATACAACATTTAAGATGAAAAACAAACCCAACTATCAATGCCTTTATTTTTTGGAACTGCTTTTAAAACAAAATATCAAAAATTATTGGAGGCCTTCTTTGCATGTGTAATCAGGGGAACATGAATACAAATTTTAGCTACTCATTAATTAAATATCACAGTTATAACTACTTTGAAATACATCAGTAGAAATGGATATTGTATTTAATTTATCCCAATAAACAGTAAATACTAGTCTATGTCTGCAAATCTCAGGTTAAAACTTTATAAAGTTGTGGGATCAGGAACCGCAAAACAAAAAATTCTACATTTGTATGCAATGTATAAATTTAACTTGGGAATGAAACCTTGCATACCTGCATCTGACAACCTTCAACTATAATTAGTTTTTGTTGAGGGGATGTTCGGGCAAAGACAATCTCTGAATGATAATATAAAATGTCATGCAGATCTTCAGAAGACATGTTTTTTAGTTCTCCTCCATTCACAACTGCTGCTTTGGCCTCACTGTATTAATTTAATGAAAATTGAATTGTGATTTCCAAAGACATATATATTGCACATTGCACAAAAATAATGTATATGGATGAAATATATAATAATGTAATCTACACTGGTAGATCTAAGAACAGCACTCAATAGTAAAAACCCATGTCCCACTGTGTTCCATTCAGTTACACTGAGAAATAAAAACAACAGCCTGCCAGAAAGCAGTTTCCTACTAAAGTTCTGGCACAAGTCACATGACCAGGAGCAGCTAGGAAATTTACAAAATGTCTAACCCCATGTCAGTAATAGTCTGCCGTAATAGCACTATTAACTGATGCGTTTTGAAAAAAACATGTTTTTCCATGAGAGTATCCATTTAACAATCACCTAGTATAGACAGTAACTCCAGTACAATGATAATTAGTTTAGGGTTTATTATGAAAAATACATAAAGGGGTGATACCTGCATTACATATGTTCTGTTTAAAGGAGGACTAAAACCTAAAAATGAATATGGCTAAAACTGCCATGTTTCATAAACTGAACTTATTGCATCAGTCTAAAGCTTCAGCTTCTCAATAGCAGCAATGAACCAGGACTTCAAACTTGTCACAGGGGGTCACCATCTTGGAAAGTGTCTGCGACACTCACATGCTCAGTGGGCTCTGAGCAGCAGTTGAGCAGCTAAGCTTAGGGGTCGTCGCTAATTATCAAGCAGAAAATGGGGTTGGACTGTAATATAAGCTGATGCTACAGGGCTGATTATTAAATGCTGATGCTAGTTCAACTGGTTACTTTGCTACCATGTAGTAATTATCTGTATTAATTATTAATCAGCCTTATATTGTGACATTTATATTCTATGTGTACAGTATACTGTATTTTGAGTGGGTCCCAAAGCTCAGTAAGTGACAAAAGCACAGAGCCTGTGCATTGAATCAGCAGAAAAGAAGATAGGGAGCTACTGGGGCATCTTTGGAGACACAGATCTTTACTGCTAAAGGGCTGTGGTTGCTTTGGGCTGGTACAAATGTCCAAAACATAATGTTTAACATTTCTAGTTTAAATTTCCTTGTCCTTTAAATAGAAAACATAGATTTTATAATTTATTAAGGAAGAGATTTAAAGAGAATGCAATTATTAATTTTTTTATATTTTACTCCTTTACCAGTATCAACAAAGGGGGCTGATTTACTATTGGTCGAATTTTGAACTGAAAAAAATTCAAAATTCGACCATGGGAATAGGTAGGGAAGTAAAATCCTTCGAATTCGAATATCGAATTCGAAGGCTTTTACCGCAATTCAATCGATCGAATAGTAAAAATTTGGTCGATCGATTAATCATTTGAATTGATTGATTCGAACAAATTTTTTTTATTTGATCAAAAATAATGATACCCAATTCAGCAGCTTGGTTCTGGTGATCTGGCATATTCGAAGATTCTAATTTTTTTTAAGATTCAATCGAACTTCGAATTCTTCATGTGAATTTAGTAAATCTGCCCAAGATGTCCATTTTGCTAACAGGAGGCCCGGAGACCAAACTGTCTACTGTCTGGGGTGACGTTTGTGAAATGTAATAAGTTATAATGGTAAACCTAAAATAATCAATAAATATTACAAAGTACTTTGATTCACTGAAAAATAGAAAATAGGGCAGTTTGTGGCAGATTTTACATCACCCATTTAAACCTATAGAGTAAGTAGAAGCAAGTTTGTTAAAATGTCACTAGTACTGTACTGTACATTTTTAATTAGGTACTGAAGAGGAAGACAGCAGCAGATTTTTAAAAACAATGAGGCAGAAGCATATGAAAAAAAGGAATTTTAAAACTGTATACTGTCAAATTATGCTGCTGTGCTGTAAGGGGGTAGATTTAGCAAGGGTCGAAGTGAATATTTTAATGAAAAAAATTTGAATTTTGAGGTATTTTTGTGTACTTTGACTAGGGAATAGTCCAAATTCGATTCGAATTTGCAAAAAATTCAAAACATCTAATTTCTAAATTTATCATATACTGTCTATTTAAAAATTGAAACCATTCACCATCTAAAACCTGTCGAATTGCTTTTTTAGCCTATGGGGGACATCCTAGAACCTATATTGAGTGAATTGGTGGACTTTGAAAACTCAAAGGTTTTCTTTGGGAATAACTTTGATTCGAATTCGATCAAACATGGACCTATTTGATCAAAAACGGACCTATTTGATTGAAAAAAAAAATCTAATTAATTTTCGTTGGTCTTTTTGAATTGAAATTCGTCGTTTTTGCTCTTCGAAATTTGATTCTTGATAAATTTGCCCCTAAGTGTTAAGGAAAATATTAATGTGGCTCACAGATTAATATGTGCTGTGTATCTTGGCCATGTTCAGGTTCAGGCATTTTGAACCTTTAACAACCATAAATAAATGTTTTTAAGACAAGTCAAAAGTTGAACCAATTGTAAGGGAAGCAAAGTGTTAAAGTATCGAGTTCAGCGAGTGATACAGCCAAAACTATACGCTATTTTAGAAAAAGAGAAAAAAGGGTAAAACTGTAGTTATTCTCACCGTTTGTTAACTTGCTCTACAGGAATGTTAAGACGCTTAGCAATATCTTCTACAGTTTCACTTCCAGCTGAAATGATACCAACACTTTTGGCAATAGCTTTTGCTGTGATAGGGTGGTCACCAGTAACCATTATAACCTGTAGCAGAAAGGACAAAAATACTGTGAAAACAGAATTGGAATAACTAAAAAACATTTTAAAAAATCAGCATACGTTTTGTCAGTGAATACCTAGCAAGTGCAGATGAATTGGATGAAACAATAGTCCAATATGTTTAAAAGCAAATACATTACAGTTTGGTTAGCATTAGGTTTCTGGAGTAATAAAGGGCAATAAATGATACTATGTTTGCCTAGGCTTAGTACCTTATAGCAACCAACCAACAGGTAGCATTTACTAGTCAGCTGTTTGAAACCAAATATATAAACCCTATATGTAATAAAAGGTGCAAACAACCAATTAAATGTTTGCTTTTTTCATGTGAGTGAGGTGCTACCTTCTGATTGGTTGCTAAAAGTGCAAATAGACCTGTAGCCTGCCTTGTACCTTTTATTGCATGGCCCTGTGATTGTTTGCTATGAGTTATTAGACATACTTTGCACCTTTAGTCCCATTTATATCATGTGTGTTATGAAATAAAATGTGCATCTATAGCAACCATTTAGCAGGTATAATTTACTAGTTAGCTGTTTAAAGGCAAACATCAAATTGTCTACTGAACCTAGGCAAAACTTGTACCTTTTATAGGGGAAATGTTTTAACATTAGTGTTATTATTATTAATAGTATTTTGGTGATATATCTGTATTGGTTTCCTTGCTTGAGTAGCCTTGGTCAAGTTACTTTATTTTCTTCGAAATCTTTAATTGCACCTTTATTCCTGCACTTCGGCACTTTGAAACAGCATCAGGCACAGTTGAACGGGGTGGATCAATCATGGACATAAGTCCAACAAAGCAAAGGTTTGATGTTGGAAAGTTCATTGATTCTGTGTCAAATGGATATGAGTCTGGATATTCATCTTCTGGGAGGTACAGATGACAAAAACCTGGAAGAACAGGTAAATATACAAATAAATGAGAATATGAAAATGCTTTTTAATCTCATTTTTAAATACATTCAGAGTATAAAAAAACAAATGGTAAATATTAAAAGAGAGGAACAGCATGTTATAATTATTTAGTTGCCAGCACTGTACACCAATGAAGAATGAATTAGGGAGCTCACAAAATTTCTTATTAAGAATTGCTTTTTGGCAGTATGCAGAAAAAATATTTCTCACCAAGAACTCTTTCTCCAAGTCCACCAAGTTCCATGTAAGCAGTTTGAAATGCTTCCTTCATATTCTCATCTAAAGGTTGTTCTTTACCCCCAATCATAATAGTGGAGCATCTGTCTAGTATTCTCTCTGGAGCACCTTTCATTACCAATAAGAATCGTTTATCCCGGGGGTCATCCGTCTTGTGTATAGATAACTGCAGTTGGGAGTTGACATTTATTTAGATGATCATTTTTAACAACAGATGAGAAACTAAATTAAGCCTCAGAAAATTATATCTTTACCTGAAATTTATTTGTTGAGTTAAAAGGAATTTCAGTCACTTTTATGTTGTGATTTCTGACTTCCATGACGTTTCCAGTGATGACTTCAGAAAATTTTAATAGTGCAGTTTCAGATGCATCTCCCACAACAACTTTCTAAAAAAAGTCAAAGCAAAAACATGAAATTGTCATTCCACTATTATTATTATTATTATTATTATTATTATTAAAGTTACAATAACATTTTCGGCGAATTGCTTTATATGCATACCTTCATAATTGGAACATCATCCTGCCCAGCTTTAAATTCAGCCCGATTACACAGGGATACAATTTTAATTAATGCAGTCCATGTTTCAGATGTTTGTTCAAAAGAATGATCTGTGAGGGGGTTGAGATTTTAAATTTAACTGGTATTGAAATGTACATACAATCAGTAACGCATTATGCACACAAATATATTCCAGCTGCCTTACAAATGTGGAAAAACCTTTAGTTTGTAAAAGGTTGGCTCATTTTAGTATTGGACAGAAAAAAAAACACCTCAATGTTATTGTGAAATAACTCATGTCTGATTCCATGTATGCTAATCAAACTGATTCCATGTATGCTAAATGTAATGTAAATATTCAAGTGGTATTAAAGGAGAATGTATTACACAAAATTATGCATTACTAAAGGATTTTCTATCAAACACTGATACAGATGTTTAGACAAATTAAAAAAAAACAAAAAACATTTTAGCTATATACGTATGAGCAACCATGTATTGACAAGTGTAGTATTACTTGCTTTTGTATAATACATCTGTCCAATAGTTTCCCTTTACCTACATGATATGCAATAATTACACAACATTACATACCTCTAAATATACAGGCAACACAGAAGAATGTTCATTAGAAATACAGAAAAATTATATCAACTTAGTGTTTGGCTCAAGAAAAGACTTTATAATTGCCTTCTGTCCTGCTCCCAAAAATAATTTAGGGCACCAATAAAGTATCATAATTTTCTCTTACAGAGAAAAGTCATTATTAAATAGAACTTACTACAAAGGAAAAACTGTTGTGTAATCTTAAATCAAATGCACTGTTAATGCCTGCAGTAAGGAGTGTATGTAGAATGCAATATAATGGTGGTAAACATACATGTTTGCTCTTCACTTGTGTCAGCTGAATGGATGTGGTTGTCAAACCAGAGATGTGCTACGGTCATTCTGTTTTGTGTAAGAGTTCCAGTTTTGTCAGAGCAAATAACAGA
The DNA here is from genome assembly GCA_024363595.1 of Xenopus borealis. Lineage (NCBI taxonomy): Eukaryota > Metazoa > Chordata > Amphibia > Anura > Pipidae > Xenopus > Xenopus borealis. The sequence goes on along the minus strand of CM044443.1, from coordinate 67,952,132 downwards.
TGTAGAGCCGAGTGTCTCAACAGCTTCCAGATTCTTCACAAGACAATTTTTCTTTGCCATTCGCTTTGCTGTGAGAGAAAGTGTAACCTGTTGAACAAAATAAGAAGCAGTTAAATTTTTAGGTAAAAACAAAATCTTAAATATAATAGTAATCCCTAATTTGGTACAATTGCCTGTTTTGGTCAATAATGGTTTCCCAATAAATACGTATCTTTTTAAAAAGCATAATCATTTTTTGTGGTGTTAATCTATATATTAGTATAGCCTTAAATATTTTTGCAGCAAGGATATTGTAAAACTAGTAATACATGATATGCTTTTATTCTCTGAACACATGCTAAAAAAAAAAAATAAGTAATTATTATATATATATTACCATTGTTAACAATGCATAATGGATGAAACTTAGAACAATATATGTACTTACAGTCACAGTAGCCAGTAATCCTTCAGGCACATTAGCCACGATAATCCCAATGAGAAATATGATAGAGTTGAGAGCTGAGTAACCCATGCACATGGCAATTATGAAAAACAATATACCAACAGACACAGCTACCCCAGCTACAATATGCACAAAGTGCTCAATTTCCACTGCAATTGGTGTCTTCTCATTTCCAACTCCAGAAGCCAATGATGCAATCCGACCTATGATTGTACGATCGCCGGTATTGATTACAAAACCTTTGGCTGCACCTAAAATTTGGAAGGGAAAACAAAGTATTTTATCATTATCAGTTTACAGAACTACTTAGTAAATAAATAAGGTGGAGTTATTCAGATACAATGGGTACTTGCCCAGCAGATCTTAAAAAATCTTTCCCAAGTTAGTTTCCCAAGGCCACAAAACATGTAATAGTAATTATCACCAGAAATTAAAACCTGGGTTTCCTGATTCAGGGTCACATGACTACCAAGCCAGTTTATTATTGCCTTGGCACCAAACCAAGTTCATCTTTCAATTACTTTACTTTGCTCTCTGATTTATTTTCTAGTGTATAGCTGACCAGCTATAGATAGCTAGAGGCTGCAAGTGAACAGCAAATAAAAGTGGTATAGGACTATCAGTGCTTTCTGGACACTTCCTTGTGTTGGACGGGGGTGTGGTGCTGCCAGAAGGTTAGCCTGAAGTCAAGAATGTTCCAGAGTGTGGAAGCCATTTGAATGGTGAGAGCCCCACAGAGAGGAAAAGTCTTGAATGTATGTTGTTGAAATGCTGTCAAACTGTGTTTCTGTAACCTTTATGTTGGAAAGAGTTCACCAAAAATAAACCTGCATTGTCTTTATGCTCCAGATACTATGCTAACCTGCCTACAATTGTTAATTCCCCGAAAACTGTGTGTACAGGCAGACAGATTCCTTTTGTGATTAAGACATAGTTCTTTTTAAAATGAATGGGAATATGTGTGTCATTTTTATCGTGTGCCATTTACTGTTTCAAGCAAACTTTGAGTTATTTATATTGTTTTACCTTCAAGGCATGTGGTAGAGTAGAATGCAATATTTTTTGTTTCAAGGGGATTTTCATGAGTGTATTCACTTGAGCGTGTTTGTGGCTCTGATTCTCCAGTCAGAGAAGAATTGTCTACCTAATCAAAGAAAAGGAAGATAGTGAGCAAAAGTGCAAGAAAATAGTTTCTTTAAAGCTTTGTTAAATAAAAACATAATTTTTCAGAATCTTGACTTGATGAATGACCAAGAACAGTAACTAAAGATACTTAGCAGTCTTGTTGCATAGAAGTCAGGGTTCCATACAAAGCAATATAAATATAAATATAAATTCCTGTAGCTCAGGAATCTTATCCTAGAATCTAAAATTAAATTGCCCCTCCCCCCAAAAAACCACATAAAATGCTAAATATAAATCATCACAGACATGCACTACTTTAGTTCTCCATATATTAATGCTTTGCGGATTGTGAAAATGTCTTATAATTTTAGTTTATTACTATAATATTATAATATTGTAAAATTGTTTAAAATTTTTTTTTCATTTATTAAAATCAATTCTTAATAACTCTCAGTAGGGTTTTTAATGTTTTTATCTTTAAAGCAAGCATGCAGCATTATGCCAATTCCTGTTACATATCTGTGGGTTTGTATAACATTTTATGGGGGACCATGCATTTAAAGTTGCCCAGTTTGGTCCATTTCTGGGAACACATAGCAATCATAGTATAATCCATCTGATTCTGTCTTCAGATGCAATAGGTAAAGAAATACATTTACCTTGCAACCTTGAGCAAAGGTCAGTCTGAGATCAGCTGGGATTCGATCTCCACCCTTAATATCTACAAGATCTCCTACTACTAATTCTGTGGCTGGGATCTCAAGTTTCTCTCCATCACGGATAACAATAGCTTGCTAGAGCAAAATAAATGTTCCATTTAAAATATCAAAAAACTGTATTTAATTCTCATATTAATCCCAACAACAGTTAAATCAATCTGCTTGGTATATATTAGTGTAACATTTCTATAAAGGGACAGGAATACTATATATTGAATATCTGTATTAACTTTAAATGCTGTTGGTCATTCACTAGAAAATGAAACATGTTCTAGAAGTAACTCTCATATTTTATATGGTCACATGTGTATCAAGGTACAAATTGCTTTGACCCCACTTTGTTTCAAGTGAATTCTAAAAAACTTGCTTGAGATTGATCTGCTACACAAATATAGACCATTTTGTTCTAATGAAATAGAAATAGCAGTGTCCATAACTATATAGTAGCTTATTTATTGAAACTAAATTATAGATATATATAATGTTAAAACAGCATTTTTTTAAAGAAGCTTATATAGAAAAACACCATAATAAAATGAGAAGCATTCTGGAATATATACTGATACAAAATAAACAAAGTTTTCTTACCTGTGGAATCATTTTATTGAAACTGGCCATGATATTAGTACTTTTAGCCTCCTGGAAATAGGCAAAGCAGCCAGTGAGGATGACAACTGCTGCAAGGACAATACCTAGATACAGCTGTGCCATAAATGAAAAAATATTAATGTTAGCAGAGTAAACAACTACCAAATAGTGATGGGCGAATCTCCCGCGATTCGCTTCGCCTTGAGATTCGCGAATTTCTAGAGAAATTCGCGAATCGGCGAAAAATTCGCGAAACGAGTGGCGGGACGATTTTGACGCGCGTCGCGTCAACTTTGACGCGTCGCGTCGTTTTTGGCGCGCGTCGCGTCGTTTTCGGCGAAATTTCGCTGGTGATTCGCGAATTTATTCGCCAGCGGCGAATCGCGGGAATTTGCCGCGAATTCGACCTAGGCGAATAAATTCGCCCATCACTACTACCAAATTTCGAAAGGATGTAGATAAAGTCAAGTGCAGTCTTTCATTGTTTCAACATTTTTGGTACTTTCAGTCAGAACATGTGTGAGCAGTCAATTTTGTGCCAAAACTTTTGAGATTAAGTCATTATTGGCACCTCTCATGTCTTTAACACCTTATTTAGAAATCTAGAAATAGACAAACAAGGATATTAAATGAACTATTGAATTTACTGTAGGTGGAGGCAGTAAAATAGTAATCTGTACTACTATGTAGTATTCCTTGTTTATGAACCATGTTCAAACTCCTGCCTTTATTACTGCTTTGGTTTTTTTGCAAAATATATTGCAATATGTTAACATTTACACATTATAACAGTCCTATTGAGTAAAACAATCAGTGTGGTTTTCCCTGGCTACAAAAATAGTTGCAATGATAGTTGAAATACATCAAACTGTGGAAGTTACTACACTTATATAATTTAATTAAAATGGCATACTCTTTAGATATGAGTGAGCAATTTGTGATTAAGAGCTAACATATTGAACACAATAAATAAATAATAAATAATATACATTCCTTAGGCTGTATTCAATATGTGTAAAACTTACATTATCTCTAGATATTGTATTGTCTTGGGAATACTGAATCCCATAAGCAATCCAGCAGAGGACTGCACCAGCCCACAAAAGCAGGGAGAAACCTCCTATCATCTGCTTGATGAATTTGACAATTTCAGGAGTACCCTTTGGGGGTGTAAGTGCGTTGGGACCATCACGAGCCAGAACCTCTGCAGCTTTTGCACTGGTGAGACCCTAGAACCATAGAAAAAATAAACATGTTATAATACTCTAGATCCTCTTACAGGAGGATAAATTAGGGCACTGGTGAGATATATCAAGTTTTAATTACTCTATCCTTTGATTTAAATGACTCTGGACTTAAAGCTTATTAAATTAATTTATTAAATTCAGTTATTGGAAAGTACTGATTGTAATTGGCTACACCGATGATTGGGAATCAATCTGCTTTCAAAATAAAGGGGACTATTTACTAAAATCTGAATTAATCTAATTTTTTTAAATAAAAAAAACTTATGACCAAACTCACATACCCAATTTGAGTTTTCCCTAAAAATCCCAACCAGAGTTTATTAAATAACCCCCAAAAGTATAAATACATTTTCCTTACTTTAAGAAGACTTGTTTCATATTTTGCTTCCAGTTCTTCAGCATTGAGTTTATGATCTTCCTAATTAAAGAGATCACTTAAATTAAGACCACATAAAAAAATTTGTCAAATCTGTTATGCATGATATATAGGTGGGACCACAAAACAACAATGTAAAATGAAGGAAAACTTAAAATCAGGGGATGTAAAATGGGGGTTCTACTGTAAGTACATTGCTGTCATCCTCAGAACATGTGGCACATACTTGAAGCTGTACTTTCTTTTGAGGACATTAAATCTGGCTATAAGTATAATTGGAACCCCACAGATTTATCTAAAAAAAACTGCCATATGTAGAAGTTTGCATGGCTGCACTGCTGAAAATTTTTGTAGAGAAAAAGTACCATTCACAGTACAGATTGACCCTTGGCATGAAAAAAATTGAATAAGTTAAAAAAATGTGTAATTACCCCTTTAAGAATAAAAAAAGAACCACTTTCGGTTTTATGCCATTCTGTTGACAACATGTCTAATATGCTATGAATCAGTCTTTAGGCTTAAGTGCTCTTTAAATACACTAGTCACAGTCTACAGTAAAACACACACTTAGAAGTTACTTGATAGTGATTGAAAGAACATGCCAGAAATTTCTTAAAATTACATTTTATCTAAGGTAAAGTAGAAAAGCACAATATGTTCCACCAAGTAAAGAAGGTAGAAGGGCAGCATCACACTTGGTATCCCCTCAACTAGCAATTTTCAGGGTGAAAATATACATTTTAAAATTTTGCCATATGTATGCACAGTGGTCAGGTGGATGACTTGCCTGTCAGTGTATACACAAGACAGGGAGTGATCATTAGTGTGATACTGCCATATACTATATTTATTTCCATTTGTATTGCTAGCAACAGGGAGGTATATTTGAATATGAGAAACAAAATATCTATTTTTCTCATGCAAATCTGCTTTAAAGTTTGTTTGTGAGCTACACATGGTACATGAAATGATGTGATAACTGAATTTTCATACAATTTTCTTTGTTGCTTTTTACTTTTTACAACTCTTATGATGGGCTTTGCTAATGTAATTTTTTTTATGATTGATCCATGTGCTCTGGAGCTCTGAGCCTTGGTTACTCCATTAAAATTAATTTAAAAGGTTCTGAAAACACCAATTATTAACGAAATGAGTAGCTAGACAACTAGTGTTATTTCTAGCTCTGATCTGACTCATAGAATATACAGATGCAAGGACCATTTTATAAACTGCAATTGTTTGAAGGATCTTGCAGGGATTAAAACTAAGACCCGACCCAAAAAATAATACTGCATCTGTTTTGAGCAGACCAGCAATTTCTTTATTTCAGTTCAGTCATAATTATTTTTTCAAAAACAGATCTTTTAACTTATTATAATACCCTGGATATTTTTTGCAATTCTTCTTCAGTTATTTCCACTGAATATCAGTTGTTACTATTCATGTCAGCATTTTTATTGACTATTCTTTTTAATTATGAAAAATCTATAGTTTTGTTATTAATTGAGTTAAACAGACTAAACAGGGAAATGTATGCTACTCCATGTTTAGTGGCGATTGCGATCTCTGCACTAGCGACGTGGACCCCAACCCCCATCCAGTTACTCAAGGTGAGTGCCGTGGGGACACAGGTTGCGGCAAAATGAAGTCTGCCTTAGGTTGCAAAATGGGTAGGATCGGCCCTGATTACAAGTATGTGACCAGTTATCCAGAATGCTCAGGACCTGGTGTTTCCCAGATGAAAAATCTTTTTGTAATTTGGATCACCATACCTTAAGTCTACAAAAAATCATAAAAATTAATAAAACACAAAAGGATTGTTTTACTTCTAGTAAACATTGATTATATTATAGTTGGGATCATGTACTGTTTTTTATTACAGATAAATAAAAGAAATCATTTAAAAATGTTTAATTACAATGAAGTCTATGTGAATTGGCTTTCCCGTAATTCATGCAAGAATCAAACATGGAGTAGTTTTACTTTTATATTCAGCTTGAACTTTATATTCAGCACAAGCTCTATTTATTGCACTCATGACAAACACCTGTACCTATAATTAGTTATTGCTTTACACATTACTCACCAGCTCAAGTTCTTGCTTAAGATCATCTTCTTTCTTGCCTTTTTTCTTGGTCTTCTTAGTTTTTTTATTATGAAGATCCTTGTACTTCTCTTCTTCATTTTCTATGTCTGGATTTTCTACATCATTTGTTCCACTGATCTCCACAGAATAAATATCAGGGTTGGCCTTAACAAAATGTGGTTACAAAAAATTACATATAGAACTTTGCATAATGTCTTCCTTCACATAACCACATACAATTCTACATACTACATAAAACAAACCTAATACTTTATCAACACTGGTCAGATCTGTACCTAGGCAGTAATGGGCTCTACCAAGAGACAAATTTGACAAGTGCTGAAAAAAAAAATATATATATATTACAGCGAGGTGCTTTACACCTAAATCTGTACAGATCAACTTTATTATCTTCCAATGAATGTAGGTAGCCCTTAGATTTTCTATGCATTTACAACAAAACAAAGTCACCAAAACTGTCTGCTTGATCTGATATACATTGGCAAATTGTATAGCTTTGTTACAGCTATTGGCTGTAACAATGGCTTGTTAATTTAGCTGTTAATACTAACACAAATGTATGTCATGAAATATATTATGCTGATATTTTTCTTCCAACTTCCAGCTACAGGTTTCACAATATTCCACTCCATGTGAACATTTGCAAACAGAGTTACATACACAAGAGTTTTTACAAACTCTTGCAATAGAAGCTGTAATGAATAAAATATGAATATTTTTACATTATATAAAAACAACACAAGAGTTACAAAGGTTTACATTTAATTATTAATATGGCAGAACTGACAATTTTGTGATACAGTAAGATTCAGCCACAAGAAGTTATACCTTAATCACAAAAGTATATGCATATATGTATATATTTTTTTTTTTACTTTAACTCTAAATTATAATGTCTTACCTCAGTACCCATTTTATCTTTTGTTTTTATAAAGAACTGGTATCTGCCGCCTTGCTCTAACAAAATATTGTGAGGATCAAACAGAGAGTCAAAAACCAAAGCAGAAGATGAATGTCTACACCAGATTTTTCAAATGCAAGAGCTTGTAGTGGTTGTGGCTGTCCCAACAAGGAGCCAGTGTTAGCTGCAATCCTCCCCGCACCTTGACATCTTCAGCCAGGACAGGAAAGCTTTCCAAAATCCTGTGCAGTATGCTTAACGTGCTGACTTTTTATCTTCCTTTACAACTCCTCCCATGTCAAGTACCAATCCTCCCCTAAGCCAGCACAGTGGAAAAGTACCACAACAGAATTCATTTACAAAGTGAAATTTCTTCTTAACCTTGCATAATATTTGTCCCTTTGTTTGCACCTGTCACATACTGACAATGTTTACATTGCTAAAGTATACCTAAAGATGTAGCTAATTTGGTTTTAAACACACTAATAACTTTGTATTCTTGCATCCTAAAGACCCTTCAGTGTGCACTTTACTCATATTTCCAGTTAGCCGACAGTAATTAACACAATCATTATCTAGTCTCACACAGAACTAGAGCAAACTAGTGGAAAATAATTGTACCGAAAGTAAGAGATTTTTTCAGCTTTCTTTGAAAATAGAAAATAGAAGTCTTCTTTTTGACTAGTTTTTGCAAGTGTTTTGCCCATTAAATTGTTTTTCTATATACTAATTTTATAATTTACAGGCCTTATTTACAAATAAATGTACGTGGGGGACAAACACAAACAAATCAATTGAAAATCTGAATTTTTCAGACTTCTGCCAGAAAAAGTTTGTTACAGTTTTATTTTCATTCTAATTCCAGAAACTTCCAAATAGGATAGGGACCTCTCCCATTGACTTATATACTACCTCTGTAAGTCTGATATGCCTGATTTTCAGATTCTGACTTTTTCCAACCTTACTAAATCTCGAAAAACTCTGGAGTTTTTTAACTAAAACTTCGGATTTTATAGTTAAAGTTGTACGTGGTGTTAAAGCTTCTGTAAGGAAGCAATTCTGATTATTAATGAATATTATTATATCTTCAATATAATAATGTTAACATTGTACCTGTTTTCATGCATGGTATATATACTAGCCAGCCACAGGAGCATAAATATTCACAAATCTGGCTTCTCAATGTGAATAAACAGCCAGCCCTGCATGGTGAGAATTAAAACTGTTCTCATACATTATAAATATAAATATATATATAAAACCAGAAATTCTGCTCTTAGTTACCAGGAGCTTTTTTGCCTCCCCGGGTTAATTTTAATACAATGTTTCATAAGTAAAATAAATAATGTCATACTCTGCTTTTACAAAAGGCTAAGTTTGCCACTGCAAGAAAACTCTTCTGCAGCTACTAAACAGAGGCAAGAAATAGTTGTAATATGGATTTATAGCAATATAAAAATGAACGGGTGCTGTAAAACGATGTGCAGTACCGTAGGTAACGAAAGTCAAAATCTATGCCATGTTTTGTATTTAAAGCTATATAATATCCAATGCAGTTGCGTATGAACAGTCTAAAGTTGTATAGCTGTGCAGTAACCACTTGATTTTTACTTTGTCAGCCACTTAAATTAATTTGCAGTTTCATTGATGGTGACTGTTGCAGGATTCACCATCTGTGATTTCTTATTTTCTTCCCAATTATGTAAATTAATTTGCAGTGGGTCTTGTTGTTACCACTTACCCAAAAGTATTTGTGCTAACAAAATTTAGTTGTACCCCACATTAGTCTACATGCAAAACTGGTTTACACAGAACCTTAAATAGCATGAAGGTTTAAGGTAGCACACTTAAACTGACAGTGCTGATCAATTTATATTAGGTGAAGCCAAAATGACAGCTTCCCTGATTGGGATGATTAGGGTTCAGTCAAATACTGTATCAACGAAAATGCAGGAAACCCTCTTCAAGCAAGAAGCACACTAGGGCAGATTCTAGCTACCTATTCAAATTAACTTAAGCTCAAGTGTGCTAGCAAAGTTTCGCTAGGCAGAAATTGCCAGCGAAAATTCACTAGGAAATGCTCACCCAGCTGAAGTAACGCTAGCGAAAAAATGCCAGCATTCAGCTGCTTAGTTGTAAAGTGAATTAGCATAGTGGTAACAAAGTTGCACCTGGCAAAATGGAGCTGAGTGTGGTGAAGCAATAACTGGCAAAAATTTGCCCCACTGAGTCAAGAATGCAATTCTCTCCCTGGCCACTTTTACTGAACCACATTTCTCACTTTGATTTGATCTGCCTTCAGGCTTGGCACAGTCTGCATGAATGTAAATATACAAATGCAGTTCCCAGTCTCTACTGTCTGAGAGGGGAGCTCTAGGATCAGATGTAAACAGTAGTTCAAAGTGGAGTTTCAAGAGATTTGTTTTTTCATTTTACCATTTTCATAATTGCATAGTTTTCATTAACTTATCTACATAAATGAGTTTAATTATTATTAGTATTATTACAATTAATATTAACACATATTTATGAAGCGCTGACAGATTTATGATTTCTGTGTTTGAATTTCACAAGAATTCTGGCCCATACTAAAATGCAATGTACCAATTGTTTTCCTTTAGAGATATTTTTCTTAGAAATCTTAATCTCTGTGGTGGAAAGGCAACTTCTCTTAGTTCTTCGTTTAACTACTAACTGAGAATTCCCCCGAGTATTAGAGGATTAAAGGGGTGGTTCACCTTCAACATAACTTTTAGTATGTAATAGAATGGCCAATCTCAGCAACTTTTCACTTGGTCTTTTTTGATTTTTTTTTATAGTTTTTCAATTATTTGTCTTTTCTTTCAGGTCAGTTAAGCTTAATTAAGTCTTTTGCACATGGATAGGAAACCAACAGGATCGGGTACAGAGGTTGGTTGTTAAAGATACATTCTCTACTTGGAGTAAGGGTCTTAGTGGGGTCCCTCAGGGCACGGTATTTGGTCCACTTTTATTTAACTTGTTCATTGATGACGGTATTTTAAGTAATGTATCAGTGTTTGCAGATGACACAAAACTATGCAAAGCAATGCCAGTCAGCAGCATCAAGGGTAAATAAGGCTTTAAGGAAAACTATACCCCCCAGACAATGTAGGTCTCTATTAAAAGATATTCCATAAAACAACTCAATATGTAAAACCCTGCTTCATGTAAATAAACCATTTTCATAATAAAAAAAATGTTTAGTAGCATGTGCCATTGGGTCAACCTAAATAAAAAATATATCCATTTAAAAAAATTAGGACAGCCTCCTGGGATCGTATGATTCAATGGTGCACACAAACATATCAAACAAACTATAAAGTTAGATCACACGAGCCAATTAACAGCTTTCACACTTCTTCCTGTTACAGTTAGAGATGAAATATTTCTGGTCAGGTGATCTCTGAGGCAGGACACAGACCATCACGAAATGGTGGTTCAGGACAAGAGATGTAAAAGGGCAATATTTACTTTAATATATATACCAGTTTGGTAAGATTCTATAATATTCCACTTAATATGACATAAACTACCTGTTGCTCAAGTATTCATTTTGGGGGTATAGTTTTCCTTTAAAAGGGGCATGATTCATGGCAAGAAGGGGTCAGTCTTCCACTTTATAGAGCACTAGTAAGGCCCCATCTAGAATATGCCGTACAGTTTTGGTCTCCATCACTCAAAAAGGACATTGTATACATACATATACAGTATGTAATACATATATATAATACATATTGTATTAGAGAGGGTACAGAAAAAGGGCAACTAAGCTGGTAAAAGGTATGGAAAATCTTAGCTATGAAGAAAGACTGGAAAATTGGGGATAATCACACTGGGGAAGAGGCAATTAAGGGGAGATATGATAACTATGTATAAATATATAAGGGGATCATATAATAATCTTTATAATGCTTTATTTACCAGTAGGTCTTTCCAGCTGACATGAGGTCACCCATTCCGATTAGAATGAAAGAGGTTTGCCTAAATATTCAGGAGTTCTTTGCAGTGAGAGCTGTGAAAATGTGGAATTCACTCCCTGAATCAGTTGCACTGGCTGATACATTAGATAGCTTTAAGAAGGGGTTGGGTAGCTTTTTAGCAAGTGAAGGGAATACAGGGCTATGGAAGATAGCTCCTAGTACAAGTTGATACAGTTACTAGTCCGATTGCCATTTTGGTGTCAGTAAGGAATTTTCCCCTCCTCTGAGGCAAATTGGAGATGCTTTAGATAGGAATTTTGGATCAGCTAGCACTTAAAATGTTAAGAGGTTGAGCGTGAACTTGATGGACGTGTGTCTTTTTTTAACCTAGCTTCTTATGTTATTCTGATTCTTCCCAACTTTCAAATAAGGGTCGCTGAACCCATCAAAACAAATGATCTTTAAGGATACAAATGTATTGTTATTGCTACTTTTTATTACTCATATTTCTGTTAAGGCCCTCTTCTATTCATATTCTAGGCTCTTATTCAAATCAGTGCATGATTGTTAGCTTAACTTAAACCCTACCAACCAGATTCCTGAAATTGCAAACAAGGGAGCTGAAAAAAAGCTAAATAACTCGAAAACCACAAATAATAAAAAATGAAAAACAATTGCAAATTGTCTCAACCTATCACTCCTGATCTCATTCTAAAAGTAAACTTGAAGGCAAACAACCTCCTAATATTGGTTTAGAGAAGAAAAACAAAGCCGCGCAACGAAAACGACGCGACGCGCGACGAAAACAACGCGACGCGCGACGAAAACGACGCGACGCGTGACAAAAACGTCCCGCGACTCGTTTCGCGAATTTTTCGCCGATTTGCGAATTTCTCTAGAAATTTGCGAATCTCTAGGCGAAGCGAATCACGGGAGATTCGCCCATCACTACTGCCTAATTAATATCTGGACGAAAATTGGTCAAATATCTAAAAAGAGAGTTAGGAAATTGGGTGAGGAAGACATTGGCCAATTCATGTATTTCTCTTCTGATGGTTTTCCATAGGCCTGCATTATGATCTGGTCTTTGGTTTAGAGGCAAGATGGCCAGACATATACCATAGGGCCTATGATAACAAGAAGCTTTAAAGTAATATATTTTATGATATTATTACGGTTAAATGGGCACAGACTAGATACCATGCAGGATATTTGGTATATTAACCTAAACATCAATTTTACATTCTATGAAGCAAAATATGGAATGGGGACAATACATAAGAAGTTTAATTCTATTTAAAGCTGGCATTTTTAATCAGATTCAGTGGCTGCACTTTAAATCATTTATGCCTGAAGCAACCTGCCAAAATTAAATTGCAGACAATTTGTACTGCAACATACAATGTAAAACTAGATTAATTAAGGAAGCTTTCTGTCAACTGACAATACATTTAGGAAAAGTGCTAACAGCGAAATCTGTTAAAGTTTAACATAAACTGTGCTAACAGGTCCTTCTTCACAGCATATAAACACTAGCAACTTACTGTAACTTTGTCCAGATGTTTCCACCAGTCTAACAAGCAGAGCAAGTCTTTCGGCATTTGAGCAATTAGGGAGCTAAGGCAACAGGGTCGTTCCAACTGCAGAACTGAATTTCCTAACATGATATTCAATACAGAATTTCCAATAAAAATCACTAAATTAATATTTTGTAATTTACATGTAAATATATATATATATATATATATATATATATATATATATATATATATATATGTTAGGTTAAACTGTATTTTAATTTCCCTTCAACAGAAAGTAACATTTTAGGGTTGACAGAGGTTCACATTGTGAAGGATTCATTCTTTTCATATTTGCATTAGCACATAAGTAGGAGTTGCTAATGCTGTATTTCTAATCTCAAATTAGAAGTCTCCACATCTTATTTTGCCCTTATTGTACAGTTCACTTTTGATGTAATGATGATGAACTATATCCTAAATAGAATGTGAAAAGTCTGACTGCAGGTCATTCAAATACCTTACAATTCTGCCACTGAGTCTACAGCTACAGGACTGTGTGTCTCTTGGTTCAAACATCACACTATTTTTGGAATGTTCAAAAGTAGTAACATAGTAAGATAGGTTGAAAAAAGAAATCTCTATCAAGTTCAACCTTTTAACTTTTTAACCTGCCTAACTGCTAGTTGATCCAGAAGAAGGCAAAAAAAAAAACATTTGAAGCCACTCCAATTTGCCGCAGAGGAGGAAAAAATTCCTTCCTGACTCCAAAAGGAAATCAGACTAGTCCTGGATCAACTTGTACTATGAGCTATCTCCCATAACCCTGTATTCTCTCACTTGCTAAAAAAGCTATCTAGTGTGTCAGCCATTACAACTGATTCAGGGAGAAACTGGACCCAATACCGAGCCCTGAGGGACCCCACTAAGAACCTTACTCCAAATAGAGAATGTACCGTTAACAACCACCCTCTGTACCCAAACCTGTAGCCAGTTTCCTATCCATGTGCAAACAACTTTATTAAGCCCAACAGACCTTAGTTTAGAAAGCAGACGACTGTGGGGCACAGTATAAAATGCTTTGGCAAAATCCAAATAGATCACATCTACTGCCCCCCCGCAGTCCAGCATCTTACTTACCTCATCATAAAAAGCAATACAATTTGTCTGACATGATCTATCCCTCATAAAGCCATGCTGATTGCTGCTCATAATCCCATTCACTTGGACAAAATTCTGAATGTGATCCCTTAACAAGTCTTCAAATAATTTGCCTACCACAGATGTCAAACTTACTGGCCTATAATTGCCAGGCTGAGAACGTAATCCATTTTTAAATATTGGAATGACATCAGCTTTTCTCCAATCCATAGGCACCATACCAGATAAAAGTGAATCTGAGAAAATGAGAAATAGGGGCTGGTATAAATCTGAACTAAGCTCTCTTAGAACCTGGGGGTGTATGCAATCAGGCTCTGGAGCCTTGTTTACATTAATTTTTATTAAAGCTTTATGAATCATATCCTGAGTCAGCCACTGACTAGATTGAACTGAGCCATCAGTGCAGCTATGAAGTGAGCCTGAGAACTCAGGCTCCTCTATTGTATACAATAAAGAAGAACTGATTTAGCCCATTTGCCTTTTCTGTATCTGTTACAACAAAACTGGTATTTAATGGAGCAACACTCTTAACCTGCATCTTTTTACTACGAATATATAATAATATAAAATAAACTTTTTAGGGTTAATTTTCGCCTGCGCCGCAATCAGCTCTTCATTTCCTTTTTTTGCCTTCCGGATTACAAATTTACAACATTTATTATAGTGTTAATATGCATTAAATGTATTTCTCAACAGATTTGTAGCTTTAAAACGCCCTAAGCTCCCGCTGTCTTCTTAGCGTTGCTCGTGACAAAGGTAAAATCTCTGAAAAAATTACCTTAAGTTCTAGCCCTCAACTTTACATTTAGTATTTTTAAAATAGTTTTCGAGGACTTAACTACCTTCGCTAACTTTTTCATTGGTACCTATGTGTACCAAGACTGCTGGGTCTTCCTTAGCCCCTCCCAATAATCTGTCCACTCATTCCACCACATGCCAAACCCTAGCACCAGGCAAGCAGCAGACTCTTCGGCAGATTACCCTATCCACCTTTCTAATAATTGAATCCCCTATAACTAGAACCTGACTTTCCTTCCTTGCACCCCCCACCACCACCAGTATTAGAGCCACTGCCTCCCAGGGTGCTCTGAGAGTCAGTCTGCTCCATACATGCCAGTTCAAAGCTTACCTCCCCAGCATTTTCAGACAACAAAGTGAATTTGCTGCTTTGCACAAGCTGTGGACCAGCCCCCTACCCTTCTGTCCCCTACTTCACCTCCTGACTAATACAGTAACTTGATCAGAAAAATATACCAAATGTTAGAAAAAAAATCTCTCAGTTTGGAGGGCACAATGGTAAAAATGATAGTATAGCAATACAATTTTATGTTTAGTTTTAAATTGTAAAATAAACTTTATCTACCTTTTTTTTGTAATTGCTAGTAAACTGCAGTTAAGTTAATTTGATATGAGCACTCATGTGGTAAGTAGGCCCCAGTTATTGTGGGGAACTGAACAATTTAGGCTACAATTGTGTGTGATTTACTTCCAGTGTTGGACTGGCCCACAGGGATACCAGGAAAACTCCCGGTGGGCCCAGGTGTCAGTGGGCCTCTTACTTCTAACAATTTGGCCTATTTCATGTTAATTCCCTATTTCTTTATCTGGAAAAAGAGGCTTATTAATGGAAGAATAGAGTATAGTATATAGATGTAAAAGAATATGAGAATAAAGAGGTTAGGTGAGGAGAGAAGGAATAATAGTTGGGAAAGTTGGGCTCCTGGCCTAAGGTTTTCTGGTGGGCCCCTGGCATCCCAGTCCAACACTGTTTACTTCTGCAGAACTGCAAATATATTAAGCCCTTTTTAACCACTGTATTTATCATATGCTCTGCATCCAAATAAAAGGTATTTTGTAAATAAGCCCCTGAACTTACAGTCTTACCCAAGTGTGTGTCATAAATATATAAAGATCTGGTTTGAAAAAATACTCAACTATTTTTATTAACCTTTCTGAGGCACATTGACACCATTACTGCATTGAGATGGGGACTATTTTATGTGCTTATAATAAGAAAAAATATTTGATATAAGATAGTTCAAGCTTCATTAGATATTTTATAAATCACTATTAAAACAAAAATGAATTTTATGCCCATGCTCTTTTTCAGTAACACCAGGCATACCAGGGAAGAATCATCCCTAGACAGATTGATCCAGTTGATGTTCTACAGTCACTGAATTAGTTCTGTGAATAATTATACTCATTCAGAATTCATAGAAAGGGCAGGAACCTGACATGTTCATTTAGAATGTGTTCCATGGCAAGATCAATTCCCAGAAATGTATTTCATTCAATGAAAAAACTCAAGCACATGTGAACAAAGAGTCACACCAGTTTTTTCCCCCATACAAAAATGTGGTTTCAGGTATGCAGCATTTAAAAAGAATGCAATTATTTGGAACACAAACAATAGCTATAACACTAGGCTGTACAAGTGAACAATCATAATCACCTTCAATAAACTAACTAGTTAACGTGTAACAACAGTTTTTAGTTTGTTTTCATCTTGTTTTTTTATCTCTTAATTACCTAGTAGCTAAAATAGGTAAAAATGTTGAATCATTTTTCAACTTTAGCAACAACATTAGTGTTCATATAAAAATAGTCACTGACTATTGGCTAACTAGGTGTACAATGAAGATCTAACTATTTGTGTTTCTGAAATGTTCTGAAAAATGATTTAGCAAAGTCAAAGTCAGAATATCAATTATTATATTTTATTATAATAAAAGTATTTTTCAATAGTTAAGGTTGCTATCAATTGAAAGAAGCCAGATCACCACTAACAGCTAATGAGTCATTAGTTGCAGTAACAAGTGATATGTTCAGGCTGTTCAGAATGATATAATATGATATGTGTAACTGTCTTTCTTTAAATATGAAAAAATGAAAAAATATGAAATTTCACAAACTCAAAAGGATAGCATGGAGACTTCAAAACATCTGCACATCCACTAAAGTCAATTAGTAAATCAATCACTGACACCAGCACCTTGATCACTTTATTGTGTATTTGGCAATCTTGATGAGTCATTTGTAATATGGACAGGTGGAATATTACTATAATTATTACTTTTATGCAGTATGTGGGTGAAGGGTTACCTTGTGCCTTGCCCAAGGAGTAGATTCGTAAAAAAAAAGCAAGCAAAATAACACTGTAACTGACTCATTTTATTTAATTAATGGAGATTATACTTCATGATAGGAGGGTGGTTTGTGACATCTTTTCACCCTGACACACATAAGGCATTTACTTTTTCCTTATTATATCCAGTTTAATAATGTAGTATAATTATTTTTATTTCTTTATTTATAGCTACATAGTTAATATGTGCTGGAAAAGTACAACTTCTCATCAAGTTCAACCCTTCAGTGTATTTCCTAAGATCACTAAAGCACATACATAAATGCTTTTCTCTCACTGTGCACCTTGTTCCAGATTTTTAGCACAGACTGAGGGAGCTATTGCACCATGTGCAGTTGGTAAGTGAATAGACCCCTTAGGGGGACAGTTTTGGATCCCTTGGTGCCTTTTTGCTTGCACCAGGGACAATGAAGAAGGAGGCCTATCTTATCCATTAAAAGCAGCATAGTTAAAGTTACAACCACTCTTAATAATGGTCTTTTCTGGTCAACCAGTTGATTGACATTTGTTTTTCCAATCTACTACAGTAGACTTGTGCTTCCAAATTCTCCAGTTGAAACCACCGTTTTTCAATAAGGTCATTCGATCCGGCCTTAAGGATATTGCGCCATATATGAAGTGAGGTGGTTATGTAAGTTCTAGATGTGAAGTTTTGAAAGGGTGGATACCTAGTACATTGATTAGGATAAACCCATAGCTTGTTGATTGCAATGCCAATGTTGTCAGTTGTGAGTTTGTGTTACTGTAGCAATTCTTTTACTGCCATCTCACCCAGCAAAGTTAAATTTCATCATTCAGATTTTTTTTAGTGACTAGGCCTAGGCTTTTTAGACAGGTCAGGTTTATTCTAAGACTTTCCATTAAGATTGTGAATAATATAATGAGGTAATTTGACCATAGCTGGTGCCCTTGAGAACCAGCTTACCTTCATAACTATAACTATTAAATTTTTTATTCCATTTGAAATCTACCATATCTTGAAGTAATGTGCATTAATTACTTAACCCTCTGGCAATGGATTAACCTCCACAAACTCATTCTGTGTCAATGGTATAATGCATTATTACTAGTGATGCACTAGATTCATCCTTTTTCAGCAGGATTTGGCCAAATCCTTGTGCATGGCTGATGAACCAAATCCGGATCCTAATTTGCATATGTAAATTTGGTATATATAATTTGCATATGGGTTTTGGGATTTGGGGATTCGGCGGAATCCCAAAAAGTATATTCAGTGCATCCCTATTTATTTGTAATATTGTTGCTACTTTACCAATGTGCCCTTGAAGCATTGCTTCATTCTCTGCAAGGTGCATAGTACATACAGTAAGTATCAGGGCAAGCTCTGCTACGCCTTGTGCCTGGTGGTTATTTTCAAGCTTCAATGAGAAGCTGGGGGTAATCACTGGGGTAAAGATCGCTAATGCATAGTACAGAAAGGGTACAACAAGAAATTTGTTTAAGTAAAGTAGTGCGCACACATTTACTGTACCCTGTGTTTTTAATGCCATTGAAAATAGCATATTTATTAACCACACAGTGCAAAACCTTTTGTAAGTTATTTCAGTGATTACATAACATTTTTGGTGACTTTGGTGCATTTTTAGCTATTTTCTTACATTTTCAGTTCTGCATAGGAATTGCTCACTTGCCCGTAAAACTTATTTGGCCAAGCTAAAATATTCAAACTGTGATTCTAACAGCTGATTAAACTAAACGAAAAAAAACATTGATTTGAGTGGTTTTATTGCATTTTAGTAATTTTATTGCATTCTATATTTCTTTGTTACTTATTTTTTGCCAATGGCAATTTTGTGTGAAATATATCAATGTGGATGCCTCTGCACACAACACAGTTTGGTTAATCTATGCAGATTGGGCAACAAACTGTTCAGTAAACCCCTGGCAGATACATTTAGGATGTTTTGTGCTGGAACTTTACAAAAATTGGAAGCGTGAAGATTTTTAGAAATTACATAAAAACCACTACATTTAGCATGGCTTTGCAGTTTCATAGTTTGCAGTAGAAATTTACCCATTTTGGTTTTGTCAGACTATGTCCTTTCACAAAATATATGGCTTTCTAGGGTCTTCTTACTATAAGGGAGTCTTGTGGCACATAATACCATTACCTGCTGCTCATATTGCAGTCAGTCACAAAAATTCATATGTACTGTTTCCATATGGTTACCTCTGTTTGCCATATAGTTTGGTAAATCTATGCATATTGGGTATACTGTATACCAGTGATCCCCAACCAGTAGCTCACGAGCAGCATGTTGCTCTCCAACCGCTTCGATGTTGCTCCCATTGGCCTCAAAGCAGGTGCTTATTTTTGAATTACTGGCTTAGAGGCAAGTTTTGGCTGCATAAAAAACAGATGTCCTGCCAAACATTTTCTCCTGTAGACTGCCAGTCCATATAGGGGTTACCAAAAAAAAAAAATCAGATCTCTTATTTGATATCCCCATGGACTTTTTCATGCTTGTGTTGCTCTCCAACGCTTTTTTAAATTTAAATGTGGCTCACGAGCAAAAAAGGTTGGGGACCCCTGCTGTATACTGTTCAGGAGACCCCTGGTGTTCATATTTAGGATGTTTTATGCTAGTACGTTATGAAATGTGGAGTGCATAATGGGGCAAAATTCAAACTTTGTGACGATTTACAGACATTTGTTAAAAAAACACACTGTTTACAATGGCTTTGCAGTTTCATAGTTTTCCATAAAAAGCCATATTATTTTTGGATTCATCAGAATGTGTACTTATATCTAAATTGTTTTCTAGAGTCTCCCAACTGTTAGGGAGTCTTATGACACATAATAAACAAACCAGATGTCCTAATGGTCCCTAATGCTATGTGGGAATTTTTGTAAATTTTTATCAAAACCACTAAGTTCAGAAAAGCTTAGATGTTGGGTGATTTGGAGCAGAAAGACATGGTAACCCAATTTGGATTTGATAGAATCTATACTTTTCAAAAATATATGGTTTCCTGGGGTAAAACTGACAGGTTATGGAACGTTTGAACATATCTCTGGGAGTTTTAGGGCAATGCTTTATGTGTTATAACAGTTTTGCTAAAGAAGGTGAATTGCCCAGTGAGTTTTCCAAAAGACTTGTTTATCTTAAATAGTTACAATTGTATCTTTGCTTATCTTAAATTGGTATTAATGTATCAAAGTGCAGGTGCTGAATGTTCTCGGCTTTCTGCAAAGAGGCTCCTATTTAAATTTTATAAACGTTATATCTTTTTTCTGGCTGTTCAGTGGAGTAGATCAAAGAGAAAGTCAGGACATTTCACTAATTATCCCGAACTGTGGGCTGAGCTGTCAAAATTAAAACTGTCCAGCAAAAAACAGGATAGTTGGGAGGTATGTAGCTTCACTTCTCTCAGAAAAGTTGCATAATACCAAGGTATTACAACATTGCACGTTTCATCATATTTTATATCTATCTATATCTTTACTTAATATATTCCTCAGAACCCATTACATCTTTAGAAACTTTTTTCGCTACAAGGGAAACAGAAAAGAACAAATAACCACATTAACCCTTAAAATCCACAAGTAAACATAAGTTATATACAAAAAAAGAGTATTTTAAGTCTTCAGTAAAACTTATTTGCTTACTGTCTCTTTAAATAGCAATTAACTTTTGGCAATTGGGGTTTACAGCTCAGTGCCTCCACCTAGGGAACACTGAGGATCACACCTCAGGGGGGTTCCACTAGGAAAAATAAACACACAGTTTGCAAATTAAACAAAAATAAACTTTATATAAACAACTTGGGAAATCTAATACACAATGCACTCCTGCACTGGGACACGTGGGACACTACCTGACTCACTATTAGGTACTTGACTGTTTCTCCAACACAGTCCTTTTTGTTATCAAAATCCCAATCCTCTGGAAGGGGTTAATAATGACACATTTCAGTTCAAATGGAATGTCCTTTCCCCAAGAACTCTTATACCCCAAGTTGTGCTACCTTTCCCAAAAGTACCTCCCCTTTAGAACTTAGCAGCCGCTCCAACGTAGCTGGTAAATGCACAAGACCTGTCCTCAAACTGGGGGTCCACACTAGTTTCCTCACCGGGGTTTTCAGAAGCAATCAGACTGGAGATTGCAGGCATCTCTGCAGCAGGCTCAATCTCACCAGTGGCTCCTTTTACCTCCTGAGTAGCGATTGGTGAACTTATTCGCCTGCGGCGAATTTGCGGCAAATTCCCGCTATTCGCAGCAGGCGAACAAATTTGCGAAACACAAGAAAAGATCACTGGCATTTTGTTTTGGACGCGGGCGGGAAATTTCGACGAAACGCCCCAGATTCGCCCATCACTACTCCTGAGTCTCTAGCAACTTGGCAGGGAACAGGATGGGCTCTCTCTGTATTTCTAGAGATACAGCAACTTCTATGCACTTCACAGTCTCACACCAACTGGTGCTGGCCCTGTTCAGCTCTGTTGGAGACCCTGTACATTTGGCTCCAAAGTCAGGAGCACCCTCTCTCTCCCAAGGATGCACTGGGGTGTCAAGCTAATTGGATGGCTCTCCATGTTTATGTCACAGGCAGAAAAACAGGGGAAGGATTTCTCTGGTCCCCTACATTTATAAAATGCAGTTCTTAATTTAGCACAAAAAGAGAATATACTAAGCTGTCTGGCCTATTATCTTACATTACCCTGCAGTGATGCCTTGATGTTACTTACAATAGCTCATGTTCCACTTAAACCCACCCATTTTCCAGTTATAAATAAAATATTCTTAATGGACACCTACTATGGATATTTCTACATATGACTCACCACAACATTACATGTTGTAGATGTTACTGCAAACAAAGAATTGTAATATAGTGAAGTTTAACAATAGCCAATAAGAAAGGCTGATCCCTTATCTATTTCTGTTGTAGCAGGCAATTTCATATGGCAAGCAGATGTATCGAATTTAAAAATCCTATGTTTTATATAAATTGACATAAACAACAATATCTAACATATAATTATACATATAAACTAGACATACATTAAGGGGGTTATTTATCAAGGGTCGAATTTTAGAGTTTTTTTATACCGTGAATGAATTCAAATGAACTCACAACTCAAATGATTTTTTATTTAAGAAAAAAAAACTGAATGAGCAAGTTTGGGGTTAACAACCAAAAGACCAAGATTTTTATTTTTATATATTTTTTTTTTTTAAACTTGAACTTGTTTTTTTTACCTGAAAATTTATTTTTGACCAAAGAAAAAAATTTCATGGAAAAACAACTCGATCCATAATAAATCTGACCCATAATGTTCGTATATAAATCCATGAAACTCTGTCCAGCAAGCATACCAAAATCATCAGTCCTCCCCAAATGCCACCTGTCACTCCACATTTGCACAGCATTATATTTAAACATTTACCTTTAGCTGTTAGTAGCTAGAGGTTATACTGTTAATCATGGTTAATTATTATATAAAGTAAAATAGAGCTGTATAGGGGTTATGTAATAAAAGGCACTACATTTGCCCAGGAGCAATAACCCATAGCAACCAATCAACTGGCAGCATATACTAGTAAACTGTTCAAAAGCAAACTTCTTATTGGTTGCTATGGGTTACTGTTCCTGGGAAAATTTAAGTTTGGATGATTTGGACTCCATATTACTGAAATTATAAGCTGCTGAATAAAAAAAGCTAAATAACTAAAAAAAAAAAACACCTCAGATTATAAAAAATGAAATCCAACTGCAAATATCACTTTCTACATCATACTAAAAGTTAACTCAAAGGTAAAAACCCCTTTAACCGTCTCCAGTGCAGGTGACTAAAGCATTTGAATCAAGTAAGTGACAGATATTGGCTACGTTATTCACACTGAGACCAATGCAAAGGTATTTTCTGATGTTTTGTTGCCCACTGGAAGAGATTAGGCACAGGCAACAAAAGTACCATGGGCCATTGCCCTAATACTGCACAGTTATTACAAAATTGCTGCACATTTCAAATTTACCATAGGCCCCATATTTTCTTGAGCCTTACATTTTAAACAAACTGAGATACTTTTCCATATTAAATGACAAATAGCTGCTTTTCTCCAGGTTCTCACTAACATAATAATACTTTATAAATTATAGATGAAAATAAGATTATCAACTTAGCAAGTTTCTTTATTTATGTATATTTTTCCTATATTAACTTATATACTGTATATTATGTAGTATTGCACAGGATTAGAATTTCCTAACCTACACCTACCCTATACTACCTCTTCTCAGGCCAGAACCAACCCAGTCTGAGGCTAAAAACTGACTCAGTAAAACAATAGTGGTGTACCCTGTCTGCTGTATGGTAGTTATGCCAATGTGCAACACTAATAACTGACAGGGCAACAGGGAGCACCTGACGATA
Source organism: Xenopus borealis (assembly GCA_024363595.1). NCBI lineage: Eukaryota > Metazoa > Chordata > Amphibia > Anura > Pipidae > Xenopus > Xenopus borealis. Next base: position 67,928,457 of record CM044443.1, on the reverse strand, counting down.
ATCCTCTGTACAAGCTGAAGGGTAGAACACGGCTGAATTCAGCGTGATCCGGAGTGCTGGTTTCACGTCGGATAGCATCGTCTGAAAGTGTTGCAACTTTGATCCAACACGACTCAACTGTCGGATGCAGACACTTGACACTGTGTCTGCATCTGACAGACGTGTCACGTACGATTAATGCTGCGACTTCATCCGACATTTCAATCTCTTGACTTATTTCTGTTGCGTACGACATGACGCCTGGGTTTTTGAGCAGCTTCAGGAAGCTTGCCTCAGGCATGCATGCTCTATGTGCTCTAGAGTGTTGTGGCTAAGCTACTTTTAGGGATCACTATAAAACATCTAAATATGAGCAGAATGGAGGTCACATCTGTCAAATGCAATTAAAAAGTTTAACTCAAATAAATAAATGAAAAAGGTTCAAGCATTAGCTTTCTGTGTCTGCACATTTTAAATTTTCAAACTGTGTTGAAACTATAATAAAACCCAGGCAACCCTTTAAAAAAGCACTCATTCACCTTCCACATGCTAAATGGCTAATTAACAGTTATTTATGGTGCAGGCTGTGGAATGCAGCCATGCAATATATAGGGTTTTTTTTTTATGAAAATAGAGTCTATCAAACTCCCTTCCATGAATTGTATTCATTTCTCAATAATTTTTCTTGAAAAAATCAGAGAGGTAAATTGTGGGCTTAATAAATGGGCCCCTTATTCATATGTATATGGGGTGTATTTACTAAAACTCAATAAAATCTAACAAAAATTTGAATTGTATGACTTTTTGGATCTGACGCCTAATACACGGCTGTTTTTACCTGCGCTCCCCTGCATTGCGGAGTGAGTAAAGCCCGATTCAAAATAATCGACTGCAGCTACTCCTGCGCTCCCCTGTGGCTGAACGGAAAAAAGCACAATGCAGGGGAGCGCAGGTAAAAAACGGCCATATGTAAGGGCCCGAAGGGTTTTTAAAGGACCAAATTACAAAGTCAGCTAGGCACCTTAAAAATATATGCTGCATAGCTGATCTGTGACTAGTTCAGCTGAATTGCACACAATTATAGAAAAATGTCAAAACATAACTCTGATCCAATTAATATCCAACTATCTTGCATGTACATTCTGTAGAAAATTGGCAGAATAGAACTGCGGAGAGCACAGGCGCCATCTTCTGTTCTTTACAATCATCTTTATTTCTGTTCACCAACACAAATCCTGCAGGAGTATGCACAGTTGGAGCTAGTCAGAGATCAGCTTCAACAGCACATGCTCTGGCAATCTCTGTTGGCTCTGTCGGTGAAGAAACATGAAGAGCATGGGGACAAAAGGGACCAAAGATGGCGCCTGTAAACACTGCTGCACTACTGTAAAACACTACTGTATTTTCATCTAATGTTTTTAAATAGAAGTACTTTTCTGTGCAATAGACTGTGTGAAGAGGGAGAAGCGAGGAATAGCACTTGAGGGTTTTTCTTTTTAAATGGGGTGATTTAGTAAACCCAAGCTAATCGAAAACCTCCACCACCCTTCTCAATTCGCCCTCCTCTCGGTGATGTCACGCAGCATATTCAGTGGCGTGTTGTGCCGTGTGCGTGTGAGAGGTCACTTCCGCAGTCTTCTCTGGCTCTCCTACACCTCAAACTCTCAGCTTAGTCACCGAATTTCCTATGGAAACCGTATCGAAAAAAATAGGCACCCAGATGGCCACCCCCCAAAACCCTGCCACCCTAGGCACAGGCCCTCGGGGGCCTATATATAAATATGACCCTGGTAGTACTTTACTTGAAAAAAGTGTCCCTAACATTAACATTGCATATTCATGCATAGTAGCACAGCAGAGCTCATGGGCGCCATTTTCATATTCCTCATATAAATGCACACGGATAAGGAGCTTTTATGCGCATGCTAAGTTGGGGCTGGTCTGGTATTCGTGCCTGCTGTGCATGTGCCAGAAGCTCAGAAGATTTCCAAAGGAAAACAAGAGGGAGACACTGAAGAGGGCACCCATGAGCTCCGCTCAGCTACTCTGCATGAATGTACCAATGCTAATGCCATTTGTTTTTCACATAAGGTACTATGGAGGGAGAAAACACTGAATCTCACTGAACCCCATTATTACATACCTCAATGAAAACAGGAGAAAGAAATGGGTATAAAATGGTCACAGCATTTATTCACATTTAGTGATGGGTGAATTCCTGTGATTCCAAAAATTTGCGAAATGTCTGGAAAATTTCGCCTTGCAAAAATTCGCCAGCTTCTCATTTTGGACGCCGGCATCCATTTTTTCAACGCCGGCAATGTGGATGCCTGCGTCCAAAATGAGGCGACGAAAAAGCCCTGCTGTGGGACCTGCATCTGCAATGCCTCGATGATAGATAATCCAAGCAGGCTGCCCCCCTAGCACAGGCAGCAGTAGTGTCTGTATCAATCAATCCACCATGTAGTCACAGAAGAAAACCTAACTTCTCCCTCTTCTAAACTTATCTGTGCAGTACTCTGGTAAGGTCCTACCACCACAATGAGCTCAACTGAAAACCTTCAGTTGGGCAAACCCCACAAACCCTAATATTAATTTCTTAATAGATAACATAGGAAATGAATTAAAAAACCACTACTAGTCATAAAATACAAACAATGATGATGTACTGTATCAAACAAATTGCACCACAGAATGGAATAAGATTGGTTAATAGCCATATAATATACACAGTTTTAATATTCTATATGTACAAAACATAAATAGATTCCATTTCAAATACTTTAAAATAATTAATGACTGTGAGCAACTGCTTGCAAAGCCAGCCACCCTCCTCTGGATGTATTTTGCTTGGGCACGTTAAAGCCATTCAACTTAGGTTGCCTGTCATGCTGGACCACACAGTTCACTGCTAGAGATCTGGAAAAGTATGAAAAGCCACTAAAACATTACACTGGCCAGGAGACTTGATCTAGGAAATTGTAGTATTATCTTGCTACAAATTACCATCTAATCTGTCTGTGACTAGGTTGTGTACACAGACATTCAAAATGAAATTGTATTTCATCCTGGATATCAAATGCACTTTCTTTTATTAATAATGGAGTGGTGGTCAACCTGCCCCATCTGTTCCGGAGGCCCTAAGCTGCACGTGCCCAGCTCAGAGGGTATAGTCACTAAACCACCTTGCCATGTTGGTTCTCCTGAATCCCCTCCACTATGTAGAGGCCTACCTCTTGCCACAAGTGTCCAGCTCCGATGGCCAAGCATAGAGGGTAAGGTCACCCTTCCCCTTTCCCATGCTACTTCCTTAGCAACCCCACCCAACTATAGGGACCTCCCTCTGGCTGCAAGTGCTCAGTTTAGAGGGCCCAGTTTAGAGGGCCCAGTTTAGAGCGCCCAGCTTAGAGGGCGAGGTCTCCCAACCACTTTGCCTAAATTTTTGATATTATGGTCACTGTAATGACAGCTAATCAAAAAGAATAGTGATAACCCTGTCACGACTGGGATGGGGGCTTCTAATTTCTCTCTTGCGTGTACTCTCATTCACCCCCATATTACCTGAGCTTTACCACTACCCTATGAACTAAAACCTATCTAGGGGTTCCCTATCAGAGTGGTAGTAACCATAAGTGCAAAAGTATTTCTGGTACTTATTTTACCATAGATGTAGCCTCTAAATGTGTTAGCTGCCGTACTATGTTACTATGTTACCAAAGGTAGCATAACATATGCAGGACCCATAGTACCAGGTCAGCTGCCTGTGCCTTCCAGCATGGTGGGTAAGCCCGATTGTATGTTTTGTCCCAGGTATCTCAATATCCCACCATGGGCCACTGCAGCAAACTGTATGCAGGAACCAGGTAACACTTGCAGAATTGCAGAATCCATCTTACCAACCACCAGCATGTTTCCTCCAGCATGGTGGGTACGGCCGATTCTATGCTTTGACCCAGTTATTTCTATGTAATATAACACCTCCCAGAGACGAATGCTTTTAGAGAGGAAACATCCAACCATGGGGCACTGTAACACATTTTTGATCCATGCAACACTTGCAGGATACAACATACCAGCCACCTGCCCCTTGTTTGCTCCAGCATGGTGGGTATGCCAAATAGCATCGTGGGTACACCAGATTGCATGCTATGACCCAGGTATCTTGATGTAACATAACACCTCACAGAGAGAAAAATCCAACCATAGGCCACTATCCATGCAACATTTGCAGGATCTACTGTACCAGCCACCAGTCCCTTCTTTTCTCCAACACAGCCCAACCACACTTTGGAAATCAGCGCTGTGATAGCCCTTCCATGCAATTTAGTCCTGCGCTCCAACAGCCCTTCCACGCTGAGGAGGCCCATGCTCCAGCAGCCCTTCCACTCTCTGAAGCCCCATGCTCTGGCAGCCCATCCACACTGTACAGCCCTTCCATGTTGTGGAGTCCACGCTCTGGCAGCCCTTCCACTCTGTGGAGCCTGAGCTCCAGCAGCCCTTCCACACTGTGGAGGCCGCCCTCCAGCAGCCCTTCCATGCTGTGGCAAACCTTCCATGCTGTGGAGGCCCGCACTCCGCAGCCCTTCCTTACTGTGGAGCCCCACTTTCTGGCAGTCCTTCCACACTGTGAAGTCTGCACTCTGGCAGCCCTTCCACGCTGTTGTGACCCATTTTCCAACTGCTTTCTGCCCAGACAATCAAAACTAGGCTATTTGAAAATAAAGGCTAACATTGTGCTGAGGAGTTGAGTGATCTTAGGTATAAACCTACCTCTCTCCCTGTTCACAAAGGGATTCCGCAATAGCTAGTCCATATGATATAATATTGGGGGCTATTATTTCTATATACTTGCCCAGATACAGTGAAATTGCCTCTAACCCCCATCTGTTATCTAGCTGAGTGGAGTGAAATGGATGGGACTTTGTGCTAAGTGTACGTTAGTAGTAGTATGATTTTTTTCAGGCACTATTGATTCTATGCAATCTTAGAGCATGAAGTGAAATTACCCCTTTTCCCAGAGAGATCCTGGACTACCTGACATGCCGGCCACCCAACTGCTAGGGGTCAGATGGGCAAGTGTAACCAGGTAGCCACTTGTCACTACTCCTGCAGGACCCCTGCCCATCAAGAGCCTGTCTAGCTACCAGTTGGCTACTCAGCCTAATCAACTCTGGCCATAGTCCCCCAAGGCAAACATCCCTGTTCTAGTTGCAAGTCAAAGGCACTGTGAGAGCCGATGTATGTTGTAGTTGTCTGTTATAAATAAATATATAAAGCAAATACAGCAAATAAACAGTAAGAGACTAACAGCCCCAAAGCTAGCAGTATAGTGAGGGGTGAATGTGTATAAACTGCAGCTAATAATCTTATGTAAAAGAGAGAACTCTGCCACATGTTCCATAATAAACTCACAGGGGGAACTGTCCTATCACATTAGAACTATTTTGCCCTATGCACACAGCCTGAATGACAGTGTGCAGCCTCTATAGAATATAATGACAGGGCAGCTGGAATGTTGTCCAAAAAATATATGGCTAACCTACAGACTATATAGGTATATATATATATATATATATAACATCTGTAACTCAATAAAGCCCAGTAAAATTAGGTGAAACTCTGCAGACAGGCTGCTGAATTAAGTAACAGCAAATGCTCTGTAAGGCTATTCTTTTTATTACGCATCTTTCTATTCAGGTGCTCTCCTATTTATATTCCAGTTATTTATTCAAATCAATTATGATTGCTAGGGCAATTTGGACTAAAGCAACCATATTGCTGAAATTGTAAACGGCAGAGCTGAATAAAAGGCTAAATAACCCCAAAACCACAAATAATAAGAAATGAAAACCAATTACAAATTGTCTCAGAATGTTACTCTCTATATCAGGGGTGTCCAAAAGGTAGATCAAGATCTACCAGTAGACCTTTAGATGGTGATCAGTCTCAAGATACTATAAACAAACAGATTGTCTAAATCACCCTCCTATTTCATGCTTTTCATTCAGATATTTATTATGTTAAAGGACATGTAAAGCCTACATTTTCCTACCCTGTAAATAAGTTGGGCATATCTTCCGCACCCAAACTGCATCATTTGTACTGCATATACCCCCTCTGTTTGCCATCACCATCACATTTTCCTAAAACAAATAGCAGCTTTCACCTGGCGGCCATTTTCCCTCTGATACATTATCATCTGAAATAAGACATGTATGCTGTAAAGTCCATGTAATGTTTTACATAGGCACAACATACTTTGATAAAAAAAAGTTCTGCTGGTTTTGAGCACTGTAATTATTATTCTGAGCTCAGGAGGGGGGGTTAGGAGAAAAAAATAGCATCAGACAGTTTCTATGGGAACCAGCGATGCTCTCTCTTCATTGGCTGTTAGTCTGGAGGGTGTGTTATGTAATCTGAGCTGAGAGGAACTGAGCATGCTCACTGAGCCAAGAGCCAAAGGAAATTCCTGAGGGAGGGGGCAGAGTGGTTTAGTGTAATAGAAGGATTTGTAGCTGATTAAGGGGATACTGCAGCCTTACTGTTAACCTTTTAACAACCAGAGTGGCAGTTATCTAAAGATTTCATAGATGCTCTTCATTGATTACATTTTTGTGAAAAGGGTTGACATGTCCTTTAAGGTACATTGTTTGCTTAATATAACAATATACATTTTCTCAATATCAGCATCAATATTTAAGTGATATTTTACATAGAATAGAATGCTAACAATTATTATTTTTTTTTTATTCTGATTTATTTGAAATTTTCAAACAATACATGAAACAGAAAAAGAAATGAGTTACAATTCAGATATTTAGTTACTATACTTGTTTTTCCTTTCAACTCTTTGCACTCTGCGTTACAATAAAAACTGTTTTCAATCTGAATGTAGGAAAGGAAAATGAAAAAGATAATGAGGACAGAAAAGAATAAGAGGTAAAGAAAGAGATGTCTTATACATCTCCTATATTACATGTCCTTTAGGTAGATGTTCCGGATCCACTTTGAAACAAAGAGGAGTAGAAATTGCATGCATAGTCTATAATTGTCTATTTTTCATAAACATTTCTATATGCATTATACTCTCAAAACACCTACCCTGTTGGGGTAGGAGAGAGAGGTCGGCTCCCATCCAACCATACCTTTGCACGGGGCTCTGACTATATCTTTCATCCAAGGTACACACAGTAATTCCGGAGTTCTAGGGTCTATGTTTCTCCGCAAGTGTCGGGCCAAGTCAGGAGATGTGCTTAATCCTATTAAAGCCTATTGCTATCCTGGGCAATGCTTGCAACATTTGTCTGTGTCTTTGAACTGTGTCCAATGAAACCATTTCTGGATATATTTCTGTGTCTCTTGTGTGGATGATGTCTTGTAACCCTCAGCCAATCTGCTATTTTAGGAAGTGTTTGCTGTTTCCACTTTAACGGAATGAGCAGTTTAGCCGTGTCTAGCATAATAGGTACAAAAGATTTGGAAGAGTGGCGAAGAAGTAGTTCTAATGGTGTATTGGTGCATTTTGAATGTCCACCTCTGTGATGTCCTCCCTTGTCTGAGACCAGTAGCACTTTATATCTGGGCAACTCCAAGAGATGTGAGACAGATCTCCTACCCCTTCACTGCACCTCAAGCATGTTGGTGGTTTATAAGTGTTTAATATATATTTTAGTTGGGGTTCTATACCATCTGCTAAGCTCCTGTATTTTGCCGCGAGGTAGAATGCCTCAAAAAGACTATTTTTTCCCAGTCTTCTTCTTCCGTTGTTATTTCCTATTCCTCCTCCCATTTAAGTTTAAATATATCTCTCGGAAAGGGTTTAATGTTTATTATGCACTTATATATATAGGAAATTGTTCTCTGTGGGGGTCCCTCGATTTCCAGAGAGTTTCTATCGGCATGGGTGTCTCTTTATTTGTGAGGTGCAGGTGATTTGGCGATATAACATGTCTCATTTGTTCCAGTCTGAACTTGTCTAGGGGTGTGGGGGGTATGTTAGGAAACAACACTTCCCATGGGTGGACAGTTGAGTTGATAAGTAAGGAATTAATACCTTGATGTCTCTTTAATGGCCAATTGATATAAGGTTGTGTCACTAATCCTGGTGGGAAACTCAAATTGTCAAATATAAGTGTGTATTTAGAGGGAGAATGTATCTATTCACCCATCTTGACTAGCTTATCCCAGATTTGGAGTGTAAATAAGAGTTTATTATCTGTTTTAGCTATTATACGTCTTTCTGCTGACATCAGCCAAGGTAGAGTCATGAGTGGCGTCTGAGACGACTCCTGTTCTATGCCCACCCAAAGTTTCAGAGTATCATTCAAAGCCCAGTCTATACATCTGTTGCTTTGTGCCGCTTTAAGATATGCCTCCCAATCTGGTAGTCCTACCGCTAACAATAATTTTATGGATGTAGATCAGAATGGGACAACATCACTTAAAGTAGGCCTCACATTAATAAAGCATGGGCTCTCTTGCTCTACATCATACTAAAAGTTTATTTAAAGGTGAAAACCCTGTTTAACAGATTGACAGTCCTGCAAGGCAAGGGATGAAAAATAATGGTAATAAATACTATTTTTTGTGCAGCTCAGCAAACCATGATGTCGGTGGGCCTTTTTTTGTGAAATGGAACACACAATGAAATTCTAATGCCAATTCATTGCAATGCTCATAGGTGAGCATTAATTGATGCAGAGTAAAATTTTTCCTTTTTTATATAATTGTGTATCATGCAGCTGAATTAAGCAACCATGAAGTATACAGTTTAAAGCTGACTTTAAGTACATTTAAAACATAATACCTTTAAAACCCATTTGCAAAATGCTTAGTAATTTAGTTCAGATGTGCATTGTAGCTGCTTGCAAACCAGTGTAGTCTGTTTCAGACTGGATTACAAATCACATGGGGGTTGCAACCACCTCACCGGTTTAAAATGGGACACATGCATATGAATGAATATTGCATGATTGCACTCTACAGTCTGCATCATAAATAATTACTAACTAGCCATTTAACACGTGGAAGGTATTCAAGTCCTGATTTTAATGGGGTGCGGTAACAACTATGTGTTTTTTTTTTTTTATTTTTATATTTTATCAAGGCCTATTTGTATCTAACCAGAAAACATTTTAATACTTAGACCAAAAATCCAAGAAAACAGGCTAAAACCTGCACATTTACACAGGTTTTTGGTCAGGTACAGGTTGCTACAGACCAGTTGCAAAACACAGTATATATATAAACAGTAGACACAGTTTCACCTGGGTTGTAACCAACAGCAACCAATTAAATGATGTCTTTCAGTGCTCAACTGAACAAAACACTGATTGGTTTCTATGGGTTACTGCCCATGTGCAAATTTGCCTAGTGTTTATAAATGAGTCCTAACTCATTTTTAGTTTTGTGATTCAGCTGGTCTCCCTGTTACTCTGCCAGTTATTAGTTTTGAGCAATATTGAACAATAAGCATAACTGTCATACAGCAGACTTTGGGGGATGTTCACAGCATACAAGGTAGACCACTGGTTTTGTTGAGTCAATTTTCAGCCTCTGGCTGGACTGGTTCTGGGCTGAGAAAGGCTGGTTTAGGGCAGATGCAGGGAAATTCCCAACCTCTGCATTTCTACATTTAAGTTTCATATATGGAAACATTAATGAATAATAACAGCAACCGATATTTAAATATATAAAGACAACCTGCAAAGTTTATAATCTTATTGCATTCAATCTGGAAAAGTGTCTCTGTTTGTTTAGAATGTAAGGTTCACAAAATGCCCAGCTTAAGGTAAATGTGCAGCAATGTGCATGAAAGTCCTGGAGCTAATGACCAGCAGCCAAATTATACTGGCCTAGGTAAGAGATGGGCAAAATCACGGCACATGCATGCATGTTCATGCGCATGCATATATGTGGGGGTGAACGAGGTTCTTGGCCCGGCCTTGCTGTAATCTCACATAACGATAAAGCTCCCCCTTAATGTCCTTCACATATTTATGCAGGGGAACTCATACGAATTCTGTGTGGTCACAGCCTCATTGTGCCTAATGGTTTCAAATTTAGTGGTGAGCATAACTATTCAACTAGTTGTTCAAATACAATTTGAGTTTTTTTTTTTTTTTTAATTTGACTTAGATTTTCGAGATTTATCATACTCCTTCAAAAACCTTCTGAATTACTGTTTAAGTCATAGGCAGAGGTCCAGGGATCATTTTGGAGATGTTTGCAATTTTCCTGACATTCTAGTTTTTTTTTCAGAGAATTTTCAGGTTTTTTAAATTAAAAAAATAGATTTTATTAATAAATGTTGTTAAGTCAAATGTATAAGAGTGTAGGGGAATTTTAAAAAGACTCAATTGAATTCGAAATTTCACCCTTGATAAAAGACTTTGTTGGATAACTGGAGTACTGGAGACATTGCTCCATATGGGCATAAGTTCTTCTGCTTGTTTACACTTTATAGAGACACCTACACTTACAACAAGAATTGTCTCAAAACAGTCCACAATCTCTAAAATGGGGGAACATCCTATGTGACCTGTTTATCAAGCTCTTTAAAAAAATGTGTTTACAAAGAAAAACTATAAATAAATATATAAATATTTGCAAGTTAGGTTTATTGTCATCTCAGCTATAAAAGAGTGTGCGGACCTACTAAATTAATAATATATAGACTTATTTCAACAAAAGATATACTGAAAAACAGACACCATTCAGTGCAAAGGGCAATGCACAAATACACATTAAATGGTGAAATAAACATTTACACACATACACAAGAAAAAAGAAAATGCCTATACTGCAAATGTGATTTGGTATAAACAAAATAATAATAAATATACATTATATTAATTACTTTTTTCAAGTTGTCATCCCCCACACTTTGCATTCTTACAAATGATGGTTTTCCAGTTATTACATCACATACCGGTATTATATGTTCTTAGCAAATGCATGTGCTGTATTGCACAAATTTAAATTAAGTACTTGGTAGCTCAACAGGCTCAAGCTGAAGGACAAAACAACAATGCCAACTTGGCAGATGATGATGCTGGAAGACCCGCGCCACCTGCAAGATTAAACACAGTGGATGCTGTCATCCAAACAATAATAGGTTTGCAATCCACAAGATCACAGACAGATGCTGTGTAACATGGAGCTACTGACATGCTGCTTGAGAATATTAACATTTTATAGCAGCAATTGTTTAGAATTGAGGATTCTTTTGAAGAACTCATTGATTTTTGTAATCTTGACGAGAGAGTAAGACATAATAGAAAAGCGTGTTTTAGTCAACCTGATTTGGGGAATTTGTGAAGACGGATATCTAGACAGTATGATATTGATGAAGACATTCCCCCAATGTTTAGAAGAAATTGGCAACATGTGAGCTATTTTTTCTATGATGAACAATTGTAGCATAGTGGAAAAGAGATTCTTAAAACACCAAAATGTAACTTACCCTTCTATTGAGTCCAATGCATTTCTTCAAAATGTTGTAGGTTTGTAACAATTTTCATGTTTTTACGAACTTTTACACAAAACAACCTCCACAGATGTGTTCATCACTAATAGTGATATGTTCCATTTTTAACAGGAATGTGTCTCTATGCATACTGTATATAAACCCTTGCATTAGTATTACCCTGCTTTCCCCAGCCCCTCAAACCTTCCTCAGCTCCCTATTTTTGTACAGCATAGAGGAGAGCAGCTTTGTGAGTGGCAGTAATGCTAAGAGGCCTACAGTATCTTCTGTTAGTCTAGGGCACTGTTAATATTTGTTCAACAGTTTACAGAAGTTTGGCCAGGCCTCAAGCACAGCTTCACACAGGAAACTGCCAGCTTTAGGAATCATTCAAGTTAGTAGCTAGGAGGTTGGGGGCACCTACAGAACTAAAAGATTAGTGATCATTTTAAAACCTGGAACCTTGTAATTGTCACAAGTTATGTGACTTGCCAAATAGAAAACCCTGAATCCTTTATAGGCCAGTTGTAACAATCTTGTTAGAGTTGAACCTTGGGAGACAGCTGGTAGGGCCCCTTTCGTGTAACAGGGAGAATCCCTATCGACCCCGGTATTCACCGATGGCCTTTTGGGGCCCCAAACTTTCTGCGGCAGGGAGGACAAGGCACCTGGACACTTCTGGTGTAAACACAGTACTGATCAGGAGCAGGCAAAGACGAACACAGGAACAGCCAAGGTCAGGTCAGGCAGCAAGGATCAGAGTTGGGGGACAGGCAGAAGATCAAAAACCAGATTAGCAAACAAACGATTGCTTTCGTTGGATCGGAGTAATAGAAGCCAGCTTGGGCAATGACTGAAGAGGAAGCACTATTTAACGGACAAGGAACCAAGTGGGAAGGGGTAATTAATTGATGGACAGGCAGGGGACCAATCAGAAGACCAGGAATCTTTGTCTATAAACAAAGCATGCACTAATGAATGAGATTTGTTTTAAACCTGAAAACTCCAGTTTTTTATTGATATATACACTCAAAAAGTAGAATATTTCAGGAAAAACATGATTCTATCTTTAGTACAAAAAAAAAAAAACCAACCCATAAACTGGTAAAGGAGGATATTGATTCATTTTAATTGTTCCCATTTAAAAGGATGATGTTGCTTATTTGTACTAACATGAACCTTTAAAATGTAACATTTGAAAAACAAACCCTTTTTCTTTAGGATGCACCATAGATATTGCTTATTATCTGCTGAGTGGGAGTAACAAAATTGTAAGAACTATTACTGTGAATTTTATGTTTGAAAAGATACATTTAATATTGCAACTATTTAAATATTATTAGGTACAGTCTACAAAGTGGAATGATCAAAATGATAATTAGTCCATAAAAATAGGGATGAAACACAAATGTAGCAGGTTTAAACCAGAGTCATAAAGTGAACAAAGTTATTTTCATAATAGGTGTGGCTACAAATAACTGATTGAGTGTGGTACCTTAAGGTAAACCAATTATATAGAAATGTTGCTTTACTTCCTTCAGGATTGTAGTCTCTGTGACTTGTGCAGAAAATGAAAACACCCAGTATCATATCTGGATTACTAAAAGGAACGCAAATGCTATGGCATACACACTGGGAATAAAGAGCAAACTAAATCGCTCTGACATTTTTCTGCACAGCAAACCAATAATTTCCCACAGTAAATTCATGCTAAAATGGCATTATGGCATAAGTTGGCATAATAACTAGTGATGGGCGAATCTCACACGATTGGCTTCGCCTAGAGATTCGCGAATTTCTAGAGAAATTCGCGAATCGGCGAAAAATTCGCGAAACGATTTTGTCGCGCGGCGCGTCAACTTTGTCGCGCCACGTCGTTTTCGTCGCGCGTCGCGTCATTTTCGTCGCGTCAAAAAACGACTGACGCACGACACGTTTTTCGGTGGTGATTCGCGAATTTATTCGCCAGCGGCAAATCGCGGGAATTCGCTGCGAATTCGACCTAGGCGAATAAATTCGCCCATCACTAATAAAAACTAGGGAAGATGCACCATAACCTTTTTTTTTTTTTTTTTTTTTTAAATGAATAGCACGTATAACTGAATGTCATTTACCGACTCAGTTTGCAGTTTCAGCAATCTAGTTGGAAGGGTCTAAATGAGCAATAAAGTTTAGCAGCAATAACAATATATTGTTAACCTTACAGAGCATTTGTTTTTAGATGTGGTCAATTCCCCATATTTGAAAGATGTAAAGAGTAAGAAGAAGGCAAATAATCAAAAAACTATATATATAAAAAAAAAATAATGAAGATGAATTGAAAAGGTGCTTGGAATTGGCCATACTACAACTTACTAGAAGTTAACTTGGAGGTGAACATCCCTTTAAGAATTGAATTCTGAAAGGAACATAACCTTTTTAAATAGATAAAGAACACACATAGGGGCAAATTTATCATTATCCACGAATTCCAGGGCTTTTAGCCCTCGAATTCAGCAGAAATTCTGTAGTAATTCGGCTGCTTATCAAATAGTTTTAGGCTATATTTTCTTTGCTATTAGATTTGCTATTAGATTACAAAAAAATCGTAGGATCAAACAGCGATCATTTGATTTCACAAAAAATCGTGAAATTTCCTTCGATCGTTCCAAAAACTTGTACGATTCGAATGATCGAGGCGTTCGATTGTACAAATGATATTCGAGCAGGTGATAGAAAAAAAAAGCCTATGGAGGGGATTCCCATAGGCTTCTATTGCTATTCAGTAGGTTCAATCTGGCGAAGTAGGCAGTCGAATAAAATTTGTAAAGTTGAAGTACTTCGATCATCGAATGGTCGAATTATCGAATATTCGATCTATTCAATCTATTTGATATGCTCAAATTTTGCATATTCGATGATCGCAGTGGTCAATATGCATATTCGAATATCCGATAAAATCCGATGTAAATCTGCCCCTTAGTATGGCACCTGAAACATGCTTTATGTTGGCAAATACTGCTTTAAACGAAGGTATGGATATGGATTTTAATGTAGTTAATTTGTATGATTGAGTAAACAGATTAAGTTTAAGTTTTTTAAAAAAAAAAAAACTTAAGTTTAAGAGCAACATCAAATAACACACTGGGTGTGAATTTCAGAAGACAATCAATGACTAACTATTAGTTATTCAAGGTTCAGATGGAAAAAAAGGTAGAACTTGATGCACATGTGACATTTTGTCTACTTCATCTGCTGCACTATGAATTCTAGAAAGGCAAGGTTGTGAGTAACTTTCTCTCTCATTTGTTTTTGCCTGTGTTCAAGTAAGAATAATATTGCAAGAAAATTTATGTTGTAAATTTAACAGAGTTTGGATGATGACTTTATGAAAAAAAAATTACATTTGAAATAGAAAGATCATATTTTAATTGTATAAGTACTTCACTCTAAGCAGAGACTGATACATACAGTATACTGTCATTTCCCAGTAAAACAATCATTCTCTCCATCACTACAATTAGACATGAACTAGGGGTTTGAAATAAAACCCAACTGACCAGTAAAACATATTACAATGATCCTGAATATATCCTGTACAATAATTTTAAGGAATACACACCATTTATTTATTCTCTTGTTGCCAATCTCTTTATATATTTATATATATATTTATATATAGTCCAAAGAATCCTCCCGCACTCCGTTCACCAAATCAACTGACCGGGTGCCTCCATGTA
>CM044443.1:67867270-67913264 GCA_024363595.1 Xenopus borealis | reverse complement strand
TTAAAATAAATCAAAAAATTTATTTATTATTGAAAGACTAAAGTTTCGGCCTCCTCCGAGGCCTTTCTCAAATATATATAAAGAGCATCTTCACAGCTCAGTCTGAACATAGATATTGTGAGAAAATACAGGAGTTACTGTGTTCTCTTATCCTTTTGACTCCTTATATATTAATTGATTAGTCATGCATGCTACCACTGTTTAAATGTTGAGGTACAGTAGCACGACTGTGTACTTATCTAAATATAGCATATCAACAGGACATATCAACTGTATATGCTTCAGTTTCAGTTTCCTGAATTCAGTCATTTAGCATACAGTTGCTGCCAGCTCAGCCTCTCTTGACAAAGGGTCCAATTTATGATTGCTCGAGCTTTATGGATAAATCTTTTTCTCGTTTAAGAAGGCCAACTAGGTGAAAAATACCTCAAGAAACAAGGGTTTTCCCCAAAACACCACATGAGTTAAGCCTTGAGCAGTCATAATTCCTCCCCCACCACCGAGTGCACTGTATTGGCATAAATTACTTAGGACCCGTGCTCTGTTTATGAGATCAAAGGCTGGTGGCATTTGCCTGACTGATGTCCCAATATTACAAGTTTATTGGAGTTGTTGGCCTTTGAGTTAATTTTTAGTCTGGTCTAGAGAGTGCTATACTGATAATTGGTTTTCAGTATTTATTGATTACGGTTATTGATCTATTTTGCATTTATTCAGCAGATCTCCAAGTTGTTATTTCTGCAATTTGGTTCCTAGGGTCCAAATTACCAGAGCAACCATGCATTGAAAATAAGAGAGTGTGCTTGCCATTAAATCATTTACAAGAACAAGAACAAGAACTCCTGTAACAGAAAAAAAAAACAATTTTATAGGCTCATGTTCCTTCCTCATGCCTATGTGACCCAATGTGGCATTATTTAGGCAAGTATGAACTAGTATGGGTCAGAATGGTTCTGCTTAGTTGACTACAATCCATTAGGTACGTTGAAATTCTGGTAACATAAGATTAATAATTATACTAACACACAGTCACTTAGCTTTTCATTACATAGATTACCCAAACTTCTTGTGGTAATTATCCACAGTAATGATGTTAGATTTAGAGCCAAGCCTTGATTTCCTTTCGGTTTTCTCATCCTGGCTGATTTACATAGAAGTGAGAATCCTGCTCAACAAGTCTTAGCACAAAGGGAATCATATTATTTAGAGTGCTCTGATATTTACATACAAGTCACTTGAAGGGCGAGAGCATTAGATCAGGAATTACTACTTTTCGAAAGAAGATTACACAACCCTGTACTTAACCTTTACAGTTTTATTCATTAAAAGTTAAACTATAAATACAGATTTTTTTTTTTCATAATTCATCAGCATTTTCAACTTAGACCAATATAAATATAAGCAAACTTTCCTTATTTTTTACAATTTATAGTGTATATAATTTATAATTTATAATTCAAGAGTAGGACTCATTTAGAAGCACTGGGCATCTGCTGTATCAGCTGCTAGCTTTGATTGGTGCACACATTGACAAAGAGGTGTACAGATCACAGTTTTTAGTTCTATGTTTTCTCTAATTTACTTGTGTTAAACAAAATATTATACAGCAGAATAACCAAGAAAATCAAGAAAAAATATTTGCAAACAATTAGAACTACAAAACAGCTGTACTGATTGGCAGTTGCCAATTGTTCATTATTTATCTGCCAAGAAATGTTATTTTAAATAAACACATAAAACAGCCAAGAAACCTGTAAATCAAAGACTTACTTGGGAGTAAAAAAAAAAAAACAGCCGGTTCCTTCTAGAGAGGGAATAAAAACAGACCACTTCATCTGGTAATATACCACTGGCTCTAATGTTGTACTTTTTATATCAATCCAGTAATTTATTTACTGCAGCTATGGTATGCTAGTCTGCAGAGTTCCATCAATGCTGCTGTTGCAAGGGGAAATTGGACCTAACACGAGCTGATGCGTCAAAATTAAAGCAATTGCACTTGCACTTTGATGCAAATTGGACTACAATTTTGTAAGTCTGATTGTTATAACAATAAGTTGTGCCCTCAACTATATGGAAGTGCAAAGAACACATGTAGATGCAATTGTCGTCCCATGCAACTGAATGTGCAGCTCCACAACTGTGGTGTGGTAATATGACAGCTATTGTTTTACTTGCACTGCTAACATATTGTATGCAGTCTTTTCCTTTGCTATAGCTATATACTGTATTTTCAGTGCAGTTTACATATATTTAGCCAAATATAACTAACCAAGAAACACCACAAGAAACTCTGATGAGTCCAGGTGGACTACACTGTGGACTATTTCCTCCACCCAGGCAGTTATTGCATCTGCTATTTCTGCAATATTTACAGTCAAGGAATGATGTTCAGATGAATGGCAGGACTATTTGGACTGTTTTGTTATGACCATCCTGTTGGCACAATACTAATACTTGAGAATGCCAGTGTACAGTACATGAATGTCACCAACTGCAACATGTCTTAGCAGGAGGAGATTTATATACAATGTATTATAGTAAGCATCTGCTTGCAACAGTGTATCAATGTCGTCTGGTCTGCAAGGTTAATAACAATATAACAAACCACCAAACAATTGAGATGGGGGTGGGAGGCTCATAGGATTAACCCCCACCTTCTCATCCCAGTAACCCAGTTCAGACCATAAGCGTGTAACCAATTTCAACACTTCAAGTTCCCCACCTATGCCCCTGAAGAAGCCGCTGAGCCGGCGAAACGCGTAGGGCTAAGCATAGGTGGACGGTGAAGAGACTAGCTCGGCATCGCTCCCTACGTAGACAGGCAGGAGGTGCCGGGACAGGTTGGGTGGAGGGTGGCGGTTGAGCATGGGAGCTACACAGACCCGCGGAACTAGAAATTTGCTGATAGAGCTTGAATGATACTCTACAAAAAGAATAGTATCACTGTCCACCGTGCGCTTTTTTAATATATGTGTATTTTGTGGACACGGTCCAGCACAGCATCATAGCACGCTGTGGGTTTGTAGTATATGCAGTTGACTTAATGGCGCATTTATGAGATGCCTTTTTAACAGTATAATTAAAAGTTATGTTTTAACTGTTACTGGGGAACTTGAAGTGTTGAAATTGGTTATCCTTTGAGCCTCCCACCCCCGTCTCAATTGTCAGGAGGAGATTTAACAAGAAACATGGAAGAAGGAGTGAAGACAACAGAACTGCAGTTTAAAACATAAACTGAAAGATAATAAAGTAAAGTTATGAAAAGGGAGAGGAATAAGAAAAACAAAGGGACAAAGAAAAAATTAAATGAGAAGTCTGTAGGAAAAGGAAATAATAGTACGAATAAGGGCAGGCAGAACAGGTAAGGGAACAAATGATTAAAATAAAGACTATTTTGGTTATTTTTATATCTGTTTATTTGCCAATTGGGACTCCTGAGAATTTAAGGCGGGAGTCGCTTATGTGTTGGTGTACAATTTAAGTTCAACAGAGTGCTTTCTTTTATTGATACTTGGAAATATTATCCAACATGAATAATAAAGCTGTGGCCTGTTCCTCCAAGCTCAGTCCAGTGTCTGTGCATTCTTTATTGTGTGTTGTATTTTTTATTTAGTCTGGCATACTTTTCCCGTGTTAATTCCCATAAATTTCAACTGAATGAACGTTCTAAATGTCCTTTTCTACATTAATAATATTTAATGAGTGCTCCTTTCATTTTGGGCTATTTATGATTTTTTCATGCTAGCACCTGGGTCATCTTATACCATATAATGAAATGCTAGAACTCGTTATATTAAAGCAAGGTAGAATCCCAGATGTTTTAGGATAGCATAGTACTTTATTTTTGAGGTCTGTCCTTTTTGTTTAGTGTTTATCTTGAATGGATTAGTGAGGAATTTTATTAAAGAAATTGGTTAAATTATAATTTATTATGTATTATACTGCTGTCTCAGTCACATACAATATAATCATTTTAGTTTAGAGGAATAAACAGTTGGTAAGTTATTGTTTTTGGATAAATTTGGGAAAAGTGACATCTGTTGGTTTCTTGTGGTTATTGCATGTTGACAGTCTGCAGGAACTCATTAGAAGTCAATCATGACTCCAGGGGAACAAGATTACTAAGGGGTACAAGAGCAGGACAGACGTGTCTCCCACTGCTCGCCACTCTTCAGTAAAGCATTGTATAATAGAGGCAGCATTTTGTCTAGGCGGTTTTTGTGGGTAGTTTTTTTGCACTTTGTATACTGACTGGGGCATTGTAAATAAACTCTTTACGCTTTAGTATTCAGAGATTAACGTATGTCATGCATTCAAATGTTTTTATTGAAATTGTAAAAATGTCACAACAATTATTGCATTAATAACTGCTAGTAGCATGACAGGGGTTACAGCCCCAAAGAAAAAAACTTCTTAGGGTGCCCCAAAACCAGTATTGGTAGAATGTAACAATCTTTCAAAGGGTAGGGTGTCTTCTATTTTGCTGTGCTATTCAGGGCAGTTGTTTGTCTTCACTTTTGCATTTCTATATTAGGTCTGTAGTGTTATAGTGTTGTCTGTGTTCTTTGTATGATGATTTAAATTGCTTACCCCTGCATGAAATTCACAGATCCCAATCTTTTTAGTATTACACACTTTCTGCCAAAGAAAATCAGAAACATTAAATAATTTGACAGTTCAGGATATGAAAAACATAAGGCAATAGTTGGCATATAGACTATCATAAAATTCACTACAAACATCTTTATTCCAAGCCTTCTCTATTAACGAACCTAACAATTAACATTTGTGTTAAATTGCCACCTAGTGGCCTTTGAGTAATATTATGTCCATAGAAAATAATATAACAGCAAATGGCACTAAAACCACAATATAATATATATATATATATATATATATATATATATATATATATATGTATTAAGTTTAAAAACTAGTATCATAGTTAATTTTACTTGTGCCAGTCATCTTCACAAATAATATTTATTCTTTACATGCCTTTGAAAGGTGAGCGAAGAAGTTGCTCATTTATGATGACAAATCAATAGAGATGAGCAAAAGTGTACACTATTACAAACACACTGGCAAAAAGATCATGAAAAGCTTGACCAAAAACCACACTGTAATCAAAAGCAATGTAATGCTGTTTGCTAATAATGAAAAATATTCAGTGCGGGAGTGGTAAGGTGAAGAGGAGTGATGGACGCCTGAGCACAGGGCACATAAAGTGGCTTGATTGGGGGATGCAGATTGTAAATCCAGGGCTGTATAGCTTCATGGGAGGAGATGGTAACTATACAAAGCACATTTGAGACCTCTTCTAGGAAATGCAGTGCAATATTAGTATTTTGTACAGTGATTGGCGAATCTATTAGTTTCGCCGAAAAATTTATGAAAGTGGAAAAAAAATGCAAAATGCCGTAAATTTAATGAAGCGTATTGAAGTCATTGGGTGTCAAAATGATTTTAAAACACAACAATTTTTATGAACGCAACAATTTTTATGTGCGCGACTATTTTGTTCAATGCATTGAAGTCAATGGATGTAATGTTGACGTGTAACACGTTTCTCCAGCGAACTTTGCAGCAGTTTTGTGAAAAACTTGCAGGTGGGGAAATGCGGAAATTCACAGTGGATCCATGCCTGAATAAAGTCGCTATTCGCCATCACTAAAGTTATATAGTTCTTTCCTAAAATAGATGTAGTGTCAAAAAATTTGATTATTCGAAGAAAGGCTTAAATGTATTTTTTAAACAAGGTTATTGAAATTGAATCTTAGTACAAATTTTATGCAGATAATGATCTAATTTCCCTTTCAGAGTCAGGGAAGAATTTTTCCCCCTCTGGGGAAAAGTTTTGGATTCACGAATGCATGCACAAATATATAATGCTAAACTGGACATGAAATTGACTGCATCTGGATTGTATTCATGCTTGAAACTTCCATTGAGAGTCAAAGCATGAGACTGTACGACACAAAGGAGCCCTTGACTTAGGGGCAAATTTACTATTATTCCCCATAACTAGCTCAACAAAATTCAATAGTCAATTAGCATTGAAATTTAGTAAATCGGCCCCTTAATGTCAACTTGGACTACGTAGTAATTCCAGGTTTTCCTTTGTGGGCTGCTTCAGTAGCCTTAACTCGCTTGCGGCAAGACAATTGCCCATTGAGCTATGGAAGAGATGCCATTCAAATGATTGACTGAAGCAGATATTCATTTGCATGTATATTGGAGAACTGCACAGAATTAGCAGTAGGAACAAAGTAGCATGAACCCAAAAACAAAATTGTATCTTCATTGTGGGTATGGTATGTTGATTTATCTTTATTATGATGTTCATATTTTTATAAGGGTGCATAAAATCTAAACTGTTAATTCCATATGTTCTGGAAGACTTGGGAAAAGTGACTAACGCTGGTGATGATTCAACAGCGGTACCGCCTGCAGGGACTTGCTGATTTACTAAAAGGGCACAGGCATCACTTCATTAGTGAAGGAGATAGACACTAGCATTGCTTAGCACTCTATTGCCAGGCGAATTTTCACTCTGGCGAATTCAGCAAATTTACTAAGATGCAGATTTTACTTAACTTTATCTATTTCACCAGACTTGCCTTCACCAGCTTAGACCAGGCAAAAGGGATTTGGAGTGCGTAGAACTTCCTCAATCTTCATATTGTTTGAGTGGAAAAACTTCTAAATGCAAAAAATGTTGGCGTCTTTCCCATTTTTCAGGGTGATAGGCTGCAAAAGTCTTATAAATTTTTTTTTGTGTAACCAGTTTCCCCCCTACATTTTATAACATATGGGAACATTATTTTACAGTGGCCTTATGTGTAGGGCATTAAAGGGGTTGTTCACCTTTGAGTTAACTTTTAGTATGATGTAGAGAGATGAGTAATAAAAAGTAGAAATGACCATAAATGTGTAGCTTTATAGAGCATTTGTTTTTAGATGGAGTAAGTGACCCCCTTTTGAAAGCTAGAAAGAGTCAGGCAAAGAAGGCAATAATTCATAAACTATAAAAAATAAATAATGAAGACCATTTGAAAAGTTGCTTAGAATTGTCCATTCATACTAAAAGTTAATCTGAAGGTGAACCATCCCTTTAAAACAACTCTATTGACTTTATTAAGGTTCCCTTTGCATGTCTAGTCATCAGTGTAAATGTAATGTACTGGATGCACCATGTAACAAAAAAAGATGCATTCGGGGGCGGAGCCAACTACCACTGAGCATGGACGCTTGAACCCTGAGCTCCGTGTACTATCGAGCCATATACCGACTTCACCAGCAAGGATAGAGGAATTATAAGCATACACTGCAAGCACATATCTGGGAGAAGTATGGCACCCAAAATCCAGCAAAAAAAAAGCAAGTACCACAGTCACGGCGTGCTTTGCAGCGCAAACAACCGCTGAACAACAGGCCGTGGAAGGTGCCATCTTGGAGGCCACGGCTAACCAATATCCAGACCGCCAACGCGACGCAGAAACTCACCTCTCACCTACCGAGGAGCTTAAAATCATGCTCCTAGACCTTAAAAACACATTGCAAGCGGACATCAAACAGCTATCTGTGGACATACGGAAAGAACTGCAGGAAATTGGTGACCGAACCTCACACATTGAAGACAAGATGGGAGAACTAGCAGAGGCCCATAATGACCTGGCAGACTCCCAAGACAAGGCAGCCAAAGAAATAGAAAGACTCCCAAATAAAGTAGCGGACCTGCAAGATCGTTCACGCAGGAACAATCTAAAACTTCGAGGCATCCCAGAGTCAGTGCTGGCGCAAGACCTAGAGGAATATCTGTCGGGCCTTCTCAAGGCAATAATGCCTACTACCCCGCAACTGGAGTTACTAATTGACAGAATCCATAGGATCCCCAAACCACGCAATGCTCCAGACACAGCTCCGTGGGACATCCTCACCAAACTGCATTTTTTCCATATCAAGAAAAAACTTCTACGCTCAGCTCGTCGCAAAGAGAATTGGCCGACTCAATATGTGGACTTACAAATTTACGCTGATCTATCTCAGACCACCTTGGCAAAACAACGAATATTCCTTGAAATAACCAAGACCCTCCAAGACAACAACATACCATACCGCTGGGGATTCCCCGTAAAACTGGTAATCAACAGGCAAGGTACAACAGTTGCTTTAACCACACCAGAGGGAGCCAAAAAGACCCTCCGAAGATGGAACCTACTCAACACCCCGGATTCCCCTCCGAGAACCCCCCCTCGAAAGCAAGTGCAAAGACTGCACAGAGAATGGCAGGAGGGGTAATACACCAGGCAAAATGCCTCTACCCTAACCAACTGCTACTTTGGCTCGAAAGACCGGAGCGAAGTACCATTTCGTCCATATGATCCTATTTTGGCTATCACTAGTAATCTTGCTAGTATCGCTGACAACGAACAAACGCAATTCCCTCTCCCCACACTCCCAGTTCAGACACCATCTGGGATCTACTTGGATGCAGCTCTACCCTATTAACTGCACCATTTACAGATATGTATACTGGTTTATTTTACGGAAGGTTTTCTTTCACCCTTTTATATTGATGTTTTCATTTCTTACTGTCTCTCTCACATCCTATATATCTCAATTTTGCATAACTATAGACCTAGATAGAATAATGCTATGGCACTGTATATGTGATAAGAGCTTAGAATTTTTAAGTAGCGAAGCACACGGTGAAGCAAATATGTCATGCATGCGATGGTTAAATTATACTCTTTAAATGCAAGGGGGCTAAACACCCCACATAAAAGAAATCTGGCACTTAATGAAGCCCATAAGTATAAAGCAGATGTGTTGATGTACCAGGAAACCCAAGGCACCAACCTGCATTTCATAATAGATATTATCCACACGATTATCATGCTCTTTCCCCCACCAAATCTAAAGGGGTCTCTATTCTAATCAGCTCAAAGGTTTCATTCGCAATGCATCGCACGCTTGCTGACCCTTAAGGCAGATACCTAATGCTTATATGTACGTTAAACAATCAGCTCTATACACTAATCAATGTTTATGCACCAAATGAAAATCAACTGCAGTTTCTCCAAAAAACTTTAGCACATCTTATGCAGTTTAAGAAGGGGAGATGTGTCATGGCGGGAGATTTTAACCTTGCCCCAGATCCTACTATGGACATTTATAGGACCACACAACACCCTTTTTCCCAACAGCAACTACTACAAGCCCGTAAATTCAAAGAACTTCTACACAACTTTGCCCTTATAGACATTTGGAGAGCAAAACACCCAGTAGAAAAAGATTATACTTTTCACTCCCCCAGGTTTCTAACCCACTCTAGAATTGACTTGGTCCTCTTAGATCCACAAACCACAGTCCAAACCAATAAAACATGGATAGGGATACAATCTTGGTCAGATCATGCCCCAATTGGAGTTGACATTAATCTCTCCCCAGACAGGAAAACTTTCACCCCCTGGAGGTTAAACGACTACCTTTTTACACATACAGAAATTCAGGATTATTTAAAACAAGCGTTAACCTCATACTTTGTAAATAATGCTACCCCGGAGATGGATTACCAAACTATCTGGTTAGCTCATAAAGCCACAATACGTGGTGAGATTATCTCACAGGCCATAAGTCTCCGTAGGAAAAGAGAAAAGCAACAGAAGGAAATACAACAACAAATGCAAACAGCAGAGCAGGAATATTACTTACATCCTTCTCAAGATACAGCAGATAAAATTCAAACACTTAAACAGCAATTACAAAAACTACTTTACATTAAAACTGAATAGAGACTAAAACTTCTTAAACAGCTGTACTACACTAAAAGCAACAAGGCAGATAAACTCCTAGCCTCACAGTTACGTAAGAGACAAGCAAACACAAGAATACAACATCTGAAAGTGCAACAACTTAATGTGACTGACCCACTACAAATAGCTAACCAGTTTGCCACCTATTACTCCTCTCTATATAACTTATCAAACAACAATAATGAACCACAACCTTCTGACAAAACAATTCAACAATATTTAGACTCAATAAATTTACCACATCCCACAGAACACCAGACCGAAATACTGAACGCTCCAATAACCACAGAGGAAATTCTTAGGGCCATTAAACACCTAAAGCTAGGTAAGGCTCCGGGTCCTGATGGCTTTACGAATTTCTACTA
Source organism: Xenopus borealis (assembly GCA_024363595.1). NCBI lineage: Eukaryota > Metazoa > Chordata > Amphibia > Anura > Pipidae > Xenopus > Xenopus borealis. The sequence continues at coordinate 67,903,078 of CM044443.1, read as the reverse complement.
CAAAAATTTTGCTGATATTTTAGTCCCTCACTTACTAAAAGTTTTCCAATCAATTATGAACACAGGCAAAATACAACCCGAATTCCTCCAGGCACATATCTCGACTATACCTAAAATCGGGAAAGCGCGGGAATACTGTAGCAACTATAGACCAATAGCCTTATTAAATACCGATCTTAAACTCTACTCAAAAATTCTAGCGCTCCGCCTTAATGCTATTCTACCGCACCTTATTCATTATGACCAAGTGGGATTTGTGCCTGGACGACAAGCCCCTGACAATACCAGGAGATTTCACAGCCTATTGCACATCATTAAACACAATAAAATTCCATCCCTACTACTATCATTAGACGCTGAAAAGGCTTTCGACAGGATCCATTGGGGATTTATGACACAGACACTCACCAAGTTCGGGCTGGGAGAAAACTTTCTACGGGCAATTATACCACTTTACTCAAATCCTTCGGCCAGAGTGTTGACATCAGGGGTCCTGTCGGATGCCTTCAATATTAGCAACGGTACTAGACAAGGGTGCCCCTTATCCCCCCTAATTTTTGCCCTTTTAGTAGAACCACTAGCTATTAGAATCCGTCAAAACCATAACATCAAGGGGATCCCAACAAAGCTAGGCAACAGCACTATCGGACTTTTTGCAGATGATGTAATTCTGTCACTGACTAACTTACACACTACACATCCAAATGTTTTCCAAGAACTAAATTCTTTTTATCAGGTCTCATGGTATAAAATTACCCCCAAAAAACACAGGCACTACAAATAAATATTAAACCACAGGTAATAGAACATCTTAAAAGTAACTATTTATTTGAATGGAGGGAAACTTTTATCAACTACCTTGGTATTAAGTTAACAAAAGACCCTGAGTTGCTGTACAAACACAACTATATACCCCTGCAAAAAACACTTCAGGACCAATACCTTAAATGGAAACCCCTATACATTTCATGGACAGGTAGAATCAATGCTGTAAAAATGACTGCTTTACCGAAAATACTATATTTATTTAGAACTGTTCAAATAGATCTCCCGCCGCGACACATTAAGCTGTTGCAGAAACAAATGAATGAGTTTGTGTGGAAAGGGAAAAAGCCCCGGGTTGCTGCAAAGATACTGCAAAGACCAGCATCCTCAGACGGCTTTGGACTTCCAAACCTTAACTACTATTATAGAGCTTTTCTATTAGATACTGCTGTGAGGATGAATGGCCCCCCATCATGCAGATACTGGTTGGACTTAGAAGCTGCGGAAATGCCCCAAATCACAGTCCCTCAACTACTGTGGACCCCCCACTTTTCCGACCTAAAGGATCTGTAATGTTACCCACTACCATAAAGTATGGGACAGAGCTAGTACTGATCTAGGCACAACTTCCACTATCTCTCTCAGAATGCCCCTGCAAAGCCTGAGCTTTTTTATAGAAGATCTTTCCCTACAACCATGGATAGATAAAGGAATTCAAACTGTCAAAAATTTGTTTGGTCCAAATTCTTACTTACCTTTTCAGGCTTTGCAGGCCAAATTCTCACTTGAGAATCGAGACTGCTTCACCCACTTACGTGTAACACACTTGCTTAAGGTCCATATTCCAGGATTCAAGGCCCTCCCACAACAATCATATTTAGAAAAACTCACGTCAAACGGTGGGTCCATAAAGGGCACACTTTCCAGCTGCTATAAGTCTCTCATTTCAGACCCTCCGGACTATAAATACCCTTACATGATCAAGTGGGACAGAGACCTCCACATGTCTTCCCACCCAGATCAATGGAAAGAAGCAGCACAAATACTGTCTGAAGCCACAAGATGCACTAACCACCTGGAATTATATAAAAAACTGCTATACAGGTAGCACCTCACACCGACAACCCTAAATAAAATTTCTCATACCCACTCCCCGCTTTGCTGGAGAAATTGCGGTCAACCTGGTACTTTGCTCCTTTTATGGTGGGACTGTCCCTCGTCACAACAAACATGGAAATATGTTTTTAATGTCATAAGAGAGGATCTTAAACTAGACATCCCTTATGAGCCGAAAACCGCACTGTTGTTGATGTTTCCAGACAATGTTCCTAGATCTACGAAGAAATTACTATTCCACCTATTCAATACCACTTCCACTCTGATAGCCAAACATTGGAAACCTGGAGGACCAATTCAAGAAAAACAAATATTTAAAGATATGGATACCAGGGCGCACATGGAACTAATGGCAGCACGTGATGAAAACAGACTACCTACCTATGTTGCAATCTGGCTACCATGGGTAACATTTAGAGAACAACAAGAAAAGGTGAACATAAACCCCCAGCTCCAAGAAGCTCAGACTAGCTCTTAACCAATGTTCAGAACCATCAAAATCAGAAAATATCCTTTAAAGATAAAACTCTCTTGGATGTGGGAACTATGCTCTTTCTCCTTTCCTTCCTCCCTTTTCTACTTCTCTTTCTCCCGTTTTAAGTACGGCTCGAAACCTTCCGTAAATTTAGGTTGTTTTTTTTTGTTTCCTCTTCTCTCTATCTCTTAGTTAATAGATATTTCAATAATTTTTGTAAATCAGTAACATGAGTTGGCACTTTCATATTTCAGATGCCACTGACAAAATGTTTTCTGTTTCTTTTATAACTACTATGGCAACTCTGTTTTATGGTGTAAAAAGTACAATAAGTATGCAATATCTCACTCTATGTTGTATAAAACATATCTAACTTGCAACAATAAAAAGAAGTTTAAAAAAAAAAAGATACATTCAACTTTAAATTTCCCGCCATATGCAAATTAGCCTGAGCGCAAGGCCTCTAACGAAGTTGCGCCAGGCAGAATTGAACGCTAGGACATCTTCGCTTTGATTAGCTAGCACTGCCAAAGTAACACTAGCATAAATTTGCCAGCGTTCATCAGCCGAGAAGAAACTTTGCACCTTAGTAAATTAGTGTTGTCTGAGTGACAACTCTAGTCACATTTAGCAAATTTGCCCCTTGGAGTGACCGTGACTTTTGTTCACAGATGAATTGTAATCTGACTTGTATATGGAATATTGGGTCTGGTTCTTCACTTTGCTAGATCTTTTAGTGAAATCATTTAAATGATGCATTGTGCTCATCCCTACTATTGGCCCAAGCTGTCTTTCTGTTTCTCTTGAGCACTAAGCTCTCAATGTTCCCTACAGCCCACAGCCATCATTCAGCCCCTTGTGTCTCTGATGGATATGTATTAAATACTAGTGATGGGCGAATCTCCCGCGTTTCGATTCGCCGAAAAATTGGCGAAAATTTTTCGAAACGAGTCGCGTGTCGCGTTAAATGCGGCGCGTCGCTTACGACGCGCGCCGATCGCGTCTCGTAGTTTTCGGCGCGCGTCGTGTCGTTTTCGACGCGCGACTCGTTTTTGTTGGCGAATTTTTCGGCGGCAAATTTTTGCTGCCGTTTCGCGAATTTATTCGCCAGCGGCGAATCGCGGGAATTCGCCCATCACTATTAAATACTCAATATATAGAGGTCTGATTCTAGTCCCACCCTGCTTCTCAGGGCCCTTCACATTTTCTGATTGTCTCTTAGCCCCTTGCCCTAATCTTCAAGTCTCACTGTTGAGCTTGTTACTTGACTATCTTTCTCATTCTTCTGATCATTTTTTTTTTTTTAAATAGTCTTTATTTCGTTTTCATGGGGGTACAGAAAAAAGAAAGGGAGGTATGGTTAATGCAATGACGGTTATTGAGGAAATATTACATTACTGTGCTTACAATATTGTCAAAAGTTCTCATTACATCATTACTGCATTACATTTTTGTTGTTGGTCAGTTTTATGAAATTGTATATTTCCCGTACTCTAGATAAAGCAAGACCAATGAATTGTATAACAAAGGTAAAAGAAAACAAAAATAAAATAAAATTAACTTCATATTACAAACAAGAGTAACGTCTGGATTTCCGATTTGGTGGATTTACAACCCTTAAGGTAGTCATTACCTTAATTTACATTATGCTATAACTTAAACCGTGCATGTCATATTGTGAACCCTCTATATTGGATCCAGGGATCCCAAGTCTTGTAAAAAGCCCCCAGGTCCCACCTGGCGGTCATAGTTAATTTCTCCATGACCATGTAATTATCAACTCTTGTCTTAACCTGCTGGACATCAAGGGAAGTTGTTTTCCAGGCTTTAGCAATGGTTTGTTTAGCTGCAGATAGTATTTTGTTAATTAGCTTTCTCCCTTCTCTATTGCAGCCTTTCATTCTACCATGTAGTAAGGCATCCGCTGGGTTTTTGCTTATATTTAAACCTGTTACGCTATTGATCATTGAATAGATTCTAGTCCAGAATCTAAGAGATTTGGGGCATGACCACCAGGTATGTAGGAAGGAACCATTTTGTCCGCAGCCTCGGAAACACAAGGGTGACGAGGTGGGATACCACTTAGAGATTTTCTCTGGGGTCAAATACCACCTTGTCATGACCTTTTGGGAAGTTTCCTGAACTAGTACACTAGGGGAACATTTTGTCATTTCCAGGAACCTATCCAACCATTCTGGTAATATGTAGTTCCTGCTCCCATTGTCTTACAAATGTTAAGTCCTTTAATGGTTGTTGGTGTACCAGTTGGTCATAAATTCTGGTGATAGCCCCTTTGAGTGGGATAGAATGCAAACATAAACACTTGTATAATGTGGGTGGGGGCAAGGTACAAGACCTGTTCCCTATTATCGACAAATAGTAGTGTCTTATTTGGGCATATCTGAATAATTCAGAAGCAGGCATTTGATATTTTTCTTGCAAGTTGCCCGTGCTAATAAACTTAAGCCCTTGCGTTAATTGGGACATTGTGGTAAGGTTGTTTGCTTGCCACTAGGCGAAGGCTCCATTTACTTGACCTGGAAGGAACTCTGGGTTATTTATTATGGATAATGCTGGTTTATAGTAAGAGGTTAAGGGGTATTGGTCTTGGATAGTCTTCCATACCGATAAAGAGTGGCTGACAGTTGGAGGTAGGGAGAAGTGGTTAACTCCTTTAGACCAGATAAGGTTACTAAGCAGTGGCTTTCCTACTGCAAACTGTTCTATTGTCGTCCATAGAGGCGATTTATTTGTGGTATGCCATTCTGCCATCTGTGCCAATTGTGCTGCTTGATAGTAGGCATGGAAGTTTGGGGTACCTAGACCTCCTTTATGTCTGCTTCTGTACATTAGACTAGCCTTCAATCTTGCTTGTTTACCTCCCCAAATGAATCTCTGACATTGAGATTGAAGTTTGGATAGAGTAGACATTGGGGGATTGACAGGTAGTGTACGGAATAAGTATAGTAGCTGTGGGAGGATTGCCATTTTTAGGGCTTGGACCCTGCCTAACCAGGATAGTTTCATAGATTCCCAATTTCTAAGGTTGTAGAAAAATGTTTTAAACGCCTTGGGGTAATTAGTGGCAGAAATGGAGTTGTATTCAGGGGTTATCATCACTCCTAGATACTTAATACTTTTGGGTTGTCATTGGAACTCAAAATTTATTTCCAATAGCTTTTTTACTTGAGTGGGAAGATTGATGTTCAAGGCTTCTGACTTTTGGGGATTGATCTTCAAGCCAGAAATTGCACCAAAGTCATTGAGTAATTTAAATAAGTGTGGTAATGAGGTCATGGGTTTATTGATTGTTAATAGTATATCATCTGCATACAGCACACATTTATGAGTGATATCTCCTGTTTGAATACCATGTATTTCTTTATGTAAGTGGATTTTTATTGCCAGGGGTTCCATTATTAGAGCAAACAGCAAGAGAGAAAGCGGGCAGCCCTGGCGAGTGCCTCTGTTGATCTGAAACCTTTCAGAGGTGAATTCTTAGTGTCGGACTCGTGCACTTGGTTTTTGATATAGTGCCTTGAGCACGTTTGTGAATGTGGGGGGGAAATCAAACGCTTTTAAAGTTAACCATAAATACTGCCAAGATACAGTATCGAAGGCCTTTTCTAGGTCTAATGACAGTAACATTAAGGGTATATTTTGTTTTTTGCTAAGGTGTATCGTATTTATGATTTTACGGATATTATCCGTTACTTGTCTGCCAGGGATAAACCCTGCTTGATCTTTCTGTATCAGGGTCTCAATAAAAGCGTTCAGTCTGTTAGCATGAATTTTTGCTAGTAGCTTAAGATCAATGTTTAATAGTGAGATGGGGCGAAAGTTTTTACATTGTGTCTTGTCTCTGTCAGGCTTAGGTATTACTGTGATATAGGCTAATTGTGATTCCATGTCAAAGGATTCGTCTCCCTTCATGATGTCATTGAACAGGCCAACCAAGATAGGGGCAATCATGGGGGAGTATAATCTGTAGTATTTAGCTGAAAAACCATCTGGCCCCGGAGCTTTAGATAATTTAAGTTCTTTAATGGCCTTTGTCATTTCTTCTATGTCTATTGGGTAAGATAGGCTTTCTCGTTGGGATTGCGTTAGTTTGGGGATGGGGATGCTATTGACAAACTTGCTGACGAGCTCTCTTCTGATCATTTTTTATGCCACTTTTTACAACACCCATGTTGATAAACCTTGTTTTGGTGGCCTGCAGAAATCCTACTAATGCTGACAGAAGTTTAGGGGCTCTACATGCTGTGGTCAGGATCTATTTTTTAAGCATGTTTTCTGTGCAGATTTCATAACTACAGGTATGGAGATCAAAGCTGAATGAGATAGACCAACTTTAGAATACCATGTATCTGCAGTTATTATGTAGACGTTACCCACTACTGTTTGGGAATTGTCAGGTCTTTAGAAAGCCCTCCCTAGGAACTGTCTTATATCCTAGAGCTTCAGGTTCCAGCCCTAATTGTCTGAGAATGTTGTTCACATAGGTCTACACTAACACACACACACATACTTTACCCTATACTACAGAGGCCCAACCTAAGAAGCACCTTAATATAGTCATAAGTTAATGATCAAGTGTAGTGATCTTATTTATTTGGCAGGTGTGAATTTGTGGCAAAGTCCCTTGTTTCGCTGCTGGTGAATAAATTCGAATCACCTACAAAAACTCTCTGATGAAAATCAGCCCGAGTCAAAAAAATTCAACGTGAGTGTCAGTTTTTTTCACCAACGAATTTGCGCTGGCATCCAAAAACTGACGCCGGCATCCAAAAAACAATGCCCATGTCCAAAAAACGAATGCCGCCATCAAAAATGAGACGCTGGTGCACACAGAGTTCATTTTTATGGTTCAATAAAGGTTTCAATGTTGTGATCTCAACACCAATGTTATGGCAAATGTTTTCTATGTGCAGTCTGAAATATTGATATGGTTTTAGCATGCCTTATAATTTGCAAAGCTGCTTAAATTAAAAAAAAAAACAGTTCTAAACTGCTCTGATGAAATTGCCATATCAATTATGAAGTAGACCTTAAATGTATTGTGTTTTTTCCATGCAAGTATTTTAGTCCTCAGCTGTAAATTGTTTCCACTTCTTTTTCAATATTAACAGCAGTGCCATATAACCTGTAAAGCAAAAAGCATATACTGTACTTATGCGGTTTATGAGGAAAATTTAAATCATGTCAATTAGCATTAATTTAACAAAAGATTTTGTTCATACAGAATATCTTGCATGTTGGTCTGGTACCTCATTAAACATATTATATCAAGGCAATGTGTGAAATGTTCCTGGGTAAAATGTAGTGACACCACTAGATTATATTTGTACTTTGACTATATTCTGACAGAAATCAGTAATTGATCACCTACCACAATTGACCTCAACAAACACAAGGCATTGCAACAGAGTGCAAGACTGTGTAGCACAATTAAGAATGAATACTTTAGGTTTGTCAGTCCCATGCTTCTAATTTCAGTTGTGTCAGCTCTTGGACATATTAATTATAATGGTTCATTACAAGTTCTGTTATGTCATTTGCAAAAAAAGTGAAGGTTTTTCTGTAATTGTACTAATAGCTCTGAGGTTTCAAATAATCCCACAGGCAATTACAACAAATGTAGATCAAGTGATTTTTACCTTAAAAATTATCTTCAGCAACAAAGGACACATTTGGGAACAGGACATGATGGGGCACATTTACTAAGGGTCAACGTGAAAATTGAAAAAAATTTGAATTTCAAAGTAATGTTTGGCTACTTCGACGATCAAATAGCCCAAAATTTGATCCAAATTGAAAAAAATAAATTTCGAAGTACTGTCTCTTTAAAGAAATTCAAATTTGCCACTTCGCCACCGTAAATGTCACGAACGGCACCCAATACCAGAACAGTTGCTAAGCACCTTGGTCTCAGCTCGGCTTCACCAGTTAAGTGACCGCCTTTGGACTCGGGAGGAGCCCTCAGTTTACTCAGATGCCACCTGGACTTAGTGAGAGGTGCAAAGCTAAGAGTTATGGCTAGCACAGGGGCACGATCGTCTCACCAAATACTGGGTTGAAGAATACCGCCAAGTGGAACAGGCGGGCCTGACCAGCACAAGCGGAATAGAATAGTCAGACAGGCCAGAATCAGGATTAGCGAATGAAGAATAGTCAGGCGACAGGCAAGAGATCAGGATTAGAGATATCAGAATAGTCAGGGGACAGGCAAGAGGTCAGGATTGGAGATATCAGAATAGTCAGGCAAAGCAAGGGTCAAAAACCAGGAGAACACACAGGAATCCGTAGTAATAGCACCCAGGAACTAACTAATAGAACCTAACAACGGGCAATGCTCTGTACTCAAGGATCCCTTTCAATACAGTTTGAATTTCGCTCCATTGCGCGCTGACGTAATCACGCCAGCGCGCATGCGCCTACAGGAGCCGCTCCCGCGTGCTCGAGGGGCAACCACTAGACCACCAGGGTGAGCGCAAGTCCTTACAGTAAAGCTTTTGAATTGCTATTTTAACCTATGGGGAACCTCGTGGAACCTTTAAGGACTGCTTTCATAATTTTTTTTAAAATTGAAGGATTTTTTCCAAAGTCGTTCCAATTGGACAATGTATTCGAACAATTTTTATTCAATTGAAAACAGACCTATTCGATCCATTTTCGGTCGAAAATAGCCTTAAAAAAATGTGATTGTTGATTTTCAAATTTTTTTAAATTGAAAATTTGACCTTTAGTAAATCTGCCCCGATTTGTGATATTGCTTCTGCTTTGTGGTATAACATTTTATATGGTGGGAACTCTTAAGAAGCAGATTGACTGTCACGGGTAGGCCTTCGTTAGGCGCCCAGGGGGGGATTAGTGGACCAAGGAGGAAGCTTTAGGGGTACACAGGACCAATAACACAGCAAGGCAAGGATCAAACAGGAGTCAGACAGGTCCAGGCAAAAAGATGTATTCACAGGAACAAAAATAGAACAAAGTCCAGGCAAGGCAAAATACAGGAACACAGGAACAAAAGTACAGGAAACAGGATCAAAAGCAATATCAGGATCAATAACAACACCCAGGAACTATAGCAATCAGGTCCTATAATTGGGCGCCATAATGGCGTCCAATAGCCCTTTAAATATTCAAATTCCGCGCCAAAACGAGCGCCGTGACGTCATCGCGTCAAGCGTGACGCGATGACGTCACTACCCAGCGCCGCATATCCACGTGGCGGCTATGGGCGCCGCCATTGTGGATAGGACGCCGGAAGGAGAGGACGCGCCGCCCGGAGCTAAAGGTAAGCCTCCGGGCGGCGCGATCCTGACATTGACTGATGATCTCTGCCAGTACACAGTACTAACTATGTGTAGATCTGAAGGGGGAAGTGATTGGCATGTTGCAAATATACTGCTATGCACAAGCTGTTTTATCTCTTTCTGCAATGGCTAGGAAAGCTTTCAAACAATGAAATGGTAATAGCGGAGGATGAGAAGATAATAGGGTGCTAGGGTAACTTCCTTTTCCATGAAAAGTTTTTCAGATTGATTTTAAACCACTGTAGCAACTCTATCTTAAATTAAAAAAGAAAGTTTAGGGTGGCAGTAGTAGCATGTTCTAAAATATTACCCATACTAGATCGAAAGCAGTATGAACTTGTGTGGAACAGAAAAACATTGAAGTTTGAGAGCGAACAGATTCAATGTTTCTATGTAATAAAACCAACACCAACAACAATAAAACTTGTTTAATTCTAAATCAATAATCACAATGTGACTCTGATGGAAAACAAAATACCTTGCCAAGTGGAGCAATTTCTATAAAAAGTACAAACACCTGCCTTGTTTGGTCATTTATCATTGAGCTAAAAATACTTGTCCCCACTAGAGTTTTTTCTAGCATAGAATACCGTGCGTACTGCTACATTTTAGAGTTATGAATAAATTGGTAGGGGATGGGGTAGATTGGGATTTATTTGTCAAAAAAGACACTTGAGGTGGGCATAATTGCAATAGAGCTGGGCTGTCCAACTGCTCCCCCCTTCTGTGGCACCCTGCCTGCTGTGCTTGCTTACCATGTGTAAGCTTTAAATGGTATCACTACAGAACTGGCCCCAAACCTCAAATTCAGACTAATCCCCTGCATTGTTCACTCATGCATTGTTCACCGTCCTAAAGCCCTGTACAGCTGAGACCCAGATTGAAACTGCCCACATTGTTCACCTGTTCATACGTTATACAAAATGCTAATGAGGCACCATCACTATGTCACTGTATGTAGTACATCTCAGAGTGGTCCTGATGGGTTTCTCCGTCTCCTGCTCTATTCTGCTTTCCCTATTCTCCCTGTGTGACATACTCTGCCTTTGTGTGCCCTACTTTGCCTGTGTGTGCCCTACTCTGCCTGTGTGTGCCCTGCTCTGCCTGTGTGTGCCCTGCTCTGCCTGTTTGTGCCCAGCTCTGCGTGTGTGTGACATACTCTGCCTGGGTGTGCCCTACTCTGCCTTTTTGTGCCCAGCTCTGCATGTGTGTGACATACTCTGCCTGGGTGTGCCCTGCTCTGCATGTGTGTGCCCTGCTCTGTGTTTGTGTGACATACTCTGCCTGTGTGTGCTCTACACTGTCTGTGTGTGCCCTGCTCTGCCTGTGGAACATAAGCCTGGTATTTGTTCTGGGGGTTTGTTAGCATTTGAAAATAAAATATTGTTAGGGGCTCCGAAGGTGTTTAATCATGTGCTTGGGGTGCCGTGTTATCCACAGGGGAAGAGGAGACATATGGATTTAAGGGTATGACATTTTTTTCACATATGAGTGATGAGCGATATCCCTGCAGTGAGCTCCAACCATTTGTTTTTTTTTTTTTTTGGTCTGCTACCCCAATTAATTTGGACATGGTGATGTGGGTGTGGTTTAAAGTGGGTGTGGTTTGAAAACATGGAGTGGTGAACACTGGCTTCCATTATTGGCCTTCCACTATGTAGGCCAGAAAAATTTCGGGCATCGGTAACACAGAAGCTGGACAGCACTGCATTAGAGGGTATTATAGACAGATAGCGGGGAGACTTTTTTTTTCCACTAGAGGCCACCCCTTTAGACTAGAAGAACAGAGCTTTCATTTGAAGCAAAATAAGTGGTTCTTCACAGTGAGGACAGTGAGGTTAGGAAATGAATGATGTTGTGATGGCAGATTCTATTAATGCTGGTCTGGCTCACCTTCTGGCAGAACCACACACCCTTCCAACACAAGGAAGTAAAAGGTTAGCACTGATGTATAGTCCTACACCTTATTTATTTGCTGCTCACCAGTAGCCTATTTAGACAGCTACCTATAGTTGGGCAACTGAAAACACTAAATGGAGTATGAAATGGAGTGCCCACCCTGCTGTCCTCCATTCACTCTAGAGACCCATGTATCTGGCTGTTCCTAAGCTGGCAAACAAACAAAGTGATGAAAAAGATAAACATTTGGGATAGCTACTGTACATGAATCTTGGAAATATGTTACTCTAAATAAATTGACTCCAATTAGCTTTTAGTCTTAAAATGATACTGATTATACTCACAGGTAACCTCAAGACATGCTCCAAATTTACAAAACATTTTAGTATGAAGCCATTTCAGTAGGACTTTGTCCATGTCAGTTGTTATACATTGGTAAAACAAAGAAATGTATCAAGCATCAAATCTGCTATCATGAGATAGTACCCCTACATTTTGCCTCTGACAAAGCCCTTGCCATCAAAACGTGCATCAGGAGCATACTGGGTGTAGGGAGGCTGGTTGTTATAAACAACATAAAGAGAATGGAGACGGTGAAATGATTTAAGGGGTATGATGCAGGATGAATACAATACAGATCTGCCAGCTCATTAGTGGGTAATTCCCATTGAGCAAGCTATATGTGCTACATGAAAAAGATAAAGGGATTAGGCCACAATGTATTACCTATGAGAGGACCTAGTGGTAGGGAAAGTTTAACTGGCACGTTGGACTAAGTGCACAGTATTTAGCTTGAAGATTCAAGTGATGGGTACAAACTGCATCCACTAAAATCACAGAAACTCACACTAAGGGGCAGATTTCCTAAGGGTTGAAGTGAAAATTTGAATTAAAAAAATTTGACCCTTAGTAAATCTGCCCCTAATTGATTTTCAATAGAACAACGTCTTGCCTGTGGTTTCACTACACCTTCATACAAAGTTACATGACAATCTAGAGGGACAGTTGGTCAGATGTGAGATCTAGGTAGCACCAACAAATTATTTGTCATTATATATTGCATACCCCAGATTTACAATACATAAGATCATATTAGATCATAATACATCAGATGTTTTAATTGTTTTTAAACTAAAAAACATTGACCTTTTTTAAACAAGTAAAGTTTAAATGTAAAGTTTTAATCAGGTATATCACATGATATCAGGTGATTGACAACTACTCAGGAGACACTTTATAAAAATCAACACATGGCACTTTATATTTAATGGAATAAATATGATTTAAAATAATTTTTATTAACTTTCATATTGATTCAGCGCTATTATATCACACCAAATGAAATTATGATTTACACTTGGATTAAAGTGATGACCTTTTTTTTCTTCTTCGTTTTCACAATTAAAGAAGTCTACCCTCCTTGTACTAAACTCTTCCCCCTCCACCCGTAGGCCCCCCACCTCCGGCCTACCTCCCCACGGGCAAATGCCCCACATTTGCTACTTATCCCCCTCAGAGCAGGTCCTGTCCATTGAGTTTGCAGACACCATCACTGGGAAATGTCATTAGGTGATTTTTTGTGAAGGTCTACCTGTCACTTTCACTATGGGAAACCATGACTTGGTGATAGGTTCATTGGCCATTAATTGTGAATTAATGAAAAGGAAGCCAAATAAAGGTGAAGCCATAGATATCTCATGCTTCAGATCTGTTTGTAACAATGCTTCACTTATCTCATTTTGCAGTAGGTTTCAGTCAGTGTACTGTGTTCCAATTTCTAGAGAACATGTTGCCCCTTTCCTTATATTTTGCATGGTTTTAAAGGCATCCCCATGCCTAGTTTAAGAATGAGGGCACATCAGACCAAAATGTATGCAGCTTCAGACACATGGGACCATAATATGTCAGTGGTACGTGCACCTCACTGCATTTGTTTTGCAACAGAAAATGTATATTGCTTTATTATTCTTCTGTCCATTCGTGCATTGTATAATAATTACCACATGTTTTCCATTATGCAGCAGCACCTGCTATATTCTATCTAATATGTAATAATACAGTGTGGCAGCTTGGCATTCTGCCAGTGCATGGCTGCCGTTCCTTATTCTGTTTACAGGCAATACCATCTGACCAGAGACATTTATAGCTTCAGCTGATAATCCTAAGGGCAGTCAATAAAACCATTTCTCCATGGTAAATAGATGTTTATATTATTTATAACCATGCACGTCCATAAACTAATAAATGCATGAAAACTAGGAAAACCCACTAAACATAATTTCATTTGTTTGGGTTTTCATATGAACAATTTCATTTTTCATATGTTTGTGACGATTCTCATTCCATATTCACTTTCTGCTTTTGGAATGACCTTTTAGCTGCTCATTCGTTGCTCATCTTGGCTGTTCTTTTATAATCTGTCATAGTTTTTCTGCAAAATGTACTTTATACAAAACGACATTTGCAACTATCTCCTTCCATATTTGCATGGTTAGACTGGGAACTGCATTTCACAAGGAGAAGCCTCCAGAATAACAAGTGGATGATGCTTAACATTAGCATCATAATTATAATGCAGAGAAATAACCACAGGGTATATACACAGAGTATAATAAGCATGTGTTTATGCAAGGATGCTGTCCTTAGTGCTCTGCCTATTCTACTAGTAGTATTCAGTAGTCTCTGATAAAGTATGTGTACCTATTAAGAAATATTTACTTAATATAGTAAAAGTTAGAAGTAAAATGAAAAAAGTATGTTTTTTTTCTGAACAGTTTACTTTTTGACTATTTCAATTTCTGTGAAACGTACATCACATTCTGTGCCTTGGTATTTGCATTTTGAGAAACTAAAACATTAATTTCCCATAAAACACAATGAAACAACGAATGTGTAGCTATCAAAGTACTGCATGAAAGGGCAAATAAAGCTCCTAATAAATTAAGCTTAAATATTATTAATAGTATTATTGTTTAATAACCCTGTCATGGAATCCTCCATATCTTCTCTTACTAAATGCTGACATGTGCAACACAATGTACTGTAACTGGCATATCAGTGTGGGTAACTCAGAGCAAAAAGGAATGTGGAGGTAATAACATTTATGGGCCGATTTACTAAGGGTCAAATTTGAGGGTTTTGTAAAAAATTCGGTCGAATGGATAAAAAATCCTTTGAATTTGAATTTTACCGCTATTCGATTGGTCGAACGATCAAATAGCAAAAATTCAATCGAACAATAAGATCGTTCGTTTGAATTTTTGCTATATGATCGTTCGACCAATCGAATAGTGGTAAAATTCGAATTCAAAGGATTTTTTATCCATTCGACCAAATTTTTTATACAATCTAAAATAATGAAAGCCAATTCATTAGGTTGAAACTGGCAAACTAGGCAGTCGAATAAAATTCAAATAGACTTTTATTTGAATTATTCTAATCATTCGATTCAATCGAATTTTCAAAATTTGATGGTCGAAGTGGTCTTCAAAAAATTTTTAATCTTTTTGAAAATTTGATCGAATTTCGAATCCTTCGTGTGAATTTGATAAATGTGTCCCTTAAAGTTTGCTAGTTGTCTAGTACAGTGATTTTCAACCTTGTGCCTCCAGCTGTTAAGAAACTACAAGTCCCACAATGCATTTGCCTGACTGTGGCTGTCAGACTCCTTCATTGCATTGTGGGACTTGTAGTTCCTTAACAGCTGGAGGCACAAGGTTGAAAATCACTGGTCTAGTAACTCATAGCAACCAATCAGGACATAGTATTTACTGGTCATCTGTTTGAAAACATACATATGATTAGTTGCTATGGATTACTAGACATGGGAAAAAATCCAATTGGTTGCTATGAGTTAGTAGACATGGGCAAACATCTGATTTGTTGCTCTGGGTTACTAGATATAGGCAAACTGTAGACCCTTTATTATATACCATCTGTTGAGAAGTGGGTTGTAGCTTGGCAAGGGGACATAGCCAAAAACTAATTTTGAGTAGATAGACCACAGCAGTTTATATTCTTTAGAAAGGTCTGTAGTAAGTGGTTGTTCGCATTTAGGCAACACAATATATTTATATTATTTTATGTATGTTTTATGAATGCATCTTTTATGCATTTTTATCATCATCTATTCACAAGACATCAGCCTGTGAGTATGGACAGCTAATTCAAATATGTCAGGTGCTTGCCTTATCCAACTCCTCTCAGTGCAATTAACTCCCATACATGTATGTACCTGAATGAACTGCTCCAAACATAAAGGCACTTTTTGCAGCAGTACTTCTGTGCTTCATGGTATCTGTACCCACACATTGGATTTACAGAACTTGAAAGTTGTTGTCTTTGTTTTAGCTCACTGTACCCGCTACACCTGACATATCTATATAGGCATGATCATTTGTGCTGAATATTAAACACGTCTGTGCAAGCAATGTATGTGACATTTGCTGCTATGGATTGCAGGTCATGGAACAAATGCTTCAAGTTCCACTTAGTTTGAAACATGTGTTGACATTTGCGACAAAAAAGTACGAAATACTCACAATAAATGTAAATCTAAAAAAAGAAGCGGTTGTAGCCATCTGTATATTTGTATATAAATAACACCTTTTGGTATATAAAGAAAACTTTTATTTACCTTAGATCAATTTTGAGTTCATTCGTGAAATAAGAAAATCTAAGGAAGACAATACTGTGCAGGAACTTGTTCTGTAGTGGCAGTGTACACCGAGGTGCCTTTTTGCAAAGGCAATATTTATTTTCATATTCATTTATGCAATATTGTTCCAGTTTTACACATCTCAGTGTGATCTTTAGTTATTGGGAATACATATAAACAGTAAATAAATGCATGGACAGGTGTAAGTGAAAATAAGGTATATTTTCATGGTACCACTGGCAGTCAATATAAACACAGGAATACAATATATCCTTGTCAGCTTAAAAAATGCATTCTACAGTGTGTAATTACCCTAATAGGTGTAACGTGTACAGTACCTGCCAGTGCAGGGAAGAAATTCCCTTTTTATTCAGTGTATCTCAAAACCTAGTTTAAATATGTGGTAGATACAGTACTATAGTGATCTTGATATTATAAGCAAATGTATATCTATGGACGTTAAATACACTGAATCTGTTGAATTGCCTCAAAGTTAAAAAGTCCATGGGAATCCTTCTGCTATGCTTGCTCAATATAAGCATCTTATGTTCCAAGCCAAATTATAGACTGCAACTATGGGATCTAGTACTGAGAAAGGTCATTATGCATTTAAATTTTCTTTAGTGACCTAAGGCATCAAGGAAAGAGCCATAATATGGAAACCCCACAATAATTTTGAATGATCCTATACTTGCACAATATTTTGTAGCTTTTCTCCACTACATATCTTCAAAAGTGTTTTTTTTATATATTGTGTTTGTCAATAGACACATTTTTGGAAACAGATTATTTACATCGTACTTTAAATAGGCAAATCATAAGCACAGAAGTGTATATAATGGCTAAGGCATTTGTACTGGATCCCACAAAAAAAGTGATAAATTCAGGTAGGGAGGCTCTAAGTGTATGGATAGATCCAGTTTGATTGTTGAGAAGATGCTGATCAAACTTCTATGATGTTCTTACAACCTAAAAAATAAGAATAAAGAAGAGTCAGTAGCAGACCTGTAGGAGGTAATGTAAATTTGTGAATGCACAGCCACCCACATCCTGAACATGATCTTTTACTTTTTCAAAAATTTTAATATAACAAATTAACCAGTTTGCATGATGTCTGTTATCCTAATAATGACTTCATTATTTGGCTCCACTAAGTGATATAAAGGGTCAAGCTGCTCCTCGCTCCCATATCTGACTTTCACTCTTTGATAACTATGCCTTTAAAAATCTCATAGAAATGAATGGAGTGTGGTGGAATCTCACTCTAGTGGACTGTAGTCATCTCAAACTTCACTCTTTGATAAATATATCCCTTTGTGTTTTGGCTAACATTTGCACTTTATTCACCAACATATTGTACTATATTTTTATGTGTGCTTTCTTGCAGCTTTACTATTTATTTTGGAGGCTGAACAATGGAGAGAGAGAAAAGGAGGTTGCAGATATGTATTTCACACTACATCTTTAAAGAACACGTGAAGTGCAGAACATTTTCACATTGTTTGTTATATATTTACAATGTATATATAAATAGATCTGTCACTATTTTCAAGCATAATACATACTTATTGTACCATGAAAAGCCAATGTGATGTTTCAGTATATACTTTTTAAGTGTGCTAGGACGCATAGTACCTCTCATATCATGTTTACAATAAAGATGAAAGTGCTGGCAGAATGTTCAAATAAATTAAATTAATAACATGAGTATTGCTATATTTATACCTGGATCAAGTATTTAAAAAATCAAGTTTTCCAAAGAGCATGCGATTTTACTTTCTTTACCAGGAGTTTAGAGTTGTCTTTTTTCACATAACTATCTTTTTTTTTTTCATTACTTATGTAAGTATCATTATTTCTGTACAAAGCATTGATACTCATTTATGATAACAGGCTTGCCCATTAGTGATGGGCGAATTTATTCGCCAGGGGCGAATTCGAGGCGAATTCCCGCGATTCGCCGCTGGCGAATAAATTTGCGAAACGGGCAAAAAAATTCGCCGCCAAAAATTCGCCGCCAAAAACGAGTCGCGCGTCGGAAACGACGCGACGCGCATCAAAAACGACGTGCGACTCGTTTCGCGCATTTTTCGCCAATTTGCGAATTTCTCTGGAAATTCGCAAATTTTTCGGCGAAGCGAAACACGGCCGTTTCGCCCATCACTATTGCCCATGCCTGGATCTGCAAAACCCACTCTATTCCCAGTAAGGTATACTGGCATCACTCTGCATTTTCAAACTTTACAGAGAAAACAGGGTAATTACAGGCATGGATTTGATTACTCATTAATACATACTGTACTTGTTATCTGCTTCTGCTGAGTTGTTAATCTTCAACTGGAACTGAACAGTTCTCTTTGTTTTCTGATGGTATAGCTAAATAGTCAGTTCTGCAAAAGGTAAATAGTTTAAATCATTCTATTTCTCAAAATTCTACTTTAAAATTCTTACTTTAATGTACGGTGAGGAAAAAGAGCTTTTCTGAATCTTTAAGCTCCCATGTTGACTTGTGCTGCATTAACTTAAAGCAATTCACTTAAATTAAAGGGCTTAGTTATTCAGTAGGGTGTTAGACCTCTCTGCCAACTCTAATTCCCAATACCATAGAATGGGGTTCAACTGCTCAGAGCAGACAATCACATTCTGGTCAATTGCAACAAATTGCTTTACATTATTTTGCCATAAACTAAATTCCAAATAACACTAGCTTAGTATCAGTGGGTTTTTATTTAGGATGATTGTAGACTCACTAGCATAAACAACAAAATGCACTTTTCCTATTTGTGTTGACTGAAACATATCTTCATTGTGTGCCATATATCACATTTCGGGGTATATTTGTAAACACTAGGAGATACTTAAAGCAAATATTTTAGAAGCATCTTATTTCATCTTTACATGCACATATTGTGATGAGCTTTGCTTCTTCTTTGCCTAACTTCAAACTTACACACTTTCTTGCGTCACTTCTTCTGCCTTGGTGATTTTCCTGTAGCAATATACAATTTCTACTAATAGCCAGAAAGTAAGGAAGGCAAGAAGCAAATACATCATAATTTTAGAAAGAACCGAAGTAAAGTCTTCACCAGCTGTTGGGAAGAGCAAAACTGAGTTAGGTACAATACACAGAGCACAAATCAACTTTAGTTGGGGCTCATTTCGAAACACTGGGCACATCTGCTCCTGGGCAGTAACTCATAACAATCGATCAGTGATTAGCCTTTTTCAACCAGCTCCAGGCTGAACAATGAAAGCAATCTGATTGGTTGCCATGGGTTATTGCCCAAGTACAAACTTGCCCAGTGTTTATAAATGACCCTTGTCGATTTTTCTTGCATTGGATTGCCTTTTTTAGGGAAACAAGTACAATGTTTCATAGTAAACTAGAAGCTGAGGCTGAAAAGAAGAATTAATTCTATCAAGTTTAACCTTAAAATGCTCTAAATTACCTTTCCTTAACCCAACGGACAGAAGTTGTTTAACCCTCTGGATACTGTAAATAGTTTCCTCCTTGGCCCTGATTTTAACCCCAAAAGGCTGAGTGGTTCTAGCAGCATGTAATTTTACCCCTTCTAGCAGCATTGCTAAGTCTAGCCTCCAGGATCTATTACAAAGTCCGATATGGTGTATTTAATATGTGAATTTTATTGCCCAAACCTGAATACAGAAATGTACCACATTGTTTCCACTGTAAACTATTCAGACACTAAAGAAATTTCAGTGAAAAAAAGTGTATAAAGCAGGAAAGCTCATTGCTCATTTTTCTGTGGCTTTATTCTAAACTACCAACATTTTTACATCAGAATATTATACTCTAAAACACAATATTGTCACCTTCTTCCATGACCTTTAGTGTGATGCTTTTTTTGCTTTGAGTTGAGTGACGGTGAGCCTCAAAATGGAGAGTACGGTTCACATGGCAGGTAAAGACTCCTGTGTCATTGGTTGCTACATTGAGGATGGTGATAGAAACATCCTGCAGATCTTTGCTTCCTGTCCATTGAAGCCGACCTTGCAGTGGACTTTTTGTTTCCAAAGGTTTTCCATCATATTCATAAATCTATGTAAAAAAGAAGGAAACCCCCTAATTTTAATGTTATCTCTTTAAAGAACTAACTTTTATCTGCTTGTAAGACCTATACTCTTGATTTATTTTTTTTTTAAATATGCAACCCACTTGGAGGTTATTCTGGGTTGCCAGACCTAGAGCAATCTTTATAACTGTAATTTCTTTTAGAATATTACTTTACCCCGACTCTCCTGCCAGTAATTTCATTAATGGAACATTCTCCTCATATCAATGCATGAAAACATTGTAAATTTGCTTAATCTCGGATATCACTTGCACTAAATAAACGTAACCACCCAGGCCCGGACTGGCAATCTGTGGGTTCTTGCAAATACCAGAGGGGCTGATGCACCGATTCCAGGATTCGGTTCAGGATTCGGCCAGGATTCTGCCTTTTTCAGCAGGATTCGGCCGAATCCTTCTTCCCGGCCGAAACAAATCCGAATCCTAATTTGCATATGCAAGTTAGGGGCTTGGAGGGAAATCGCATGACTTTTTGTTACAAAACAAGCAAGTAAAAAATGTTTTTGCATATGCAAATCAGGGTTTGGATTCGGTTCAGTATTTGGCCAAATATTTTGCAGAGGATTCAGGGGTTCGGTCGAATCCAAAATAGTGGATTCGGTGCATCCCTTCTATGTAGTGAGCTGGTGGAGGACAATTTGGGCCTCTGTGTGTGTGTAATGCAAGGGCATATTTTGACTCCCAGTCCAGACCTGTAACCACCCCTCACCTTAAAATAAAAAAATATTATGAATTTTGTTGAGAAACAGTTGCAGTTATTTAGTTAATGAAAATAAGATAGGTGTTCCGTGTTCCATTATTTTGTATTCACTTCAAAAATCTTGCATTGAACAATATACATCTCAATGTACTCAATAATACAAAATACATACAAGTATTTCTTGCCCATCCTCGGGTTGATAGAACCACCTAACATTGGTGGTGGCAGCAACTTCCTCCCTCTTCATGCAAGAGATGCACAACAAGGTCATGTTCTCTCCCTTTACAGCTTCTGTACCAGATTGGACTTCAACACACACAGGTGAACAAAAGACAACTGGAAAGTATCATAGCGACAGAAAGAAAGGAGGCATCCAACAAGCAAAGAAATTGGAAAAAAACAATGGGAGGAAAATGGAACTCCGTTGTTGGAAATCCCATAAACACACACAAAAACATAATAGAAACAACAACAGAGGAAACAAAAGGTGCAATTGGAGTTAAGACATTATTAAGGCAACCCAAAGCAAAATTAGAGGCAAAAGTAACACACCGCACCAAACATGATATATAGGAACAAAGAGAAAGAGAATCACAAAAGATAAGACAAATAAAATACAAAGAAAGGAGACAAAATAGAAAAAATATTTTTAGTTTATGAAACTTTTACCTATATTGTTATATATTAGAAATAGTATTACTATGGCTCAAATTAGTTCCTTGTTTATTGCTGATCCACTCTTTATCCAAACAGGCTGTCAGATAAGCTGACACCATTTTGTACAACTTGTTATTCCAACATACATGTGAATTGAAACATGGAGATACTGTACTGCTCAGCAATGTATTATATATACTGTATATATATACTAGACATTAAGCCTGTTAAATTAACGGGCGCTAGAACATATGTAGTCAAACATTTATAAAAACAGACTTTTTCCAGTCCAAAAAAAAGTGGACAACCATGGTGGACACCTAGAGTGCTTCTCAGTAGTTTTAAAAATACTACTGCTTCCTAAAGAATTTGGGCAATGTTTGTTTATGGTATAGATCACACCAGTGTTTTTTTTCCACAAAAAAATGTTTGTCCTACAGAATTTCAGAGGCGACTCTGCCTCAATGTTACTTTTAGAAAAAGAGCAGCCTGACTTTGTCAGCTCAGCATCCCTAGCAACGTCGGGGACATGCGCTGAGTGAGCGGGTCTCGCTTCTAACAACGCAAGATTAAAGATAGGAACAGTTGGCACCACCCCCGCCTCTTGATCATTAGCGCTTCACGTGCGCATGCCCATTTTCCGCCAATCATATTTTTTCCTTGGCGTCCTGTAGGCGGAGTTGAGTGAGTCAAAGAGCGGGAGGTACTTTCACAGCTATGGGAGGCCAGACAGTAGCTGCTCCTCTGTCACCCGCCGGCCAGCAACACTCTATACCTCTGCCATTGGGCAGCACAACAAAGAGGGGCGGGGCAGCGCACTGGGATTGGCTGTGGCTCTCCCGTTAGGGCGGGGCTTTTAGGCAATAAATAAAGAGGCAAGACGCTCTGTGAGGAGCTGGTGGAAGTCTCTCGCTACCCCGACCCCCCATTTACCTTTACTGACTGCGCCGCGGACTCCCCAGGTGACACATCCCACAGCTTGAGCTGCTCCTCTGTCACATGGTGCTTGGGCATGTGTACATCTGGCGGTGTAGCGGTGAGCAGAGGAGCGGCACACCGTTATGTAGCGCCGGTCTTTCCATAGATTGAACGGAAGTCTCTGCGCTCCAAGTGGGACATTCACAAAGATCCGAAAAATCGCTAGCGCAGGCTACACAAATTCACTAAAGTGCGAATTTACGCTCTGGTCGGCGAACGGTAACGTATTTACGCTAGTGTTACTTCGCTAGGCATAGCGCAATTTTGCTAGCAAAGCCAAATTTGCATACGGCGCGAATCCTATATAATAAAGTTCAAGTGTCTCTGCGTCCAGTCCCTGTGTCCATGGGATTGCGCTACTGCGCATGTGCCCCACGGACAGCCATCGCGAAGCGTCTAATGCTAGCGCAAATTCGCCAGCGTGTCGTCAAATCGTGATCGCAAATTCACGAACACCGACTCTGGCGAATTTACACTAGAGAAGTAGATAGACTTGCGCAACTTCACACCCTTACGCCAGGCGAAGTTGCGCACTGGCGAAGGATCGTAATTACGCAAATTCACTAAGATCAACTTTTTGCTGTTCGTTAGCAATTACGCTAGAGCAATCCAATAGATAGGAGGTTGAAAGTCCCAAAAAACGTTGTGGCGTGTTTTACCATTGTGGGTGATAGTCTGAAAAACATTGTTTTTTTGGGGGGGTGTTACCCTCCTTCCCCCTACATTTCCTGACATATGGCAACACTGCTATATAGGGGACACATGTAGGGCAATAGGACAACTTTATTTTTTTGATTAAAGGTGTCCGGGGCATGTGTAGTAGCTGTAACATACACTTCTTTTTCAGACCCACCCACAATGGTAAAACACGCCACAGCGTTTTTTGGGACTTAGAAAAATTTTCAATTTTTTTTTCAACCTCCTATCTATTGAACATACACTTCTTTTTCAGACTATCACCCACAATGGTAAAACACGCCACAGCGTTTTTTGGGACTTAGAAAAATTTTCAATTTTTTTTTTCAACCTCCTATTGTATTCTATCTACTTCGCTAGCGTAAATTCGCCAGAGTCGGTGTTGGCGAATTTGCGCTAGCATTAGACGCTTCGCGCTGGCTGTCCGTGGGGCACATGCGCAGTAGCGCAATTCCATGGACACAGGGACTGGACGCAGAGACACTTGAACTTTATTATATAGGATATATATGTAGGGTCCCATAAGTAGCATGGCCCTTATGGCTTCATTCCCTTACCAGTACCTTCCTTTTTCCTGTTGCTGGGTTAAATCCCATGTAACATATTTGTAACAATTTATTGGCTATAGGTTGTGACCACTCCCTGCAGTGCTGTAACAAAAGTGCTTGCAGGGAGGGGCACTTCCTCTTTGGCCTGCAGCAGTTGATCTGGGCAGATGTTCCACTGAGCCTGGAGTCAACAAGGCCCCAGAAGTGTTCGGCCCTAAAGGGACAACCACCTTTAGAGAAGTCGGGGATACAGGGACCCCGTGAACGAGGTAAAGCCAGTGTATAGGTTATATCTCTTTATAGCACTTTCTAGTGGAAGTGAGTCAGAGAGGAAAGCTAGTAAGAGCAGCTCAAGCTCCACCAAGGAGGATAGAAGGGAATAGCTCTCCCCCAGGCTCTACTTTGCCTGTAGTGAAGGGACCACAGTACTGACAAGGGACTTCAGGCAGTGTTCTTAACCCTGATCCATGTCTGCTGTAGGGATCCGGTCCACATGAGGTACTGATATCCTGGATGGTGATCCTATCAACTCCAACTTGCTATTTCTACCTGGGTGTCTTTCCTTGCTGTATCTGCTACACCTCTGAATGTAACAATGTACCTGGCATAAGATATTTCTACCTCAGTTGTTTACCCTGTGGTGCTTTGTATCTAAATAAAGCCTGTTCTACCTGTTTGCAAAGAACCCCTGGCGTCCAACAACTGTTATTTCACATTTCTGGCAGTATTGAGTTATAGTGAAAGCCCTACTTGGTGAAAGAGGGTCGCATGTAGCCCATGCTCTATCATTGCTAGTTGGTTTGGTCTATTACAGCCAAAGGGGTTACACACACACACACACACACACACACACATATATATATATATATATATATATATATAGTGCAGGCATATTTTGGAGGTGTTTACAGATATACCTCATTATACCTCATTCACATCAGTTCTTGCCCTAATGGAGCTTACAGTCTAAAGTTCCTTTCATACACACACATATACACAAGCATACACACACACAATGGTCAGATTTACCAAAAGACAATTAAAGAGGCGGTATACATATTGTTTTTAGCCTGAGCCCAAAAGGGCTGGTGTTGGTCATATTGTTTTGACATATGTGTTTAAGACATCATTAAAACATATATGTGTTTTGACATTTATATTTAAGACATATGTGTTTAAACAATAAATGAAAACACTTTGTTTTCAATCTCCTCTAGCGTTTGGTTTGGCCAAGTCACTGTCTGCAAAAGAAAGCTTATTAAAGCAAACTTCCAATCAACAGATAAGCCCTCTGATCCTTAAAGAGATTCTGACACCTGAAGTCAAACTCTTTTTTATATCTATTATAATATTGGCTTTAAAAGCTACTTCTAACTTTGCCATAAAGTATTTGCATGATTCTTTTACATTACCTGTTTGAGTGTCAGAGAGTCAGGCTTAAGAACTTCAACTAACAATTATATACAAAAACAAACCTCTCAGCAAAAAATTATCAACATGGCCGATAGGTAACATTTAGGGGCAGATTTACTAAATTCGTGAGAAGGATTAGAAATTTGATCAATTTTTTTATATTCTTTATTTATTTGGTTTTCTTTTTTCAGATATACAAGAATTGTACAAAAAGAAAAATTAAATCAATGACAAACATCAAACGAAGACAATGAGGATATCCCCTTGACTGATGATATCAAGCAATTCGATCAAATTTTAATGAATATTCAAATTCTCGAATACCTTTTTTGGGCACTTCGACCATCGAATTTAAAAAATTCAATAGATTTGAATGATTCCAATGAATCGAATAGAAATCTATTCGATCATTTCACAATTCGATGGTCGAATTACTAAATTACTAAATTTTTATTCAAATCCCTAGTTCGCCAGATTAAACCTACTGAATTGCTGTATAACCCTATTGGAAGCTCCCATAGGGTTTCTCCAGCATTTTTAGATTGAATAAAAAAAATTTGATCAAATGGTTAAGATCGCTCGAATCTTTCGATTCAAATGATTTTATCGTTCGGTCGAATTTTTCTAATTAGATCGTTCGATAAATCGAATTGCGTTAAAATCCTTTGAATTTGAAAGATTTTGAATCTATTCAAATAATTCAGTGGTGAATTTGAGGGTTTTTTAACCCTTGAATTCGACCCTTGATAAATCTGCCCCTTAATGTACATTCAAATGTTGAAATTCATTTTTTAGTGTCATTATCACTTTAAGTCATAACCTACAAAAGGTTGATTCTTATGGAAGAGAGGAGTTTGTGTACAGAGAGCTCACTATCTTCAATTAAAGAATGACCCTGTCTGCAGAGTATTCATTGGGGCTTTATAATACCATTAAAACAATAGGAAAATATTGAATTTTTCCCTATTAATTGTGCTCATGTTTGAAAGAGGTACATAAATTTGTATAGTGCCTCTTTAACCTTCCAGCATTTTTTTGGAGTAGAGACAAAAGCTTATATATAATTTATTATAAGATGAATAAACCAATAAAAATATATAATGGTTTAAAAGAATCCCAGCTATTAATGGCATGATGGACCTTCCTTGAGAAATTAATTACTAACATGGGGGGATAACAGAGATATAAAAAAATATAGCTGTTTAAGTTAGGTAGTTCAAATTACAGCCTACAACAAGACAAGCAGGATTAACAGTGCCTGACACTGAAAATAACTGGATTATGCTATTATCATGAATACCTCATGCTTATCACATGAAAACTGTGGGAAAAACTGGAACTGAATTAGGAGAATTGTTTTCTCCTCAAACTGAATCTTTTCCGTAAGTTTTTATGTAATAAACCATTAAACAACATTTTCTCATAGATTGGCATTAGGAGATAAACTTTTTCTCATCTAAATGAATCTGTTCCATTGCTGTAAAGTTCACATACTGAAACATCCAAAATGGTTAAATGTCTTTCTACTTCAAACTACTGAATTACAAAGCTATGCAAAAACACACACAACAAACAGTAATGCAGGCATAAAAATACAATTCCAAATAAAAAGTAGGAATAATTCATGCAACAGGGCGGTTAGTTGACAAAATATTTGATGCAACTGACATGCTACAAAAAAAGGGGAACAGATAAAAAAAAACAAAATTATAAAATGAAAAATAAGTATGTGTGGTTTTATGTATGAATAAGTGTACACTTCTAAAATGTAACTGAGTGTGTATTGTATATGTGTATGCGAGTGTGGAAATGTCAGTATAAGAAGAAAAGCAAAATCAAAATCAAAATTCTATAAAATGGGGCAGATTTACTAAGGGTCGAATTTGAGGGTTAAAAAACACTTGAATTCGACCATCAAATTTTTACCAAATTTTAACCCTTCGAATTCGATTCAATTTTTATTTGATCTTAAAAAGCTGGAAAAACCTATGGGAACTTCCCATAGGGTTATACAGCAATTTAGGTTTAATCTGGCGAACTAGGGAATCGAATAAAAATTTAAAGGGCAAGTAATTTGACCATCGAATGGTCGAATAGTTTTTTATTCGATCTATTCGAAACGTTCATTTCGATCTAATTTTTAAAATTCGATGGTCGAAGTGGCCACAAAAACTATTCGAAAATTCAAATTCAAATTTTTTGAAAAATTAGAATTTCTAATCATTCACACGAATTTAGTAAATCTGCCCCAATGTGTCTGTGTAAAAATGTTGGTGTTACTTTTATTTTTAACAGGAGGGCCATGGGCAGAAGTGGAGTGTCCCCAGTCTGCAGGAAGTGTGCTTACCATACATGCTATTTAGCAGTCGGTCAATCAATCACAAGGCTGAGTGATATGACAGCGCACTTGGCTAGAGGTTAAGTTGTCTTAAGCTGCTGATATTTTTCATTTAGACCAATTCAGTACCTTGTCTGCTCGTGTGTGGGGGCTCCCGACGAGTCCCCCCAATCGATATCAGGCCAAAAATCTGCCAGATATTGATAGGGCAAGTTTGATGCAATCCATCGGTGCCCGTTCACAGCATAGTAATTTGATCATTCGGCCCCAAGATCAAACATACTAATTAACCCGATATCGCCCAGCCATTAAGATCTGCTTGTTTGGCGACCTCACCAAACGAGCGGATCGAATAGTTTATGGCCACCTTTAGCCTTTGACTTTTCCTGTTGCTGCAGGTGCAGTGAAAATCTGTAACTGCCAAAGAAGATATGTGCTACATTCTTGGCTATTAGAGCCTTTGTCTGCCAGCATGTAAGAGATACATGCTTAGAAGGCAAAGGGTAAAAGGAGGACTAAAGTCTAAACATGAATATGGCTAGAAATGCTGTATTTTACATACTGAACTTGCTGTAACAACCCAAAGGTTCAACATCTCAATAACTCCATCTTGGATCTTGTTAGGCCATCTTTTGATCATCACTGTTCAGTATACTCTGGTTGCTGCCAAGCTTAGGGGGTTGTCAAAAATGATTAGGAAGAAATGAGGTCCATAGGTCATATAAGCTGATACTACAGGGTTGATGATTAAATCCTGATGCAGCATGCATTGGTTTCTGAGCTGCCATGTCATTTGAATCTGAATTAGTTTCTAATAGTCTTATACAATTATATTTTATATTGTATATATACTGTATATACGCCTGTACAATTTGTATAGTGGTCCCTAAATGCAGGTACTTGACAGCTTCAGAGGCACAAAACTGCTCTGCTGCACCCAAAACATGAGGTGCAGTATTTGTATTTTACTTCTTTGTTAAGCCTTAATTCCGTTAATAACACATTTATATGTCAAGCTGAAAAAAAACACCAAAAAAATGTAAGGAAAGTGCTAAAAGATTGGTTGGTGGGGTTGCCATTTTTTAGCCCCAGCGGAGACTGGCGTGACACTGAGGTGGAGGGTAGTCATGTCAGGGGGCAGGGCTATGATGTGCCATTCGGTGATTGGTCTGTCACTGTACCGATTATAAGGAATGCTGCACCGGTTTTCCTAATTTGAAAAACCGGGGCAGGCAGTTTTGACCAGGCAGCCCTTCAAAAAACCAGGCTGTCTGGGTCAAAACCGGACAGGTGTCAAATCTATTGGTTGGGGTGATCCAATAGTTATGCGTTATGGAAGCAGTAGTATTTCAGCAGTGACCTTGGATGACCAGAAAAGACGCAATATGCATCATAACAAAATTAGACAGGTGCATAAATCTGGGCACCTACAGATATGCTGCTCCTGTATATTTTTTGGCCTGCCAGACCTGAGTTTTACAGCAACTGTGCCTGTGGCCTTCCTATTCCTGACTTTGGGGAAAATTCACTAAAGCACGAAGCGTATAACGCTAGCACTAATTCACCAGCGTGACATCATTTTGCAACTTCGCAAATTCGCTAGCAATGTAGATAGACTTGCGCAACTTCGCACCCTTATGCCAGGCGAAGTTGCGCACTGGCAAAGGATCGTAAATTCGCAAATTCACTAAGATGAACATTTTCCTGTATGTTAGCACTTACGCTAGACGTTACTTCACCTGGTCAGACCAGGTGAAGTTCAATACAATAGATAGGAGGTTGAAAAAAAATGTTAAGTCCCAAAATAAGCCGGCGTATTTTAGCATAGGAGGGTGATAGTCTAAAAAGATCGATATTTTTTGGGGGGGTTACCCTCCTTTCCCCCTACATTTCCTAACATATGGGAACACAACTACACAGGGGGCACATGTAGGGCAATAGGACAACTTTATTTTATTTATTAAAGGTTTCCTGGGCTTTTGTAGTGTAATGTAGTGGCTGTAACATACAGTATACCTCTATTATAACTTAAAGTTCCCGCCGTATGCTAATTAGGCTTCGCTAGCGTAACAGCACTCTGCCTAGTGAAGTAACACTAGCACAACTATGCTACCGTTCGCCGATCTGAGTGTAAATTCGCACTTTAGTGAATTTGCATAGTGCTGGCGAAAATTTGCCTGGCGAAGTGTGGCAAACGCTAGCGACTTTTCGGACCTTAGTGAATTTTCCCCATTTCTTACAGTTGAAGCTTTTTGCAGTCTTCCCCTAAACAATAATACTGAACAATCTTTGTTTTTAGATCTTTTGAGAGTTGCTTTAAGTATCCCATGCTGTCACTCTTCAGAGGAGATTCAAACAGAAGCACAACTTGCAATTGGCCACCTTAAATATATTTTCTCATGATTGGATGAAGTTCAATTCCTAACGAGCTAATTGGCAACCAATTCGGTGTTGCCAGTAATCAGCATTGAGCAATTATACATGCATTACAATTAGAAAAATTGCAAGGGTACACACATTTTTGCACAGTCAGTTTTGATATTTGATTTAATTTCATACAACTGAATACTGATTCACTAAAAATCTTTGTTCAGAAAACACCCCCATACTCAGATGTTCCTGGGAAATGAAAGACATACAACTGTTATCTTTTTTGTTGAAACTAGAGTAAATTATTATGCAGGCTGAGAGGGGTTCCCAAACGTTTCCATATGACTGTATTCATAAATCACAAATGTATTTCACAGTGCTGCTGATAAATTATGGTGTCTGCCTTGAACATACAATTACAAGCATCAATTGACCAATACAAGACATAAAGAGGGCCCTGCCCAAAAAAGCTTATGACTCTAAGGGCCCTTACACACGGGCGTTTTTACCTGCGCTCCCCTGCGTTGCGTTTGGCTGCGCTCAGCCGCAGGGGAGCGCAGGTATAGACGCACTCAATTATTTTCAATGGGGCTGTACTCACACAAACGCATGTAGGCGCCAAACGCAGGAAAAATGCAGCATGTTGCGTCTGAACCTGCGTTCGGCGCTTACACGCGTCTCGTGAGTACAGGCCCAATGAAAAGAATGAGGTGCGTCTATACCTGCGCTCCCCTGCGGCTGAACGTAGCCAAACGCAACGCAGGGGAGCGCAGGTCCAAAACGCCCGTGTGTAAGGGCCCTAAAACAAGAAAGGGGTATGAGACAAGGTTTGTACTGTAAGTAAAGCCATACCTTATGAATTCAAAGAAATGTTTGATAATCTTGTTACGGTTACATGTTACTCAAAAATGACCTGTTACTATGGACCACTAATTATAGATGTTTAACTGCATTAACGTGTTCATGTTGATGGACACATCTTTAGCTATTAGGAGGAAACTAAATTAACTAAACTATAAACTAAACTAATGATTTGTGCAAAATGATTTTCTACTACAGTATTTTTAAGGTTCAAGGTATATTAGATTATAAAAGTGCATTTGGGTGTAAAGCTTAGTATAGTTGTATAATTAGTGACAGCCCCATTTATTCTAACGTCAGGGTCACTGTCCACATAGTGTAATGTTGCAATGGTACATTACTAGGAAACCTATTAGCTGTATAAAACAGTTGGAAAAATATAAGACTTTCATATTAGGATTTGCAGACTTAGAAAACATAAAGCAGTCTCACTTGATACTAATGTTAATTAATAATACATTATCATTGATTGAATATAAGTGGCATAAATCACAAAATGTTTTTTTGCAAATGGGCTGTCATTGGCATTATGCTTTAAGTCCCTGAAAGGACTTAGACATGATCATACCTGGTTTCTCATACCAGATTCAAATCAATGGAAAACTGTTATTTTAGTATAAATAAAATGCCGTTTTCTCGATTTAAATCTGGCCGTTCAGTGAGATAAGTTTTTCACATTGAACTGCAACTTTATGGGACAATTTGCAATTGAATAAGGAGTTTAGTACTTCTAATCTAATTGAATCTGGCCAATACACAGTTTGACAAGTAATAGCATTTTGGCTGTTTAAAGGGCCAGTCAACCCCAAAATAAAATGAATTAAAATAAAACATAATTCTAAGCAACTTTCCAATATACATTCATTAAAAATTTTCACTGCTACTTAACTTATTTTTAAAAACAATTAATATTAAAAGCAGCATTTACTTAACTCCCAGTTGTTGCAAAAATATTGGTTCCCCAGCTGCCTTGTCTTACATTGTTCAACAGTCTGATTGTCTCACATTGTTCACAGATTAGACAGGGGCAGGCAAACACTGTTTTCAATAGCAATACATATACAAATAACTTAAAGGAGAATTCAACCCGCTCTTGATGGTAAGTCCCCATTTGCCCCCCTTACAAAGATGGCGGCTGTGTGCACTCGCTCTGCTTTTCCGGTTGCTATTTTTCCAGGTAGAAGAATCCAGGGGTAAGACTGTGCAGGGGGAGGCAGAGAGGGGAATGAATGGAAGGGGGCATCAAAGGGGATTGAATTCTCCTTTTTTAATGAATGTATATTGCAAAGTTGCTTAGAATTATGTTTTCTTTTATTAGGCAAATTTTTGGCTTGCCATATCAAATCAAGGAGAAATTTTTATTTTATGGTTTATCACATGAAAATTTATGAGCAGGATTTCAGGAGGATACTTTCTTTTCAAATTAAAACTTTTTGTATGATGTAGTTCTGGTTTTAATTTTTTATTGTTTGTGGTTTTTGAGATATTTAGCCTTTTACTCAGCAGCTCTACGGTTTCCAATTTCCATATACTGGTTGTTAAGTTCCAAATTACCCTAGCAAACATGCATTGATTTGAATAAGAGACATAAATATGAATAGGAAAGGACCCGAATAGAAAGATGAGTAATAACAAATAGCAATAACAATACATTTGTAGCCTTTCACAGCATTTGTTTTTTAGATGAGGTCAGTGAAATTTGATATATTTGAAAAATAATGGGAGTCAGAAGAAAAAGTTAAATAATTTAAAAACAATAAAAAAATAAAAATGACCAAATGAAAAGATGCTTAGAACTGGCCATTCTATAAAATACTAAAGGTTAACTTAAAGGTGAACCACCCCTTTAAGGCATAATATAAACAGGACATTTTCATTTTCCCCCTTTGCTCATCTCAGAAGACACGTACATTTCAATTATCCATCCTACAAAACACAAACATATCACAGAGCTGATTTATATAACATGTCTGGAAGATTTCATGACTGTGTCTACACTTCAAACATTATTACCATTGATTTTCCACTTAGAGTGAAACCTCCCACCCAATTTCCATTTGTAAAAAAAATATGCTCTCATAAACCTATTCACTTAAAATACAGAGGCATTTCCCGCTTTACAGAGAACTTGAATTTCCAGTTTGAGAAAAAAGGAAGTGAGAGTTGCTAAAACTCATGCACACTTTTGTATTTTGATCAAAGCTATGGCCTACCTGAACTCCTTCCTATACAGATTCATATTTAAGTAATGAGACTGTTTTTTTGCAAACCTCATATTAAATAAATGTGATTGTGTCTTGTTAGTCATTAACATTTCATGTGCTCAATGCAGGTCAGTCTGCACTCACAGATAAACCACCATTAGACCTTCTACTGTTAGACTAGCTCAAGAGCAAATATTAATAAACAAATTTACTTATAGTAATCTATAGAAAAGTCAAAGTTATTATAAAGAGCAACTGAAATGTCATAGAAAAGTGGAAAATAAGACATAATGATATTGACTGATCACAGGGTTGGTAACAGTGTATGTACTAATGATAAGAGCACAGAGAATGTGAGTTAAAAGTATGCCCGGATTTGTGGAGAGGGCACCAAGTCCCGGGTCTAGGGTGGCAGGATTTTAGGGGGCAGCATGCTGCCCAACCACACACACATTGGTTCAGAAACACTGGGAATGCACAATAGTTTTTATAATGTACTGTACTCCAATCCCCATTGCTCTGGTCCTAGTGATGAAGATTTGATTGAATAAAAGGGAGGGGATGGGGTGATGAATGACAGCGGAGTGGAAGACAATATTTGATTGACAGCTGAGATTTTTAAATGAGCTTAAAACAGCTATGAATGCTTTAATAAAAAATTGAAATTGGATTTCATGTTTCATTTGAAAAGGACTGTTATTATACAGAGTTTTGTGTCTGGGTGACGGGTCCACTTTAAATAATACTACAGTAATGCAAAGTATCAAGATTGTGGAATACTCAATACAGGACAATGTATGTCACAGCGAACCTTCTCCAAATAATGGCAGTTTCTGAAACTCCATTTTTATGTAATAGGAGCAAATAGGTCAGTTTTCATGCAGCTCATGCTACAGGAAATAGGTGCATGTTCCATATATTACAAATATAAGTGAGCATGCCTTTTTTGATTGAATAACTAGTTTGTAGGTTGTTATTTTACATTTCATGCAGGAAACCATTACACTTCATTAGTGTTAGTGTTTCCTTTTGCACGGGGAAAGCAATTCCCTTTACCAACACAAGTGGATAAGATCTGCAATCTGCCTTGCCCCCCATCCCCCCCCCAAGCATACTATCAGCATCATTTATTTATATAGCATCAAGTCATGCACCACTTTACATTAATTTATAATGAACAGGGCTTAAACATTAATTTAACAAACAAGAAGTAAAAAAATAAAATTATCAGAGGGCCCACAAGAGCATATTATACTGGAGAGTATACTCAAGGAGATCTGCCTGAGAATACTGCATCTTGCAACTAGTAGGTGTACCTAACTTGTGTGCCTATTAGATGCTCAGGTTATGGAGTGCTGGATTTTGAATTGTGCACAGGGTGCAGAGTGCAGGCAGGTATGAGGAAGCAATTAGAAATTATGTTTTAAAAAATTGGAGAGCAGCTGTTAGTAAAAACGTACCAAGAATACCTTCAAGCCAGAGTGATATTTAAATTCCAAGTCTGACAGATGAAGAAAAGCTATAAAGCTGAAACAACAAAATCTTTAAATTGTTCTGTGCAACCTCATTCTCATCCTTCTAACACAACCATAACACCGCTTGCATACTCGCTGCGCCTTTCACATATTTCTTTTTATATTACAGAACCAGCATCAAATAATTAAAATTTAATTGTGGTTAAACCATAGAAAATGATGTTTGAAAAAATAAATTCCAGTCAATAGGAACTAGGGATATCAGTCTATGCATTATTCTAAAAATCTTCCCAGCTGACACCATATAGGTTATTTTATAGGGATTCTGTAAAGTTCTACACACAGATGTTCTAAAGTTCTAGGTCTGAAGTTAGGGAGTGGCAGGAGAGGCTGCATTAGCTGCAAAGGGGTTGGTAAGAACCAGGCTGTCCTGCTCCTCTCTGCATTGTACTCTGCTCCTTGCTCCAGATTTGTAGACTGGAGCAAGGAGAAGAGCAGCATTCCCTAACAAGCGCTTGCACCCCAGTGACTATGGTGTCTAAAATAACTGCTTAAACTATAGTAAATTATTGTGGGTTGCAATGGATAGAAATTCATGGCACCTTTTGCATTTGATTGTCGCCACTTAAAGCAACAATAGAAACACCTAGTTTTTATTTTTTTTTTTATTTTTACCCTTTATAATCATAATATCAGCATGTTGGACATTGAGACATGGTAGTTTAATCCTAAAACTTTACATGGATATCATGGTTACATAAATGTAGATAAAGTTTTGACACAAATAGCTAGATTCATATAAGTAAGGTAAGTGCACTCACAGGAAGTAACTAAATAACAAAATACATATTTTAATGTAGGGTCAATGTATTGTCCACAACCAGAGGCCCTGTATTGTTTTTACATAAAGGCACAGGATCCAAGGGATCAGTTAAGAAGACCATGGACATAAGAGGTAGAGCACTAAGGGGTGGTAAACTTTGCCTCTTTGTGCTCATTTAGAATTCACTTTCTTGCCTCTCTCCACATACCTCTCATGAATACAAGACTGCCGGATGGTAGACAGCACTGTATGCACAATGAAGGGGAGGTGCAGCTTCAGAGGCGCAATGATGG
Source organism: Xenopus borealis (assembly GCA_024363595.1). Lineage (NCBI taxonomy): Eukaryota > Metazoa > Chordata > Amphibia > Anura > Pipidae > Xenopus > Xenopus borealis. The sequence goes on along the minus strand of CM044443.1, from coordinate 67,867,398 downwards.
AGCGTGGTGCAAAGTGTGAAGAAATATTGGTTTGCACCTGTTTTTTCCACATTGCAATTTCAGCAAGTACATGGTAGTGACTTTTTATTACAGAGAAAAAGTAAATCAATTGAGAATGCGAAGGGAAA